>CM029595.1:16100253-17364773 GCA_017311375.1 Mytilus coruscus
CAAAATGTTATTCAGCCCTGCACAAATATACTGCAGACAATTTTGATAGACAATTGCAATTTCATGATTATTAAAATTTTCACTGATCATGTTGATGAATCCAAAATGAAAATGATGTAATTCTAATTTGAATGCCTATAAACAGCTAATAAAACACTTTCATAATTTTTTATTAGGTTTTGAATGTCCTTACATTTCAATTGGAAGATAAACTTTTATAATTTGCTGGAATATTTTCAAAATTGGTTTTTTAAGCCATCAATCTAAAGCATTTTAAATATGATTAAATGATTTCAAACATACAACAGAATGTCAAAAAAGCACTAATAAGATATGATAATGAGAGTTAAATATCAATTAAACTTCCTTTATAAAATTGAGAATGGAAATGGGGAATGTGTCAAAGAGACAACAACCCGACCATAGAGCAGACAACAGCCGAAGGCCACCAATGGGTCTTCAATGCAGCGAGAAACTCCCACACCCGGAGGCGTCCTTCAGCTGGCCCCTAAACAAATATGTATACTAGTTCAGTGATAATGGACGTCAAAAACTCCAAATTATACACAGGAAACTAAAATTAATAATGATACAAGACTAACAAAGGCCAGAGGCTCCTGATTTGGGACAGGCGCAAAAATGTGGCGGGTTAAACATGTTTTTGAGATCTCAACCTCCTCTATACCTCTAGCCAATGTAGAAAAACAAACGCACAACAGTACGCACAGTAAAACTCAGTATAAGAGAAGTCTGAGTCCGATGTCAGAAAAGGAAACAAAAGAAAATAAACAAAATGACAATAATACATAAATAACAACAGACTACTAGCAGTTACTGACATGCCAGCTCCAGACCTCAATTAAACTGATTGAAAGATTATGTCTTCATCATATGAATATCAGGCACAATCCCTCCTGTTAGGGTTTAGTATTATACCGTCATAAAATATATGAGAAGAATATAACAATGATTCATGATGATATTTTATCATTAATTTGATTAAGAAAAATTTTAAAAGTTAAAAGTGTATTTTGTTTAGTTTCCAAACAAAAACTTACTGTTATTGAATTAGATAAACATCGTTTAAAATAAAACCAAGATGTATCTTAAGTATCATTCATGATGGCATTGAATATATTCCCAATTATGTCTCGGCTTTTTATATGTGTACTGTACTAAGACATTCACATATAGGAGTGATTTTTACCTTTGATACTGCTCGTATATGATCACTATGTATAATATTCTTTTTTTCTTCCTTTGCTTTATTCTGAGCTTCAATGGCTAATTTCTGCATTGCCAACAAATACTGTAACCATACCTGTAAAATATAATTACAACTGATTAGTATATCTGACCACTGAGTATCAAACCCACTAGAACCAAATAACTGGAATGAGAAAAATACATTGACGCACAGGAAGAAGACATAAAAGACTTGGGCTGCATTCTGGTAGTTCAACTGGACTACAAAAACTTTGGTCAGCTAAAATCTATGGAAACAATATGGTTTTATTTCATTGGTACAATATGTCAGTATAAATTCATGATCCATACATTACAATATATACATTTGCCCATAAGGCCAACATTAAAAATATCTTTGTTTCCCTTCTCGACTGAGGTTTTCAGGGTATGGGAAGGTAGGTAGGCAAATTATTTTATTTTATTCCTTGATATGGTTTTCTGTATTGAATTTGTACAAAATTCAAAGTAGCTAGATTTTAAAGCATGATTCAGACCATTTTCACTGATCGTTAATTTGGAGCTTATCTTCAAAAACTTTCTTACTAACGATATTCTTAACAAATTATTGTCATTGATCACCCTTCAGTGTTCCAGCTTGAATCTCAGGGCAGAAGGGTGCTAGTTGTCTAAAAGGGCATTTAGCACATTAACCCAGATTGTAAGGGCACTGTTGGAGAACATTAGTTGTATTTCAACCTTATTTGAAAATTATTGTCTTCTTGATTTTGGTTCCAGTAAGAATTTTTTTTTTATCAAATTATCATACCATGAAGCAAAGCATATCATCTTGATTTTAATCTTAACAAACTTGTACATTTGGTTAGGAAAATAATCATCAGAAATTTCAATGTTTTATAACTGATACAAGTCTATAAAAATAAACAAGTAGTTTTAATGATGGAGGTATACATGCAAAATTTAATTTTTAATGCACTTGTTCAAACATTAAGCAAATGTTACTGAAAGTTAATTCTTATTTAAATTGTTACAAAATAGTTTTTTAAGTGTACACCAAAGTGCTCCTTAGAAAGGAGTTTTATAAATATCACAGGTGAAACAGGAGATTATAATATTATAGTAATGCAATAATACATTGCAGAAGGTATTAACAATTACTTTCTTCTCCATAATTGTTAAAAAATAAAATCATTTGTTAAGTGCTCCTGTATAAGGAGGATTATAAATAAAGAAGTTAAACAGGAAGTGGTGCAATCTTGTTAATGTTCAAAATACAAATTTCTTTAAATTCATACTCAGGGTTTATATGAAACATAACATTGCTTTACCAATTAAGTCAAAACGTTGTATGTCTTTAAAATTGTGTAACATTTCATTTTTATGTAATGCCTACTGAAATAAAGTTTTTCAGGTGTACATGCTGTACCCTAAACATTTTAAATGGATAACATGTGGACATTTTCATTCTGTATTAAATATCTAGTATTTGTTCAATTATCTTAAACCCCCTAATTAGCAGTAAACAAACATTAACAGAGGTATCAAAACTGCCAAAGGCAAGGTATTTTAATTTATCCAATTGTCAGTTAATTAGAGTGTTATACAGACAAGTAACAGTTTTACCGGAAACACCGATAGGCATGAAAATTGAAAATTTTATTTTTTGAAAAGGCAGTTGGGTGCATTTTTTTTTTTTTGCTGCAGAGGGCAGAAGGGCGGGTTGCTCTTCTATTTAGGGCAGACAGGAACACTGCCCTTGCAGACACACAAATTGTGTGACCAGCCATTTTGTTTGTTTTTCTCGATTCCAAATCATTTAGACGCTTCAATGAAAAACATGCCTTGAATTAAAACGCTTGAGGACTACAGCATCGGAAAGGTATCATCAAAAACCAAAATAGCAAAAAAAAAATATATATATTGGACACGAACGGCCAATAAAATTTTTTGTGTCGCGGTGATTTTAGCGGGTCGGTCTTGGGAAGGGAAACAAACAACATTTTATTTTTTGCTTAACTAAGTAATAATCACAATAACAAGGATCTTTAAAATCAACCACATCCCACTTTATAGGCACAAACTTAGCACTGTTTTACAGGTAACACATGCCTCATATTAAAGGTACAACAATTTCCTGAGAACTCAAAAAAAATATGAACCTGAGAAACTCTATTTTATATGGTGCTATACTGCATTTATAGATAATAAAGTCTATAATTTTGAGATATATGTCATTTTACTCAATAAAAGTACAATTTAACTTTACATATCAAAGAACCCCAATAATTCAATTTTGATGAAATCAAACAAAGTTTAATTTTGGACCCTTTGGACCTCAATGTGGACCAATTTAAAATGGGGCCCAAAATCCAAAAACTTAATACATGGTTAGATTCAGCATATTAAAGAACCCCAAGAGTTCAAGAATAAAACCCCATTGAAATTGGTCAAGAAATAAGCAATTTATACAAAGTATCTTCTTTGCACAATACTGTGCAATTGAATATTTCTTGCAATTGCGCAATACTGTGCAATTGAATATTTCTTGCTATTGTGCAATACTGTACAATTGACAATTTCTTGCTATTGCGCAATATTGTGCTATTGGATATTTCTTGCTATTGCGCAATACTGTGCAATTGAAGATTTCTTATTGCGCAATACTGTGCAATTGAAAATTTCTTGCTATTGCACAATACTTATTATATAATAATTTACACATCCTGTTTGGTGTGTATCTCCTGCCATATCATTATTATTTGCTTTTTAATATAAATCAGAAATAACCAACTTAAAATGGAAAATTTTAAAGAAAAAAAGGAAAAAAAAATCCCCCAAATTTTTGAACCCCTTATGATTCATCACCCCAAACTCAATCCCAGCCTTCCCTTTGAGGTATGATACCTTGCAGTACAATTTCAGAGAGATCCATACACTTGAACACAAGTTATTGTCTGGAAACTAGAAAATGCTTATTTTTGGCCCCTAATTCCTAAACGTTTAAGGCAATTACCCCAAACTCAATTCCAGCTTTCCTTTGTGATATGGAACCTTGTAGTACAATTTCAGAAAGATCCATACACTTACACACAAGTTATTGTCATGAAACTAGAAAATGCTTGTTTTTGCCCCTTTTGGCCCTAATTCCTAAAATTTTGAGGCAATTACCCCAAAATCAATCCCAGCATTCCTTTGTGATATGGAACCTTGTGGTACAAAGTCAGAGATCCATACACTAACACACAAGTTATGTCTGGAAGTTACAAAATTCCCAAAATTCGATTTATGAGTCTTGTATACAAGTTCCTTGTATAACAATTCAAACAAAAGGTAAATAACTCTATCTAAGTAAAATTATAAAAAGTATTGACAGATTAGATTCTTTAAAACAATTGAAATTATGAAAAGCTAAGACATTATTTGGAAAACGTTTATTTTCCATAGAACCACCTGAATGTTGTTAATAAATAAGAATTTTTTTTCATGCAATTAATTATGATTCATAAAGAAGGTTAAAGTTTCAAGATCTGAGTTCATTTTATTGTTTCTTATGTTATGTTCATTTTGTCAAATGGTGTTGGTACAGTACATGTACACATTTATAGTCTTTTTATCAACAAAAGCAGTATTACACCATATTAAATAGAGTTTTCAGGTAAAATCTATGGGTTCTCTTTGACTATTGTTGTACCCTTCCTTCATAGAAGAATCTAGGAGTTAGACCAGAGACATATAAATTCAAATTCTTTATTTTCCTATTAATCACAGGGCCCTTTCGGGTATTGACACGATCATTCACACTTTCATACCAACCTTTTTCATTTCACTCACTCTGATTATGTTAATTAGATACAGTAATGTAGAACATACATAAAAATTCATCATATAAAATTCATGAATAAAGATAGATAACTCTGATTGTTATAATTAACATTTTCTTTTTTACCAAGTAGATAATCATTGTAATTCAGTACAATTGTGCTGTTTTCTTTCAGCAAAATTCAGCTTTAAAAATTCACACAATAAAGATAATCTAAGAGCTGATAGCCCTGAGGTGGAAGAAGATACATGAAAGGATAATTTGAATTACAATGAAAGCAGACCACACCAACCCAGCCTGCTATGTGCTACGTTGTTTTCAACATATTTTTCTCTTCCAAAAATGATACACTTTCTCATGTCTCCACCAAAACAGATTAAACTAAACATAAAAATATCCTAATATTCTTGATTCATAAGGTGGTTATTCATTTTAGGCATTCCGGCTTCCTTTGTAAAATAAAACTGGCCACCATGATTTTAAAAAGTGTGCTGAATCAATAAATTATGAATTTATATAGCTGTTCACAGTTACTTGTATTTTTGTTTCATTACAAACATATTTTGAAAAATGCTAAATATATCCAATGCAGCGGAATTTTCGCTGCATTGAAGACCTATTGGTGACCTTCTGTTGTTGTCTGTTCTGTGGTCGGGTTGTTGTCTCTATGACACATTCCCCATTTCCATTCTCAATTTTAATGTAGATTTTGAAAGTTTGCAGGTAATTTTACACTTAAGTTTCTAACTAATCCAACAATCAATCATGAAGTGTTATAGTTTTTATCATATAAGAAAGCGGTTAAAAATCCTTCATTAACTGATTTTTTATATTTGTTGTGCTGTTACATGTACATAATTGTCCCTGGTCAGGGGTTGGATTTTGAGCACTTGTTAACATTTTAAACCAAGACATTTTCTGTAAGTGCTTGTCCCAAGTCAGGAACCTGCAATAATTTTAACAATAGTGGTTCCCAATAAACTGACTAAATCACAAACAAATACATGTAAACTAAGCAAAAGTTTCAAAGTCTGTAGGAACTAAAAAAAGTGCACTGCAAAATCCATTTACTAAAACATAAAATGCATTTGAATTTTATTTATCTAGGGCATGCTATGCCTTAAAACTTTCCAGATACACAAGTTTGTCTGTACTCAGAGTAACTTTTCAGGTGGAAACACAGCCTTTTAAACCATAGGGTCCACAGGAACATTAATGAATCCGGGTCTGTTTGCCCTAGTACCTGTTTGCCCTGTTTTCTGTATGTATTTTTTTTATTCATTTTAACAATTTCAAAACAACCGTTAACAGTAATAACACAATCCAAATCAACTTAGTCAGTTGCATCATGTACATTTTGTACTCAAAATTGAAATATTCTGTATAAAAAATACTAAAAGGACACTATCACACAGCCATTCACTCTACATTTCTACACCATGATTTACTAAATTAAACAAATTTGAGATCAAAGAAGCCAAGCTGCGAAAAAAATTTCACTTTCATGTCTTACAATTCATACATGTACATCATTGTTTTCACTCATTTACTCATTCTAAGCTGACTAGTTTATTTAAAAAAAGGGTCTCACTAATTAGCGACAACAAGCGTCAAGATATCTTTAAATAATGATTATTTGAAATTAATAGATATAGAAACATGCATTACAGTGTGTTTTGTTTTGTTTTAAATTTACGAGAATTTTCATTATTTTACGATACTGAGGAAAAGAAAATAAACATTTGTTCATTTGTTCTAGAAAGAGTTTTTTTTTTGTTATCAAGGATATGTTTAAATAGCTATATTTACAGTTAACAGTTTAGTGTATAAATGAATGATTCGATTATATGTAGAGTCGGCATGGTTGATATATCAAAGGTTCAGACCAAATTATAATATAATCTAATCTTTATTTATTTCACTAAAAAGGTCCATGTATATATATAAAAATATCTAAATATCAGCACAACAATGTTAAATCCAGGGTTCTCGCTAAGGATTTCTGAAGGCGAGTCCAGGGACTCGTCATTTTTGCCATGATGAGTCCAACAGCAAGAAGAAAATATTTTATTGCAATATAATGTAATATTTTAGTCTCCATTTCCAAGAAGAGCAATGAAATGACATTAAATTCAGATCACTTTTAAACTTTTGCTATAAAATGATGATATATGTGTATAACTGTGGTCAGTTTATACAAAATATTTCAATCTTGATGCATCTGTGGACTCACCAGTTTTGAAAATGGTGAGTCCTGACAGATTTTGATGAGTCCAGGACTCATGGACTGCCTTAGTGAGAACCCTGAAATCTTCAAATTTGCGGAAGCAAATTTTCTTTCTTCCCTTGCATGGATTCAAACTTATGCTATTGAGATATCTAGACAACACCGCCTGCACTGTGTCCAGCGCTCTAGTCCACTTGGCCACCTAGACTGAACTAAAAATTAAAAAAAAAATGTTTTTAATTTTCCTTATTAATCCACCAGAGACAATTAATAAAACAATCAGTGAGATCAAAGACATCATAATTATATACCTAATCAGCATTTTAAATTACAATCAAGTCATTGAGAGTAATTCTAAATAAAAACATAAGTAAAAATGAAGCCAATTAATGCTCCAAAATAAGCCATTGATTTTTAAAATATTTTGATGTTTTTTTAATGACTTTTGAGAAATATTTATTTAGAAAACCTTGATTAATACATGTACCATTGATATTTATTATGTTTTCATAAAAGTAGGGCAAACAGACTATGGGCAAACGAAACCCAGGAAAAAAAAATTTTAAGTCAGAAATGAATTTTGTAAGCAATAATATGATTATTGTTAGCTTTAGGGACTGTATTATATATATCACTAGATATTTTCGTAATATAGATTTTTCTTTAAAAGTTGACATGCAGTGAGGAAAGGTACAGTTCCTATGAATAAAATAGCAGATGAAATATTCAGGGAAGTGACAATTACAGAAGTACATGTAAATAGGAGTAGGCGGGTTTACCAGACGGGCGGAATTACAGGACACTACTGTATATACATGATATACACTAAAAGAGTGATCTACAAATGTATGCCCTCTGAGCATATAAGGCACAAAATGTGCACCAGAATTAGGTTACCTTGTTTTGTAACCTACATTGCCATA
Organism: Mytilus coruscus; assembly: GCA_017311375.1. Taxonomy (NCBI): domain Eukaryota; kingdom Metazoa; phylum Mollusca; class Bivalvia; order Mytilida; family Mytilidae; genus Mytilus; species Mytilus coruscus. The sequence continues at coordinate 16,108,430 of CM029595.1, forward strand.
ATGGTTACATTGGTGCACATTTTGTGCCATATCTACTTCTGAGTGGCAGACTTTCAATTTGGGTATAAAAGTTTTTCCCAAGAAAATGGTAATTGCTCAGGGTAATTGCGTTGTTTTCAAAAAGTCATATTGGGAACCTGTACGCATTAAATGCAGTTGCGTTACACATCGAAAACTATATTCTGCCAAGGATTTGTATAGTTAGGATTGGAATCTCGCGGTTTATCGTAATCTCTTCATGGCGAGACTTCGCTACTCGCCACTACTACTACTCGTCACTTACGATATCGGAACGTGATTTTTTGTACACATGTATCAAGTTGTTTTCTTATTTTGTCACGTATAGACAATGTTGTAATGGTAAAGGACTTTATTCATTCTTAAATGTAATTATTATTGATTAGCACTCAAGTTTCAATTGACGAAAAAGCGTATTTTAAGGAATTTATTTGATGTACATTGTAATGCAATGTGTATAACGACAGTTGACAATGTGTTTGTATGTTAACTTCTGTAAATTTTATTTTCAGTCAATTGCCAAAGAAATGAAAAAAATTCTCATTCTTGTAAATGATGTCATTATAACTATACAAATCCTTGATTCTGCATAAAATGCATGGTCTAAAATTGGTGTCCACACTTAAGGCAGCAACCATTTGATTTTCTGGGGGCTATGGATTTTTGGAAAAAAGTTTGTTTCAGTTTTGGAGAAAAAATAATTTGTTTTTGACCCTGAGAAAAAAATTTGTTTGTTTCACCCTCAGCTGCCAGTATATGTAATGCTAAAATTGAAAGAAAAAATTTTCGACTTGTCGCCAAAAATAGATTGTTTTTCAGCGAACGAAAAAAAAGTTTGTCCGGAAAAAATCCATAGCCCCCAGAAAATCAAATGGTTGCTGCCTAAATGCTAGTCTAGCTACGCCCCTGCTTGTTATTAGGGCGAACAGACCAGATACATGTACCAACCTTAATTGTATATATGTCTCTGGTTAGACTTTCTGTGGAATAACTGAATTCTTGGTATCCCTTTGTTAAAAGGATTTTCCAACACTGGGCAACAGCCTTTCTAATAAAATTATAATTTTTTTGGTTGCAAATGGTTCTTGATCCATAAGACATAAAGCTGGTAAAGTTGGTACACAAGGTAATTACAATCAGAGACATATATACACATATGTATATATATTATACGTCTCTGTTACAATCAATCATAAGCTCTTGAGAGCATTTAAACCCGTATACTTTTCACCGTATAGTTATATGTCCTATACTCCTACCAATGTTAACACTTTCTTCTGTTTTACTTTTGTTTTCTTTATTTGTCTATGGAGAGCAGAGTTCAGCTTTGTTTTCTGAAATTTTGGTGTAGTTGTGGTCATATTGTTTTCTTTTCGACTTTTAAATCTGAAACAGGAAATAAGAATTCGCGGTAAAATGTATAAAGAACGGTACCAAGGTAGGATATTTCAATTCACGGAATTATTGTTGTGTAAATATTATTTTCGAGCTTCTCGATGTTCAAGGTTAAAATTGACCTGAAAGTCCTCATGTTCTAATTCCGAACATCCACGTGTTTGAAGTTTCCGGTTCATTGAATAGGTAGAACTAAAATTTTTGATTGTAATCATCATCATATATATATGTATAACATGTGATTTTGAAAGAAAAACCAAACGAATGGCATTATGAATTTGTGAATAGATAGGTAAGCAAACGATAGATACATGTAGATATTAATTGGGAATAATTTGTGAGTAACAGAAAATCGGTTTAACAAACTATCAAAATGACTATCCTAAATTACCTTTGCATTAGTGCAATGTTTTACATAATTAACTTTTCAGTTTAATAAAATAAACAGAATTTGTTTATTTGCACTAAATTTTCCAAAAGAACTATGAATGTTTAAAAAAAAAATCAACAAAAAATAATTGCTATACACATTTCCTCTATTAAATAGATATAGGAAGATGTGGTGTGAGTGCCAATGAGACAACTCTCCATCCAAATAACAATTTATAAAAGTAAACCATTATAGGTCAATGTACGGCCTTCAACACGGAGCCTTGGCTCACACCGAACAACAAGCTATAAAGGGCCCCAAAAGTACTAGTGTAAAACCATTCAAACGGTAAAACCAACGGTCTAGTATATATAAGAAACGAAACACGTATAAATTACATAAACAAACGACAACTACTGTACATCAGATTCCTGACTTAGGACAGGTGCAAACATTTGCAGCGGATTAAACGTTTAATGGTACCAAAGTCTGTTTATAGAAAGATCTCACACTTGATAAAAGAGGGACGAAAGATACCAGAGGGACAGTCAAACTCATAGATTGAAAATAAACTGACAACGCCATGGCTAAAAATAAAAAAAAAACAGACAAATAATAGTACAGAAGACACAACATAGAAAACAAGACTAAGCAACACGAACCCCACCAAAAAATGGGGGGTGATCTCAAGTGCTCCGGAAGGGTAAGCAGATCCTGCTCCACATGTGGCACCCGTCGTGTTGCTTATGTTATTACAAATCCGGTAAATAGTCTAATTCGGTAGGTCACATTCATGAAAAGGGAAGGGTATTGTAGTTACGACATAAGGAACATATCCGGTATTATCTGTGAAACGGTTATTCCATAACGGTCAACCAACTCGTGATGGCGTCCGTAAAATTTATGAAGGGATGATTTCAACTTCACCATTTGGAACTCTTGGTTTAATAGCTTCCTTGTGAGCAGCAATCCTCTATCAAGGAAATCATGATAGGAAATACAAGCCGGGAATATCGTATCAATTGGGAGATATATACTCCGTATGCACTATGCAGACGCTGCTGGAATGTTGCTACATAGAAATGGAAAGTTCACAATTGGGAAGCTGAAATCATCTCTTTTGTCGATAAATTGCTTGCCATGTTTGTGTAGTTGACCATATTGTACGGTAATTTTGATTGGACCATTTTTCAGGAGTTATTGCACTTTCATTATTTTTTGGAGTATTGTAACAGTGACAACTAGTGAACGAAACTCAGATCATTTAACTCTGAAAGCTCTCATACATTTGTACTTGTTCTGATTGTTGGCCATCATGTGTTGTTTAAAAAAGAAGTTTACTAGAGACGCAGAGTCTGAAATACAGATAGGATATTCAAACTCATAAGTCCATGACAAACTGACAACACCATGACAAAATTAAAAAAAAACTCCCAAAAGACTAGTCCAAATATTATTGACGTCTTGAAAGACTACTTAAATTTTTACTGTGACACCTTCCTTCAACAAAGCCTCACAGCAAAAAATTAAAATAGCCTTTCAAGAAGTCATAATTATTTGGACTACCTAAAGACAAACAACAGTATACAAGCACAATAGAGAAAACTGAAGACTGAGCAACACGAATCCCATCAAAAATGGGGGGTGCTATGGAAGGGTATGCAGATACAGCTTTACACTTATAAAACAGGTTGGAAGATTCTCATAAATAGGTATTATAAATGGACTATAACACTCCAAAACAGATATCAATTTACAGTGATTTAATTGAACTTTGGAAATTCAACATTTTACCAAAAGACACTGTGACTGAAATATCTCAGGTCAATGAAAAGACAGGGTTCCAATACATGAATATATGGGAAAATGGCACAGGGCTCCTGTTAAAAAAGACAGACACTGCACCCTCTGAAAATGGTCAAGCTGTAATACATTTTATGTACTATACAGTTTTTCAAGTTCTAAATCATCCAGAGTTTAGAAAAGTGGTGAATAAGTTTACTCTCGGTAATGTCTTATAATCAGGGAAATTGCTCACCTTATCAGTATTTGTCTGTCGTTACTCCTAGAAAATTTACCTCAAGAGAAACCCTTTGTCAATACTGTTCAAGGTCATGAAGGTTTTAGAGGTCCCATGCATGGCCATGACAGCTGGGAAAAAAATCTAGTAGAACAGTTATAAATCTCCAGTATTGAAGTCAAAGAAAACAAAATTGCATGTACATGTGTATGGTGAATTTGGATTCCAAAAATTTACAAAAAGATTTAAAGTGTTGTTGAAATAGGCAGTTTTCAATTATGACCTGGTACATAATCTGTAAATGAACCTGTATCAAAAACAGTGACTTTTATGTAAATATTTTAGATAATCCTAGAAACAAAACAATAGTTTAAAGATGGGGTTTGGAACACAACTTAAAATACTCCTATGGAAGAACTTCACTATAAGAAAAAGACAGAAGGTAAGTTTCTTTCCTTTTACAATATTGGAACTAACACATGTCTTGCATGAGAGAGAAAACAAGGATTGCTATTTAAAGTTTACAGATAAGTACATTTACATCAAAGTGCTTATTTTATGATGTAACTTAAAACTTTCATAGTTAAACATTGTGGGAATTAAAAATGTTAAATTTTCATCTTTACAATGATCTATGGAGCCTAATTTACAACTGCCAAACTTTTGAGGGTAGGATTTCTTGTACTAAATTCCAAAGAACTTTGAGCATGTTGAGGCTGAATATTTTTCTATTAACTTTTTCACTGATTTCAAATCCTTTCAAATTTTTCATGTTTTCATTTCCCATATCATACAGTAGTACACACCGCTCACTCAAGTTTGTCCTATGACATACATCTTTGATTTGTGAATTACAGAGGATAGCCATTACAGGGAAAGGTTTTTCCATGTTTTTTCATATTAGTAAGTAGAAATTAACTGCAAAAGTTGGCAGTATGATAACATGTAGAGTCTTCATCCAAAAGACATAATAAAGTCCACTTTTGACCAAAATAATGTAACAAACATTGCATGTTACAATTATTCAATAAAGCTTACTTCAAAAGGGTAAACTATCAGCCTAATATTATATTTGTTTTCAACTTACTGATACATTGGAATGATTGATAAAGAAATTGATCTACATTTATATTATTTTCAATGTTTTATGTAGTTGTTTTAAACAGCAAATATTTACTAAAATTATATAAAGAGAGTGCATGTGTCAGTAGAAAATTTACAAGTTTCTCAACTTTCTGTCAGAATCAGTTGGTAAGCCCCATGGTTGTTTTCCCAATAGATGAATATGCAAGTACATGTGCATATACATGTACATGTATGTAACTGTCAAAACTCTGTATGTGCACCAATCAACATATATGTTAATTTGTTCATGTAGGAAAATGTAACTTAAAGGAAGCAAGGGATAAAAGGTTGATGTACTTGAGACGAAAATCTCTTAAATTATCAGGAAATTAACTTATATCAAAAGAACAGAGCTTCTATTGAACATTGTTCTTCATCTTGACAACAATGACTGGAAGAAAGTTCTTCATCTTGACAACAATGACTGGAAGAAAGCTCTCTCCTTACAAGTTAATACAACAAAATCAGGATAGCCTATTTGATTGACTTCAGCAGTTTTCTTTGATACCTTGGTGACTTCTCCATCTTTGAAGTATTTCATTTTACCCTGATTATGTAATTTTCCTAGAATTAACAAATACATGTATCAAGGCTGTGTTTCCTTAAGCACAACAGTTTTCCTTTATTTTTTTTTATCAGAATGTTCAATCATGTCATTCATGTCATTAGAGGAAATTTATGAGGAAGTTTACAGAAAAAACTACTAAAACACAATACATGTATTATATGTCCTTTGATTGAGTTAAGCTATTTCAGTTGATATTTTATAGTGTGTCTTTCTATGTTGTGATGTTACACTATTGTTTCAGAAAAAGGGTGAAGGTTTGGTACCATTAAAACGTTTAAACCCGCTGCATTTGTTTGCACCTGTCCTAAGTCAGGAATCTGATGTTCAGTAGTTGTCGTTTGTTGATGTGGTTCATAAGTGTTTCTCGTTTCTCGCTTTTTAAATAGATTAGACCGTTGGTTTTCCCGTTTGAATGGTTTTACACTAGTAATTTTGGGGCCCTTTATAGCTTACTGTTCGGTGTGAGCCAAGGCTCTTTGTTGAAGACCGTGCTTTGACCTATAATGGTTTACTTTTATAAATTTTGACTTGGATGGAGAGATGTCTCATTGGCACTCATACCACATCTTCTTATACCTATATACATTGTTGTAATTTTAATTTTCTTCTTTACTACACATGTACTAGTTACATGTTTACATTTTGCTTCCATTATTGAAGATCTATATTATTCTAAACATCAATATTAAAGATCTCCTATATTTCATAGATTATCTCCATATAATACTCTCAGTGTTTTTCTTATATAATCATAATAATTCTTTATATAAAATGAGGAGTTCAGTATGATTGTCAGTGAGACAACTATCCACCACAGATACCTATTAAAGGGTGAGGATGTAAGCAACTATAGGTCACAAACATTTAACAATGTGCAAAACTTAAATTGGTAATGTTTACATAAAAGACTAAAATTATGTTTAACTCAAATTACATTCATATGCATATGTACGCCCATATATATATATAAATGCGTTTTGTTAAAATATACTTTTTAGTTTTATATATATATATAAATATATATATATAATATATATCTACAATGTTTGGCAGCTTGACTAATTAAATAGTCAGTTTTGCCAGCTTACATAGTCTTGGATCCGTTAAATTTAAATATGAACCAAAAAATATAAACTTGTCATTTATCTAAATCAAATCAAATTACTTATTGGTGTAAAATCTAAATATTGGACTATTACCAAGACAAACATTGCATTTAAATGACAGTATTAATTAACAAGCATACAGAATCAAAGTTAACAAATATTCATATTATATAGTATATCATATATTTAGATATTTTGGAGGAGGTGATACTTTTCCAAATTTGAAAATGAAAGTACAGTATTCTTAATGAGATTGCTATGAAATATAACAAAACAAATATATATGTGTAGGACTCAAATCTATGGTGGGTTCCAGATCTATGGCAGATTCCTAATCTATGGTAAATATGACATCATGCCATCCCCAATCTATGGCAGATTTTTTAGAATCCTAATCTATGGCAAATTATTAGTTTCCTAAGTATATAATCTATGGCGAATTTCTAGTTTTCAATTCTATGGCAGATTTTCTGCAAATGAAGGACCAGTCAATACATATCTCACCAATAATTTCAAAGTTGCCTTGAACAAGTCAAAATGTCCAAAGGTAGCGAAAAAGCTGCATTGAAGTAAAAGCCAGTATAAGAAAAATGGATAAGGAGTACGACTAGGAAGCATATCCATAAGTTAACCATTTGTGAAATGAACATTGAATAACTGTTGAATAATGGTCAACCAAATCGTGATGACAACCATAAAATGTTCTTAGTATGTAAGTGATATACATATATTAATACATGCTTTAGGGGTGAAATGATGTGCCCCAGAAGAATTAGTATTTCCTACTCTGTTCATGGTACCTGTTTGACCATACATTTAACCAAATCCCTTAACAACCCAAACTTTTTACCTAATATTTATTCAAGCGTTAATTAATCTTTTTTAACTGATGACAATTTAAGTCATAGTCCTGTAATGAACATTGACTTGCCTCAAACACGTTGCTTTCTTAAAATAATCCTAATTTCTCCAACAGTACAGTTATTCGACATCAATTTAGCTGAAAATAATGTAAATAGTTCAAATCCAAATCTCAAGAAAGAAAGATTTTTTGCTACAATAGTACAGGTAGTCGCTGTTATGTAGCTGACAAAATGCTATTGGTTATGTAAAAAAAATCAAAAAGTACCATAGGGATAAAAAAAATAACAAGAAAACAACATAGCATAACGAAAAATTATGAAAGAAGAGCAAAAAGCAAACCAAAATGTACAGTAAAAACTCGTACAAATAAGGGAGAGGGCAATACCAGGAACATGAGAACAAGGAGCGGAAACAAACACGAAACATAAACACAGAAAACACCAAAAACACATTCATTTGCTTGAAATTGCCTGCACTAGCGATTTTGCTGCTACGTATGAACATGGGTTTGTTTGCTAGAATTCCTTATTCATCCGAATAAGATGATAACATCTCATTTGCAGGAATTTCTATTAACGTAAACTCAAATTTTTAAATATAATAAATTAATTTAATTAATGGATTATGGAACTTGAAAACTGGCCTTTTTTTTCCTTCTATATAACAAAACCGTCATCGTTAGCGGTGGTGTAAACGCTATATGACGTTATTTAATTGTGACGTTATAATTTACTCTTTTCCCCGGAAAATTACGTAATATCAAATGACAAACTGTGCCATAGATTCGGAGAAAACAAAAAATTGCCTTAGATATATGATTTGTTTGGCGTTTGTAACGTCATATTTACCATAGGTTAGGAATTTGCCATAGATCTGAGTCCTACATGTATAATAAAAATGATCACAAATTTGTATAACATAAATCTACTTTTTTTTGTCACCTAGGTTTTTTGTTGAACTTGATGCATTTTTTCAATCCAATTAAATTTGTACTAATTATCAAATTTGTTCAGAAAGAATATTCGACTATTTAATAACCAATATCTCCACAAAACACACTTCAATTGAAAAATCACTCTATAGTCATATTTGAAATAAACCTTCAATAATTCATATTAAATATGTCCATTTAAATTGTTTGGAAATTTGTCTCAGTGAGTGTATTTGTACTGGATAGAATGATTGTGTAACAGAATACATTTAGGTAGAATTTTAACAAAGAAGAAGGCCACTATGTAGAATGATAGCTATATTTATTGATTCTCTACATTTTGCAATAGACATGTGATAATCTATTGTGTAAAAACAAGCAATCCATGTCATGTAATATAAAAAGATTTTGTTGAATTAACGTGCATCATCATATATGACATAATTAAATACATGTACTTATTAAACTTGCATGACATTGAAAATTGAAATAGATTTTAAGTTTAAGTACAAATGTATTCAACTCTTGATTGATACATATTCTCAACTCATTTTCTCCACTCTTTTCAGCTAATTATGATTAGAATAGAATTTATAACAGCAGAATGTAAATAAAGTGTATTGTAATGTCAGGATTCTTTTGAATTTAATTGAAAATGTTGAATTTATTGTATAACTATAAAATAAATTATTGCAGGAATAACCAATGCAATGTCATTGACAATTTTTTTATACTCTTCAGTCCCATTCAGGAGATATGGTTTAAATTAATTGATAGGAGAGGTCCAATTGCAAGAAATATTCAATTGCACAGTATTGTGCAAAAGAAGATACTTTGTATAAATTGCTTATTTCTTGACCAATTTAAGATAGTTTTTGATTCATAGTTTGTTGACCTTTTAATTTTTATGCCCAATCAACAATAGTAAGGGGGCATTATGTTTTCTGGTCTGTCTGTTAATCCCTCTGTTTTTCCATCCCATATCAGGTTAGAATTTTTGGTTAAGGTAGTTCACTGTGAAGTTTTGGTCAAATCAACATGTAACTTGGTGCACATGTTTTATCATGATGTGAACTGAATTTATATGTTAAGTTACTGGCTTTACCTTGATTACATACAAATACTATACATGAAGGTTAAATAGGTACATTTTCAGGGTCAAATTTTGGTTTGAGTTTTCCATCAAGTTGTGGTCATATTAAATTGAATTTTAGTACACATTCATTACTTCTGTAAAGCATCGTCTATTTACAAATTCTTTTTTCTTTAGAGCTCTGCTACTTTGAACAATTTCTGTTATGAGACTGAATAACACCACACAATGAGAAAAAAAAACTATTAAGTTGATCTTTTTATGGTTTTTTCTCTTTAAGCCATGTTGGGTAAGGTAAACAATATTTTATTTGTCCATTATCAAACTTATTAGATATGAATAGATATATCAAATTAATAACATACTATATAAATTTTCTTTGTAGTTTCGGTTGTTTGCTGAGATTGTATTTCCATTAGCTTTGTTTTTAATTCTTGTGATAGTAAGAACACGACCAGATCTCAAAGTCAATCATGCAGAATGTAAGTAGTTCTTCTGTCTATCATTTTGAATTAACCTGTTCTTGAAAAAGGGGGGAAAGGTACTTCTTAAAATCAGTACTTCTTATTTATTTTAAATTGGTAGACATTTTAGGACTTTACTTATCAATTTTTGTCCCCCATGTATTCAATTCTTGCCAGAATTTTATGAAACTTATATCATAGGTTTATATCAGCAATGTCTTTGACACTTTCGAAAATAAGTTCTGATCAAATATTTTAACGAGTTATGCCCCTTGGAAATATAAATTAAAATGGAAATCACATTGCATTTGCTCTGAAGCCTTCCTTTCTCTTAAGATATTAATAAAAAGTTTTAAAGAACAAAAAAAAAGAAATGTTATTTTTAGTTATTGCCCTTGTACCTTGGATAGATAAAATATGTGCAACGCGAGGGACATTGGAACTCTGTTCTTTTATCTATTTGGTTATACCTATTCATATATATTATGTAAAGGTGAAACAACACAGTTCAGGGGTGACGTATTTTCTCAATTTATATCATATAGCACAAGAACTAATGCAGAAATAAAATTTCCTTTTTGAAAAATGAATCCAGAATAAGAATATTCAACTACATGTAGACAAGGTATTACATGAATGTGTTGAATAAAATGTTTGAAATTTATAATGCACTTTAAAGTACTACTCACTGCCTGACAGACCTGCCAAGTTTTCTGATTTATGGGGGATTTCCCCCATGAGAGGTCAAGGCCAGACTCTTGAAATCCTTAATTACATATACTAAATACATAACAACTGGCATTCAGAGGAGTGAAAATTGCATTTAAGCACATATGTTCTCATTCAAAACCATAGAATATTAGGCTTAAACCATTATTGACATGTAGAAGAGATGTATTATGTTTTCTTGTTCTTAAAATACCCCATGGAGATTTAATTCGACCTCAGGTGAAATATTGGACATATTGTGGGAAAGTGTTTGGACCATAAAACACTAAACTGATAAAATCTAAATTGAATTATCATGAATGATGACATATAAAAAATTGTATAATATAAGATATCATATGTTGCCATTTTGTAAAAGATGTTTAATTTTGATATATCATGTATATGGATAATTTGATTTGTTTCTATTGATTTTAAATTGTTACAGTTTTAAAACTTTTAATGGGAGACAGAATTTCTTTCCTTGCATTTATACAATTGCACAAAGAATTTTGCATTTCTCTTATTGGCTAAACAAGACAAAGGCTGCATTTCCATCAAGCAGAACCAGTTCTAACTATTGAGAATAAAATTTTCTCCAAAAATCACAATTGAAAATCTTTTAGCATGTTTAGGTGTTAGAATTGACTCTAATCTGTCATTGACAGGCCATGTTAATTACTTATGTTCATCAATATCATTTAGACTTTATTTACTCTCTAAGATCAAGAAATTTCTAAATATTGATTCAAGAAAATTATTTTATAATGATTATATTCTCCAACTGATAGATTATTGTTGTATTATTTGGAGTGGTTGTGCTAAAAATGAGCTAGTAAGAATAACAAAATTGCAGAAAAGGGCTGTGAGACTAATTTCAGCACCTCTATTTAAACAGTTTGGGTGGATGACAGTAGAGAACAGAATCTCATACCATAAATCTGTTTTGATGCATAAATGCATTAAGAATGAAGCCCCTGTATATTTAACTGAAAAATTTAAAGAAATGACAGAAATAAACCAATATTGTTTGAGGAATACGTCTTGCAAAAAATTGCAAGTTCCAAAAGCCTAAACAGAGCTGTTTAAGAAATCTTTTATATATTGAGGATCTATTTTATGGAATAACTTACCAATATCCCTGAAAAAATCGACCTCAAGTACAAGCTCATTCAAAAAAGATTTAAAAAATTACTTGTTGGAACATTAGGAAGCTGTGTAATTTTATATGCATAATAATTTTCACACACTTTCTTAAACTTTAAATATTGTTGAGGTAATTTGAATGATGCCAATATAATATGAATTCATCATTTTTACCTGATTTGAAAATTGTATATTTCATAACAGTTTCTTATTTGATTTTTTCTGATGTGTGTGTTTTGTTTGATTATTTTGTAATTCTGTGTTAGTTATATTTCAATTTATTTCATGAGGGCCTCAGGGAAGATCAGTTTTATAGCTAACTGTGTAACCCTCTTTAAATAAAGAATTATTATTATTATTAAACATTTACATTGTAAGATATTTAGTTCCTAACATTCTAGCAAGATGAATAACAACAATAGTATTGTTGTTCATTCGATATATTGGTTGTTTCATAACTAATATATCATGGGATTTTTGTCTCATGAAAGTTTCCCTCATTACAGTATACCATCCAATTGTTTTATTTCAAGTAGATTTATCCTGAACTAAAGTATACCAATTGATTTTTTGTCTCCTGTAAGTTTATCCCATAACTAAAATATACTATTAATTTTTTTTGTCTCATTTGAATTTATCCTGAACTTAAGTATACCATGGGATTTATTTTCTCATGTAAATTTATCCTGAACTAAGGTATACCATGGGATTTTTTTGTCTCTTGTAATTTTACCCCATAACTAAGGTGTACCAATTAAATGGGAGAAGACTTTATAAGTTTGATTAACTTGTGTCTCATCCCTTTTGCATATTTAAGCAAATAAAATATGTTTAAACTAAACCAATTAAATTGAATCTTTCTTTTCCATGCAGCTAATAAAATGACAGTGCATTGATAACTGTTCCACATTTATGATTTGTCTCAGATTTCCTATTGTCTTTCTGTATGTAATCTGTCATTGTTTTTTCTTGTTTTTAGATAAAATATAATAACTACTGTACCATTTGTTCTTTTCTATAATCATGATGATTGTGTTAGTTAGTACCTGAAATATACTCATCATGAATTGATAGCTGTGCCAAGTTTATGAATTGATATATATAGTTGCTTCCTCGTTTTATTTTATGGTTTATTTTTATGGTAGTACCATACTGAGTGCAAACACTTGGTTTTGTACATTTGTTTGATTTTTGTCTCGCCTTGACGGAGTTAAAAGCAAGACATACATATGCTGTTTCTGACGGTGGCCGCGTCAACAATGTATTAGTTTGTGATTACGTCAGTTTATGGGGAACCACTAGTGGTAGGTCAATGATATTTGGTATGCAGTTGTATTAGCATTTGCACATCTCATTCCCATGAAGATTACTTGGCCCCGCCCCCTCAGTCATGGTCTATTGACTTTGAAACTTTTGCTTAGTTTACATGTATTAGTTTTTGATTAAGTCAGTTTATGGGGAATCATTAGTGGTAGGTCAATGATATTTGGTATGCAGTTGTATTAGCATTTGCACATCTCATTCCCATGAAGATTACTTGGCCCCGCCCCCTCAGTCATGGTCTATTGACTTTGAAACTTTTGCTTAGTTTACATGTATTAGTTTTTGATTAAGTCAGTTTATGGGGAATCATTAGTGGTAGGTCAATGATATTTGGTATGCAGTTATATTAGCATTGGCACATTTCATTTCCATGGAGATTGTTTGGCCCTGCCCCTCAGTCATGGTCTATTGACTTTGAAACTTTTGCTTAGTTTACATGTATTACGGTAGTTTATGAGGAGGTCAGTTTATGGGGAACCACTAGTGGTAGGTCAATGGTATTTGGTATGCATTTGTATATAAGCATAGGCACATCTCATTTCCATGGAGATTGTTTGGCTCTGTACCTTCAGTCATGGTTCATTGACTTTGAATATTTTGCATAACTAACATGTTAAAGTATTGCTATTTTAATTTCAACATTTGCATTTCACTATCAAAATAACAAAAAGCGTGACATATCTCTGTGTTAACAGTTTATTTTTCTTATTTGAAGGTCATTTTGATGGCAATGCTATGCCGAGTGCTGGCACTTGGCCCTTTCTACAATCGTTAGTTTGTAATGCAGAAAACAGATGTTACCAGACTGTTACAGCTGATGAAGCTGCTGGTACAACAGCCTCAGGAAATCCACAGGATTTGTAAGTACTGTAAATTCAGAAATTATTGCGAAGTTTTAGTGCGAAGTTTTTATTAATGCAAGTAATGCGACTAGGTGAGTATAGCAATAATAAGATTTGATATCAAATACATATATCTGAATGCAGATTTTTCTGAAATTGCAATAATTAATCTCACATTTTTCTCCTTTCATAAATAATTGCAATAATAAATGCATGCAATAATTTCTGAAAATACAAATATACTGGTAATATACTATACCAAAGGGTTACATCTGTAATGTACTGTACCAAAGGGCTACATATGTAATGCACTGTACCAAAGGGATACAACTGTAATGTACTGCACCAAAGGGTTACATCTGTAATGTACTGTACCAAAGGGCTACATCTGTAATGTACTGCACCAAAGGGTTACATCTGTAATGTACTGTACCAAAGGGATACATCTGTAATGTACTGTACCAAAGGGCTACATCTGTAATGTACTGTACCAAAGGGCTACATCTGTAATGTACTGTACCAAAGGGCTACATCTGTAATGTACTGCACCAAAGGGATACATCTGTAATGTACTGTACCAAAGGGCTACATCTGTAATGTACTGTACCAAAGGGATACATCTGTAATGTACTGCACCAAAGGGATACATCTGTAATGTACTGCACCAAAGGGCTACATCTGTAATGTACTTCACCAAAGGGTTACATCTGTAGTGTACTGTATCAAAGGGCTACATCTGTAATGTACTGCACCAAAGGGTTACATCTGTAATGTACTGCATCAAAGGGCTACATCTGTAATGCACTGTACTAAAGGGCTACATCTGTAATGTACTGTACCAAAGGGATACATCTGTAATGTACTGCACCAAAGGGCTACATCTGTAATATACTGCACCAAAGGGCTACATCTGTAATGTACTGCACCAAAGGGCTACATCTGTAATGTACTGCACCAAAGGGTTACATCTGTATTGCACTGTACCAAAGGGCTACATCTGTAATGTACTGCACCAAAGGGCTACATCTGTAATGTACTGCACCAAAGGTCTACATCTGTAATGTACTGTACCAAAGGGTTACATCTGTAATGTACTGCACCAAAGGATTGAAATTAGCAGGGGACCACTCGCCAATGGCCCCTAAAATTTGGTGTGGGCTACTTAAATTTCTGCTTTTTGTATAGGACTATATATGGGCTACAAAATTTAAGCTGTTGGCTACCATTGCAAAAGTCTCAAGTTCAATTCCTGGGGTACATCTGTAATGTACTGCACCAAAGGGCTACATCTGTAATGTACTGTACCAAAAGGCTACAACTGTAATGCACTGTACCTAAGGGATACAGAAGTAATATACTGTACCAAAGGGATACATCTGTAATGCACTGTACCAAAGGGATACAGATGTAATATACTGTACCAAAGGGATACATATGTAATGTACTGTACCAAAGGGTTACATCTGTAGTGTACTGCACCAAAAGGCTACATCTGTAATTTACTGTAGCAAAGGGTTACATCTGTAATGTTCGCACCAAAGGGATATATTTGTAATGTACTGCACCAAAGGGATACATCTGTAATGCACTGTACCAAAGTGATACATCTGTAATGCAGTGTACCAAAGGGATATATATCTGTATTGCACTGTACCAAAGGGATACATCTGTAATGTACTGTACCAAAGGGATACATCTGTAATGTACTGTACCAAAGGGCTACATCTGTAATGTACTGTACCAAAGGGCTACATATGTAATGCACTGTACCAAAGGGCTACATCTGTAATGTACTGTACCAAAGGGATACATCTGTATTGCACTGTACCAAAGGGCTACATCTGTAATGTACTGTACCAAAGGGATACATCTGTAATGTACTGTACCAAAGGGCTACATCTGTAATGTACTGTACCAAAGGGCTACATCTGTAATGTACTGTACCAAAGGGATACATCTGTAATGTACTGCACCAAAGGGCTACATCTGTAATATACTGCACCAAAGGGCTACATCTGTAATGTACTGCACCAAAGGGTTACATCTGTATTGCACTGTACCAAAGGGCTACATCTGTAATGTACTGTACCAAAGGGATACATCTGTAATGTACTGCACCAAAGGGATACATCTGTAATGTACTGCACCAAAGGGATACATCTGTAATGTACTGCACCAAAGGGATACATCTGTAATGTACTGTACCAAAGGGATACATCTGTAATGTACTGCACCAAAGGGTTACATCTGTAATGTACTATACCAAAGGGCTACATCTGTAATGTACTGTACCAAAAGGCTACATCTGTAATGTACTGCACCAAAGGATTGAAATTAGCAGGGGACCACTTGCCAATGGCCCCTAAAATTTGGTGTGGGCTACTTAAATTTCTGCTTTTCTTGTATAGGACTATATGTGGGCTACAAAATTTAAGCTGTGGGCTACCATTGCCAAAGTCTCAAGTTCAATTCCTGGGGTACATCTGTAATGTACTGCACCAAAGGGCTACATCTGCAATGTACTGTACCAGAAGGCTACAACTGTAATGCACTGTACCTAAGGGATACAGATGTAATATACTGTACCAAAGGGATACATATGTAATGTACTGTACCAAAGGGCTACATATGTAATGTACTGTACCAAAGGGTTACATCTGTATTGTACTGTACCAAAGGGCTACATCTGTAATGTACTGCACCAAAGGGCTACATCTGTAATGTACTGTACCAAAGGGATACATCTGTAATGTACTGCACCAAAGGGTTACATCTGTAATGTACTGCACCAAAGGGCTACATCTGTAATGTACTGTACCAAAAGGCTACAACTGTAATGCACTGTACCTAAGGGATACAGATGTAATATACTGTACCAAAGGGATACATCTGTAATGCACTTTACCAAAGGGTTACATCTGTAATGTACTGCACCAAAGGGCTACATCTGTAATGTACTGTACCAAAAGGCTACAACTGTAATGCACTGTACCTAAGGGATACAGATGTAATATACTGTACCAAAGGGATACATCTGTAATATACTGTACCAAAGGGATACATCTGTAATGTACTGTACCAAAGGGCTACATCTGTGATGTACTGCACCAAAGGGTTACATCTGTGATGTACTGCACCAAAGGGCTACATCTGTAATGTACTGTACCAAAGGGTTACATTTGTAGTGTACTGCACCAAAGGGCTACATCTGTAATTTACTGTAGCAAAGGGTTACATCTGTAATGTACTGCACCAAAGGGATATATCTGTAATGTACTGTACCAAAGGGCTACATCTGTAATGCACTGTTCCAAAGTGAAATATGTAATTCACTGTAACAATTTTGTTTGACCAGGAACATACTGTAATCGGCCTTGTATAGTTCACAATGGTTCATTGTCCTCAACCCTCTTCTCGCCACGAGAATTCAGGTGAAAAAACTTTTTGTATTTTGAAAACAACTAATGAAACTCTGGTAATTTCAAATCGTGTGTGATCATTTGCGGTATTTTCATGTTCCGTCATTAAATAGAAGTTGAAAATGCTTGTAAATGATTCTAAAACACTTCACAAGTGTTGAAATAAGTCAAAATAACAAAAAATGAGACATTTGACTATGAAGTTGTCAGAATTATTGTAGACTTTGCATTAAAATTAGTTTTAAAACTGGGGTAAATGAAATATCAAATTAAAAGTGATGCCAAAAACAAGAATAATTGACTATCTGAAATAGATATAATTGCTTTTGAAATCTATCAGTCTATTAAATTCAAACTTCTGTACATGTTATTTCTACAAAATCTTTGAATAAAGTTCCAAGTGATGTGTAACTCAGATGCCATTAACACATAATATTGATTTTGTAAATAAAAGGACATGAATTTTACATTTTTCTAGGATTACTAGAATTTTGAAAGATATAGGACAATTAGCAGATCCTAAACTCATACAGAACTTACTAAAAGATGGACAGATTATTATGAGAGTGCTTGGCATGATCAGAAATGGAACAGCCACAGGTATGTACAACTTCACTTCATAAGGAATAGATAATTTTCTTTAATCTTAAATTACTTAATGTTTATGTGATCATATATTTTCAAAGGAGTTATGCCCTTTGGAAATGTAAATAATATAGAAAATTGCATTGTAAGCACTTTCAAGTCACATTTCTAGTGAGATTTTATGAAATTCATATCAGAGGTTTATGTGAGTTGTGTCTTGGACAAGTTTGAATATAAATTTTGATCATCTATTTTTACAGGAAGCATGCCCTTTTGAAATGTTATTTGTATTGACATTGCATTGTAAGGACTCTCACACGTATATTTCTTGTGGGATTTTTGAAAGGTTATATAAGCAAGCTTTTGGAGGATTTGACAATCTAGCTGATCAAGTACTTTTGCAGGAGTTATTTCCCTATTAATTGTAATTTATATTGTCTATTGCAGGGGGTATAAACCTAGGAAACATTGTGACTAATCCTACAGACCTAAGGAACCAGATCATTAACAACAACATCAGTTTGTCTCCTAATGTGATAGATCAGTTACTTAATGCAACAATCAATCCAGCTGTAAGTCACTTTATTGCTTGAAGAGACCATTTAGCCACAAAATATGTAGAGACCAATAGCCACAATATATGTAGAGACCAATTAGCCACAATATATGTAGAGACTGTTTAGCCCCAATATATGAAGAGACCATTTAGCTATAATATATATAAAGACCATTTAGCCATAATGTATGTAGAGACCATTAGACCACAATATATGTAGAGACCATAGCTACAATATATGTTAGAGACCATTTACAGTGTTCTCTCCAGGCCCTTAAAGGACCGCGGGCCCGCGATGTATAATTTTTTACCGTGGTGGTATTGTTCTTACCGCGATGTATAATTTTTCTCCGTGGTGCTAAAATTTTCGGTTAAAAAATCGTAAATCGGTAAAGTTTTAAACACCTTGATAAATCTTTTCCGTGCGGTATAAAATTCCAGGTGAAATTTGACCAGTTCAAACCAGTTCAACCCAGACTGTTTACACCACGTGATCGATTTACCTTATGAGGTTAACCTTGTTGATTGGATTTAATCGATGTATTTAACACTTGTAACATGATTCTTTTGTGTTTTAATTAAGAGATCATAACTTTATGATCACAGATAACTATTTAATTATGGCTTCACTCACCACCCAAGCGCTGACCAGTGACAAGTAGGCAAATACTTTGTACACAAACAGTGTGGACCGGTACATTTTTTGTACATAATAAAGTTGGATCTTTACATATATTTGACATTTATACAATTTTAATTCTCATATTATAGTATTATATGTCTGATTAAACCATGGCCAAAATTATCTTTAATTATGACATAGATATTGCATGATAATCGGGTTTCAAACTATAGTATCTGTCAACAAGTATTTAAAATTAAGGGAACAGACATCTGTACATATCACATGACCCAGTTAGTTCACGTAGAATATTCAAGTTTATTTACAATTAATTGCAATCTATTCTATTTTATAAATAAAATGCATGACTGTACCTTCAAACTAGATATCTATATCCACAATTAATTAACAGAAGTAATTTTGTAAATTTTATCCATAAGCACATGTTAAATCTATTTATATCTACTTCCTATCATTTAGGCGGGAAAATAGGGAGACTTTGTTGTTGACATTGAATATGGTTACTTATAGATCTATAGACCTAACATAGATTAAGGAATTCTTTCTAAGTGGATCATGACAAATAAAGATTTAGATTTCAGTGCAGTATTAAGTCTGTAGATTTATCTATGTTTGATTATCACCAAAGAAAAGAAAGGTTAATATTTACATGAAATCTATGGCAAAATGTTTGAAAATTTATGAAAATTTCTTTTATTAAAATTTAAGATAGATACTGGTTCAAATAATAAAACAATATTTGTTCTTATTAATTTTATATCTCCTTAATTACTTTAAATTTAGATGAATATTTTGTAATGAATCCTGTTTTATTTGTTTTAAAAATATTAAAGTATACAAACTGTTTATTGATTTGCTTCTATTTTGCCAATAATTTTCCAACTCAATGTCTACATAAAACAGTACCACAGTATTAAAACAAAACAAGAGACATAAAAAGTGCAGTAACTAGAAATATAGCTAAGCGACGCAACGCGACTGATTGTATGAATCTTTTCACCAAGCTGTCCACACGCGTTACCCTGTGCGTGTGGACAGCTTGGTGAAAAGATTCATACAATCAGGAATTCTTTCTAAGTGGATCATGACAAATAAAGATTTAGATTTCAGTGCAGTATTAAGTCTGTAGATTTATCTATGTTTGATTATCACCAAAGAAAAGAAAGGTTAATATTTACATGAAATCTATGGCAAAATGTTTGAAAATTTATGAAAATTTCTTTTATTAAAATTTAAGATAGATACTGGTTCAAAGTACGGCCATCAACACGGAGCCTTGGCTCACACTGAACAACAAGCTATAAAGGGCCCCAAAATGACTAGTGTAAAACAATTCAAACGGGAAAACCAACGGTCTAATTTATATAGAAAACGAGAAACACCTATGAACCACACCAACAAACGACAACCACTGAATAACAGGCTCCTGACTTAGGATAGGTGCATAAAAATGCAGCTATTTTGCCACAATAAATATAAGAGACCATTTAGCCAAGTATATGTAGAGACCATTTAGTCATAATATATGTAGAGACCATTTAGCTACAATTTATGTAGAGACCTTTTTGCCACAATATATGTAGAGACCATAGCTACAATATATGCAAGAGACCTTTTTGCCACAATATATGTAGAGACCATAGCTACAATATATGTAGAGACCTTTTTGCCACAATATATGTAGAGACCATAGCTACAAAAAATGTAGAGACCTTTTTGCCACAATATATGTAGAGACCATAGCTACAATATATGTAAGAGACCAATTAGCCACAATATATGTGAGACCGTAGCTACAATATATGTAGAGACCATTATGCCACAATATATGTAGAGACCATTTAGCCACAATATATGTAGAGACCATTTAGCCACAATATATGTAGAGACTTTTGCCACAATATATGTAGACACAGATTAGCCACAATATATGTAGACACCATTTAGCCACAATATGCAATTTATGTAGAGACCATTTAGCCACCATATATGTAGAGACCATTTAGCCACAATATATGTAGAGACCAATTAGCCACAATATATGTAGAGACTGTTTAGCCCCAATATATGAAGAGACCATTTAGCTATAATATATATAAAGACCATTTAGCCATAATGTATGTAGAGACCATTAGACCACAATATATGTAGAGACCATAGCTACAATATATGTTAGAGACCATTTACAGTGTTCTCCCAGGCCCTTAAAGGACAGCGGGCCCATGATATATAATTTTTACCGTGGTGGTATTGTTCTTACCGCGATGTATAATTTTTCTCCGTGGTGCTAAAATTTTCGGTTAAAAAATCGTAAATCGGTAAAGTTTTAAACACCTTGATAAATCTTTTCCGTGCGGTATAAAATTCCAGGTGAAATTTGACCAGTTCAAACCAGTTCAACCCAGACTGTTTACACCACGTGATCGATTTACCTTATGAGGTTAACCTTGTTGATTGGATTTAATCGATGTATTTAACACTTGTAACATGATTCTTTTGTGTTTTAATTAAGAGATCATAACTTTATGATCACAGATAACTATTTAATTATGGCTTCACTCACCACCCAAGCGCTGACCAGTGACAAGTAGGCAAATACTTTGTACACAAACAGTGTGGACAGGTACAAATCCTGGGAGAACACTGCATTTAGTCACAATATATGTAGAGACCATTTTGCCACAATATATGTAGAGACCATTTTGCCACAATATATGTAGAGACCAATTAGCAGCAATATATGTAGAGACCATTTTGCCACAACATATGTAGATATAAATAAGAAGATGAGGTATGAGTGCCAGTGAGACAACTCTCCATCCAAGTCACAATGTATAAAAAGTTAACAATTATAGGTCAAAGTACGGCCATCAACACGGAGCCTTGGCTCACACTGAACAGCAAGCTATAAAGGGCCCCAAAATGACTAGTGTAAAACAATTCAAACAGGAAAACCAACGGTCTAATTTATATAGAAAACAAGAAACACCTATGAACCACACCAACAAACAACAACCACTGACTTAGGATAGGTGCATAAAAATGCAGCTATTTTGCCACAATAAATATAAGAGACCATTTAGCCAAGTATATGTAGAGACCATTTAGTCATAATATATGTAGAGACCATTTAGCTACAATTTATGTAGAGACCTTTTTGCCACAATATATGTAGAGACCATAGCTACAATATATGCAAGAGACCTTTTTGCCACAATATATGTAGAGACCATAGCTACAATATATGTAGAGACCTTTTTGCCACAATATATGTAGAGACCGTAGCTACAAAAAATGTAGAGACCTTTTTGCCACAATGTATGTAGAGACCATAGCTACAATATATGTAAGAGACCAATTAGCCACAATATATGTGAGACCGTAGCTACAATATATGTAGAGACCATTATGCCACAATATATGTAGAGACCATTTAGCCACAATATATGTAGAGACCATTTAGCCACAATATATGTAGAGACTTTTGCCACAATATATGTAGACACAGATTAGCCACAATATATGTAGACACCGTTTAGCCACAATATGCAATTTATGTAGAGACCATTTAGCCACCATATATGTAGAGACCATTTAGCCACAATATATGTAGAGACCATTTAGCCACAATATATGTAGAGACCATTTAGCCACAATATATGTAGAGACCATTTAGCCACAATATATGTGCATGCCATGCAGATGAATTTATACTTTTGGGTATACATTTTTCCCTTTGAATTAAAAAAATTGTACAATATCAAATTAAACACAATACTGAACATTATACATGTAGCTACTTTAAAGATAATTTTGGTTTTGGTGTTAAAGTAACTGTTGCAGTGCAACAGTTTTGGAACTTTAAAGTAACTGTTGCAGTGCAACAGTTTTGGAACTTGGACAGGAAATGGTCTGTTGACTGCTTCCATGTATTTTATAAACTAATTATATCCGGTTCAACACAACAGATAAAAACTGTGTTCTTCCATAACAGCTGTTAGCTTTTACCCTCAGATGTAGACTTTTACCATCAGCCTCTGACTTCATTTAATATCAGATCTGTTTTCGGGTCAAAGATAATAAATGTTCCCCTTGAATCACGTCAATAAGTGTATATTGTTGAACAATATAGTAATCGAATTCTAACATTTCTCATAATTTTGTCCCATCTTAGACTTTGTCGCAGTAGGCAAGACATAGGTTTTGCTTTATAGCGTCGGCTTTAACAATTTAACAGAAGTTTTCTGCTTAAGTTAGTGGTGATAGAAACTACTTGTAATAGATCAATGATATTTTCTATAAAGTTGCATTACTATCAGTACATATCAGTTTGACAACTTTTTTGAGACCCTTCCCCCATGGTCCAGTTTAGTTAGATATTGACCTGAGTCTAATATGAAGTTGAGTTTTCCCCTAAAAAGCATTGGTTTTTCATTTTTTTATGTTCAGTTTAACCTTGATAAGTCAGAGTCAAAGGAACCTGAAATAACTATTTGACTTCATCTAGGTCCAAGTCAATTTTGGATGTGACCTTCATCATGTTTTCAGTATGGTACGTGGAAATCGTTCCATGTGGATATTTTTTGGTAAAAAGCAACAATTGTGAATTTGAAGTGGTTGATGTAAAAATTCTGTAAACCTGCATTTTTTCATGACATCATATATAGATAAAACTGTACGGCTCGTCATAGCTGAAATGTATTTTTTTACTAAGACTGACAAAATACCTCAACCTATCAGACTTTACAACACAACTAGTTTTGATAGAGCATTGATTAAAGATAAAGGAATATAAGTTGCATGTTCTTCTATTTCAATAAAACTCTGCTTGCATCAGCATTTTCTGGTGCTAATCTAATTCCTTTTTTCTATCTTAGCTGCCAACTGGTGTATTGTTTGACTTTGGAGAATGTCGATTGATACAAAACAACAGAACATCAGGAGGTATTCCCAACACCAACACAACTGTTCAGGATCTTCGTAGTCTTCTGTGTGATAGAAATTTGAATGAGACTATTATCTTCCCAACACAGTCTCTCCAAGATACAGTTCAGACACAGCTGTGTAATCTGTCCCTAGTACAGTTTGATGAGCTCTATGGATTACTTCTATCAGCACTCAACAATACAAGATCCAATGAAGAGGTACACTTATGATTAGTAGGATATATTTCTGATTGCAGAGCTTGTCCATGTGACATTCATCATTTCTTTGTTTAAATTTAGACCTTTTTACACATGTTAGAAGGTATTGCCTATAAAGAGAGACAATCCTTTTAGTCTTCATTTCCTTTTCTATGAGATTTTGAATTTATCTGACATTTGATTTTTAAAATAGAGTTGAACTAAGAATATTATTGTGTTGTAGATACTAGATTATATAGAGAGGAATGCAGGAGAAGAATTATCATCTAATCCAGCAGAATTATTACAGTTTTACAACGATGTAAGTTATAATACAGTTCAAAGAAAAATAAACTACAGATTATTGAAATTATACATTTTAATGCCATAACTCACATTGTATAGGAGCCATAACTGACCGAATGATTATTTGTCTTGGTCCTCTGTAGATTGCATTTCACTTTTAGTCAGTAGTTATGTATGTGATAAGTACTGACATTTTGAAATAAGTGTTCATTAATTTTTCCCTCTTTTACTTGATAGTTCACCACCTTATACCAGGAATACCAAAATGACAGGGATGTTATTGAAACTGTTGAAAGCCTGTTCAATCAGCTCCAGGGAACTACAATGGGACAGAGTGTCAACGGCACTGCCATGGTCCAGAGTCTGGTGTGTGGTCGAGGAAGTACCAAATGTAGACCTGGATATTATATAGCTGGATCTAGTTGTCTCCCCTGTAAGATAGGAACATACCAGCCTAATGCCAATCAGGGGTCCTGTATACAATGTGAAGATAACCTAAAGACTAATTCTACAGCCTCTACCAAAGAAGATGATTGTCAAGGTACATCTAATTATTTAAATATGAAATTGTAACTTTAGAGGTTCTGTAAGAGGCATATTACAGAAAAAATATATAAATTGTAGGACTTACAAACAGTTCTGTAAATTAATATAGTTTTTATTGATCAGGTAGCTTAAAATCCATAATATCTTAAAAATAAATTCATGGCACTAAATTATACAAACTGCTGGTAATGTCTGTATAACATTTTCTTTGCCAAACACAAAATGAATATTTGAATGCTGAGTAAAAACTTTTCACAGTAAAAACCATATAGAATAAATTATGATATAGTAGCATTTTATAGGACAATTTAAGTCAATTTTCATGTTTGATATTGAAAATGGCAAGATTATAGATACAATATTATATATTTTATTTATGTAGTAAATTGTGGAGCTGGCCAAGAGGGTGATGATGATTGTTCCAATTGTAAGTCAGGTTATTATAAACCATCAGCAGGGATTTATCCATGTATGAAATGCCCACTGCACACAACATCTAATCAGGTCAGGACAGAATGTAATATCTGTAAGTACCATTGAAAAAGTTAATACTAAAATATTGCTTTGTTTTATCAAAATATTTCTGTGAATTTTGAAAGTTCGACTTTGGAAAATTTAAAATCTTTAGATTCTAAATGTGAAAAAACAGTATGAAGAAACTGCTCAAGTTTCTTATGCCTGAGAAATATGAATAGTCTTTTGACTATTAACATTGTTAAGGACAATTTGTTCAAGATTATGATAATGAATTCCCTTGATGGCTTAAAATTTTCAACTCAAACATTTCTCCGTGTTTAGATTTATATTCAGTACAGAGTTATAGTATTTATAATAATTACAGTGTTGTCAACCTGAAAAATTCCAGACTTTGTGCAGGTAGTTTTCCAAGTAAAAGTGGTTGTTAAAAGATTAAGTCGTGCAACTCAAATGGATATATGACTCTCTTTCAGAGTTCAAACTTCTAGAAAAAAAATCTGAGAGTCAAGAATTTAATGAAATCTAAAAAAAAAACTCATTTAACATGCATCTGATAGATTTTATTATCTGCTTCAGTAAACTGTTCACCTGGATATCACATCAACAATGGCCTATGTATACAATGTTTGAAAGGATACTACCAGACTGAGTATAACAAGACATCATGTACAGCATGTCCATCTAACCATGACACACAAAATACAGGGTCCAGTAAATCTACAGATTGTCAGAGTAAGTCAGGTGCTTCATGGTACAGTCAACTATATATTTTTTTTTTTTATAGAAAAACAGAGCTAAAAAAGTCATCTCCTACCCTACAGTACATACATGAAAAATAATGTTTTGCTGTATAAAATAACAAAATCTTTATAGATAAAACAGTCAAATAGGAGGTGCACAATGGCACCATGTGAGAAAGATGAAATTTTATAGAAAGAAGGTAATTTTGTAGGAGGAGTTGCAGATACAATTTGTCTACTGCCTTTTGTGATATAATCAGAGTTAATGTTTTGCTATGGGAAACCCCAAAATTCATTTGGATAAAAGAAATATATGCACAATGTTATTATATAAGGATACCAAATAATCTGTGACATTTTCATTGAACAGTAATGTGTGGTTTAAAGGAGTTGCTGATACAAAGGTTGTACATAGGAGTTTCATGATAATTTGACACAACAATCACTAGATACCAATTTATCACAGGGTTTTAAATATGTCACTTTGATGTTATCAATTGCCTTGGATATGGGAATGGAAGGTGGATTCCCAATCGAGTGAAATGGATGGCTTTAATACTTATTTTTGCCAAGAAAATAGCATTTTGGAATAAGAGCAAGATTGGTTGTCTATTAGTCATTATTGAATTCATCATGATTACATGTTATCCAGCGTACTGACGATGTGAGCTTGGAGGTCAAACTACTTACTCAGCATGTCTTAATGATGCAAGGCAAGGTAGACATATATTTATGTAACATGTACATATTATGTCCTATAGGTCTAATGTATAAGGGTTTTTTTCTTCAGAAATCTGCCCTGCTGGTACAGAGGGAGACAGTTGTAAGAAATGTGAGAAAGGTTACTACAAATCTACATCAGGTATCCAGGGTGCATGAAGTGTCCTGATGGGTATACTGCAAGTGATGATAAAACTAAATGTATATGTAAGTATTAGTCATAACAAGGAAACAAATGAAACATAAACTACCTTATTTTATGAACTATATAGCTAGTGTTTCTGTTTATGAACTATATAGCTAGTGTTTCTGTTTATGAACTATATAGCTAGTGTTTCTGTTTATGAACTATATAGCTAGTGTTTCTGTTTATGAACTATATAGCTAGTGTTTCTGTTTATGAACTATATAGCTAGTGTTTCTGTTTATGAACTATATAGCTAGTGTTTCTGTTTATGAACTATATAGCTAGTGTTTCTGTTTATGAACTATATAGCTAGTGTTTCTGTTTATGAACTATATAGCTAGTGTTTCTGTTTATGAACTATATAGCTAGTGTTTCTGTTTATGAACTATATAGCTAGTGTTTCTGTTTATGAACTATATAGCTAGTGTTTCTGTTTATGAACTATATAGCTAGTGTTTCTGTTTATGAACTATATAGCTAGTGTTTCTGTTTATGAACTATATAGCTAGTGTTTCTGTTTATGAACTATATAGCTAGTGTTTCTGTTTATGAACTATATAGCTAGTGTTTCTGTTTATGAACTATATAGCTAGTGTTTCTGTTTATGAACTATATAGCTAGTGTTTCTGTTTATGAACTATATAGCTAGTGTTTCTGTTTATGAACTATATAGCTAGTGTTTCTGTTTTAGTGATTAGATAATGTAAATTCCCATTAGTGATATTTCAGGTCTTTTATGCCTGATTCTTTTTAACGTTTGTGTTGTCTAGACAGCTTTCATCCGTCATATACAATTGCTTTGTTAAAAGTGGTCAACACCCATTTTATCAAAGAAAATATTTGTGAACAAAGCATTTAACAGTAACGTATTTTCAACACCATGTGACATAATTCTTCTGCTATTTACTTATACTATACTGGTAATTATACCCCCGCTTTAAAAAAGTTGGGTATACTGTTTTACCTCTGTCTGTCCATCCATCCGTCAGTCCGTCAGTCTGTCCTTCCGTCCCATGAAAATTTTTAGTCGCATTTTTCTCAGGAACTACAATACAAGGATTTCTGAAATTTGGTTTCAGGTTATATATAGGTCGGCTCTACCGTGTGATGCGTTTTCAGATTGATCACTCAACAACTTCCTGTTTACCGAACACATCAAAGTTGAAAATTTTCGTCACATTTTTCTCAGGAACTACATTACAAGGATTTCTGAAATTTGGTTTCAGTGTTTATATAAGTCAGCTATACCATGTGATGCGTTTTCAGATTAATCACTCAACAACTTCCTGTTTACTGTCAAATATTTGGGCTGGGGGTATCATCAGTGAGCAGTAGCTCGCAGTTTCACTTGTTCAGACTAGTGTTCCTTATCACTTTATTCCAACCTAGTAAATCTAGAGGTCAACACAGAAACAATCATCAATAGGGCAACAATTACAGAGAATAATCAGTGGTTAACAGAACAAAAATGGTTCTCAGAATTGTCTACAAAATCAACTTCAAGTAAATGAACTTTTAATAAAAGCTTTTGTCAGAAAAAACGTAGTAAATGAAATTTTAATAAAAAGCTTTTGTCAGATATGACATAGTAATTGAAGTTTTAATAAAAGCTTTTGTCAGAAATAACAGAAATGTTAGAGGATTGCACTATTTCATTTTATAAATTTGATTATAAAATGTTATTTGAGGTTTGGGTAGATATTAATATGCAGAAACATGCTTAGTATTTACATATCTAATAAAGTGCTATTCTCTTTGAAAAGTTGGCTCTACCCTTTTATAGGAGCAAAAAATTTTTGTGGTCGTATATTGGTATGACGTTGGCGTCGTCGTCGTCGTCGTCGTCCGGCGTCGTCGTCCGTCGTCGTCGTCCGAAGACGCATTGGTTTCGCACTCTAACTTTAGTTTAAGTGAATGGATCTCTATGAAATTTTACCATAAGGTTCAATATCACAAAAGGAAGGTTGGGATTGATTTTGGGGTTATGGTACCAACAGTTAAGGAATTAGGGGCCAAAAGGGCCAAAAATAAGCATTTTGTAACTTTCAGACATAACTTGTGTGTTAGTGTATGGATCTCTGACATTGTACCACAAGGTTCCATATCACAAAGGGAATGCTGGGATTGATTTTGGGGTAATTGCCTCAAAATTTTAGGAATTAGGGGCCAAAAGGGCAAAAACAAGCATTTTTCTAGTTTCATGACAATAACTTGTGTGTAAGTGTATGGATCTTTCTGAAATTGTACTACAAGGTTCCATATCACAAAGGAAAGCTGGAATTGAGTTTGGGAGTAATTGTCTGAAACGTTTAGGAACTAGGGGCCAAAAGGGCCAAAATAAGCATTTTCTAGTTTCAGACAATAACTTGTGTTCAAGTATATGGATCTCTCTGAAATTGTACTGCAAGGTACCATACCTCAAAGGGAAGGCTGGGATTGAGTTTGGGGTGATGAATCATAAGGGGTTCAAAAATTTGGGGGTCTTTTTTTTTTTTTTCTTTAAAATTTTCCATTTTAAGTTGGTTATTTCTGATTTATATTTAAAAGCAAATCATAATGATATGGCAGGAGATACACACCTAACAGGATGTGTAAATTATTATATAATAAGTATTGTGCAATAGCAAGAAATTTTCAATTGCGCAGTATTGCACAATAGCAAGAAATCTTCAATTGCACAGTATTGCGCAATAGCAAGAAATATCCAATAGCACAATATTGCGCAATAGAAGAAATTGTCAATTGTACAGTATTGCTAATAGCAAGAAATATTCAATTGCACAGTATTGCGCAATTGCAAGAAATATTCAATTGCACAGTATTGTGTAAAAGAAGATACTTTGTATAAATTGCTTATTTCTTGACCAATTTCAATGGGGTTTTATTCTTGGACTCTTGGGGTTCTTTAATATGCTGAATCTAATCGTGTATTAAGTTTTTGGATTTTGGGCCCGTTTTAAATTGGTCCACATTGAGGTCCAAAGGGTCCAAAATTAAACTTTGTTTGATTTCATCAAAATTGAATTATTGGGGTTCTTTGATATGCCGAATCTAACCGTGTATTTAGATTCTTAATTTTGGTCCCGTTTTCAAATTGGTCTACATTAAGGTCCAAAGGGTCCAAAATTAAACTTAGTTTGATTTTAACAAAATTGAATTCTTAGGGTTCTTTGATATGCTGAATCTAAACATGTATTTAGATTTTTGATTATGGGCCCAGTTTTCAAGTTGGTCCAAATCGGGTCCAAAATTAAACTTTTTGATTTCAACAAAATTGAATATATGGGGTTCTTTGATATGCTGAATCTAACCATGTATTTAGATTTTTGATTTTTGGGCCCCATTATCAATTTTTCCACATTGAGGTCAAAAGGGTCCAAAATTAAACTTTGTTTGATTTCATCAAAATTGAATTATTGGGGTTCTTTGATATGCCGAATCTAACCGTGTATTTAGATTCTTAATTTTGGTCCCGTTTTCAAATTGGTCTACATTAAGGTCCAAAGGGTCCAAAATTAAACTTAGTTTGATTTTAACAAAATTGAATTCTTAGGGTTCTTTGATATGCTGAATCTTAACATGTATTTAGATTTTTGATTATGGGCCCAGTTTTCAAGTTGGTCCAAATCGGGTCCAAAATTAAACTTTGTTTGATTTCAACAAAATTGAGTATATGAGGTTCTTTGATATGCTGAATCTAACCATGTATTTAGGTTTTTGATTTTGGGCCCCGTTATCAACTTTGTCCACATTGAGGTCAAAAGGGTCCAAAATTAAACTTTGTTTGATTTCATCAAAATTGAACTCTTGGGGTTCTTTGATATGCTGAATCTAACCATGTATTTAGATTTTGGATATTGGACCATAATAGGTGAATGTCCAATTTAAAATTTTTAAGTTCTTAGACCACATTCATTCTGTGTCAGAAACCTATGCTGTGTCAAATATTTAATCACAATCCAAATTCAGAGCTGTATCAAGCTTGAATGTTGTGTCCATACTTGCCCCAACTATTCAGGGTTCGACCTCTGCGGTCGTATCAAGCTGCGCCCTCATGGAGCATTTTATTGTTTTATTTACTAGTAACATGTAATGCTGAAAAGATCTAATAGAAAGAAAAGGTTAAAGGGGCTGGAGGTGTGAGTTCAAAAGAATAAAACTATACCAAAAATCATCATCTGATCCTTCATGTAAAATTGTTTATCCCTCCTGCGTCCTCCCATATTTAATGACATTTATTTCAGTGTTGGTATATACAAACAAAACAAGAGCCTTGATCATTTTTGTCGAGCCTGCGACTTTTGTCGCAAAAGTGAGACATAGCGATCCTACATTCCGTCGTCGTCGTCAGCGGTGTCCACAAATATTCACTCTGTGGTTAAAGTTTTTGAAATTTTAATAACTTTCTTAAACTATCTTTGATTTCTACCAAACTTGGACAGAAGTTTGTTTACGATCATAAGATAATATCCAGAAGTAAATTTTGTAAAAAAAAAAAATCCTGTTTTTCCATATTTTACTTATAAATGGACTTAGTTTTTCTGCCAGTTAACATACATTCACTCTGTGGTTTAAGTTTTTCAAATTTTAATAACTTTCTTAAACTATCCTGGATTTGTACCAAACTTGGACAGAAGCTTGTTTTTGATCAAAAGCTAGTATCTAGAAGGAAATTTAAAAAATATATTTCCTGTTTTTCAACATATTACTTATAAATGGACTTAGTTTTTCTGCCAGTTAACATTACATTCACTCTGTGGTTAAAGTTTTTAAAATTTTAATAACGTTCTTAAACTATCCTGGATTTGTACCAAACTTAGACAGAAGGTTGTTTATGATCAAAAGCTAGTATCTAGAAGGAAATTTTGTAAAAATATATTTCCTGTTTTTCTGTATATTACTTATAAATGGACTTAGTTTTTCTTCCAGTTAACATTACATACAGTCTGTAGTTAACGTTTTTAAAACATTTATTAGATTCATAAACCATTCTGGATTTTACCAAACTTGGACAGAAGCTTTTTTCTCCATTTTTGTTGAGCCTGTGACTAGCAGCAAAAGTAGGTGAGACACTAGGTTCCGCAGAACCCTTAAGAATTTTATTAAAGCTGTGTTGATCATTGACCAGCAGACTGTTTGAGTTAAAATGTTGTCTTTGTCAATCTGCTACCAATGGAATAATAATTTGTACTTCCACTAGACACTGTCTTAGGATGTATAGGAATTTCTGGTTTGTAATAATGCAATGTTATTGATAAATTATATAGTTAAATACATGTATATACATATTTTTCCTAGGTCATTGTCAGTTAGATTTTAAAAAAGTTTTAGATTGCCTCTCTCATAACATATATATTTTAATTTCAGTTGTTGTGGTAGATTTAAAGGTGATGATACATAGGCAAGGCAATAAATTATTTTGCAATTTCACATTCAATATTTGTTCACATACACTGATACTGATTTTTAGTGATATTTACATCAGTGTAGTAATTATTTTCTTTATATTGTTTTCAGTGGGTTGCAAGGCTGGTTCTTACATTGATGGCAATAAATGTTCTCCTTGTGGTTACGGCACATACCAGCCTGACCTTGCCCAGACATCTTGTCTGTCATGTGACTTCAACAAAAATACCACTTTCACTGGATCTGACAAAAAAGATGATTGTAAAGGTAAGTAAACATATTTTGAATGTTAGCAAATAAAATATATAAACAGTTTTATGTGAAATTTTGACAAACATTTTTATATTTCATTTCACATTTTGATGAAACAACATAGTATACATTATTGTTTAGAGGCCAGCTGAAGCCTGCCTCCAGGTGCGTGATTTTCTTTCTGTGTTGAACACCCATTGGTGGCCTTGGGCTGTTTTCTGCTCTTTGGTCGGGTTGTCTCTTTGACACATTCCCCGTTTCCATTCTCTATTCTATCAGGTATTGTGTTAAGTTCAACTATGTAATTTACCTGTACAGTTTTAACTCATTACATTTCATTGAAATGATTCATCAATTTATAAATGAAAAAA
The DNA here is from genome assembly GCA_017311375.1 of Mytilus coruscus. Lineage (NCBI taxonomy): Eukaryota > Metazoa > Mollusca > Bivalvia > Mytilida > Mytilidae > Mytilus > Mytilus coruscus. The sequence continues at coordinate 16,141,734 of CM029595.1, forward strand.
TGTGAGATACACATATATTATCTATCTATTCCAGTGTACTGTGGTCCAGGTGAGGAAGGGACAGATACATGTTCTCCATGTAAAGATGACTATTATAAATCAACAGGTGGCAGGACAGCATGTTTACAATGTACAGGTCACATGACCTCTACTAAAAATGACAGGACTAAATGTACAGTTTGTAAGTATTCTCTTAACATATATATGATTTTACAGATAGTTTTACTAAATGACTTAATGATAAGCTATATATATATATATATATAAGTCTAAAGATTTGCATAATGGTACTAATATAAGATGGTAATATACGAAGATGATGTAATAAAATCGTGTTGACAAATATATCGCTTAACAAATAGCCTTCGTCAATGTCAATAATTTTTACAATACTAATACATTAAAAAAAACAACCTTCAAACCTATGATTGGGTTGGATAAAAACCGCAATTTTTATACGTGTGCATGCAAAAAAAATTCTTGGCAGAGGGGTCTAAATACAGCACAAACAACATTTTCCAAAAGACTAAAAAAGTGAAAAGGTATATTTTAACAAAACGCATTTGACTAGCAGGTCAAACAACAGATGTTCTTAAACCCTGCTGACTGCCATGGCGATTGCCAAGAAAACGGATCACCAGATGTAACAAAATGGATCTTAATAATTAATTTAGTACCAAACAGAAAACAATAAAATTGCAGAAAAGATGGTATACTGCAAACTTGAGGTGCAAAATTGGTACACCATATCCGTATTTCGACAATTAATGTCTCTTCAGTGATGTTAGGAATTGAAACAGTATTTGGAAGGCCATATAATTTACCTCAATTTAGGATAGACTCTTGAATTTATACATGAGACTGCCCTTGAAATAGCACACACACTTTAATAATTGTAAATTGAAATCACTGAGGAGTGTGGGGTCTCTTCCTATATGAAAGTATACACTGAAGTGCCGCTGGTATGGCTCAATTTTTTGTATGTCAAATAAATCAATGGAGTGCAATTTCACAGAGGTTATATGACAATGGGTAGAAATTTATGTCAATGGGCCATAAATGTTCATCTCTGCTAAGATGTCTGTAAAAACTGTGTACTGATCTATTTAATCAATTATAATGAATGATCCCGTGTTGATAAAATCTAATTCAGATGTCACCTACAGATTGTATATCTAACTGATAGCTCAGCTATATATTATTATAGTCTTTAATAAAAACAAGCAAATCTAAAGTGAACACTGTTCATGATAATGATTTTGGCTTTAATCATTTTTAATCCGATCTGTTTCAATTTCAAAACATTTTTCACCTTTGTTTACGATCGCGATGTTCAACATACTGTCGAGAAAATGTTAAGAGTAAAATTATTTTTAACCGTAAAATTTTATATCTACACTGTTCTACGATCTATTTTATGCATAGTAGTAACAGTTATAAAATATTATATCATTTCATTTCACATTCTCAGAGACATTCTCAAACAAAATTTACTTTTTGTTTCAATCGATATGTACGTGATGTTCAACACGTGGAAATATTCACGCTTTTCAAATAATCGTAAAATTTTGAAAACATCGGTGACTTTACATATATAAATCTATTAATTAGTTTGAACAGAATTATTGTACTTTTAGGATGAAATACGTATAATTTAAAAATAATTATCAGTCAACAAAATATTAATCTATGCATCACGTAAATTTTGCAACATCGACTTCGGTTTAGTTTCTTGTCATGAATCATGAATCTCTAAGGCAAAACGAAGTGTTTGGGACTCAGGCGATACAATGCGGACGCGTCCCAGGGACTCACGGGTTTCAAAATGACGCGTCCAGCTCGATTTTCATCGTCCAGGACGCGTAGACGCGTCTTGGGATATTCCTATGAAATATATGTATGAGTAGGGATCAATATATGAATGGGGGATGGTTTTTTTATACTAGAATTAGCCTACTTTATCTTTTCTATATACATGTACTTTGAATATAGCTATTTTTACAATGCATAGGACCACATGATAATCTTGTGTTAATATAATCAATGTATTTTGATATTTTACAGTATTTTGTGATCGTGGCTATTTCTACAATGCTGTAGACAATACATGTAAACCTTTGCCCAGAAGGGGAGTACAAAAGTGAAAGAGGAATGGAAAAGATGTGCCAGGCTTGCACAGCTCGATATGAAGTGATAGGCAACCCTGGAACACAGTGTAAAAGTAAGGTATTTGTAATGAATAACAAATATTTTCACTGAAAAAGGATGTTTTTTTTTTCTCAATTTTACTGTATCATGGAAAGGAGATAGCCCTGAGATGTAATGTAACTGAGAAACTTACTTAAGTTGAAAGACCATAGATAATCTGTTTATTGCTATTTTAGGCAACTTCAATGAAATTGGCTTATAATGTCATCATGTTTTAATTCTACTGAACTAAGATTACCGCTCTCAGTTGAGTACCTTGAAATGGAAAATTATCAAATAGAATGATGAAAGCAAAATTGAAGTGTATAGTGATACATGTTATATTTAAAAAAAAAAGTTTAAATTTTATGAAAACATCTACAAACTTTTGGTAGAGTCAACAATATTATGTATTCTGTCACATGAGTACACACCTTTTTATTATTAAAAATCCTGATCTATGAATTGATGTTAAGCTTCAAGTTATTATTTTTTTTGGAATTACTGACGGCATATTTTTTATTATAACTTTTCGCCATCCTCTTATCTTCCATCATTTTAGATATGATTAACCTTATTGCAGGAACTGTTTGTGCTGATTTGGTTGATAATTTGAAGTCAAATAGTTTTGGTAATGCTATTTGGAAACAGTTAAAGCCTCTGGTTGAAGGAAAAATACCATATGCGCCAAACACGACAGCGATCAATGATGTTATTAAATTGGTAAGTAGATGAATGAATTGTACTACACAGGGGATATTAATAACTTGCTAAATAAAGAGTAGTACAGATGTGTTGCCATAAAGGGTAACAAAATGTTTAAGTCCCCTGAAAAAATATCAGGTCAAAATATAAAAAGTTCAAAATTACTCTAAAATAATTAACTGTTGCCAAAATTAATCAATCATGTCATATACCAAACTTTTAGTGTGATCTGATTAAAAAATACAGTCAAACCTGATTTAACGGTCACCTCTGTTCAGGGGTCACCCTCCTCGACTGGTCACTTTCAGACCCTCCCAAACAGGTTTTCTGTATAATTTAACTCGTTTCAGCAGTCACCTATCTAACACGGTCAGCGGTCAACAGATTTACACATGAAATTGTCATTTCAACTTTTAATAACGGTCATTTTAATGTTTTAACTACCAAAATAATTTTGATGAAATCAGTATTGAAGTCAAAATCCACTTGCAAACGAGATTACCCAATAAAAGGTGAATTCGTGAATTCCCCGTGTCCCACAACTTAGTTTCCATTGAAAACTGTATCAACGACTTATTTCTGCATGAATATTAACATATTTCAAATTTTTCTTCTAATTTACAGCACCAGAATCTGCCATTTTTTTAATTTAATGCTCACAAGTAGGATAACTCTACCGATTGAAAACACTAAAACAATTTGCCTTGATCCTGGGCATGGATAATATCGGAATAGGAATTTTTTGGAACCTTGTTTAACAGGTCACCTCTCTTGAGCTGTCACTTTTGATATTTCCCAAGAGTGACTGCTTAATACAGGTTTGACTGTATTAGAATTTATATTATTTTATTTTTTTTTATCTTACAGGCAAACAAGACATTTGAAGACCTATTTAATATTGTGGACCTAGCAAGATCATGGAGAGCAGAATCTGATGTTTTATTTAACTTTCTTGAAACTAACCCTGAAATACAACTTCTTAGAGTAAGTAGTCATAAAATTATAAAGATCCTGGTTAGATTTCACTACAACACACATTTGTCCATTTTGGTTACATTTTTACTCATCTCTGTGCTCATCAGATTGAAGTTTTTCATCTCTAAAGTTTGTCATTATTTTATGTGAATTTGTAAAAGGTGATGTATGTGGTGTATGTATGTCTGTGAGACAGCAAAAACCTGAAATACTTGGAAATAACAAGTATATCAAAGGAACAGTATTGTTGTTCTTCATCTTGATAGTTTCTTAATTGATTGATTGTTGATGTTTAACATCACTTTCAGCACTGTTGGCGATATTGTGGTGGTCAGTTTTTATTGTTAAAGGAAGCCAGAGTGCCAATAGAGAACCACCAACCTTTCGCAGGAAAATTGACAATCATAGTCAGTTAAGATTGGAGTGACTGTTACTTAATGGTCTTTTGTGATACATAAAGAGCTCACACCTTACAGTAAGATCAAGATGGCAGTTAATGTTGACTTATCATGTAATTACCAGTACTTACTCAGAACAAGTGGGATAGTTAATCAAGAAATGAAAATTCTATTTTTTTTCTTCAAAGAATTGATTAATGTGCATTTTCCCTTTCATTTTCTATGTCACAATACTTACATTATTATGTCACAGTAAGATTTGATTGTTCAATAACGGCAGTTAAGCAGATTGAACTCTGGTCATCCAGAGTATCTCATCCATAAAGAAGTAAAATTGGTTTGTAGCTTGAAGCTTATTTTTTTATTTAATTTGAGAATACACACATCTTCATTGACTTATTTGACTGAACAACTTTAAATTTCAAACCATACGAAACCAAAGTATTTACTGAATTATTGTTATTTAGTCGTGACTTTATTTACAGGATTTCACATGTTCTGAAGTATGTGATAACCTATGGCATACACTTAGACGAACAGCTTGTAATGGAACATTACCAGGATTTAATATATCATCTCTCTTATCTGGACTTAATTTTGGTGGTTTTGATATTGCGTCCTTAATACCAGGACTCGCTACTGGTGGAATGAATGACTTCTTGTCTCAGATACCAGGATTTAACCAAAGTGGACTAACAGCCCTTTGTGATGTGGACCCAAACTATAGCCCCTGCGAGTCACTGTTTCAGTTTCTTTACAGTGGTTCTGATATTAACATTTCTAATTATACATGGAAGGATGCTTTAGAGAATGTTAACAGTGTACTTGAAATGGTTTCAGAATATGGAAAGGTAATTCACTTTGGATGTTAGCAAATACATATTGTTGAACTAAAATCCTTGCAGCTTTAAAGGATATCTGTTACTCACTATGTGTTTTCCTGGTTTTCTTTTATCAACTGTTCATGTAGCAAAACCTTTTTGATACTCAAAAACTCTAGTTTTATACCCCCCTCTCCTCTTCACCTAAAAATGATTAAGCTTTTGAGATATTCTGAGGTAGGGTAAAACTCCATCAAATAATAGTTAAAAAAGAGTAGTTACAGTATTAACCATTTATGTGTTTACCTATATTATTGCAAGTGTTCACTTTTATTTAGATGAAAAGATCTTTTTGAAAATTGTTGAAATCACAACTGCTGAATAGGCTATCATGTAATCAACAGTAAAGTGACCTGAAACAAATCACTGCTTGAAGTCTGCTTCTATATCTAACTTAATTACATAAATGCAACACCATGCGTATAACAATATATATATTTTTCATCAAAAACAATTTTTGATTTAAGTTGAACACAAAATAGTTAATTATGTTCATAGAATGTTTCATATTCTGGTATTGTTTCAGTGCTTTGTATTTGACAAGTTTGAAGGATTCAAATCAGAGTATGAATTGACAGCAAGAGCATTACAGCTGATTGGTCAAAATAAATACTTTGGCGGTAAGTGTATAAGCATATTTTTCTCTGGTTACAAATGATCATTTCATGTTAAATTCTGTTAAGAGGTAATTTGAACAACTGATTGTATGTGAGCACAAAATTTAATAGGGAAGGCTCAGTCATGATCAGGTGAAGTGCCCGGATGCAGTTCTGTAATCTTTATGATCTAGATTTTAAAAAGTAACAAATTTTCTAATTAATCCTATAAGATTTGACTTGGACTAACCAGATATGGATCTGGTATGTCTTATTTTCGGTAATTTTTGTGTATTTCCTATACTCAATGGCTAAATTTATAACTAAAACACTAATGAAAATTTGCTGACAGCCTGTCGAATGTGATAGACGCCGGATATAACTATATTTCAAATACTGTGGGTCCATTATTATTCTTAGGATAACAATTATTTGTGTTCTTGGGTTGCTGTCTCAATGATGTATACCATTTGTACCAGAGATCTCTTTTTATTCATAATTATATTTTTTACTTAACAGCTATTGTGTTTGATAAAGAACATAAAAATGGACTTGAATCACATGTGAAATATTCCATCAGAATGAACCAGGATCGTGTAGATTCAACAAACAGAATTCAGTCTAGGTGGGTATAAAGTTATCAAGGTAACGTCACTAACCTGCTAATAGTTAATATATCTGTGGTCTTTTGTATTGAATACACTCACATCTGATCTAGGCACTTTCAAGTTATGATATTGCATTTGATGTGGCCATTTGTTTATTTTTCAAGACTATAATAACCTCTAGATGTCTCTTTAAAAATAGGAAGTTGTTTTGATGGTCTTCTGGTAGCATGTTCAAATGTGTGCTAGAGGTCACGTGATTGATCAGAGGCTGGGTCAAATCAAAGACTTGAAAATTGATATTTGTTGCTTCTTTGCGAAGCACGTAGCATTTAAGACTTAGAGCAAAGATTGGTTGGATCTGAGAATAAACATGTTATGTTGATTGAGTGATTGATTGATTGGTGTTTAATGCTACTTTTAGCACTATTGGCTGTTTCTTGGCTGTCAGTTTTTTATTGGGGGAAGAACTCAGAGTGCTTGGAGAGAACACCAACCTTTGGCAGGAAAACTGACAATCCTAGTCATTTAAGATTGGAGTCAAATGCACCTGCCACGTGCGGGGTTTGAACTCACGACCTCAGTGTTGACAGGCTAGTGATACAGGAGTTGAACTACTTAGACCTTCGGCCATGGAGCCCTTAAATGTGTTTAGGTAGTGTGACATATCTTCAATTTGACTGTTACCTTTGTGAACTAGCAAGTTCAAAATCATGTCAATGTATCTAGTACAAAACAGGGTTCAAATTCATATCACATCAACATATCAACTGGGATGTGCCTTATAGTATGTGCCAACGGATGATAAACAGCCATCCCTTCTCTTTTTTGTGAATATGTTTGATTGGGCTGCTGACTCTTTTTTGTGATTTTGTGTTGTTGGGGTGTTGTCTTCTTTTTGTAAAAGTGAATTGTTGGTTTGCCGTCTCATATGAATTTATCCAACTTCTCTGTTATATCATATCTTTCAGACATAACCAGATCTGGGATTGCCAGTTATTTTGCCTTAATACAACACTGTCATCAATCTTTATTTTAGCCAGTTTATGAACTTTTTAAGTGCTTCTTTCTAGTTATGGACCTTGATTTGCAAACAAATAGTTAATTTTGATATTTCCATATGATATTTTAGTTTTAGTTATCAATTATTTTGAGACTTTTACATTTGAATATGTGTATTATATTTTTTTTTTAGAACTTGACCTTCTCCATTAGATAAAAGGGAATTAAATTTATATACAAAGAGATGATGTAATATAATATATTTACTAGCAATAAACTTTCAACACTGCTGTCAATTTTTCACTGTGTTGAAATAAAGGAATAACATTTATTCTCCCTTTTATTAAAAATGTATATTTGTAGGTACTGGCGACCAGGACCTAGGTCTACACCTGGAATAGATACTAAATATGTAACATATGGCTTTGCCTATCTACAGGATATGATTGACCATGCTATTATCAAAATCCAGACATACAATACTTCTGATATAGGAGTTATCACACAGATGTTCCCATATCCATGTTATATTGAAGATAAGTAAGTTATTATCTGTTACAGGTACTGGCGACCGGGACCAAGAACTTACTATCGATATCTCCGCTATGGCTTTGTTTTCTTACAAGACATGATAGATCATGCTATAGTTAAGATACAAACAAACAACACATCAGATATTGGTGTGATACTTCAGCAGTTCCCTTACCCATGTTATATACAGGATAAGTGAGTAGCATGTTGTCTATTATTACAATATTATATTATTTAAAAGCTGTGATTTGTTAAAGGCAAAGTAAAAAGTCCATGCGATAACCATATATGTAGTTCCATAAGACCCCCTCTTAAATCCGACTGCCATGGACTGGTTTTTGAGGTAGCTCATTTTCAAAATAATAGCAAATGAGAATTGAACAAAAATATATATGTAGATTACTCATTCTTGAAAGGCAAGTCATAGCTGTTGGATAATAAAATGTTACAATAAAACAATTGTAGCCTTTTCAAATCGGTTAATACATGTATGTCCCTTAAAGTATATAGTCTATGGACTACCTCCTAAATCAATATACTTTCATAGGGTTGATAAAACATGTATTGATCTCAACAAAATGCTATATTTGTATGATATAGACTTAACTATTAAATAGTAGGCTAGCAAATTGCAGATACAATATAATCATTTTTAATGCAAAAGTTTTTATAGTATAGATATATATAGATGTATATGTCCATAAAGTGATAATTTTTTTAGATTTTTATTGACTAATGCCTTATATTTCAGATGTTAAAATATGTGATTCTCTGAGATAGTAGTTTTCTTTTTTATACGCCCGTCAAAATTTTGACGGGACGTATTATGGTATACAAATGTCGTCTGTCCGTCTGTCTGTCCGGTGTAAACATGTCGCACTGAAACTTAATATAGTTGTTTCTTATGATGGTCAAATGATCTGTATACTTTTTGGTGAAAATAAGATTAAAAATTTTTGAGTTACGAGACTTAGTAACTAAAACAGGTGTGTGTTTTTTTTCACATGTCTTGCCGTATCTCAAAAACAATTTATGATTATTGCTTAAAACTTTACACACTTCTTAGTTATATTAATCTTAAGATCTGTATACTTTTTGGTGATGATTCAAAATTTTATTTTAGAGATATTGAGTATTTTGTTAAAAAAGGGGGAGGGGTTTTTCACATGTCGCACTGTATCTCAATACTCCGTCATAATTTTGACGGGACGTATTATGGTATACAAATGTCATCTGTCCGTCTGTCCGTCCGGCATAAACATGTCGCACCGTAACTTGATAATGACTTATCTAAATTTCATGAAACTTAATATAGTTGTTTCTTATGATGGTCAAATGATCTGTATACTTTTTGGTGAAAATAAGATTAAAACTTTTTGAGTTATGAGACTTAGTAACTAAAACAGGTGTGTGTTTTTTTTCACATGTCTTGCCGTATCTCAAAAACAATTTATGATTATTGCTTAAAACTTTACACACTTCTTAGTTATATTAATCTTAAGATCTGTATACTTTTGGTGATGATTCAAAATTTTATTATAGAGATATTGAGTATTTTGTTAAAAAGGGAGGGTTTTTCACATGTCGCACCGTATCTCAAAAACAGTTTATGATTATTGCTTAAAACTTTACATACTTCTTAGTTATATTAATCTTAAGATCTGTATACTTTTGTTGATGATTCAAAATTTTATTTTGAGTTATTGTGTATTTTGTAAAAAGGGAGGGTTTTTCACATGTCGCTACCGTATCTCAAAAACGATTTATGATTATTGCTTAAAATTTTACACACTTCTTAGTTATATTAATCTACAGATCTGTATACTTTTTGGTTTTGATTCAAAATTTTATTTTAGAGATATTGAGTTTTTTGTAAAAAAAGGGGGTTTTCACATGTCAGGCCGTATGTCAGAAACTATTTATGATTATTGCATAAAAATTCACACACAAGACGACGGGCATATCATGCGCTCATGGCGCAGCTGTTTATTTTTTGATTTTATCATTTATATTTTTGTTGAAACATTTTTGATAATAGCAAAAACTGCAAGTATAAAACCCCCCAAAATCCAAAATATAATTTTGAGATTATTGTTTTGATATGAGCCTTCCCCAAAAACATAATATGCAACATCATGTCTTATACAAGGATGTTGATCTTAGTAAGGTTTACCTGCATCGACAAAGGGGAAAGCAGGGCTAGTAATCGCTTGACTTCATTCGTCTGGTTGTATGTTGTCTTTCAGAAAGACCTTGAGTAGAACACTTTTGCTTCTATGATATGGAATGATTTAATATTTGGTTTGCAGCTTGATAATATTGATTCGAGAAGAGCGAGCAATTTTTACATCCGCTGTGCAGCCACTTCCTGTTTACCGATTGTTTGAAATTTTGCAACACATTGTTGTGCAAGAAACATTTTTCGTCAAATATTTCTTTACTTTAATCAAGGGGAATGGTTTAATATTTGGTCTGCAGCTTGATAATGTTGACTTATTGCAAGAAAGCAATTTTTACATCACTATCTGTTTGTCCACAGTTTGAAACTGTTCAATATTCATTGTACTAGGAAAATTTCGTCAAACTTTTCTTGACTTCTATTGAAGGGAATGATTTAATATTTGGTCTGCTGCTTCATAATATTGAGTTGTAGGGAGTAAGCAATTTTTACATCCACTGTCCCGCCACTTCCTGTTTGCCAATAGTTTGAAATTTTACAGTACTAATTGTACAGGAAAATTTTCATTATTTTGTCTCGTACTGAAGGGATTTTTAATTTTTTGTCTGCAGCTTTATTATGTTTAGTTGTTATGGCAACATTGGTATAATCAATTTTTACACCCACCATGCAGCCACTTCCTGTTTGTCGATATTTTGAAAATTTACAACACTCATCGTAAAAGGAAAATATTCATCACATTTATTTTGTCTTTAATAAAAGGGAATGATTAGTTATGCTTCAGTATACATGTTACCTCTATCAATTGCATGCAGAGATGCAGGTCCAGACCCTGTATTGGTCTTGATAAGTTATACTATTGTTTGAATTTAATTTTACCATTTTGTTATTATTCCTATGATTTAGCATGGTTCTCATGAGAATTAAAACAAATCACATTCTTTTTCACATTTATTTATTAACTTTGGATTATTTACGTATCAAGTCTAAGAAATATTAAAGTATTTTTTTTCAAAAATGATTATGTATTTGTATATTATGTAAGGCTTTTTATTTGTAAATCTGAAATTTGGTTTTATTAGTAATCATGTCATTTTTAGAGACAACTTGTTTGTAGAAGGGGGATGGTGGTGTAAGGAGATTCAGAACTTATTTTCTTTTCTATTCAAATTCATCAAACCTGCGAAGATTAAATATCTTAAAACAAATATCAGCATAAAAAAAGTAATCATTTAAAAAGGGTTTAGCATGTGTAAATAATTATTTTTACCTTTATCATTATTGTTATAGATTTATCTATGCCATATCCCGAACTTTGCCATTATTCCTGGTGTTAGCCTGGGTGCTGTCTGTGGCCATGATATGTAAGAATATTGTGTATGAGAAGGAGATGCGTCTGAAGGAAGTGATGAAGATTATGGGATTAGGTAATGGTGTCCACTGGCTGGCGTGGTTTATTGATGCCTTCATTGTCATGTTTATATCTCTGATTCTGATGGTTATTATTTTGAAGGTAAGGAATAGCGTAAATGAAAGAAAATTTTGAGTATACATTGTTTTGACAGCAACCCAACAACACTGAATTCTAAAGTCTTAAGGTCATTATATGGCCTTTGACAATGGACTAGTGTCTTTTTGATATATCCACACTGAATTGCTATGTCTATATAATTTATGACTGGACTTTTCAATCAATTATTGATTTGGGGATATACGGCGGGCGTGCAGGCGGGTGGCTGCCAAACAGTGTCCGTTCATTAACGATTTTAGCTGTTCTCGTTGTTGAGTTGTAGACCTTTCAGTAGCAAAAGTGATTCTTATTATATGATTTTGAGTTATTTCCCTTTGAACAGAAATGGTGTAATTAATAAGTAATTTCTAACTTCTATGTCATTAGGTCTCTTGTTTTTATTTTGAGTTATTTCCCTTTGAACAGAAATGGTGTAAATTATAAGTCCATCAATGATTGTATCTGTTCAATTGATTTTAGTCAGGAGTTGTCAAAATTTCTTTTTAACTATTTTTTTTAAAGTGTGTGTTTTGAAGGTAGATGTTACAGTTGTTATGTGGTATTTTCCTAAAACTACACACAATTTGTATTATAGATTTTTACAATTAACTAAGCATACACATTTGTACATGTATTTGGATTAGGACAATGTATTTGATATTAATTTATTCATGCAATAGTTTCCACCTTTTATCTAGATAACAAACATGTGGTAATTATCAACTAACAAAATTATAATTGGAGTTCGATTTTGGGCCCAGTTTTCAAGTTGGTCCAAATCATGGTCCAAAATTAAACTGTGTTTGATTTCAACATAAATTGAATATATATAGGGTTCTTTCAAATGAATCTAATCCTTATTTAAATTTAAGATTGTTGGGCCCAGTTTTCAAGTTAGTCTAAATCAGTGTCCAAAATTAAACATTGTTTGATTTCAACAAAAAATGAATTAATGGGGTTCTTTGAAATGCTGAATCTAACCATGTATTTAGAGATTTTAGATTTTGGGCTCCTGTATTAAATTGGTCCACATTGAGGTCCAAAGGGTCCTAAATTAAACTTTTGTTTGATTTCATCAAAAATTGAATTCTTGGGTTTTTTGATATGCTGATTCTAACAATGTATTTAGATTTTTGATATTGGACCATAATAGGTGAATGTCAAATTTCAAATTTTTCAGTTCTTTGACCACATTCATTTTGTGTAACAAACCTAAGCTGTGTCAAATATTCAATCACAATCCAAATTCAGAGCTGTTTTAAGCTTAATTGTTGTGTCCATACTTGCTCAACTGATCAGGGTTCAACCTCTGCAGCCTCTTGTTTTTACATGTGTTAATTAATTTTCTACAGAACATGATGCCTCTTTTAGTCACATTTAATAATTGTAATATGGCCTTTACAAGGTACTGTTTACATTTAGTAATTGTCCTTTAATTTGATGTCAGTAACATGGCTTATACCTTTAATAAAGTTTTTTTTTATATAATTTCAGGCAGGAAAAGTTCTTGAACATTCAGACCCTACAGTAATCCTGTTCATGTTGACAGCATTCACAGTGGCTACTATATCACAATGTTTCCTCTTCAGCGTTTTCTTCTCGAAAGCTAACATTGCAGCATGTGTTGCTGGGTTTCTGTACTTCATGTTGTATTTAATATATCCCCTGTGTACTCAGTGGGAGGAATTGATGACAAGTACACATAAAAGTCTAGCTGTAAGTAAAACATGTACTTCATTATGTGTTAACCTCTTTCTTTACCTTGCTTTATGTATTTGTCATGTACTTCATTGAAGTAACAGATGATAAGAGTCTCTCTGCAAGTAAATTTACAAATGGGATATCACATCATAATTCTTGTATTATTTGCATATTTGGAAATACGTTAATATGATTGGTCCAGAAGGCTTCTGAGTGAATTATTTTTGGATAAACAATGTTGACCTTACTTCTTTTATATATATTCACAAGTCAGGCAAATCCAATGAACAAAAACTTGTGATAGATGTTACCAAAGGGGATAACAAATTCTCATAAAAGTTTTTATTTATTTGTGAGTGACTTAGTAAAGTTTATAGAACCAAAAAATTCCTTACAAAAGATCTTAAATCCTATAATAATTTTTATGTTGTTTTTAAAGCCTATCACAAACAGAGTATAGCCACATTCATTCTTCTTTTCACACATACAATAAATGTTAATAATTAGAAACATATTGAAACACATTACAAATTACTAAGTATGATATACATAGGGAACACAAGACTTATAATCCTATAAATGGCTATTTTCAATAGGAGGTAGACCCACCCCAAATGACAGATCTGTCCTATTAGTGAATCATCCAATCGAAACTCTTATAACAAGTTTGATCAGAAACATTGTCCAATTAAACATCATTATACATGGATCAAATTTTCTATCAACCATATCAGAAAGTAAGAGTGATAATGGTCAGAGGAAAATAGATTCATTAATATTGTTTGAATACTTTTTCTATTGATTCCATAGATAGAGAGAGGCAAACTTCAAATATAAATTATATACTAACTCTTTATTTTTTTGCTGTGATATGTGATATGATAAGAATGAATAATTTTGTTTAGGAATCATAAAATAAAAGGAGATGTGGGATATATGTCAATAAGACAACAACCCAATGACACATTTAACCAATAAACATCTAGACAACTATGATGTGGGATCAGGGTCATAGTTATGGCAAGTGTATTCTAGCAAATGTTAAATGGATCAAATAGGGTATAGGGTAAGATAGTTCCTGCTCATTTAACCAGTTGTGATTAGGCTTTGACAGTATGTTAAATTTTTGATTAGTAAATACATAAACATGTATAAAGCATTGTCATAAGTGATATTGACAGATGTGTTTCTTTATAACAGGGTCTATCATCAAGTGTAGCCTTTGGGTTTGCCTGTAGTTATGTAGCTAGGTATGAGGAACAAGCCATTGGTGTCCAGTGGAGTAACATTGGTCAAACACCTATTGTTGATGATGATTACAGCTGTTTGAATTGTATTGTCATGATGATCGTTGATGCCATTATATATGGTTTGTTTACCTGGTATATAGAAGCTGTTTTCCCTGGTAAGCAGTTATTATATCTTAGTATAATAAAGTAATTTAAATTCAGAAATTTTTGGCGATGTTTTCATTATTGCAAAAATTGTGATGTGATAGGTTTTGCAAATATAAATTTGCATTTAAATTTTATAGCATTATTTGAATACAGCATTTTCTTTAGTTGAAATAACTTAACTCACATTTTTGCCCATTGTACATTTGAAGTAAGTTAACAATAGTTTCCCCTATATAACTTGATATTTGAATGCAACAAAAGATGTTCATTTGATTATACTGTTTTTTAAATATTTTGGAATATTGTATAACTCCGAAAATCAAGACCCTTATGACATGTTTTAAGAATATAGATTCTACCACTGCATCGAGTGTGATACGATATTTATCCACTCCAGACAGATAAATTTTCAAATTTAAAACGCAAGGCTTTCCGAGCGCTTTAAATATTTAAAATTTAACTGTCCAGAGTGGATAAATATCGCATTGCACAAGATTTGGTGGTGGAATCTGTTTCTCTAATGATTTTTAGACGATATGTGACGTCATCAGGCATGGTTGCCTTTTTTCATGATGTCACAATAGGAAATTCAGAGGAAAGCAAGAAAATTTGAAGTCAAAATCGATTTTTTAACCAATGAAGAACTGAGATCAAAAGAACCACACTTTGATTAAATAAAAAAAATCAACCGGTCAGGAAAAGGATAAATCGGGTAAGAATTAGAGAAAGTCTATTAACATGATTAATGGCTTAAATTTATTCAGGTACTCTCATAACCAAAAGTTAAACAAGTTTTTTTTATATACATCTTGTAAATCAATTTAAGGTCAGTATGGAATTCCAAGGAAATTTTATTTCCCCTTTCTGAAGTCATATTGGTGTGGCTCATCCATATCAAAAGATAGAAGTGACCAGTACATGTATCAAGGGTCAACTATGGAACTAAAAGGTCAAGGTAAGTAGTAACTTGATCTTTACAAATGTTTCTATATCTTATTGATAGAAATTGAATATGAACTAAGCATGATTGTTTAGGTATATTTTTATACTGTATGTCAAACAACTTTTAAGACATCACAAAAAGATCCAGTCATATTTTAAAACTATGTGGTAGATGAATTTTCAAAGTATAATAACTTTAAAATGATAGTAAATATAAAATCTAGAGAGAATGAGACTCAGTTATGATTTAAAACAATGTCGTGTTCCTTTCTCCAAGGTAATGCCAATGTAGATTTATGTATAACTAAAATTAATGCCCTGTTCTTTTATCCAAGGTAATGCCAATGTAGAAGAAGAGCCAAAGAACAAAAAGTTGGTGTGTCCATCAGAAATTTAAAGAAAGTTTATAAAAATGGAAACAAAGTAGCAGTGGATGGTCTTTCCATTAACTTTTATGAAGGACAGATATCATCATTCCTGGGACATAATGGAGCTGGCAAGACAACTACAATGTAAGTTTTTTCCAATATTTTTTGTGGTGCATTTGATAGTTTAGATTGGTTAAAGGTATCTGATGACTTTTTCAGAAGTTCAGAAGCATATAACAGTTGTTGTCATAACTTTTATACTTTGTAGTAAGAAAAAAAAATGTAGTGCAATCGGTAACTAAAGATAATGAAAGAAACTTTTAATGTCAAAAGACCAGCTCTTTTATTTTGTTTTTGAATAAGGTGTTATTTCACAAAATGTATGTGTTACATTCTGTCCATACCTGATACAGTAATGCAACTTATTTGCGTAGATACTTTTTTTGGGGAGTGAAGCCCTTTCTTATCAATTTCGAGGAGATTTATTTTTTACAATCTTACATTTTTGGTGTACCTGTATTCATATGTAAGAAGGTCCAAGAATGACATATTCGTGACAATTTATATTCCCATTATTTTCTTCGAGGGAAAAGTTTGAAAAATGTATCAGTTTTTAAAATCAGTTCGTTTACATGAAGCACTGTGGGCACTTTTGTTTTTGAATTTGCCAAATTAAAGTAGTAAAATTTCCTTGGCTGAACTGTCAATTGTTTAGCATATAACAACTTATTGCCTTGACTTTGGGAATATGATTGAAAATATTTTGTACAAAGTGTTATATTTTGACAACACAGATTAAAGAAAAGCTGAAAAACTTTTATTTTACAGGTCTATACTGACTGGACTGTTTCCTCCATCAGATGGCACAGCCTTTATCTATGGTCATAATATACTGACCGAGATGGACGCTGTCAGGGACAGTCTTGGAATGTGTCCTCAACATAATGTCTTGTTTGACAAGTAAGTATAGAATTATTGTCCTGTAACTGTGGTCATAATATATTGGCCGTAATGGATGCTGTCAAGGAATTTCTTTGTGTCCACAACACAATGTGTTATTTGACAAATTAACTTCTGATTTATACCCCAATTCAATGCCTTCATTTTTGGTCAGCAGCTTGATCAGAGGTTGAGTGTGTCGTCATAAATTTCGAATGCATGAAATACGATATGGGATTTGTTTAAACTAGATACTTTGAACAGTGTGCCTTTTTTGATATGACACTTTATGATTGTGTATTCAATATCCATATTTTCTAGTCCTTCATGATAATTAAACACACAAGTACAGATACAAATCATGCACAAATAAAATTAAATATATACACAAATATTTACAAAGGTCCGTCACTATAAATTATGAAATCAATCACGCATGGAAACAAGTTCTGAACAGTCTCTAATGAGGTTGTCTGCTTTTCATTAAATCATTATAAATTTGTCAATATTGTCTTAATCCTTTTATTTATCATAATTAATGAATTTAATTCTAACGATTCATTTAATCTCGGCTTGGGTCATTTAAATTGTTTAGTTTTTTTGTCAAGTGAAATATGTTCAATACACTAACGTTCCGCTTAGACAAGAAAGGTGTTAATTACCAGTCATCATAAATATGCCTTTTTAACTGTTATACAAACAAGTATGTTTACACAGCTTTAATCTATTTGAAAATGATTAAGTTACATAAGAAATACATTCAATTTGAATTTTTATCATTTGGTCTGCATCTTTCGAAAATTCTTACTTTCCAATTTCGAGACATCAGGGTCAATTTACATTAATTTTACATCTACAGGACTATAGAATTTACTCGACTTAACTGAGTATTCTAATCAACCGAGTTCATCTCATCAGAGGTAATTATGCATTGATCAAAGGGGAATTTTGCTGGGACCAAGAAATTTCTTCGACTTATCCGAGGTTTTTCGACACAACCAAGTTCAACTCATGGAGGTTCGACTGTAGTTGAATGATCTTAATTTTTTGGTCACATTTCTCCAGTTTTACAGAACAGATTGACTTCAAATTTGGTCAATAGCTTGACAGTGATGAGTTGTGACATGTAAGCATGTTTTGAATCTGTCAGACACATACCTCAAATTCAAATGGCTACAATCTTAAATTCCTAAAGCCCCAGTCGTCTCATGGTAGCATGCTTGCCTCGAGTGCTGGATGTAGTTGTTCAATGCCTGGTCAGTTCAACCCGAAGATTTAAAAATTGAAATTTGCTCCTTTTCTACTTGGCATGTGGTAAGAGTAAAACTGGTCGTCTCTGAGTTAGAATAATGTGTTAAGGTAGTGTGACATAACTTCCTGCAGACTATTACCTTGCTTGTGAACCAGCACTTTAAAATTTCTGCTCAGTTTGTCAGTCTAGTACTTCATATTAACATGTTCTCGTCCTAAATATGCATTTAATTTGCCACTGGAGACCAAACATCCGTCTTAAATAAAAAGAATGATGTATTAAAATTTATATTTGTGACATAAATGTTATTGTATTACAGACTAACAGTTGAAGAACATCTATGGTTTTATGCTCGATTGAAGAACCTTGAACCTGAAAAGGTTAAACGGGAAATGGTCAGAATGATTCAGGATGTTGGATTGCCACACAAAAAGAAGGAGTTATCTTCATCACTCTCTGGTAAACATACCAATAGAATTATTGTATTTCATTATACATGTAGCATTCATGTGTCCATTTTTGCCCTTTTGAAATGTCTGTAAAACAGTGGAGTGTTTGAAGCTCAGTTTGATAATTCTGTGATTTTGATTGGCCAGATGAAGAATAGCAAGTGCAAGACCACACCATATTCTGATGTTGGAAACAATGAATTTGGGATTAAGAGAAAAAAGCATTACACAATTAAAATGAAAATAATGCACTGTGGATTCATGATTATTCATGGGATACACATTGTTGTGGATTTGCTGGGGGTAGGGTGAACCACAAATTTAAAGTTCAACGAATTACAAACTTTTTATAGACTTGTATGTAGACTTTGGCAAAATCATGAAATAAATTTCCATGAAAATACAATTTTTCTCTACCCTTGAAAATTGGTACCCAGGAAAACAAATAAATCCACAGTATTCAACTGCATTTAGATTTTCGGATTCTGAATTACAGTGTTCTAACAAGAAAAGATGAGGTTTCTGAATTGTTTGTCAAAAGTATTGCTGAAGCTTATGATGTAGGTGAAAACTATTTGAACAGAACAGGGAAAATATCTGTCAATTAAATATCTAAAGTGAAAACATTACTCCAGATGGGCAGCATATCATTTTTACTGTATTATTTGCTTAAATATGGAAATTGATTTGGTTATAATTACAATATTCTGTTCAAAACTTGAATCGACTAGAAATCTGATCTTTATTTACAATACATAACATTGTTTACATTCAGAACAAAAGAATATAATTTTATTTTAGATTGAGCCATATTTAAATAATTTTGTTTTATTTTAAGGTGGTATGAAGCGGAAGCTATCTGTAGCTATAGCCTTTGTTGGTAATGCCAAAACAGTTATTCTTGATGAGCCTACAGCTGGTATTGATCCATATGCCAGGAAAGAGATTTGGGAAATTTTACTTAAACTCAAGAAAAGTAAGAAGTTAAAATATGTTCTTTTTCTTTACTCGGTGTTGCATTATCTTTTGAAACAAGTTTATACATATTCTGAGTGTCATGTGATTTGTCACTTGCTTTCATTTTAAATGAATTTTCAAAAAAACAGCATTCAATTCTAGAATATTAAATCTAAAATTACTGTTAAAAGAGAGTATTTACTCATTTTTTGCGTTTTTCGAATCTGAAAACAACAAAAATTATCAGAAAAAAAGAGAATTTTAGTCAGCAATTATATTCTAACTGCACAAAACTTGTAACCTTAGAACACATTGTAATCTAAACATTGTATTACATGAATGACTGTTTCTGTTAACAGAAAGGACCATTATCCTGTCTACACATCACATGGATGAAGCCGATGTACTTGGTGACAGAATTGCCATTATCTCACAAGGTAAACTATGCTGTTGTGGTTCTAGCCTCTATCTGAAATCACAGTATGGTAATGGATATTATCTGACCTTAGTACAGGATGATGGGAAGGGCAATGACAAAGAGGACAGTGATGACGAAATGGATTTTATGGAGTCGAGACCACAATCTAGAGGAAGTGTAAGGACAACTGTAGATGTCAAGGTGAATTGACTTTTGTAAATCTGAACAGAACAGTAAATTTGCGTAAATGAAAATAAAACACCACTGTACAGCTAGTATTTATGTCAGCTCTCAAAACTAATTCTATATAATGCTTTGCAATAATTTTAATGTATGTTTGCCATATAATGATGTCCTAATATTAGCAAATTTTTCAGTTCACATCAAAATGTTATCTATTCTATTTGACTAGTGGTTGATACTCCTTTAGACATATATTTGTAGTAAATTACTAATAAATTTTGGTTTTTTAATGATATTATAGCCAATAGTAAATAAACAGTCAGACATAGAAGATGAAGGTTTTGGTGATAATTCTGATGACAAAAGTGAAAGTGGTGGATCTAAGCCACCAACTCCTCCTCCAGAAAGTGCAACCATGGTACCAGGTATGTTTATCCTTTCCATAGAGAACACCAACAAAACTATCTTATGTGATCCCTGTATTCTAATAATTTGGATGTGTGTTGTCTTTTAGTTTGTATTTTCTGTTTTGTAGACTGTTGTTGGTCCCTTCGTTGTCCTTTACCATGGCATTGTTAGTTTATCTTTGTTGTTGGTCTTTTCGTTGTCCTTTACCATGGCATTGTTAGTTTATCTTTGTTGTTGGTCTTTTCGTTGTCCTTTACCATGGCAATGTTAGTTTATCTTTGTTGTTGGTCTTTTCGTTGTCATTTACCATGGCATTGTTAGTTTATCTTTGTTGTTGGTCTTTTCGTTGTCCTTTACCATGGCATTGTTAGTTTATCTTTGTTGTTGGTCTTTTCGTTGTCCTTTACCATGGCATTGTTAGTTTATCTTTGTTGTTGGTCTTTTCGTTGTCCTTTACCATGGCATTGTTAGTTTATCTTTGTTGTTGGTCTTTTCGTTGTCCTTTACCATGGCATTGTTAGTTTATCTTTGTTGTTGGTCTTTTCGTTGTCCTTTACCATGGCATTGTTAGTTTATCTTTGTTGATGGTCTTTTCGTTGTCCTTTACCATGGCATTGTTAGTTTATCTTTGTTGTTGGTCTTTTCGTTGTCCTTTACCATGGCAATGTTAGTTTATCTTTGTTGATGGTCTTTTCGTTGTCCTTTACCATGGCATTGTTAGTTTATCTTTGTTGTTGGTCTTTTCGTTGTCCTTTACCATGGCAATGTTAGTTTATCTTCGTTGATGGTCTTTTCGTTGTCCTTTACCATGGCAATGTTAGTATATCTTTGTTGATGGTCTTTTCGTTGTCCTTTACCATGGCATTGTTAGTTTATCTTTGTTGTTGGTCTTTTCGTTGTCCTTTACCATGGCATTGTTAGTTTATCTTTGTTGTTGGTCTCTTCGTTGTCCTTTACCATGGCATTGTTAGTTTATCTTTGTTGTTGGTCTTTTCGTTGTCCTTTACCATGGCATTGTTAGTTTATCTTCAGCTTACCAGTTTGAAAATACCTTTGTTATAATCCCCTTCTCTTTTGCATGTTTTTTTTCTTCTTTCTGCCCTAAATAGCAAGACATTTTTGCTTCATTATGGATCTTTTAAGAACATTTTGGCATGATTGCCAATGACACAACTATCCACCAAAAAAAGTCAATGGATAAGAAAGGGAACATGTACAAGCCATCCAGTCTGATAAAAATGCCATGTTTCACTTGCAAAGATATGACACTGTTGTTTTACCTTCTATTTTGGATTCCTTCTCTGGATCCTTGGATTCTGTTGTAATGATACACACCTTCAAAAATTTGGAGGTTGAAATGTCATTGGTTGATTTTAATCAGAACAGAAAGTATGAGGGAGCTTTATCAGATCTTTGCAATCAAAGCTTTGACAAAAAATCTTTGTGTCAATCAGATTTCAGGTTATTGAATGAAAAATTTTGTTTTTTAATATTTGCTAAAAAAATCAAAATGTATTTCTTGAAGATTTATTTTCAAATTTTCTTTTAAGGATTTTCTACAAAGAGAACTACAGAATTTATTGGTAAATATGTAAAGAAGGCCAAGCTTGTCGAAGAGAGCAGTACAGAGCTCACCTATCAACTACCATCAGAGGCAGCCTATTCAGGACAGTTTGAACAATTATTCAAACAGTTAGAGAGATGCCATAAAGATATGGGAATATCTAGCTTTGGTATATCTGATACCAGTCTAGAGGAGGTCAGTAGTCTATTCTAAACACTCAAATTGTGATATGTCATGAAATAAATTTTGTGAATACAAATCACCTAGGCGAGTAACTTGATATGCCAAGGCATTATTGGTTTGTTTTTGACTTATGAGTTTGAATGTCCCTTTGGTATCTTCCGCTTCTCTTTTGACACTTTCGGTCTATAAACTTGACCATTTTAAAGAATTTTTAAAAATTAACAGCAAAGAATTCTTAAAACCAGATCCTTATAAAGAAGGTTGTGGCAAAGAACCTGACACATATAATTATATTTTGACAAATTAGCTTTTCTGAGTGACAGGTTCTGGGGTAAAGATTTCATTCATAATCAAAACCCTTATTGGACTGGCTAGATAGTTTCCAGACCTTATCATTACTTTTGAGTGCAAAGAAACAGTGCAAAACATAAATTAACATGCAGTTTAATTGAAGGACATGGAATACCTTGCAATAGCTTATTTCATATCAATCTACAGGAGGATAGAAATGAAATGCCTATAAACTTAATGACCATGCAGTGTTCCCTTTTAGTATTTGAAGTTGATGTGACTTTTATTAACAGGTATTCTTGAGAGTAGCTGATGAGACTGGAGTTGATCAGGATGATGAAGCAAAAAGGAAGAAATTAGAAGAAGGAACTGATAGTATGTATTGAATTGTTATACCCCACACAAGGAAGTAACGGGTGTAAATAGATTTTGACCCATCCGTCAATCGTTTACTTTTCCAGATGTTAACTCCAATATACTTGGATTTATGGTTCCATATAGTGAGACGAAGATCCCTATTAATTTGAGGTCACTACATCCAAGGTTAAGGTCATAGTTACTAAAAATAAACTGACATTATGCTTAAAAGTGTTGTCCTGATGCTTAATCAAGTACTATATATGGTCACAAATAATGAGAAAAAGAACCCTATTGCTTTTTAGGTCACTACATCCAAGGTCAAGGTCATAGTTTCTAACAGTAGACAAAAATGTGCGAAAAAGTAGTTTCTGGACATTAAATCAAATACTTTATATGGGATTGCAACTTAACTTTGATATATGGTCACATATAATGAGAGGTAGATTCCTATTGATTAAGAGGTCACTGCATCAATGGTCAAGGTCATAGTGACTAAAAATATACCAAAATTAGGGCAGAAAGCAAAATATTTTTAACAGAGATATAAGAGTCAGATGAATCTTTTAATGGTCATTTTCAAAAATAGAAAACACATTTAGTTGGATTTTAACTTTTGCTGTCCAATCAAGCAGGAAAACAGAATTGATTCTAAAAAACAGGACAGGATTTGGATTGTTATAAATGGTGATTTATGCTGGCCATGGATGTTTAGTATAAGAGTAGTAATTTCACAGTTACTATGTATTATTTTTTCACTTGTGAAATACTGAAAACGACATCATTATTTTGTAAACAATGGAGCATTTGCCACACATAATAGTGCAGAGGAGGGTTGTTTTCGTGGTTGCTATTATGGAGTAAATCCCTGGCTTGCATTTCATATTATGACTGTTCAAACATTTACACTTGATAGGTATTCTGTTAAATGTTGGATTTATCATGCTCAGCAACTCTTACCAAACAATCTAAAACATGTCTTTCTTGGAAGAACAAATATTGTCTTCAGTAGGCATTAGAAGTTACAATGATGAAATATACAATATGGCTTGCGTAAATGTACAGTAAAAAAAACCTAAATTTCACTTACTCATCACAGTGTATGTGTATTTAAAAATATTAGATTTTTTTCACATGCCTGTGTCAAATATTAGATTTGTTCATCTAATCTTAAATCTTATTTATCTTCAGGTGGTAGATTTGCTAAACCTGTCACTAGACTAAGCTTCAGAAGGAAGAAAAAGAAATCATTCCTGAAAATGTTGGCAATAAAAGGAAAGAACCCTAAAGTAGACTCGGAAGAACTTATGGATGATAATGGTATATCATACTTTAATTTACAATCCAATTTATTATGTCATAGAAATTTATGATTCATGTATAAATATTGTTTTGTTAAAATTGCAGAAGGGTTTGACACATTTAAACATAGAATGTAGTTTTAGTAATGTAGAAAAAACACCAATTTTTATTAGGTTCAGGCAACAATTTGTTTTTACTTTTTTCAGTTTTGATATTTGAATAACAAATGAATTGTACAAATCCATGTAGGCTATTATAAAAATAGGTTTTCATCCCGATCCATCAGTTACTATGTACCATAATTTTGATATTTACTAGTAAAAAAAACTGTCAGTAAAAAATATGAACAAGAACCTTTGAAAATGTTTCCTAGCCTTATAAACTTGGTTGGTGTGTTTATTTAATAGTAATACTTTTGTTCTAGTGGACTCTCCAGATATTAGTCTTCTTCAAGAAGGTAGCAATTTTTTTTTTCAAAAGTTATTTTATGCATGTTTTGCTTTTGAATTGTGAAGAATGATATTTATTTAGTAAATAATGGTGCTAAAAGTTATGATCTACTACATGATAAAGATATTAAACAAAACAGAAGCCATCTGGCAAAAACCAATGCATGACTAACCTGGTAATTGGTTTAGATTGTAAAAATGTAAGAGATCAGCTTCTCATCTTTTTTATCATTTTTCCATGCATTATTGTATATTTTTTCTTTTCATGAAATGATATTTATATTACTTAAGAAGTTATTTTTTATTATAACTTTATGACTGGTTAATGTATAGAATGTGTTATAGCTTCATATTTCCTATTGGTAAATTATTATTTCTCTTACATTTTCCTTGTCAGCATCTTTTCTTCATTCTCTTTCACTAAGCACAATACCCAATTCAATCTTGTTTGCCTTAAAGCTTGAATGATTTTGAAGTTGTTTAGAAATGCTAGGATTAAAGTACATTGACAATAGCATGTAATGAATAAGAATTTAGTGTCCAGTAAAGGTTTAGAACAATGATTTGGTGCAATGATAATCACAGAATATGTTCACATCATCTTTGGAGGGATATATGATTTTATTTTTCATTTAAATGTTTGATTTTTAAAAGTGACTAAATCTTAAAAAACTAAAATCATATTTTTGTATTCAGTTTTGCAAATAGTAAAAATATTTGGTGTGTTTCTTGTATGAATTGATGAAGCCCTTAGTTCCATCAAAATAGGAAAATTCAGAAAGATATATTTGTATAAGAATCAAATTGTTATTATTGGTCAGATATATCTCATAAACTAAAAGCTTTATTTAAAGTATGTAGTCAGAATTTTCAAAAATAAAAAAAATATATGCATCTAAATTGAACCATAGATATGTAAAGTAGAATTTTTATCTGTTTAAGTATTCTCTTACTGTTCAGTGTAATAAAAGCTAACTGTATATATAAAATACTACCCATCATGCATCAATGTATTCTTTTGACCTTTACGGACTCAGAAATGGTACATTGTATTTAAACTGTTCAAATTCCATAGCAGGCAACTTATTTTTACACAAGTAAATCTGCTCAGATGTAAGAAAATCCTCAACATCAATATTTTTTTCTCTTCTTAGTTAATTTCTCATAAATGAGTGAAGTTCAAAATTAGTCGGCATGTTATAAAAAGATCATTTCTAAAGAATCAGTCAACAACAAAAAAATCATGTTGTACAAAAGTAGATGTTTGAAGACTGCAACGACCAATTCAGAAATTCAACTTAACTTCTTGCAATCTCAGCATCCATGTAAATCGTGTATAAGTTATTCAGTAATACCCAAAGCAATGACATTCACATATTGAAACACTGTTTACTGATTTTTTTCATTAAGACATCTCTTCCATAATACAAGTTATATGCAAAATTCATTTTAGTCACAGGCAATAAATGTTAAGAGTTAATTGAAGAAAAATTCTGAACATGGCTTTTACAATTGTGTTACTACTGACACTGCATTCAGCATTAGGGATAAGTCACATAAAAACTATTACTTCATATTTTATTCAAATTATCTTTTAAAATAAACTTTGAAGACATTTGTTTGCAAAAAATTGTAACAAGATATTAATTATGGATTGTTTTCACAGAATCTGTTATATCTGTTCCAACCAGTGAAAAGAATATTGAGACGGGATTCAGCCACAAGGACCATGTTAAACATACAGGAATCAGACTGAAACTTCAGCAGTTCAAAGCTATATTTTTCAAAAGGTTCCACAGACTTCGACGTAGCAAGAAAGGATTCTTCTTTGAGGTAACAATATATTTTGTTATTATGTTATTAGTTTTGTTTTTTTATCTAATCGTAGAAGTATGTATTCCAAGAAAGTACTTAATTCAAACTACCTTCAGAATGATTTTAAGAGTTGTACAAAGTAGTGCTTATATATATAAGTAGCTCAAGCATAAAATAGTTAGTCTATTTATTTACCATTATTTTTTTTTATTATTATATTGCATAGTATGTATCTGTTTCAATACTGTAATCTATTTTCAGATTATTATGCCAGCATTGTTCATATTGGCTTCTATGGCCCTTGCAAAGATAAGACCACCATCATTTGGAGAACCACCACTGGAACTTCAGCCATGGATGTATACACCTAAGAAAGGAGCACCAAATCTGTATACCTTCTTTAGGTTAGGCTTATATTATTATATCTCCACTCATTTTGTGGGTGGTTTACTGCAATAACCTTGTCCATCTGTGTGTCCTTTTGTTTGATTGTCTGTCTGTCTGTTCATCCATCTAAAATTTCTATTACATATTACTCAGCGTGTGAAGTAAGAAGTGATTTGATATTTCACCTGGAACTTCATAATGTTGATTAAAACTGTGTAATGTGATTTTAGAACACGACAGGCTGTAAATTTCTGTTTGTTGAATCTTTAAATCTTATTATACAATCTGAGCATTTTTCTTTACATACTTCTTAGCTTCTGTATTAAAGAATGATTTGATATTTGATCCGAACATAAATATTTTGAGTTGTACTTTGTAAACAATTTTCAGATCTACTGGGCAGTCACTTCCGGTTTGGCAATACCTATTGAATTTCTATGATACCCACTAAACATGTATTTTTTAATGTTGTTTAACTAGTGGTAGTATACTTTGCATGACATTGTATAGAAAATGAAAGGATATGGAGTAAATGTACATGGGACAAAATCGCACACAATACATTGAAAACATAGAAAATTATCAATGAACAGGGCTTTTATTCCTGTTCTTCATCTTGACAGTTGATGTAGGGCCATGCATTGCTCCTTGTGACTGATTTTGAAATCAATATTATTTGATTTTGCAGCAATGATGGTAATGACTTTGGAATTGGTGCCGACCTCACGAAAACATTACTGACAAAACCATGGATGGGCAATAGATGTATGGATCCAAAGATAAAACAGATCAGGTAATAGCCAACAGTAAACATTTATAACCAAGGGTGCAGAATTTGTTCTCCAACAAATTCGGTTATTTTTCAAACCTTAGATTTAGAATAAACACAGTTTACACAATAATTCAATGTTGTCAAAGTACATTAATATTTTGCATTTCTAAAATGATGTGGTTTTAATGATAGAAATAAGTTTTTTTCTATAAATTAAACAATTTTGGTATTGGCCAAAAAATTACAATTTCAGGCCTCAAATGTAGGATTTCCAACAAGATCTTATAAGGTAAAACATTTATTTTTCTATATTTTCAGTTTTTCAAAGCTATCTTATAATTTCCAGTCACGGCTAGTGCTTGATTTGTCCATAATTTTGTGCTACTGTCAAGAGATATATTTAATACCATATTTCACTATGTAGTGAAATTATAGTTTTAAAGTAAATAAATCTTAGAATATAACAGATGATATACAATTTGTTTGTAAATTAGCAACCACAAGGTTAATTGTCTTCATGTTCCAGACCGCTCGCAAGGTGTTTAAAACGCAGATAAACACAACAACCTTAAAAAGATGACGAGTCTGATATGACCTTGGAAAAAACAAAATTAAGTGTAGGATAGGTTACTATCTAATGATTACACTTGTCAAGCACACATCTACTGTAGACATACAATTAAATATTAAGTATTTCTTGCAGTGATTATTCCTGTAAAGCAGATAGTTATGAATCTGTATGGACAAATGGTGGTAGATTTACTGGTAATGATGCTATAGACTTTCCACAATGTGACTGTTCTAGTGGATTTCAAGTGTGTCCAGCAGGTAAATATTCTATGAGAATAATTGTATTGAATTTTACTAGTAAATTGTTAGTATTCTAGGACTTTTTAAAATGTCAGTATTCTAGTAGATATTAAATTGTGGATAATCTAGGACTTTGTAAGTTGTCAATATTCTAGTAGATTTTAGTTCATCAGGTAAATCTTTTTGGAATACGCTACAGACTTTCCACACTGTCAGTGTTTGAGTAGATTTTATTTTGACCCATCTATCATTCTTTAAAAGCTATTTTGTAAAACTGTCCACTGTACTAGTTAAGGCTTTTATGTTCTTATTGACCATGGAAAAAAACATTCAAATGAACTTCTCTATCAGCAAATTTCAAAAAATAGAATTTGACTGATTAATAACAAGTGTAATGTCAACATATTACAAAATTTTTCATATATTGTTTTATAATATTCCTGCTATAACCATCAGCTGGAAGTTTGCATACCTTAGTGAATAATAATTAATGGATAAAAACAGCTGTTTTCATAAAGTTCCAGTAAAAAGAGTACAGAAATTTATGCCTGACTAAAGACAGGTAGAAATAATTACGTTAGAAAACTTTTAAAACAGTGAGAAAAAAAGCAAAAGAATTCATGTAGTTTGTTAAACATTGACAGGTGCTGGAGGTCCTGAGCCACCAAAAAAACTGCTACCAACAACAGACTATCTTTATAACATGACTGGTAGGAACATCAGTGATTGGTTGGTGAAGACAATGAAGCCGTTCCAGAAAAAGAGGTAAGATGAGACAACTTTTGAGTGTGGAAGTTTTGACTGTTTTTTTTGGGTAAAGATTGCATGAAATGCAATCAAAACCCTATGGTACTGACTTGATATCTTCCAAGGTTTATTTCTACCTTTGAGATACACAAAATATAGTGCATTGATCATAACATTCTAAACATCCTATCCATGAACGTTTCCACAAATTTATCAATGAAATATATGCTCAGGTATTCAAGTCACAAAATGATGTTATACTTGTCAAGAAAATTACATAACTTTTGAAAGGTGCAGGAATCTAATATCTGTTCTTAAAATATCAATGATGTCATTGTTAAAGTCATCTTTAAAAATGGGAGTTATCTTCCTTTGTCCAGAATTGTAGTTGAATCAATGCTTTATTCAATGCAATATTTAATTTTACTTCCCACTGATAAATTAAAGCAATCTTTACCATTCAGTGCTTACAAGCACTTTGATTAAAACTAGGAAGCAATATTAGAAAAAGCCACTTTCATTAACCTGATTCATACTAGAGTACATTATGTTTAAAAAACATTACATTACAAATATTTTTTTTAGTAATACTTGAGTAAGAAAAAGGGGGGAAATTATTGTGCTTGTGATAGATGGGTGTTTATAGCACTTGGTATATCTCTCCATCCATATTTTTGTATGTTTGATGATCCTTCCATCCATTTGTATAATTTCAATATCTTTAATCCACATCTCCTCTGACTAGGTATGGTGGATTTTCTTTCGGAGATATCAACAATATCAGCTTATCACTGAACACTAGTAGAATACTTGAAATATTTGAAGACATTTTGTATAATTTGACTCAGACATCAACAAATACATCAGAATTCTGGAATGACCTTGAGGACATTTTAGAAGATGCTGTCACACAGGATACTGTCAAGGTAAGACATTTAATTTCTAAGTCATGAACACATGTTTAGTATTATATCAGTGACCTTTAACTTAAAAATAAGCAGTTGGCTACTCAGTTGTACATGTATGTTAAATTTAGCCATGAATTTGATGTATGTAGAGAGGAAAGCAAGTTTTATCTATACATGTAGCTTTACCTTTGTCCAACATTATTTAATGCTAGAAAGGAATTGATTTCAATAATCCTCCATCATCCATGTTGTAATTCACTCATTTAGTTATGAGGTCATGTATCATATGTAATTATAGGTTTCATAATGAGTGAGAATTGGATATCGATTGATATCAACTCCAGTTATTTAATTTCAATATACTGTAAATTCAGAAATTTTTATGAGGTTTTTATTAATGCGAATAGTGCGAGTGGATGAAGATCTCGCATTCTGATAACTGATACTTATATCTGTAAGCAGTTTTTCCTGAAATCGCAATAACTAATCTTGCATTTTTTCCATTCCTCAAAAATCACAATAATAAATGCACGCAATAATTTCTGAATTGACAGTAATAATAAATGAGCTTGTGGGGAGTTTATTATTACTATTTAAATGAAATAACAATGAAGTAACATGTTTCATTACAATTTCTATATTTTGAATAAAAAGTGTTGTTTTTCTATTCAAATGTCAGGTAGATACATTCAGTTTGTATAAAATTATAGGTATGGTACAACAATAAAGGTTGGACAGCCATTGTTTCCTACATGAATGTGATGAATAATCTGATTCTACGTAGCCGACTGAGCCCGGGTCAGAATCCAGAACAGTATGGCATAACAACAGTTAATTATCCTATGAATGCAACTGTCAAACAATTTACTGAAGAAACACTGTAAGCAGATATTAATGTTATTCTAGATATACAGTCCATTTAACAAAATATTTTATTCTTAAAAATTAAACATGCATGTTCTATGTAAACCATTTTGATGATTCATTTTTGTTGTTAAATACTTTTTGATGTAGTTGTGATTTAAAATAATTTAAGAATAAGTTATAAGTAAAATTATGGTATCTATAGACAAAAGATGCAATTTGAATTGATTTTTATGGAAACTATAACTGAACATCGTAAAAAAGTAGCAATCATTTGTATATTTAAACTGCTCTATTTACTTATTTGTAGACGAGAAAGTTTTATAGATGTGACTATAGCAATCTGTATGATTTTTGCCATGTCATTTATACCTGCAAGTTTTGTCATGGTGTTGATAGAAGAGAGATCGTCAAACTCCAAACATTTACAATTCGTTAGTGGTGTCAATCCATTTATTTACTGGCTGGCAAACTTTCTATGGGATATGGTGAGTTCAATCATTATGAATGGAATAACGGATACAAGTGCCGATCAATTTGATATAAACATATAGCATGAGTGCCAGTCATACTCGAATACAATAAAAAGACAGTTCAAAACAGTACTGTGGAAATGAAAATATAGGAATTACCATTATACTTTGTTATTTAGCTCTTTGATCTAATTACTATTAAGTATCCATGCATCCAAGTTTAAATGAAGTTTGTAACCTTATAACTTTTTTTTGTAACATAACTCTGACTTTCTTTACATGATATATATTTCAGAATGAAAAGGCCATGAATTAGTCTTAAATTTTGATAATTTAATTTTGGATGTAACACTTCTTCTGATTGGCTGAAAGTTTTCTGTCTATCAGCTCTTAGATATAATTTTGTCATGTAACTGTGACGTCATCAACGTTTTTTCATGATTTACTCCTTAAAAATGGAATTTAGAATTAAATTTCAAAATAACCTCACAAATGTGGTGCACACTTTTAAATAACACGCTATGCAGGTTATTCAGTGTGCACCACATTTTTGATGTTATTTCTTCATAGACAGAAAAAATATTACAGTCATTCCTTAAATACTGAGTGTTTCTTTTTAATTCAGTTAATACATGTAGCTGTAATTTGAATGGATATAATCATGGCTGATTCATTCTGAAAAAAGCTCTGTAAACAGTATACAATAATAGACAATCTTACCTGATTTGACTTCCACAATCTTGGGATAATGGTGACTTATGTTATGATAATCTGTTACACATCAATGCTTATGTAATGTTAATGAACTACCTTTATTTTTTAAAAATAATTAGATTGAGAGTGATCAGTTCTGCATTCAAGTTTGAATACTATTTTATACTTAAAAGATGAAAGGATATTGATATTGGTGTTGTATAAAGATAAAAGAACATTACCATACATCAAAGATTGCCAACCTGTGTCTAGTTTTTCTTACTTTTATCATTTTTTTTTCAGGTGAATTATATGATACCATCGATTCTATGTATAATAATCTTCTTGTGTTTCCAAACAAAGTCGTATGTTGGACCAGGAAATCTGGAGGTTCTCATTGTATTGCTGGTCTTGTATGGGTAAATATTACTGATTTAAAGATTATCAGAGTGTCCCACTTTTTCAAAGTTTAAATAAAAAAATGCATTACTGTAAAAAAAAAAAAATAACTATCCATTATACATCATAAAATTATGAATTAACTCAAAGACATTACTGTTGACATTTTAATGGCCTAAATAAAAGACAGATTGGTATACTGCAATCACATTGTCTACACATCTGATCACATCACAAGACAGCTTTTGTCTTAAGAAATGATTTGATATTTGGTCTGGAACTTTATAATGTTAAATTATACCATGTAAATGATTTTCAGATCTACTAAGCTGTCACACTGGAATTTTTTATAGATTATAACAAACTGAGGCATACTTTGTATGGTATCATGATCAACTTCTTGTTATTATGTGTTTCTCTTTTCAATTTGAAAATTAATGAATTAAAATAGATGCTCCTTAAAGCATATCAAAAACTAGCGTCATTACCATTTATATTGGCTTTCAGATTTCAAATTTTTAATATTGCAACCCAGCAACCCAACCATTTGGGTCTGTGACCCATTTTTCAATAGTTTTTGTCTCGCCTTGACGAAGTCAAAAAGCGAGACTTAGGTATGCTGTTTCCAGCGTCCGCGGCGACGTCAACAATGTATTACTTTGTGATTAGGTCTAGTTCATGGTGAACCACTAGTGGTAGGTCAATGATATTTGGTATGCTGTTGTAATAGCATTGGCACATCTCATTACCATGGAGATTATTTGGCCCTGCCCCCTCAGTCAAGGTCTATTGACTTTGAAACTTTCCATAGTTTACATGTATTAGTTTGTGATTAGGTCAATTTATGGGGAACCACTAGTGGTAGGTCAGTGATATTTGATATGCAGTTGTATAAGCATTGGCATATCTCATTTCCATGGAAATTATTTGGCTCCGCCCCTTAGTCATGGTCTATAGACTTTGAAAATTTTGCTAAGTTAACATGTATTAGTTTGTGATTAGGTCAGTTCAAGGGAACCATTAGTGGAAGGCCAATGTTAATTGGTGTTAAGTTGTATAAGCATTAGCACATCTCATTTCCATGGAGAATATTTGACCCGCCCCTCAGTCATGGTCTATTGACTTTGAAACTTTTGCTTAGTTTACATGTATTAGTTTGTGATTAGATCAGTTTAAGATGAACTGCTAATGTTAAGTCAATGATATTTGGTATGCAAATGTGTCGGCATTTGCAAGTATCGTTGCATGGAGATTATATAGCCCCACCCTGATCATGGTTCATTGACTTTGAAACTTTTACATAGTTTACAAGTTAATGTTTGTGTTTAGGTTTGTTTAAAGGAACGACTTATAATAAGTCAATGGTATTTGGTATGCAGTTGTATTAGCATTGGCACATCTCATTCCATGGAGATTGTTTAGCCATGTACCTTCAGTCATGGTTCATCGACTTTGAATATTTGCATAACTTACATGTTAAAGTATTGCTGTTTTAATTTCAACATTTGCATTATCAAAATTACAAGAAGGCGAGACATATCTCTGTGATAACAGTTTTGTATATTTTCTTATCAATGATTTTGGACTTCAATGTTAAAATTTCCCTGCATTTGTTTTTGCTGTGGATTCATTAGTATTTGTCAGGTACTTAATTTCATGGCTTTCCTTGGTAAAAATTAACCTGGAGTATTATGGTTAACAAAATACAAGTTTGCTAAAGGCTTAAAGTAGAATTTATTAAAATAATCAAATAAAAGTATCCATGAAAATAAAAGTTTTACTAAATCAAAATTTTTACAAACCAAAGGTAAATGAATCCTCTGTACTTCCTATTTGCGTAAACCCCTTCGTGGTCATTAGTTCTGTGTCATATCTCATTTTATTCAACTTTATATTTTGCTGTGTATTTCAGATTCGCCATGACCCCTTTGATGTACCCCTTCACAAGATTTTTCAGTGTCCCCAGTACAGCTATGGTTGTACTGACGTCTGTTAATATCTTCCTTGGAACTACATCTACACTGGCTACATTTATCATAGAATTCCTGGAAAGAGATGATGAGGTGATTTAATCAATAGACTTAACATGACAAGCTGGGCAAAAACATTCATTACAACAAGAGATCTTACAAACAGTCAATGATATATAGGTTTCACCACTGCAACAAGTGTGTTACGATATTTCTCCACTCGAGACAGTTAAATTTTAATATTTAAAGTGCAAGGCTTGCCGAGCTTTATGAATAATTAAAATTTAACTGTTGAGAGTGGAGAAATATCGTAATACACGAGTTATAGTGGTGGAATCTGTTTCTCTAATGATTTTTATCTTTCTTTTTCAAAGATTTGCAGAAAGTTGTGTTCTTTATATGTGACTTCATCAGGCAATGTCGCCTTTTTTCATGACGTCACAAAAGGAAATTCAGAAGAAACCAAGAAAATTTTACGTCATAATTAAATTTCGACCAATAATTTGCCAAGAACAGATATTTCACTAGTGAGGAGAAATATTTTTCTCACACCGATTAAGGAATATGAAAATAGTGCAAAGATTAGAGAAAATTAAAGTTATGTTTGGACAAATGGATTGGAACTTACATGGCACAAATATTCATTGAAACTAAAATGTTTCAAGAAAGCAGATTATATATGAAGGCTAAATTTTTCATTCGATCTTTAAAGATGGCAAAATTATTCATTAGAACTAGAAGTGTGCATGCATATTCATTAGAATTTGAAGTTGGCATAAGAATTACTTAGATATAAATGAATCGAAAACAAATATTCAGTAGAACTTAAGATATTGTCAATATTTGTGTTGCCTGACAGTAATCACTATTGTTGTCTTGTGTTGACATCATCTTCATAACACTTTCTTAATTTGCAAGATCTTGAAAACCTAACTTGCATAGATTCTTCAATAGGAAAAAAAGTTGTGACCTATTATTGCAATTTTAATTATCTGAATGATTTCCCATACAAATCACTGACTTTGTCATTTCTTCTTATATTATTTGGAGACAGCAGCTTATTGCGGAAGTAATTGCATCCTTTTCATTGAATAATTTCTGTAGAATTTCAAAATAATTGACAGCAAAAAGATGCTAAACTTATGAATTTATTGTATATTTGATTGTATGTTTCAGGAACTGAAAAACGTAAATGCTATATTGAAAAAGGCATTCCTATTGTTACCTCAGTACTGTCTAGGACGAGGTTTGACGGATATGTCCCGTAACCAGCTATGGGCAGATAATTCTGATATTATCAGTCCTGGCTCATGTAAGTTCATTTTATTGTATAAATCAGTATTTCATATTTCCATACATTTAAATGTTCAATGTAGACCATTTTCCATTGTTTAAGACACATTTTGTGCAATCTGACCTAAATTTGAGTCTTTAATCCATTTTGTTTTATAAATTAGATTTCTTTTAATAATCTTTTTGATGAATATCTGGTCCTGGTAAGGACTTTTAAAAGAATTTGAGCCAGCCGAATATTTTTTTTTCCAATCCTGTTTTTAATCTTTTGAGTGTTTAACTAAAGGCATTCAACCCATTCAAGTTAACCACTGGGGAATCAAGGGCAATTAATTTGGTCCCAACACTTGAAAAGGATTGCCTAGTACTTTAGATATGGATTCCATGAAAATAAGTATTAAAGGTTGTATACCTGCAATCGTTGTACATTTTTGTATCCTTGAGTTAAAGTAGTTCTCTCCATGTTATTTCTTTAAGTTAATACTTAAAACAAACATAAGATAACTGGAATTTTGAAAGATTTTAGTTGCCAAACTGGTATCAGATCTAGGTCCATGCACAAACTTGAACTTATGTATCAATATGGATTTGATGTTTATCATTGAAAAACCTTTATTTTTATAATTATAGATTATCGTTGGTTATCTCAACGAGATTGATTTTCTCGCTTGAGCCGGTACGGCGAAAGTGAGAAAAGCAATCAAGTTGAGATGACCAATGATAATCTGTTAATCGCTATTTTTCCTATGAAGACGTTGTTAATTTCCTTGACAACGGCATGTGCGTCCTTAGTTTCTAGCGATAATTTTCATATCACTCTACTCCGTTTTTATATCATTCGACTCCGCTGAGAATGGAAATTATCAGTCAGCAAAATCAAAGGAAAAATTCGTAAAATAGCGATAATACTGGATATCAGTTGATCTTTTCAAAGTTGTTTCTGATGTTTAACCGGTTTGTAATGAAATGATAAAGCAAAAAAAGTGATTTAGTTTGTCAAAACACAACTTAAAATGTACAATAGGATTATTTGCAGATTTTTGCAAAACCACAAAATCAAATATCCACTAAGTTAAAATTTTTCCTCAATTCACAAAAATTGATATCTGCGAAAATAAATGAATCCACAGTAATCAGTTTAAGTAGTGTTTTGAAAAACTAAATCACTTTTTTGCTATATTATTTCAATACAAATCGGTTTAACAACAGAAACAACTTTGAAAAGATAACTGATATCAAGTATTATAAAAATAAGAAGATGTGGTAAGATTGCCAATGAAGCAACTATCCACCAAGGACCAAATGACGTAGAAGTTAGCAACAATAGTCACAATACAGCCTTCAACAATGGGCAAAACCCATATTGCATAGCAAGCTATAAAAGGCCCTGAAATGACAAATGTAAAACAATTTAAATGAAAAAACTATTGGCCTGATTTACCTGTAGGGTGAATAGGTAAACCTTAGCTGTCAGACAACCAATTTTCCTAGATCTTAATAGCTTCATACGGTTGTATAAATCAGACAGTTATATTGCTATGTTCCATAGCCAGCTGATTTCTGATAATTCAGATGATTATCATTGCATCAGGTATTT
Source organism: Mytilus coruscus (assembly GCA_017311375.1). Lineage (NCBI taxonomy): Eukaryota > Metazoa > Mollusca > Bivalvia > Mytilida > Mytilidae > Mytilus > Mytilus coruscus. Next base: position 16,179,191 of record CM029595.1, read on the forward strand.
GTTAATCATATGTGATCAAGAAGGTACTACTATAAAGGGAAAAGATATCAAGGTTAAGTATTCAGTTCAATTTCAGTAGGGTTTTTCTTATACTGTTAAACTTCTTTGTGTCAAACTCGGTTGTATAGAAAACTCCTGTCAATGTAAAATTTATGTAAAATGTCTCTAAGATCGAAAGTAAGAAATTTCTTAAAATGAAGACTTAAAATTAAAATTCAAATCAGATGTTTTTCTTAATAAATCTAATTATTTTCATAAGTGGTTAAAATTGTGTAAACATACTTATTTGTACATTTATAACAGTTAAAAGGACATGTTTATGATGACCAGTAATTAACATCTTTGTTTATCGTCCAAGCGGATCTTTTACATATTTCACCTGATATAAAAATGAAACGAATTTAAATGACCAAAGCCAAGATTAAATGAATCCTTAGAATTAAAATTCATTAATTGCAAAAATTAAATGGATTAAGACAACTATGACAAATTGACAATAATTGAATGGATTCAGACAACTATGACAAATTGGCAATAATTGAATGGATTCAGACAACTATGACAAATTGGCAATAATTGAATGGATTAAGACAACTATGACAAATTGGCAATAATTGAATGGATTGAGACAACTATGACAAATTGGCAATAATTGAATGGATTAAGACAACTATGACAAATTGGCAATAATTGAATGGATTCAGACAACTATGACAAATTGGCAATAATTGAATGGATTAAGACAACTATGACAAATTGGCAATAATTGAATGGATTAAGACAACTATGACAAATTGGCAATAATTGAATGGATTAAGACAACTATGACAAATTGGCAATAATTGAATGGATTGAGACAACTATGACAAATTGGCAATAATTGAATGGATTAAGACAACTATGACAAATTGGCAATAATTGAATGGATTAAGAAAACTATGACAAATTGGCAATAATTGAATGCAAAACTGAAGATCCTCATCAGTGGTCTTTCAGGATTTGTTTTGTTTCACAAATGATTCCATAATTTAAAGTGACTGACCTTTGTAAATATTTGTGTATCTGTTTTGTGTGTTTAGTTATTATGATGGACCAAAAAAATATTGAGCTGGAATACACAATCATGAATTGTCATATCAGAAAAAAAAAAGGAACACTGTTCAAAATGTATATATAATCTAGTTTACTCAAATCTCATACTATATTTCATGCATTCCAAATTTTTGACAACACACTCAACCTCTGATGATTCAAACCTCAGATAAGTCGAATACTTTCATCCAGTCCCTTTGACTTTGACTTAATGAGGTTCGACTGTATGTAACAACCACTTAATGATTTGTATTTGAACTGGGATATCACTCCATTATGAATAATTCCATGTTACTATTAACTTTTTAATTTTGTATTTTAGATGAAAAGGTATGGAAGTCACCATTTGAGTTTGACCAGGTTGGAAGGAATTTGTTATCTATGTTCTGTATTGGTCTCCTGTTCTTTATAGTTAATCTACTGATAGAATACAACTTTTTCCTCAGCAGGAGGTAAGTTCCTTAATCTACTGATAGAATACAACTTTTTCCTCAGCAGGAGGTAAGTTCATTTAGTACTGTAATAAAAACTATCATATTTAAAAAAGTATGGCAAATCTAGCCGGGAATCATGTTGTTTGACACATATAAGAAGTGCTTAGGTGTCAGTGGAGACAAGATAAGAAATAGATCTATCTGATACTATTTATAACTGCAAGCACAGTATAGTGGATTATGTTACAAATGTAGTTCATTTTCCTCATATACTCTATACTAATACAACTATTTACTGTTAACTAATTGCTAGACATAATTATAGTTCCCTTAAAAATTTAATTTCAGTTTGAAAAACATCTTAAATGCTGTAGATTGTTTCAAATTTCTTAAGGTTTTTGTTTGTCTAATTTCAGTTGGAGCTGCTTCTGGAATTCCAAACCTAATTTTAAATCCCTTGCTGATGAAGACATAGATGTTACTAATGAGAGAAAAAGAATAAATAACAAGCAGACAAAGGATGATGTTCTTATAATTGATAACCTCACCAAGGTAATTAATTAGAGGCTGTTCCATTAAAACATATAATTGATAACCTCACCAAGGTAATTATCTAGAGGCTGTTTCATTAAAACATATAATTGATAACCTTACCAAGGTAATTAATTAGAGGCTGTTCCATTAAAACATATAATTGATGAACTTGTTTTGACTGTTTTGACTGTTTTGACTGTTTCATTGCATTAACTTCATGAATTTTCTTACCATTTTTCCAAAAACATTCAAGAACAGTTAAGGGAAGGCAGTTTAAAAATGAAACGATTTTAATGACTCAATATGGTAAATTTCTCAGACATCGCTAACGTTTCTTTCGATTTTGAAGACGAAATCAAAACCGGATGTTTTGCAACAATGCTGAAGTACAAGTAATTCCGGACTCATTTCCAGGATTCGTTTTGTTCATCAAATTGACAAGAAATCACCGGCTTTTTAATTTTTGTCTCACTTGACGGAGTCAAAAAGCGAGACATAGGAATGCTGTTTCCGTTGTCGGTGACAACGGCGGCGGCGGTGTCAACAATTAGTTTGTGATTAGGTCTAGTTTGTGGGGAACCACTAGTGGTAGGTCAATCATATTTGGTATACAGTTGTATTAGCATTGGCACATCTCATTTCCGTGGAGATTATTTGGCCCTGTTCCCTCAGTCAGAGTCTATTGTCTTTGAAACTTTTTCTTATTTTACATGTATTAGTTTGTGATTAGGTCAGTTTATGGGGAACCATTAGTGGTAGGTCAATGATATTTGGTATGCAGTTGTATTAGCATTGGCACATCTCATTTCCATGGAGACTATTTGGCCCTGTCCCCTCAGTCATGGTCTATTAACTTCGAAACTTTTGCTTATTTTACATGTATTAGTTTGTGATTAGGTCAGTTTATGAGGAACCATTAGTGGTAGGTCAATGATATTTGGTATGCAGTTATATAAGCATTGGCATATCTCATTTCCATGGAGATTATTTGGCTCAGCCCCCTTAGTCATGGTCTATTGACTTTGAAAATTTTGCTTAGTTAACATGTATTAGTTTGTGATTAGGTCAGTTCAAGGGGAACCATTAGTGGTAGGCCAATGTTAATTGGTATTCAGTTGTATAAGCATTAGCACATCTCATTTCAATGGAGAGTATTTGGCCCCATCCCCTCATACATGGCCTATTGACTTTGAAACTTTTGCTCAGTTTACATGTATTAGTTGTGATAAGATCAGTTTAAGATGAACTGCTAATGTTAAGTCAATGATATTTGGTATGCAAATTTATTGGCATTTGTAAGTATTGTTTCCATGGAGATTATATAGCTCCACCCCCTCTTCATGGTTCGTTGACTTTGAAACTTTTACATAGTTTACAAGTTAATGTTTGTGTTTAGGTTTGTTTAAAGGGAACAACTTATAATAAGTCAATGATATTTGGTATGCAGTTGTATTAGCATTGGCGCATTTCATTTACATGGAGATGGTTTAGCCATGTACCTCAGTCATGGTTCATTGACTTTGAATATTAGCCTAACTTGTTAAGTATTGCCATTTTAATTTCAACATTTACATAATCAAAATTACAAAAAAGCGAGACATATCTCTGTGATAACAGTTTATCTACATTTAAAAGTGTTTGAATATTACAGATAATAGTTGCACTTGTTTTATTTAGCATGAAATCATTTTGCATTTTACGATTAAGTGTCTAATCTGCTGAAGAGAATTTCACGCATGCGTTTCACATAGTAAATAAAGCACGTGTGTTACTCGTGAAAAATTCCTTTTTTCTACATAAATGAAATTAAGTTTTAATTTTTAAATCAGAATTGACGATTGTCTTTGTTGAAAAGTAATTAAATAATGAAGACAGTTGTCATGGAAATTTAATTTCTTTATAATATTAGTTCTGAGCTTGTGATCAATGTCAGGTGTGAATTAAAAACACAGGTAAAAAGTGATTAGGAATCATTAGCCAATATTTCCCAGAGGCATTAATATAGTTATTAGGAGGGCCCTCAGGATTATAATACTATACTGGAGTGGCAGTTTTATTACAGGAAAGGGATTACAAAACAAAAACAAGTGTAAAATGGCGATTAAGAAACCCGATCCCAACGAAATGACAGAAATTATTTCTGTAAAAAAATTAAATTTATCCTAAATCCAAATTTGTCATTTAGGACAAATAGATTTCAGATTCGGTCATGTCAAATATGACCGTTTCTGGACCCTTGGCACTGTGCCGTTTAAACATATAATTGATAACCTCTTCAAGTTAATTAACTGGAGGCTGTTCAGTTAAAACATATAATTGATAAACTCTTCAAGTTAATTAAGTAGAGGCTGTTCCGTTAAAACATACTTTTATATTGGTGGCCTTGGGTTGTTTTCTGCTCTTTGGTCGGGTTGTTGTCTCTTTGACACATTCCCCGTTTCCATTCTCAATTTTATTTACTTTTAAATACTACTATTGTTGGATGTATCAAAGCTTTATTTTCAGTATAGATTAATACAGATCCTCAATAAACTGTTTGTTTCATAGAGATCTTATTGTGGGTCCAGCCAAAGACTTAAAATTGGCATTTCCTGGTCCCCTCCCAAGCTAAAATAATTAAGGAGAAAGAACAAAACTTGTCAGTTATTGAATAATTTGTCTGGATAAGTTGACATAACTTCCTGTGGCCTATTACCTTGTGTGCCAGCTCAGGATGTTAGACTAGTTCAAAGCAATCTGAACTCTAGGTTATAAAATTTAAAGTGTTGGCCCAGCTGCATTTTCTTTTTTTTTTTAATTGAAAAAATAAACATGGACACAATCAAAACAATTTTCAAATAATGAAGTAAATTCATAATAGATAAACCCCAAAATAAATGGTATGAATAAAAATTATTCTTAGATTCAAATAGATGTCCATTTTGGTTAATGAATACACCCAAGAAATTATTTACTTTTGATAAAATTATAACAGCATTTAATTCACAACAGGTGTATAGACTTCATGGAAAGAAAGGCAGGAATATAGCAGTAGACAGATCATGTTTTGGTGTACCTAATGGACAATGCTTTGGTTTACTAGGAGTAAATGGGGCTGGAAAAACTACAACATTTAAAATGTTAACAGGTGATGTGGATGTTACACAAGGAAATGCTACACTTAATGGACACAGGTAAATAGAATTGACTATGTGATAAAAAAATTATAGTTTGATAGTAATTTGCTCAGGAAAATGTAGTGTGGTTTAGCTACCTTCAACACATTTTTACTTTACTGGTTTATGGACAGATAATCACATTATGCTTTGCATATTTTGCCCAACTATATCATAACGAAAACTTGACAAATTTAAGATGTTATGTTACTTATCCTATTCTACATTTTCCAGTGTAAGATGTTATATTATTTATCCTATTCTACATTTTCCATTGTAAGATGTTATATTATTTATCCTATTCTACATTTTCCATTGTAAGATGTTATATTATTTATCCTATTCTACATTTTCCATTGTAAGATGTTATATTATTTATCCTATTCTACATTTTCTAGTGTAAGATGTTATATTATTTATCCTATTCTACATTTTCCAGTGTAAGATGTTATATTATTTATCCTATTCTACATTTTCCATTGTAAGATGTTATATTATTTATCCTATTCTACATTTTCCAGTGTAAGATGTTATATTATTTATCCTATTCTACATTTTCTAGTGTAAGATGTTATATTATTTATCCTATTCTACATTTTCTAGTGTAAGATGTTATATTATTTATCCTATTCTACATTTTCTAGTGTAAGATGTTATATTATTTATCCTATTCTACATTTTCTAGTGTAAGGTGTTATATTATTTATCCTATTCTACATTTTCTAGTGTAAGATGTTATATTATTTATCCTATTCTACATTTTCCAGTGTATACGCTTTGTTTCACATTTTTTGGTATTTAGATAATCTTAAGTGATGAATATGGTTGGTGATGCACAAAAGTAAAATTTTGCAGATTGTTAGAAAACACATAATTTTTGATGAATACTGATAAATAAGGCTCTACAAAGAAATATGGGTTACAACAAAGAAGAAATGGAGGAGTGACACTTAATACCCATACAGAAATACATAGTGCAATTATCAAAAGTAAAGATTTTAAGATACAGTGTTAAGTTTCCAAAAGTTTCTTTTGTATAAATCATTTCGAGTTTGTAAGCTGCACTCAAAGGAAACAGCAAGAACAATTTTTAGGTGCTGGTCCGCAGTTTAATGTCTTTAATCTTTATTTACAGTATTCTAAAAGACTTGGAGAAAGTCCGGTTGGACTTAGGTTACTGTCCACAGTTTGATGCCTTTGACCCGTTATTGACAGGAAGGGAAATTCTATGTTTCTTTGCTAGACTGAGGGGAATTCAAGAAAAGGACATTAAACAGGTTAGTTTTAGGACTGTTTTATAATAAAATATAAATATTTGTTCCTGCTAAAGTTTATAAAGCAATTTTTATAATTTATAAGGACAGTTTATCTTCTACATGGGGTACTATTTAATCATATTCTAATTCTTTATTTGTACACCAGAGTTGAAGAAAAAAAAATCTTTTATGATAGACATGTTGAACTGTTATGCAACTATGTTTGAGACAATACATCATTTTTTAAAGCATGATTGCACGAAATTTAGATATGTATTAAATGCCTAGAATGTAATTGTGAAATATAGTAAAGATTATTAAATATCTGCATTTTTTATATCTTTTGTACCAAGAAAGTGAAAGTATCTTATATCATGTGATAAAAATATTTATCGTAATAGTGGAACTTATAAAAAGTAAGACCTATATTTTGTCATATAGATAACAGAATGGGGAATCCGTAAACTGGGCCTGATACAGTATGGAGATAAAAGATCTGGTGATTATTCAGGTGGAAATAAAAGAAAACTGTCTACAGCTATTTCACTGATTGGTAATCCCTCTGTTATATTTATGGTAAGTGTTTTACAAGGTCATGCATAACTATGGTTTTATTTATGCTGTTTAATGATAATAAAGCTTTGAATTTATAAAATTGCTCTCCATTTTTCTGAAACCCCAAATTTTTCAGAGACCATTTTTCACAAAAGATTTTTTTTACACTATTTGAATGATGCATGAAAAATCAGTTGTAATAAGTCATAGTATAATTTTTTGATTTTTATTAATACAACACTGTATGAATTACAATCGTGTCATTACATAACGTACATTTTGATTTCAGGATGAACCTACAACAGGGATGGACCCTCATGCCAGGAGATTCCTTTGGAACTGTATTAATAATATTGTAAAGGATGGAAGATCAGTAGTTTTAACTTCACATAGGTAGGACTTTGAAATTGAATAACCAATATTAACCAATACCAATAATAATTTTATGAAGAAGCAAGACCAGGTGTTGTGTGTCGGTTTTGTGATCCAGAGAATGAATTTCTAAGGTCTCAAGAGTTCTGATATTTGATTGTATTTTATTTTAAAAAATGATATCAAATGAATTATAACTCATCTAAGATAAAGAAAAACTGCATTTGACTTACCAGTTTCTTCACTTTTACTAGTAATACTGAATGTAGATTTGCTAGGAAATTTGAATAGTATGTACTAACTATTCATGTAAATGTATTTATAATATTTGCAGCATGGAAGAGTGTGAGGCTTTATGTAACAGATTAGCAATCATGGTCAATGGTAGATTGAAGTGTATTGGAAGTACACAACATCTCAAAAATAGGTAAACATGCAATTATGTTAGAATGAGTAGGATAAAAAAAAAATTTGGGGAACTTGACATATCACAATATTTCAAATTTTATACTCAAAATCATTTACCAAAAAACTGAACTTAAGATTCTATCCATTAAAAAAGATTTCTTTTCAATTAAAAAAAAAAAAACGCAACCACATGACTGAAATTACTTCATATTTAATTTTATTCTTTTACATCAGTATGTTTAATTGTCGGTGTGTCTGTCCATCCTTCTGTCAGTCACAAAAGTTTGTCAATTTAAAATCTTCTTCAGTTTACATGAAAATGACAGCTAGTTGTGCTCCATAATATTTTCTTTCATCAAGTTGATTTCTGAGGTTTCTTGTAGCCAAACATGAACCTATTTATGTCTATATATTGGCAGTTTGTCAACACCAAAGTTTATATAGGAATGGAACACAACTTAACATATTACTTTCCACTGTATATAGTTGTGCATTGTATACTAATTTTTTTATCAGATGGATTATTACAGTTTCCCATATTAAAACATGAACATCATATTTGGAAGTTTGTTGATGCAAAATCTTTTACATTTAACATAAAAATGGAGCTAAATTTGAAATAAAGTTACTTTGCATTAGGTGTAATTTGCAAATTCCTTTTTTTATGTTTTGATCGGAATTTATTATTGGGGTTCCCCATAACAGACCATGGACTTCTCATATTGTAATAAAAGGGGAAATTATTCAACTCAAAATTTCCTAGTTTACATTGAATTAATTAAAATAAAGCAAAACTTGACAGAATATTTTTGTTTTGTGTTCCAGTTTTAATCATTTTATGGGTTAATGTTCTCTTCTAACTTAGAATATAGAAATGTGTGTTTATTTGGTAGAAAAAAACTTTATATTTTTAGTAAATTACTAAAAATATAAAGTTTTTAGGTAATTGAGTTGATGTTTTAAGAGTTTGTTAGGTTTATATTTTGGAAAGACCGAGATATTTACAGAAAAAAAACCTTAATAATGATTAATAAGGAATAATATATTCTATATAATTTCCATCTTAGATTTGGTAATGGCTATACTGTGATAATTCGTGTTGCTGGTGAAATACCAGTACTGGAACCAGTTAAAGACTTTATGGCTAATGTGTTTGGTGATCCAGAATTGAAAGAGGAGCACAATAATATGTTACAATATCAACTGAATTCCAAAATAAAATTGTCTCGTATATTTGGTCAGATGGAGGCTGTGAGGGATAATCTCAAAATAGAGGACTATTCTGTTTCTCAGACCACCTTAGATCAGGTTAGTTAGTTAGTTAGTTAGTGAGACATAGATATATGAATTTCAACTATCCTACCATAGTTTCTATAGTGAGACATAGATATATTAATTTCAACTATCCTACCATTGTTTCTATAGTGAGACATATATAATATATTAATTTGAACTATCCTACCATAGTTTCTATAGTGAGACATAGATATATTAATTTGAACTATCCTACCATAGTTTCTATAGTGAGACATAGATATATAAATTTGAACTATCCTACCATAGTTTCTATAGTGAGACATAGATATATGAATTTCAACTATCCTACCATAATTTCTATAGTGAGACATAGATATATTAATTTCCATAGTTTCTACATTTATTGTTGGAAAATCATACTTTACAATCAAAGGCCCAGTACATTCAAAAGAATTGGACATGTTCCTCTTGCCATTGAGTGGGAGATATTATGGACATCTCTGAATGTTTACTTTGTATGTTGGGTTTGTTTAGTTTTTTTGGGGTTCATTTATGCATGCTTAATGTATAATGTTTAGTATAAAACTGTAGAATGGAATGATTATTCAATATATAAAAGGATCAGTCTTGATAACAAAGTTCCATGTTACATACTACCAAAGGTTATTTCTGTAAATGGTATTATTACATTGATTGCAATGAAATACATGTACCGTGATTTCCCAGTTAAATGGGGGGAAAAAACGAAAATTTTACATGTGAAATAAATTCAATAATTTCACTCCTCTGAAGTCATACAAAATTAGGTGTTTTCATAATTCAAAATTCAAAGTGAATTGTGAATGCGTAGAAAAAAAGACATTTGTGAGTTAATGTGTTGTTAGGTCACTGGTTGAATATTTTTCTATTTTTGATTTCTTCAATTAGTTATTCTATAAATCATGCTATGCTATTGTACTCAGAATTATAAAGAGTTATTTATTATTAGTGAGTTAAATTATAATTTCAGGTATTCATTCATTTTGCCTCCAAACAGACAGACATGTTAGATGATGAACTGTCAAATGAAAAAATGTCATCTCATAGAGGTAAGTAGCAGAAAAAAAGTACTTAATAATTTAATTTGATACAGTTCAACACCACTTTCTATACATTTGTACAAGATTTCCTTTTTATGGAGGACAGTGGAACTTTGTAAATCAACAATCTTTGGTGAATAACTGACAGATTATATCATATACTAGTAGATTAAATGTAGCATATAAGTGGCCAGAGGGAGACTCCAAAACCCTACTGTAGTGGTTAAAGGCCCTATGTATAGGTAGATTAACCAAGGGCATTTAGTCACCGAGTAGTAGTCTTTCACAAAAAATATTTAAATAATGTTACATGTATAATTTATTAGGAAATATTATACAGAAATATTTTACAAAGAATCTTTTGAAATTGTTTTTATTTCTTAAGTATACCCCCGCTCTGAAAGGATGGGGGCATACAATTTTTGTCAGCATTTTCTCAGGAACTAAAAATCATAGCTTCCTGAAATTAGTATCAAGCTTCATAGAAGCATGCTTTACTCTGTGATGCATTTTTCAGATTCATCAATCATCCACTTACTGTTTACCAAATACTTGTATATTCTTACATATTATGGCCATGTATAAAATTTCAGTCACATTTTCTCAGGTACTACATACCAGAGCTTCCTCAAATTTGGTATGAGGCTTCATGTGGACATATCCATCACTCATCAACTTTCTGTTAGCAGAATACTTTTTTGTTCATCCATCATGCATATTACACCAGTTTTTGTCAGTTTTGAACAATAACATTTATATATGATATGCATTTTTTATTTGTTAATTTTCATAATTCAACACCTTTTCAATATGATTATATTTTTTATTCGATTGCCAAAGATTGTCGTAAAATTATTTGTTTATTTGTTTTTTAATTCATTATTTCACACCTAAGACAAAACAAATAAATAGAGATATGCAGTTTGATGGGTTTTGAAATTAGATGATTCACACAATCTGCTTAAATTTGTACCCACAAATAAAAGAACCTTAACAGTATATATATTAATTTAGTTATGATTTTAACATTTAATAGATTTATATAATAATAGATTGTGATTTTATTTCCTCTGTGTTTTTAGGTAAACAATTAAGTTTTAGGAACAGTATTGTACCAGACGATTCTGACATGGAGAGTGTTACAGGGAGTACTGCAGATCTAATGACACATGAAAGGAGAATGCATATCTGTAAGTTGCTGTACAAAACCATCTTGGGGAAAGGGGGGTATAAAATGAGTGATGGAACAGATTATTCTGATATAGAAGGTGAAAGGGAGTACTGTAGATCTAATGACACAAAAGTGGACAATATACCTGTAATTCTATAGAAAATACTATGAAATTATGGATATATGTTCACATATAATGAGAGGAAGATCCCTATTGATTTTAAGGTTGCTATGTCAAAGGTCAAGGTCGTAATTACTAAAAATAGATAAAAATTTGTGCTGAAAAGTGATTCAGGATAGTTAATCAAATAGTACATTGGAATTGTAACCTCTCTTGAATATATGGTCACATATATTAAGAGGAAGATCCCTATTGATTTTGAGGTCACTTGGTTTTAGTTCAAGGTTTAATTTATAATAAACAGATGTGTTAGACAATATTACTGTTATTTTTTAAATTGTCTTGTGCTTTTGTTGTTTTACTTTTAACTGTAACTATGTCTTTTTTGACACTATGATACAGTTTTGGTCTCAGGTGGAGAGTTGTCCCATTGGCAATCGTACCACATCTTCTTATTTTTATATTGATTCAATGATACCGTTTTGATTCAATGATTCTGGTTTGACACAATGTTATAATCAGAATATTCTGCATCCTGGTTAAAAAATAAAATGGATATCTCAGTTTTTACATTTACAAATGAATTAAAAATTTTAGGGGGGATTATCAACTCATTGGCAATCGTACCACATCTTCTTATTTTTATGTTGATTCAATGATACCGTTTTGATTCAATGATTCTGGTTTGACACAATGTTATAATCAGAATATTCTGCATCCTGGTTAAAAAATAAAATGAATATCTCAGTTTTTACATTTACAAATGAATTAAAAACTTTAGGGGGGATTATCAACTCAACAAAGGTATTGTCCTAAATATTTATTGCAACCTTTTTCATATATAGAAATTTTGTTAATGCAATATACCCAATTTGGTTGTAAATTGAACTAAGGGGCATTATGTTTTCTGGTCTGTCTGTCTGTTATTTCATCCATTCATTTTTCCTGTATCAGGTTAAAGTTTTGGGTTAAGGATGTCTACTGTGATGTTGTCACATCAACTTGAAACTTTATAAAGTGAACTTTTTAAATTTTATGCCAGAACCTAATTTCATAGTTCACTGAACATTCAAATGTGATAGTGTGAAACCAGTACAGTCTCTGGTTAAGTTTTTTTTGTCATGTTAGCTTTTCATGTTCATTATAATGAGCCTTTTTTTTTAAGATTATCTGTCAAATTATTTTTGACGCAGATATCATGGAAACATATTCTTGTTCTTGGTTAAATTCAGTGAGAAGAAGTATATCTAAGAGAGGTGCTTTCCTCTTTTTTGTGCAGATTTTTTTCTTTCAATTTTGTCTCATTTTCCATTTTCTGTCGTGAAATTTCTTTCAGTCTCAAAGAGCAATAATATGTGCCTGCTCATCAATATCATATTAACAACTTCAAAAACCTAATAAAATTTTGTATTTTATATTCATTCTAATAATTTTTATGAATATCAAATTGTTATAGTTTGTTTCTGTGTTTTCAGATGGGTCATTCCGAGGGGAGACAACTGATGATGAAAGTTTAGCAGGAAGCACAGTAGGACTGGTTAGACCTAGCAGTTCACGTAGCAGTACACGTAGTACAGTTAGTGATCAAAACTTTCCAAATGTTCAGATATTCTGAGAAGTTTCTACTTTGTTTAAAGACTCAAAAGATTCATCCAAATATTGTGATACTCCAATGAATTCCTGAAACTTGATATTGTATGTGATAGGATGACACAGATTTATTTTGTAACTTTATTATCTCGTTATTTACCTTAGATCTGTTAATCTTGTTTTTTTGTTACATTGTAATGATATTGCACTTTAATTGATTGCTCATAAGGCACCATGTAAATTTGAATTAACTTGTTATTTTACAGAATTTGACCAAACAATCAATGTAATTTTCTTATAATAGCTTTAGCTACCTCAAAGTTTTTCTGTATACTTTAGACCACTTACATTTCACTATGTTATAAATATTGCTTAATATTCCTTAACCCTCTATTTTTACAACAAGAGAAGTTGTGTTATTTCTAACTACATATCTGCTGGCAGATGATTTATAAATGGAGATGTAAATATTGTTGTTTTAGTTATTTATTACAAATATTTTGACTTTATTTTTTTTTTTTTAGGTTTGCTTTTGAACAATAACATACATAATGCTCATAAGAATCAAAGAGTTGCCCATTATAAATAAATAATTTTCTGTATCAAGATTTTGGATCTAACTGTCTTGGCTGGCAAAGGATTACATAATGTGATACACAAACAATTTGTCCATTGAAGATGAAACAGTTTTTTCTTTTACATATGTTTTATCCAAAAATTAGTAGACAATTGCGTATTTGATTTCTTTTAAGTTGGGATTATTAATCAAAATTTAAAATTTTCAATGTGAACACATTATTTTCAAGAATAAATGCAGGTTTTCTTATACAATGGTGTTGGAAAAATTCTTAAATAACTGGCTCTATTGTGATGTTATTTATAAGTTAGTATGGCTAGTCTGTTATTTCGCACTTTGGAAGGTTTAGACATGAAAATCATGTATTTTGACAACAGTAATAAATGGCTTATTCAATTTTAAACATAACAGAACCTGTCCAATATTTGTTGTGAGTATTTTTTTATTTATGGATCAAAGCAAATCATGCCTACAATCTTATGTTTGTTTGTGCTTAAAATTTTTTCAAAATGGACAGTAATTTGTTTTCTGGATGCTTAATCAAATACTGTAAATTCAGAAATTATTGAGAGCATTTATTATTGCCATTTTGACATGAACAACTAAAAATTGAGAATAATTATTGCCATTTTAGGACAAACTGCATACAGATATTTGTATCATATATCAGAATGCAAGTTCTAATTATTGTGATTTTCACCCAGTTGCGCTATACACATTAATAAAAACCTCACTATAATTTCTGTACTACATGTGGGATTGCAACCCTACTTGAATATATGGTCACATCTAATGACAGGAAGATCGGTATTGATTTTTAGGGCTCTATGTGTAAGGTCGAGGTGAAAATTACTTAGAAAAGGCAAAATTTTGGGCGGGAATGTGGTTTCAGGATGCTATATCAAATACTATATTTGAGAATTTACTTTAAATATGTGGTCACATATAATAAGAGGAAGATCCCTATTAATTTTGAAGTTACTTGCTCTAGGGTCAAGGTCATACTTCCTACAATTTCCTTTCGGAAAATGCCTGTACCAAGTCAGGAATAAAACAGTTGTTTTTCACTCGCTTTGTTGGTTGATAACATTTGATTTTGTCAGTTGTTATGTACTTCCTGCTCATTTAATTTACCTTGGAGTTCGGTATTTTTGTTATACTTTTTTTCCTAAACCAGATTGTCTAAGGTAATATAGCCATCGAATAAAGTCATAACAGAAATGATTATAACCTTAAGTAACCAGAAACAAGTATGCAACCAGGTGACTAAAGGATATTCCCTTTTATATTGGAGGAGTGGAGTGTGTGAGCTGTTCATCCAAGGATCTTTGATTTATAAATGTCTCTCCAAAGGGAGAAAATTTAAATTATGTATATAATTGTAAGGCTGAACACTATGTTCAGGTGCTGATTGACAGAAAATAAAGACATATATTATGATATTCAGAATTCAACAAGTTATCATTTTTATTAGTGATTGCAATTTATTAATGATAATGAGTGCCATGGTTGATTTAATTTTTCGTTGGTGTGCAAATAAGAAACCATACATTTTTTGCAAGACTTCTTTGTCTAAATACTAACCTTGTTTTTTTCTACTAATACAAACCAAAGTAAATATTCCATTATAAACACTGGCACACTATCAAGCTTTATTATTGTTAGGTAACCTATTGTAAGAATTACACAGTGTGTATGTATGGCATATCAAATCTTTCATTTTTCCTGTAAATGTTGAGTTTGTGATATCCTCATAGCATAATAATCATATAGGATTGTGGCATAAATATGAAAATATTTCTTGCCCTTTTGAAGTGCTGTTGTTTTGGTTGAAGAAAATATGATTCATATTATATTATAAGCATTTAAATTCTTAGAATTTACCTTTTTTCACACTCACCACATTTTATCTTCCATTAATGTAATAAACTTGTAGAAGTATAAACAATTATCAAAGCAAATCATATATGTCACAGAACTAATGTTACAAAGATTTTATGTGAAATAAAACAAAACATCAACATTATTTTATACAAACCAGATTTTGAATTTAAAGAAAAGATTTATTTTCTCAATTTTATAGTGTCATTTTAGAACCTATCAACAAATTTAGATTGGTTCGTATGTTGAACAAAAATGTTGAATCATGCCTTTTGATTTAAGGATGTTGTTGGCTGTTGAAATTTAATATATGTATAACAACATTTTCATAAATATTGGAGTTTTTTTTTAATGTATAATAATAATTCAAAATAAATTTAGAAAATTAGAGAATTTTTAGGGGTGAAAAGGTATCTCTAGATTTTTCGTATGCAATGTATAGGAAGAAATGAATGCTTAACTTTATAGAATATAAGATTTTCAAAATGTTTTAACAAACAGATGTAATTTAAAAGAAATTTAATTTAAGGGATAGCTTGGCAAAATAATGTTAATGCATAGCATAGGAAAAAGTCAGAGGGATTATAAAGTATTGAGGAAAAGATGAATTAAAATGTGAATTGACATTCTTAATGTGACATTGTTGTTTATTTGTTTGAATAATGACAAGTATTCTTGTTAATTTGTTGAATTAGTGACAAAGTGTACTTGTAAATTTGTTTTTAATTGACCATAGTACTATAGACGGTCATTTCATGGCTTCAGAAAAATGGACACTTATTGAAGAAATAGGATATAAGGGAGGTTTGTAGTCAACAATTTATTATAGATGGATGTGAACAAATATTTTTTATTTTGTTTAGGGTCGATGTAAATAATGTGGTAAGCTGATGAGTTGACATGGCCAATTAGTTGTTGGCTATAGTAATTTTGTTTTTGCTGTTTGATTGTTAATGGTTTTATATTTAATTCATCAAAAGTATTTCACCTGAGTTCAATGTGGTCTTAAACTTAATAAGTGTCTTTCATAATTGTTTTACATAGAATAAAAGTATCAGGTTTCTACCAATTATTGATTGTTATTTATTGTTTTGCATTGATGCAGTAAATTATTTAGCTCATCTGGTTAAAGGCTAGTATGAGTATTTGCTATCACTTTGCGTCAGTAGTCTCTTAACTTTTTCAAAGATCTTCTGATCCAAAATAGGCAAGTGACATTTTTCAAAAAGACGCTTAGTTATTGACTTTAATGCACCCACCTAACATACGACTATATTATTTATCATTTGAAAGCTTATTATCTGTACTTTCTATTTCGGTCATCAATAATTCATACAGTGCATTTTTTGCTAAATCCAGGTCAAAGGTCAAGAATGGACATTCCCAAATTTCACAAGAATCAAATAATTTTCTATATTAAAAAAAAATGGTGATAAAAGTACTTATGGAATATACAAGGTATATGCAGTAAAAATATGTTTTGTCGATGTCCAAAGTGGAAATCATATCAAGAAGTTTATGCTCGTTGAATATTCGAATGACTACTGTTTACAACGGGCATTACTATCACAAATCTGGCTATTTTTTTGTTATCACAATATTACATACTATATTACAAATGTAGTTGTTTTATCAGTTATTACAGAAAATTGATATTGTGGAGGAATGATTAATCTCCCTGAGCAACTTCATTCACCACCGATTTGTAGAAGTGTTTGTACATTTCAGTGTAGTGTTTTTAGGACTGTTGTTTCTCCTACTTTTATCGCTTTGTTTATGGTGTTATATGTGTGCTTATCGGAGATGTAGGAATCATCTTGTCCCTACGCCCATTTGTTTTTGTTTCTCTCAATTCATATGTACATCCATTAGTATAACAAAACTTGTAATGAGCAATACTGCTCCTACTTCGCTTGGTAAATTTAAGTGAAGTTCGAAGTTTTGAAGTGCACATATGGAGATTGTATATGGAGGGATTTTATTCATGATAAACACATTAAAATAGAGTTAAATAGCAAGCAATTAGAATTCACCATAACAAGCCTGCTTTTAAGTTATCTCAATTTAACGCTTGTTTTTCTCACATTTAAACATACCATTTTGTATGGGTGTTTATATCAACTAATATCAGACACTTATTGCAGTTATGAGATCTTCGCACCATTAGAAAACCAAACAGATTATAGCCTGCAAAGCATTGGAATCAGGGTTTCCGCTGGCAGTCGCCATTTTCGCATTTTTGAAAAAATAAAAGTTGTGGCGATTAAAATTCATTATTGGCGAAAGAAATATAACTGTTCGACTGCATCCATCTTGTTTACTTTTTTTCGTGTTTCTCGGACTTTTCCTGATCAGACAATACTTGGAATTCACCTTGAACTCATTACGACAATAATCATCTGATTGCATTTTATAGCCATCGGCAACAAAGGATTATAATTAATAAATGTGTTGATTATATTGTTTCGTGAAATGGTGTGGTTAAATGGCTTCACATGTCACTTAAAGGATATTTTACAACTTTGATTTAAATAATTGTTTTGAAGTGGATACTTTACAATCCTTTTAGCGACGCACATTTTACGTCTCCTCTTTTCTTTTAACGATGGTCTGGAAAAAATCTGTTGTTATGACAAAATGTTCAAAAGTAAGAAAAATCTCTGACTTGAAATTTCATCTTATAACTTTTGAGAGTAATAATTCTTTTGAAATTGGTAATTTACAATCGTTTAGCAACGCACGTGTTTGAGGCATAATTTTACGTCCAAACTTTTTAATGATGGTCCGGAAAAGAAATCTATTGTTAAGAAAAATATTCAAAAGTAAGAAAAATCTCTGATTTTATCCTTCAACTAGACGGAAGTATCTTATAAACTATTATAGATGAATCCGTGCTCCCTTGCAGAAGTCAACATGATGATTTCATGATCTTATTCTATATACCGGTAGCAATTTTACAGTCTCTTTTAAAACTAAATGTTTGTTATTATTGAGTGTTTATTTATGACAATGAGATTAAAAATATATATTTAGAATTATAAAAGACATAGTTAGTTTTCTCGTTTGAATTGTTTCACACTTGTCATTTCGGGCCTTTATAGCTGACTATGTGATACGGGTTTTGCTCATTGTTGAAGGCTGTACGGTGACCTATAGTTTGGTAACTTCTATGTCATTTGGTCTCTTGTGAAGAGTTGTCCCATTGGCAATCATACAACATCTTCTTATTTTCATATACTAGTAGCAATGTGGGAAACTAATTTTTTGTTAGAGAAGGAAATTTTAAACGAAAAATATGTTTTTGTTTGTTAAAAAAAAATTGAAAGTGGCGAAAAATATATTGTTTTGGCGAAAGAGGTGGCGAAAAGAAAATTGACCCAGGGAAACCCTGATTGGAATGTAATAAAAAGAAAAAAAATTACTTATTCATGTTATTGTTTGGATAAAGTTTTATGGGCTTTCTTTAAAATGTAGTTTGGAAAAAGACAAGACTTCAAACCAATTAATTTTGGCAACCAATTTATTTACTCGACTTTTGTGATTAGAAAAATAACGCAAATAGAATTAACCTCGCTCTTCTCTAGTATGAAAATAAAGTGAAAATCACCAAACAATCGCAGGTCAACAACAGAGGGCTTAATGCAGCAATATGAAAAGTGCTATGTTTTGCCAGAGGTTGCATACTGTCACAGAACGTTCTTGGTGATGATTGGTTAAATTGTTGGTGGGACACCTACACAGTAATTTATTTCGTTAAAGCTTTTTATTCTACACGTAAAGATGTTACTATTTAGAAAGTCTGATTATAACTATAAGTGTTGCGAATTGCTAGAATGTTCAAATAAAAAGATATAGACTGTAATTAAGTTGATGTAAATAAACTCCTCATAGATACTAGGCTTAAAATGTTGTACGTCAGACGCGCGTTTCGACTACAAAAGACTCACTAGTGACGCTCAAATCAAAAACTGTAAAAAGGCCAAATAAAGCACGAACTTGAGGAGCATTAAGGGCCCCAAATTCCGAAAGGTTTTGCCAAATACAGCTAAGGTTTTCTATTCCCAGGGTAGAAAACCTGTTGTATTTCGAAAAATGCATTGTTTTGCAAACAGTTAATTTATAATTATGACCATATCAGTGAAGATTCCTGAATGCAGAAGTGCTGACTACTGAGCACTACTCCACCAGCAGTGGCACCGACCCAATGGTCGTAAAACAACTCCTCATAGATACTACACTTAAATTGTGCACGCCAGACGCGCGTTTTGGCTACAAAAACGCAGTAGTATCGCTCGATTCAAAAAAGTTCAAAAGAACACATAAAGTACGAAGTTGAAGAGCATTGAGGACCCAAAATCCCGAAAGGTTTTGCCAAATACAACATGCAACTACCTTTAACTGCAACCTGTCAATTTATTACAAGAAAATTACGTATTTTTAAAAGGTTCCCTACTTTGGACTGGCACAAAGAACATTTCTAGGGTCTAGAATATAATAGTTTTCACTTCTTTCGTCAATGCACGATGATTTTGAAGCAACCAAGAAAAACAAATTCTAATTCTATAAGAGAAATATTTGAAATTGAACTTTTCATTAATCAACTTACCTACTTTGTAATTATCTATTTATGTATTTATTTTTTGAGACTAGCCTGGGACTATTATACTAAATATATGAATAATAAAACTATTTTAACAAATTAAATATATTTACTTGAAATAAATGTTTTCACACTGGAATAAACTACTGCCGGTTAAAGCTGGGACAAGTTCTTGGCAGAAGTAGTTTTGAATGATAAATACTTTTCTTATTGTTAACGAAAATTATTAATAAGTAGTCAATATATTAGTGTGGAAAATAAAACAAATATAGTCGAAATGCCGGCGCTTTACTTGACCGCTAAGAAAACAACGTGTCGCCGAAAGATAACAGATCATAATTAATCCTAATAAAACAATAAATGTGCAATAAAAAACAATATTGGCAATTTCAGTTCATAATTAATCCCTATAACAAAAGTTACCCGGGGTCTAATAAAAATCTGGCCACATTGTTTTGAACTTTTCTAAATTTCGTGTTTACACCTAAATTTCAATATGGCAGCAATAGCAGTGAAAGGGCCTACTTTTGTAGTTCTGATTGTGGAATTTCTTGAACATATTTTCACGAAGTCATATGCTTATGCCACCCGAAAACCATTACTAAGCAAAAAACACCCCGACTTTAATACAAATATTGCACATATAAATAGGAGTAAGCAATTTTATAGGAACATATATGTGGTTTCCGTTTGTAATGAGAATGAGATTTATATTCCACTTTTCACTTTAAAAGTGACAATAAAAATAGGCCAATCCAACCTATAACCTATAAATGTGATTTTACAACAAACCGAACTCGCGTATCTCTTTTCAATCAACAGTTTTAAGAAATTTTATGAATCATACTTGTTTTCCCAGCGTCCCGACGCTATTATCATCCTGAAAATTCAACCTTTAGATGTCATTTTATACACTTAAGCCGAGATTTGGTGATTAATAACAACTGTCAAAGATCGAGATATCTTTTATCATTAAAGTAATCGTGTTTACATTAAGGATTATCATTTCGAATAACTATTAAAAATAAAACAAATTACAAGATTATGCGATCAAGACACGCTATCACTGTCAAAACAATATGGCGTATCGATAAATCTCGCGCAGGTAAAGTCTCGTTCTAACGACCGTGATGTTGAGTATGATTACACTGATTGGTGTAAGAGTTTCCAGTCCCGTTAGTATAATAGTCCCAGGACTAGCTTAATATTTATATATTAAGTACTTTATTTCTTTGAATGATAAACACGAAATTACAAACAAATTAACAAAAAAAGACAGATGAGTTTTTAACAGGCTGGCAGTTTAACTACATTTTGAAATATCAAACTTGAGCTCCCTAAATTCCCTTTACCAGCATGAATCTCGCGTGTTATTTTCTGAAAACATTTTTGCTTTTTTTCTAAATGTGTTTCTTCAACCTAATATTGACTACATACTTTTTTTTTAACGTAGAACAGTTAAAAAGCTATCTGTTTGCAGATGGCGGTATTTTGAGCAACTGTATTGGTTGTTATGATTGGCCTGGGACTATTATACTAACGGGACTGGAAACTGATCGATCTGTTGAGATTTCATTGTCCCGATAGCGGATTATTGATTTTTTGTTTTGATTGACAGCTTATCGTGCCACGTGGTTAATTAGCCTTCGGTACATGTAAACAATAGATTTCGGCGAACAAGTCAGCTTATAGAATACCGTTAAAATTGGTGGATTTGAAATTGAAAAAAAAATAATTAAATGCAAAAAAAAAAAAAAATAAATATATATGAATAATAAAACTATTTTAACAAATTAAATATATTTACTTGAAATAAATGTTTTCACACTGGAATAAACTAATGCCGGTTAAAACTGGGACAAGTTCTTGGAAGAAGTAGTTTTGAAAGATAAATACTTTTCTTATTGTTAACGAAAAATTATTATTAAGTAGTCAATATATTAGTGTTGAAAATAAAACAAATATAGTCGAAATGCCGGCGCTTTACTTGACCGCTAAGAAAACAACGTGTCGCCGAAAGTTAACAGATCATAGTATAATAGTCCCAGGATTGGCTGTGTAATTAGCCAGAAATGTGATTCCAGTAATTTGATGATGATGTAAAAAAACGTCCTTAGCACTAAATGAAATATGTTATTTAGTTTAATCACTGACAAATAATTCAGTTTTCACTCATTTTTATCATTTTCACTGGAATTTCTGGACAAAGCGCTATCTATTAATGATACATCATTAATATCTTAAAGTGCGTTTGATAATTGACTAATAGTCACTGTTCTAAAAGTTTTTCATATTTCCACACATAATTTTATTATTTAGAAGATAGAATATGCAAAAAAAACTGACGTCTTGTAAAATAAGAAATTGTCCGTCCTTGACCTTTCATCGTGATTTAACAGAAATTGCACTCGAATGTTACATGATTTAGCCATATGTTAGGTGGGTGCATTAAAAATGAAATTTTGCGGTTAATGTCACTCGACTAAAACTGCTAAAACAATTTAAATCAAATTTGACTTGATTGATCCTTAATAATATTTGTTTATTAAATCCTAGTTTATCAACCAACACCACGATGGTTGAAAATGCAAAATAAGGAACATGCTGGTAATTGTCTCATATCTTGAAAACCATAGTAGATACATAAAAATCTGATATGTGCAAAAATGTCAAGGATGTCATGATCTACCTCTATTAAATGATATCATTAAATCAGCTGTGAGACATATAAATCAGCATGTGCTTTTCTGATGATGTTGCCCTGTTGATATTATTACAACTTTTCGACCCATTGGCAGAAAAAAAGCTGTAATGGGCCATGTGCTAAAACTCGAAAATTACTTCAGTTGAAATTGTGTAATGGACGTATTTTGATGCACATGATATATTTGGGGGAAAATGGCTTTAAGATGCCATGGAAGTTAGTTGGCCCTGCCCCTCAGTTTTGGTCTATTGACTTTTAAACTTTTGCATAGTTAGCATGTTAAAGTTTGTGATTAGGTCAAGTTTAAGGGGAGTCACTTTTGTTTTTCTTTGTTGACATAGTTGTTTGTTTTTATAGTGATTAAGATTATAACACAATGTTGACCTCTATACCCCAGTTTTTTGACATTTTTACCTGTTATGTCTGTTTGTTTTTGCTCACACATTGTTTTCAGTATAATAGAATTTTATGCAACTGTCATACAAGTGAGAGGTTTAGCTGGTTATAAAACCAGGTTTAATCCACCATTTTCTACAAAAGGAAATGACTGTACCAAGTCAGGAATATGACAGTTTTCCATTCCTTGGAGTTCGGTATTTTTGTTTTTTTTTTTTTTACTTTTTGATATGTCAATGATAATTGGTATGCAGTTGTATAAGCATTGGCATATCTTATTTGCCCTGTACTAGTAACTCAGACATGTTTCATTGACTGTATATTTTGCATATTTTACATGTTAAAGTATTGCTATTCTAATTTCAACATTTGCATTTTACTATCAAAATCAAATTAAAGGCGAGACATATCTCTGTGTCAACAGTTTATTTTATATCACAGAGCAAATGTGATATCTTATTTGTTTGTCAAATTGCATAACAGAAAAAAATGACAGAACATACCTTGAGGCTATCACAAAGTCTTTTAAGTTAAAATAAGAAACCAGACAGCACAATTGCAAATTGACGAACTACTAAAAGACAAACAGCACTCCACTCTTGTCAAGAAAACTCTTGTTTGAGGACAGTACTAAGTTAGATATTGTAACATAAGAAATAAATGTTACATACTTAAAAAGATTTGAACTGTGCTTTTGTGTTGACATGAAATATCATTGATATGTTCTTGCTCTTTATGTAAATTTACTAGTGTTGTCAAATCGAACGGTTTTACCTAACCTTTTACTCGGATAATTTTTCGACCGATTAACCGGTAAACCGGTGGTTAAGTTAATGTTTAAAGACCCTGTAAATGAACGTTTTTATGATACGATAAATTGGAGTTTATCATTCGGCATTTTAAAACTTGTCTTTGAGCCTTCCGAGTTTAGTTTAACTTTTAATAATCCAACCGTTTCTAATAACTTCAGATTGAAAAGATGAAAATCTTCTTGATCTCGTTGAATTGACAATGTCTGAAACCGTTGATTGTTTCATTTTCTCTGGTGTCTCAGAAAATAAGGTGGAGTGTTTTAATTTGAGATGATTAAGCGTGTTACTCGTACCACCCAGTATACATTAATTCCATTCACGTTGATTTGCATTTCACCATTTTGAGTCGGCATTTTGTATAAAATAAGGCAACGACTTGGATTTTGGAGGTGGCATATTAAGATGTAGTTCTACGCAATATCAAATCAAAAATAAAATAATGAAGTAAATTAAAATACATGTATGTTAATTATGTTTACTTAAGATATTGCCCCGAGCTGATAGAAAGGTTGTCTCTGCTAATTAATTTTAAGTTTTTAAGGTTAACAATAGCAATCAATATACTGGAAAATTGATCTGTCAAATTAATTGCCATGACGATCATTTTAAAATTGAACAAAATTTATTAATGATTTCAAAACACATTTATATCAAATCTATAAAACTGAAAAAGATGCGAATAACCGGTTATTCGATATTCGGTCCTTAACTGGTTAACCGTTGACAACACTAAAATTTATTGTTTATAAAATGTTGAGTGCCTCGAAATACTAAGTTATTCTACCTCAGGCATAGATTGCCCAGGCCTTCTTCAAACTGTTGAGTCGTATGTAGACGAAACACGCGCCTGGAGTAATCAATTACAATTACTGGGTCGATGTCACTGCTGGTGGGGGTATCACCTTCCCAGTAGTCCTCACTTTTGTGTTGACATGACATATCATTGATATGTTCTTTTTCTATAAATTTATTGTTTATAAATTTTTAAATTGCTCGAAATGTTAATGTCTTCCTCCCAAACGTCAAAGATTGCCTTAGTCGTATTTACTTTGTAGTTTTTTTGCTCTTCAACAGCGGATTTGATTTGACCTTCCAAAGCTCGATTCGAGCGCCACTGATGACTCTTATGTAGACGAAACGTTCGTATGGCGTTACAAAGAACAATCCTGGTATCTTTGAACAGTTTTTACAACCACTGGGTCTATGCCATTGCTGGTGGACGTTTCGTTTCCGAGCGATCACTAAGTCAGTAGTCTGCACTTTCAGGTAGACTTGACATTTCATTGATATGTTTTTATTGTGTGAACTTACTGTTTATAAAATGTGGAATAATTAGAAATACTAAGGTTTTCTACCCCAGACATAGATTGCCTTAGTCGTATTTGGCACAACTTTTTCGTTTTAATGCTCTTGAGCTTCGTATTTGATTTTTTTATTCAAGCGCCACTGATGAGTCTTATGTAGACGAAACGCGCGTCTGGCGTAACAAATTATTAGCCTGGTATCCTTGATTTGTTACTGTCTGGTGTCTTATAAGTGGAGTTGCTTTGTGGATCTATGTTTGGATATACCGGTGTTGTCAGATGCGGTTAATATCCGTGCGTATGACGTATATGATGTTGATTATATGCCGATGTTTGCTGAGCTGTGGCGAATAACTTAGTGTTGCTTTGTGGCGTCCATATCCTTGTGATAGAATATTAAAAAAGAGGCGGAAGATACCAAAGGGATATTCAAACTCATAAGTCAAAACTATTGGTTTTAATTCATTAACCTCTATATGATGCTTCACACTACGTTCCTGTATGTAATGTTATGTCCCATCTCTATATTCATATGTCCAAACTTTGACACTTTATTGTCAGATTTTTGCATTCTTAACTGACAATTTTGTAGATGTTCCTAATGTTCTATTAGTGGTACATTCATCTTGTTTTATGTTTATTGTGTTTGCAAAGTCTTTATTCTGTTCTTCATGCTAGCTTTTTATGCTGCCAACTGCTCGTCTATTTAATTGATATTGTTTTCCTTTGGTCTTTATTGCTTTTAATTTTTGGTAAGTTTGTGCACTCAGTGATTTATTTTGCTTTTCTCTTCCTTTTTGTGCATATTTAGAATTTGCTTCATCGACTGAAACTCTATGGGCCTCTTTTTCTTGCACATGTTTAACTTTCAATTCGGTGTCATCTCTAATTTCATCTTCGAGTTTTACTAATTACATTAAGAAATTTTTTTCTGAGGTATCATCGACACACACATTAAGATGATCAGAATGTTAATACTTCCATGATTAATATAACAAACAGGTATTTGTGTTATACCATAGTTTGTATCCGTCTCCTCCTCAAAGGCAAGGATTTGTATAGTGATGCACTATACAAATCCTTGTCATAGGTAACAATGAAAACGTCAAGTGATGTGTACCTTCTCTGTCCATATCCTTCTCAAAGTAATCAAACATTTTTGGTTAATAAATAGGTCGCGCTTATTACATAACACACTTTTCATGCTTTCGTTGCTGGTTTGTTTCGGGAATTAATTGTCTAATAGTTGTAAGCACTCTTTATGCATCCACATATTGTATGTACTACATTCTATAGATTCATCATCATCGAAATATACTTTTACAAATTGGACAAAGAATTTTCTATTTATTTTCAATGCTTGTATCATTTTATAATTGGTTGTACCGAGTTTGTATCATTTTATAAATGGTTGTACAGAATTATAGAAAAAATCTCCTTTTGCTGTTTTGTCATGCCTGTTTATGCAATAAAAGTCCCGAATCGATAGTTTACTGAATCTCTCTAAATGTGTGCTATCTTTGTTAGAAATGTTTGACTCTGTTTTTTTTTTTAAGGATCCATCTATTTTTGCAATAAAAAATTCATATAACTTCATTTTTTTAGTTCATTTTATCTTCTCTAATCATGTTAATATAATTAATTATTTCTTGGAGATTATTCTCTTTATTAAAGATATGTATAATTGTCTGTTTGCATCATCCTACTTTCTTGACTTAATCATCTCTTTCCTTTAATCTATAGTTCAAGCATGTTCATTTCTGATGAGTTTGGTGTGTATACGTTACTTGTAAATGTCTTAATCGGTTTCGACTCGGAATACAAAGAAACCGTCATATTGGAACGTTATCTCTTCCTGTATTGCCTAATCATCTATCTTTTACTGTACATGTATTGATACGATGAAGACACCAATACTGGCTTTCAATTCAATGGAGGAGAGGGCGCCATTGATTTATTGACGGTTCATGACAATAAATTTGACGCTCTCAACACTTGGTGTCCGAACAATGTCAGTGTCTTTTTATTAGTTCCAATTATTGATAGTTTTCAAGAAGAATGATTTAAAATATTGTTGAATCCTGTTCTAGGGAAGGTCGAACCATCTTGTGTAATGTTTTAAAGACTTACTTGCTTCTCTATAATGCCTGATTATCGAACTGTTTCGTTGTAATAGCTCTCTTTGGTTGGTCTGGTTTTAGATAACCGTCTGGATCAATAGCAGGAACCATCATCTAAACTAAAATCTTCAAAAACAGTCGTTGGTTAATACATTCCTGTATAAAACTGTATTAGCAAAAATACCTAACTCCAAGGATAATTCAAAAAGGGGTAGTCCATTAAACCAGACATAACCAAACGCTCGACTATATCAACCAACGGAACGACTGGAAAACAACTGTCGTGTTCCTGGCTTGGTATAGCATTTTCTGCAGAAAATGATGGGTTAAATCTGGTTTTGTAGCTAGCTTAACCTCCCATTTGTATATCAGTTGTTTATAGTTCCATTATATTGACAAAATTGTGTGAGCAACCCAAACAGACATAATTGGTTAACATGACAATAATTAGGATTCAGCAGCCAATATTGTGTAAACATACATCATAGATATGATCAGATATACAGCAGAACTAAATTAAATAATATAAAAAAAAAAACAAACAAACAAAAAACAAAACAAAACAAAAAACCCCAAAGAACATACAATTGAATCCTGTATAACATTCCTAACACCGCTCATTGGAATACCAAAAGTGACTTCTCGAACGAGGTTCAGACCTCAATTCAAACATGAAAACGTAATTTCAAATGTTTCCACCAATTTATGAAGTGTTATTTTCCTATTCTAGGATTTATGTAACTCCCTGAAAACTTTATGTATAACTTAGGTAAGAGGACTATCAAATATGTGGAACACTTAATCTCCTATTAGTAGCAACTTGTATAATACTGTTAAATCAAGATTAACTGACCAGTCTAGACAGACGTGATATGCTACTCTACAGAACCCTCTAAAAGCTCTAAATTATAGATTATTTAAAACTAGTCTTGAAAAGTACTGTACAATATTTTAGATGATAAAAAATTGCCTCTTTCTGTATATTAAAAACTTTGAACACTAGAACTCATATTGAAATCGGAAGATGTTAAAATATCCAGAGTGAAAACCATATTTGTTCTTTTTGTAATTCCAATGATTTTGGCGACGACTTTTATTATATTTTTTGAAGGGTTCGACAATGGACGAAAGTAGAAAAATACTTTTAAAACACCGCTTTGTAAACAAACTAATTTTTGTTTTAAATTTCGAGATCTTAATAATCGCAACAATCCGTCTGAACTAAACAAGTTCTGCAAATTTATTCGAATAATTAATGAAAACCTAGAATTTCCTGGTATCCACTTAGTGTCTCTTTCTTCCATATGTATTTATATTTTATGCTATGAATGTTAATTGGTGTATGTCTGTCTCTATAACATTATTTTTTGGTTTACGAGAATAAAGATATAGTTTTACCTGCTTACCTTTCCAATATTAATGCACCTGAGATCATCCTCGGTTTTTGATTGGGTTAGTGATGCTCAGTTTTTAGTTTTCTATGTTGTGATTTTGTATACTGCTGTTTGTCTCTTTGTCGTTTTCGGGTTTTTTTTTTTTTTTTTTGCCATGGCGTTGTCATTTTGTCATCGACTTATGATTTTGAATATTCATGTGGTATCTTCCGCACCTATTTTACTGTACTTAAAGGGTATATAATTTTCAATGTGTCGTTATTTTTTATTTGCTAAATGAGTATGTAATTATCTTAAATCAAATATATTTTTGATATATCAATTTAATGGAATCAGTTGACATGCAACTAATACTAATAGTAACTTATAACATTATAATTAGAAGAGAGGCGGAAGATAACAAAAAGCAAAGATAAACTCAGAAGTCGAACACGAAATGACAATGCTATGGCAAAGAAACGAAAAAAACACGAAAGGACAAACAAGTTTATAAAATACTTGATAATAGTGGTATATTACACTCGGTATATGTTGTCTTCATGAAAGTTATCTACGATTTTCCACAAATGAGATTGCTTCACAAGATCCGGCATTATGGCATCAATGCAATTAGATAATTGGAATTTTTCAGCACTAGACAACAATGCGAGGGAGTGCATACTTACCAAACAAGTAACCATACGAAAAAACGACAAACCATGATTCAATAGCGAGCTTAGAAGAGAAATACGCATTAGAGATCGATTACGAAAAAAGGCTTTTAAATCTAAAAAACAATCTGATATTTAGAAGTACAAGCAACAGAGAAATAGGGTCAATAATATGAAAAAAATTGCTAAAGAAAGATTTGAAAGTAATTTAGACCACATTATTCTAAATAATGTATCGAATACAAAAACTTATTGGAAAATAATGAAAATGTTAATCAAGTCTTACAATGGATCAAATAACATCCCCCCACTCCAAAATATTATGAATACTGAAAAAATAGACGAAATTGCATATGAAGATGAAGAAAATTGTGAGCTATTGAACAAGTTTTTTAATTTAATCTCCAAATTAGATGAGGAAAATATCAACTTACCACAATTTGAAACTAAATCCGACAATAAAATTTGTGACCTACATGTCACTATTCAAGAAACTATCGATATAATTAATATTCTTGATCCAAATAAAACCTCGGGATCAGATGTGATTAGCCACAGGATGCTCAAGATCTGTCCAGATAAAGTTGCAATACCTCTTCAAATTATTTTCAACAAGTTCCTTAGTCAATGTGTATATCCAACCAGCTGGAAAATTGGTTTATGGGAATCAGTTAAAATAAAAATTGGTGCCAGTAGATCAAAACTACTAGAAATATTTTTGTTGGTAGCTCAATTGTGCAAATCACAAAAGTTCAAATTCTAAGCATTAGTCTTTTGCGTTCATTTTTGTATGATTTTTACTAAATATATGTGGCTGATGATTCTCATTTTTGTTGACAAAACGTATTTTGACGCGTACATCATATTGGAATCCGTGAAATACGCAAAATGGGATGTTCTTATCTGCAGCATTTTACAAGGCTGGACACCATGTCATAGAGCTTTCATATCACAATCGAGTTGTGTTACCTAATGTGTATAAACAATAGGCTGTTTGGTCTTTAATATGTCTTGTAACCATCTAATCACTGTGCATAAACAATAGGCTGTTTGGTCTTTAATATGTCTTGTAACCATCTAATCACTGATAGTTCAGATAGTTCAGATAGGTCATTGATCATGAAGTTTCCTTGTATTGTATAAATTAGTCGATTTTTCTTCTGACCTCTAATCACTGATCGTTCTGATACATGTAGGTCGTTGGTCAAGAAGTTTCATTGTATTGCATTGTATAAATCAGATGGATATGTCTTGTAACCAACTTATCATTAATGATTTTGATTGATCTGATTCAAGTAAACTGGAAACTTTATCTGAATGGATCAAAGCTTTAAAAGATCATGCATCCAGGATCGCATTCAAAACTACAATGTAACACTTTTTAATAGCCCAAGTTATGACTGTTGTATCCTCTCTTCACAACAAATATGTTGTAGTGCCAACAGACAAAGCCTCTAATAATGTTATTTATGTAATATACCGGGTATATTCATTTTTAAAAATGATACACATAGCCGGGTCGTCTAGCTGTGCGACTACAGATATTACTTTCATTCTTTCTACAGTTAAAGTTAGCATTTAGAAATAATGTGAAGAGGCATATGCAACCAGTAGTGTCATTTAATTACAAGTGGATATTTTAAACATTCTGATTTTCTGGCTCTCTACACTTCTATGCCCCATGTTCAATTGAAAGATTGGCATCACCATTTCATTAGATAGTGCTCTTTATACAAAAAAGGGAATAGTAGATACAAACTCATTACTTAAGGTCATACAAAAACTGATTCCTACAACAAATACGTCGAAGTGGATGTCAATATTATGCTGGACTTTTTTTAATCACCATCTCTGTTTGGTGGATTGATATTTCAGCAGACAGATAGTTCTCAATGGGTACTTAATGTGCAATCCTCCTGTCCGACTTGCTTTTGTAGTCATTTAAAGCAGATATCAAACAGAACCTCCTCAAAAATAAAAACAAAAAGCATCTTGCTAGCTATGAGATTTCACTTTCAGATATATTGATGATGTCGTGTTACTCAATTTCAGTGAGTGCTTGCATCTCATATCCCAGTAAACATGCGATTAAAAACACTACCGAAACAAGAAGATCTGCTTCTTATAGTTTGGTGATTTTTGGGTAAAGATTGCATGAAATGCAATCTAAACCCTATGGTACTGACCATATCTGAATCTTCCAAGGTTTATCACTACTTTTGAGATACACAAAATATAGTGCATTGATCATAACATTCTCAACATCCTATCCATGAACATTTCCAGAAATTTATCAATGAAATATATGCTCAGATATTCAAGTTACAAAATGATGTTATACTTGTCAAGAAAATTACATAACTTGTGCAAGGTGCAGAAATCTTATATTTGTTCTAAAAATATCAATGATGTCATTGTTAAAGTAATCTTTAAAACTGGAGTTATCTTCCTTTGTCCATAATTGTAGTTGAATCAACTACAACCAATGCCTTGTACAATGCAATATTTAATTTGACTTCCCACTGATAAATTAAAGCAAACTTTACCCTTCAGTGCTTAAAAGCACTTTGATTTCTTCATATGTATAAAATGCGTGACTACAAACTCTAGTATATACAAACGTGATGAATTCAGCTTTTTTAGTTGTCAACTTACCATTTGTCACGGTTACATACTCTCTGCCCTATCGTATGGTGTATTTAACTTTTTTCAATTATTATTTCTTCTATGTTTAGAGAGAAACATTGAGATACCAGGAAAAACTGAAGCAAAAACTTATTTCAAAGAATTATTTCATCAATGTATATTGGCTTTTTTCTGGTTAAAATTTTCGGAAATGGTTAGTTAAATCACCAGATTGTATAAGTTCTAAAACCTTTTATCTTGCTCGAAGGTTATTTATATTTGATAAAAACATGTATCTAGTGCTTGTTTTTGAATTAAGTTAAAGTCTCCAAACACAACAACTTTTTGGCTGCTAAGTTTTCGGATGATTGAATGAATATGTATCAGGTCAGGTGATAACGGATAATGATGATAATTCGATTTCAATAACATGTAAACAAGAAGGTAAGTTACATGATTAGGAAAGAAATAAATGTCCAATAGTCAGTTCTATTTTTGTTGAATGTATGCCTATAATTAACAATCAATGCATGATTTTTAATGAAACTTAAAGATATCACGCCACAAAGAATTGTGTTACTATTATATATTTATGTTTGTATTATAGATGAAGAGGTATGGAAGTCACCATTTGAGTTTGACCAGGTTGGAAGGAATTTGTTATCTATGTTCTGTATTGGTCTCCTGTTCTTTATAGTTAATCTACTGATAGAATACAACTTTTTCCTCAGCAGGAGGTAAGTTCCTTAATCTACTGATAGAATACAACTTTTTCCTCAGCAGGAGGTAAGTTCCTTAATCTACTGATAGAATACAACTTTTCCTCAGCAGGAGGTAAGTTCCTTAATCTACTGATAGAATACAACTTTTTCTCAAAAGAAGGTAAGTTCATTTAGTACTGTAATAAAAACTGCATGTGTACTATTGTTATTGATAATAAGTCATTAAAGCCAGGAAGTATGTGGTTTGACACATATATATATATAGCACTTGGGTGTCTGTGGAGAAAAAATAAGAAACATGTCTGTCTGATACTGATTGGTAACTGAAGCACAAAGTGGACTATGCTACATATATTTTGTTCATTCTGCCTTTTAACTGTTAACAAAAAAAGTAATTTCGTTTGTTTTTACTACTAGTAATATTTTGTATTTGTATAATAATAGCATTAAAAGTAAATTGTCAGTAGATAATTTCCTTAAAATATGTTTTATTCAATACCTTTTTTCTATTAGTCAATTGTTAGACCTGTTTTCAAATTCTTTACAAATTGTATTTCTGTTTGAAATACGTCTGGAATGTTATAGATTGTTTCAAATGTTCTGAAAGATTATGTTTGCCAAATTTCAGTTGGAGCTGTTTCTGGAATTCCAAACCTAATTTTAAATCTCTGGCTGATGAAGACATAGATGTTACTAATGAGAGAAAGAGAATAAATAAAAAGCAGACAAAGGATGATGTCCTTATTGTTGACAACCTCACCAAGGTAATTATCTAGAGGCTGTTTCTTTAAAACCCATTCAGTTAGTATCCTTAAAATTTCAGCACATAACAAGTATATGAGGAGATATTAGAAGGAGGTATTATCTGCAAACCTTTGGAATTGTAAAAAGAAAATCTGAAATATAGTTAATATGACTTACCGCAGATTAAGGTTATAAAATTTGGACGTATGGCCTGTTCCCTCAGATTTATTGTTACCTTGATTTATATACCCCTTTGTTGTTTAAATGCTAAACATATTCTCTATTATATGGAAATTTTATAGAAAAGCCACAGCCTTTCCCATTGTACTCTTTATCTTTGACATTTGGGTACTTAATAAATAGGGGGATTACTGCATGTAGTCCTAGCTATGAGTTCCCTAAAACAAGATTTTAAATAAAGATTTTGGTTAAAACAAGTACGAATATCAACATATTCAAACACACCTTCTAGGATGTGCTCAACTCTAGTGACTCAGCATGAGGTTTTTTGGATTGTCAAGGTTGTTTTGTGACTTTTTTAAATAATAAAAGCTAGGACAACATGAACAAAGTGAGTTATCTATGTTCAAAATGTTAAAACAAAAACCTCTGTAATAAACTCTGTGGATTTTCTGTACAAATCTTGGCTTGATTTGCCACAAAATCCCCATTTTCTTGGAATTCAATAACACAATAAATATTATTGCTATGAACATGAACAAAATGGCATGTCTGTCTCTTGTGTTAAATATTTTGCTGTTTTAATATTATTGCACCGTGAAAATTTCATAATACACAGGACTGCAGAAGGAGTCATTAACCTTTATCTAGCTACATATGGAGTATTCTTATCTGGAATGCCAAAACAAACATGGACATAATCATTATCAATACATTTTTCGAATTATTAAGCAAGTTTACAAAACGGAAAATAAATAAAAAATTTAATAACATTTAAGAAATATTAATCTGATTAATAATAGAAGTTAAAAACTAATAGACTTTTGAGGATGATTTATCAGTATTTCGTTCAAACCAGGTGTACAGACTTCATGGAAAGAAAGGCAGGAATATAGCAGTAGACAGGTCATGCTTTGGTGTACCTAATGGACAGTGCTTTGGTTTACTAGGTGTAAACGGAGCAGGCAAAACTTCAATATTTCAAATGTTGACAGGTGATGTGGGTGTGACACAAGGACATGCAACGCTTAACGGACATAGGTGAATAAAAAACCTTATTAAACGTAGCATGTTGCACCAGAAAATGTAGTATATTTCAAATTCATAATATTTTATTTAACTTTGCTGCTGTTTTGAATCGAGCGCCAATGATGGGCTCTATGAAGACGAAACGTGCGTCTGGTGTATATCTTTAATGAGTTTTTTTCAGATACCTTAAAATATACTTGGCATATGTTTATATATTTCCCTTCAATCTTTATTTGTTTAATGTGAGCAGAGTTTTAAATTTGTCAAACATTTCAAAATCCTTTATCTATAATCATTTTGTCATTTGTCATTAGTTCCAATCTTCAAACTAAACCTGAAAAGTCAGATAATAAAAAAACTTATAGTCCACAATATGACGTATCAAATCTTGTTTATTTACAGTATTCTAAAAGATATGAAAAAGTCTGTCAGACATAGGTTAATATATTCCATTTGATGCCTTTAACTTTCTTTCTTTACAGTATCATAAAAGACTTGGAGAAAGTCCGGTTGGACTTAGGCTACTGTCCACAGCTTGATGCGTTTGACCCATTATTGACAGCAAAAGAAAGTCTGTATTTTTTTGCCAGACTGAGGGGGATTAAGGAAAAGGATATTAAACAGGTGAGTTTCTGGACTATATCATTTAAAAAATACAAATATAGCTTTAACTAAGTTCAAAATTATTCCAAAAATAACAATGTTTGTTACATTTTTTTTTTATTTTTGTGGTTTTTCAAATATTTTAGCTTCGAGCATCACTGAAGAGACATGAATTATTGAAATGCACATCTGGTGCAAAAAAATGGTACCGTTAATGTTAATATAATTGTTTCTTGAACTGTCCGTTTATCAATTTAAAAATTATTAAGAAACTAAGGTTTCAACTTCCTTAGGCAAAGTTGACTGATGGATTTGGCTATCATTTTGAGGCCATTGTTGGTCATATAGCTTTTCAACTGTTTCGGTTCTTATACATCTTTGGCTTTCTAATATTCGGCTTTCACGTTTCTAATAGAGGTAAATTCCAAATAGCGATTCGAACACAGGACATTTTTAAAGTGCTGTTTTCATTTTTTACAATTGAATACGAATTATTTCCCTTGTTGGCAGTATCCTGGTATAAATACTGGTTGCTATAGTGGAGAGCAATGCCAATAAATAAATTTGAAACAATGTGCTACTTTAATTTTCAAATAGTTCCAGCTTTTTGATCAAGTTTAATCATGAAAACTTTTGAAAGGCAAAAGACCATAAATATTTTTTTGTTTTAAATTAACCAAATATTATCTTTAAATTAAATTAAACAGCTGATCATTGACTCTTCATTGAGCTTCATTGCCGCGAAGCAGTAATACTTCCCTAGAAGAGAATAATAACCTGCTTCTAATTATAAAGTTGGAGTGAAACTAATTATTCTAGAAATTAGTTCCTAAAAAGGGCTTTGAAATTTTTACCAAAAAACTTTTATAAAAAGAAAATAAATAAATTCACTAAATATCCAAACAAAAAGTTAGTCACTTATGAAAAAAACATAGATGATTTTTTTTGTCAACAACAACTTTTGAAAATCGAAGAAAATGCTGCAAATTCAAAATCAAATAAGATATCAATCTAGAAATTTAAAAGGAGCATATATTAAAAACAATAAAAGAGAAAATAAGATTTGCCAATATGGTGGTTAAAATGAAATTGAAGATGAAGCCCACTTCTTTTTCATCTGTCTAAAAAAATTGTACGTCTAAAATTGAAAGAAAATATAATCAGAATTCAGAAATCAATAACTATAAAAAATATATACTTACAAAACTATTATATTATGCAGTTTGTTGCTCCATTTATTAAAAAGTCCAAGTAAAGTACTTTGGAAAGTGGACTTGTTAACTGTATAGTTCACAACACATCAATGTAATCAACATAGTTACACTCAAATTTATATATTTCATTTTATTTGTATGGTACTCTTGTTCTTCAATCATTGTATGCCAACCACCATCCAGGGTATGAATGTTCATTAAACCTTAGATCAATCTCGTGTTTTACAGATAACAGAATGGGGTATCCATAAACTACGACTAATACAGTATGGAGATAGAATAGCTTATGATTTATCTGGTGGATAGACGAAAACTGTCTACAGCTATTTCACTGATTGGTAATCCGTCTGTTATATTTATGGTAAGTTTTTTACAAAGTCATTCATAACTTTTACAAGATCGGGCATAACCTTTACAAGGCTACACATAGATTTTACAAAGGATCGAACATAACTTTTAAAAGGTCTTGCCCAACTCTGATTTTTACTTTGGTGTTAAATGATGATAAAGCTTTGAATTATAAATATTTTCTAATCCCCCAGATTTTTCTCAGACCTTTCTTCACAAATGAAATTGTTGACACAAGAAGATTGATATGATAGATTTTTGGTGTTTTAACTCCACTTTCAGCACTATTTGCTATATAATGGTGGCCAATTGTTATTGATATATGAAGTTGCATTGCCGGAGAGAACCACAACCTTCGTAAGGAAAACTGGCATGTGCGTTGTTCGAAATCACAACCTCAGTGTTGACAAGCTAGTGATACAAGAGATGACCTACTTAGACCACTCGATATTTAGACCCCTACAATTGTAATGTCACATGTAGATTCAGTTAGTCATAGTGTGTTTTTTATACAACACTGTATGAATTACAATTATTTCATTACAAAATGTGTATGTAAATTTCAGGATGAACCTACAACAGGAATGGACCCTCATGCCAGGAGATTCCTTTGGAACTGTATAAATAATATTGTAAAGGATGGAAGATCAGTAGTTTTAACTTCACATAGGTAGGACTATGAACAGCTGTCATGTGTTGGTTTTGTGATCCAGTGAGAAAATTTCAAAATTCTTACATAATTATATTTGAGCTATATTTATAATTTATATCAAGTACTGAAACCAACTAATATATACATATACTTTCTTGGCATTTAGCCCATTCTTGACAGCTTCATCTGAAATTAAGGATAACAATTCCCCACCTTAGAAGTTTATTCACTTTTAATTACTTACCTTTATATCTATTTCCAAGAAAATTTAATATCATAGTTTTAATACATTGTTTTGTTGTATTTTTTAATATTTACAGCATGGAAGAGTGTGAGGCTTTATGTAACAGATTAGCAATCATGGTCAGTGGTAGATTTAAGTGTATGGGAAGTACACAACATCTCAAAAATAGGTAAACACGCAATTATATTAGTGAGATATTAAGATATACTAGCAAATTTGGACACATGAGAATATTTTAAATCTTATAGTCAAAAGAATGAACTTAACAAATCAACTTGTTTTTTCTAACAAAATCTGGTCTTATGATTATAGTTTCCTTAAAAGGTGATGGAAGTTAAATCAAGGGATTTATGAGGAACGTTCATTCATTGTCAGTACTTTGTTGTGAGTTTTTTATAGAGATTATGTAATTTGTAAGTAATGCACACAGACTTTAGATAAAACTTTTGACTGTCACATATTTGCTTTGTGTTGTTAGTATGCTATGATGCCAGTTTAATTCTTGTGACTAATAGAAATAAGAAGATTTGGTATGAGTGCCAATGAGACAACTCTCCATCCAAGTCATAATGTATAAAAAAAGTTAACAATTATAGGTCAAAGTACGGCCTTCAACACGTAGCCTTGGCTCACACCGAACAGCAAGCTATAAAGGACCCCAAAATGACTAGTGGAAAACAATTCAAACAGGAAAACCAATGGTCTTCTCTATATAAAAAAAAAACAGAAACAAGAAACACTTATGAACCACATCAACAAACGACAACCACTGAACAACAGGTTCCTGACTTAGGACAGGTGCAAACAAATGCAGCGGGTTTAAATGTTTTAACAGGCGCCGACCTTCACCCTAACCTGAAATAGTAGTGTAACATTACAACATAGAAAGACACACTATAAAATATCAATTGAAACTCAATCAAAACACATATTAACAAAAACAAGTAAACAAAACTGGACGAATGAATTTGATCTATGACACAATATAAATATCATATTAAATTAAAAGGGAGATATAAAACAATGTCAAAAGACAACAATAACCTTCGACAAAATGGCGTGAAATAAAATAACGTACACAGGTAAATGTAAATATAATAATTTTGTTGTTAGGAGTACAGAAATATTTTTACAAAATAAATAAATTTGTTGTTCATAGTACGAGAACAGTGAAATACCAAATACTTTTCAAAGGTGGTACATATTGAAAATAGTGAGACGAGATATAACACAAAATAGGTAAACATTGAATAACAAAATGCATTACAAATTATGTCAACAGGTCAAATTAACACGAAAGTACGATTTAAGAGTACTCGCAGTTACTGAAAGCTAGTTAAAAGCCAAAACAATTAATAATTAAAATCATGCATCAGAAACTAAAATCAACTAAAACACATCCCAGGAATTTAGTGTGTTAACGCCATGGACAGTCAAAGAAGACATGACATGTGCAGTGTCAAAATAAAAGTATTGGCAGTAGGATAGTTAGGATTTAACCTTATAATAAATATGTATGATGTTATATATAGATAAAGCAATCTCTATATAGAAAATGAACGTGGATTTGTATTTATACAACCCAAAAAACCATTCGAAAAGAATACAACCTTAGTTATGTTTTAATTTGTTGATGACAAAATCAATATTTGTGCCAATGTCCATTTGCCAATTGCCGATTTGATTCTGTTATTACACACTTTTTTTTAACAAATTGCTTCCCTTTATTGATCGTAGACTGGTTGGTTCTATACCTGACAAAATTGGCTTCTGCCTACTCAAAGCATGATAAGTTATCGGCGTTTTAATCAATTTTTAGTGAACAATAACTTCTCAGGTATCAAAAGTATTTAGCTTAACAACAAATTAAATGTAATGAAAAGATTTGAATAAGTTAAAGGGCGCATATATTACACACAGATAAATATGCTCTACCTGCTAGCTCTCCATTGCCAATACAAATATATGCAATTTTTGGGAATTGGCAAACAGACTACATGAATTAAGATCCTTGTGTACATAAAATCCAAATGAACAAGTTCTTTTTTCACTGCTATTTCATGCTTATTTCAAGGTAAAGTCAAGTATATTTTGTTTTTGTTTTTATGTTTAAAAAAGATTCGATTGAACAACCCTTTTAGTTTTTATATATTACTGAATTGAATTATATACGCTACGGTCTGCCACCTGATCAACTAACAATTCTGTTATAGACAACTCTAATAGTTAATCTTTAATTTAATGCAAACTACTGGTAAATTTAAATCTTTGACAGGGAAATGAATTATCAATAATAAAAAGAACTGCTGGAAAATTTGCAAGATTTTATCAAAAGTTTCATTTGCTTAGATGCCGGGTCCAGTAATACACAGTGTTTGTCTTTAGGTCCAAGTTCGAATGGAACTCTAGAGTAGATAGCAACTCCTCAGTGCCAGAATTGAGGCCTTACATTCAGTACAGATTTATTGCTGCCACCAAACACAAAATGGGCATTAGTAAAAAAAGATGCAGGGCATTAACATAACACAGGGAAAACGTGATTTGTATACAGGAAATGATTCAAAACTATTTCGACAATGTTATCAGAAATTATAAAACTGGAAGTTACAGGAACAAACTTTTATTTTATCTTGCCTGTGACAAAGTTTTTAAGCAAAGTTTGCATTCTAAACATTACTTCTGGACTAAAAGAGATTTGTTTTGTAGAAATTCCCCCAAGAGATCAATTTTTTACTTTAAAATCCTGAATAATATTAAAGAATATTATATATTTTTTTAATTTCTACCTTAGATTTAGTGAAGGCTATACTGTGATAATTCGTATTGCTGGAGAAATACCAGTACTGGAACCCGTTAAAGACTTTATGGCTAATGTGTTTGGTGATCCAGAATTAAAAGAAGAGCACAATAATATGTTACAGTTGTCTCGTATATTTGGTGAGATGGAGGCTGTGAGGAATAATCTCAATATAGAGGACTACTCTGTTTCTCAGACCACCTTAGATCGGGTAAGTAAGATGCTAGGAGGGATAATCTAAATATAGAGGACTAGTCTGTTTCTCAAACCACCTGAGGTCAGGTAATACGATAATGTTAAGGATAATCTCAATAAAGGGGACTTTGGTAGATGGTTACATCATTGGCAATCATACGACATCTGCTTATTTTTATACTCTGTTTCACAAACCAAACTTAGATTAGATCAATAAGCAACAAAGTTATAGTAACTTCAATCATTTTTCAAATGCAACCCAAATTTTTTTTCCATAACAGTTAGTCAAACTATTGAACTCACAATGATGAAGGGTTGTTCGTTATTTAAATTATAATTTCAGGTGTTCATCCATTTTGCCTCTAAACAGATCGACATGCTAGATGATGAACTGTTCAAAGAAAAATGTATATCTTTAAAAGGTAAGTTAATGAAAAACAGTTGAATTTTGTTAGATACAATTTATTATCAAGTTATATGCATTCTTTTATGTAAGAAAAACTTGTTTACTTCGTAAGGAAAAAACCAATTTGACGAATAACTGACAAACTATATCATAAACTAAAAGATCAAGATCAAGTTTGAGAAGCTTTGAAATGACCAGAGGGAGACTCCAACACCATTGTTGTGGTAATAGACTAATGTATAGGTTATAGGTATAATTACTACCACATTTAACCATTTACTAGCAGTCTTTCACATATTATTTGGATTTAAGTTGTTTGAGGAATATGAGATGTACAAGTAATATTTTACGATATAATATAAAACAAATATTTTACAAAGAAAGTTTTTAAATTGATCATATTTGGAAAATTAGTTTGAGTTTCTGGAGTTTGACATATATTTCATATTGGTTTTAACTACATCTCCTTATTTTTATAATGATGAATGATCAGTCTGACGGACCACTTATTAGTACATGAAAATAATAGGAAATGCAGATGACGATGTCTTGCTGAATAATTTGAATAAAAACTAATAATATAATCAAAATTGTTCAGCAGGTAGATGATTTCTCCCTTCTGTTGCTGGCTTAAGTTACAGTTGTCCTTTTGTGCCGCAAGAATTGACAACTTTCTCAAAGTTATCATATTTCTTTATTGTATCATCTCTCCTTTTATCTTCTCTCCATTCTCATGTTTTAAAATGATATATGTGGCTTCTCAACAATGAAAATGTTATATTAACTACTTCAAAATATATACTTTTTAGGTTTTTATGCATTCTGATACATTAGTAGTATATTCTGTATCTTTTAAATGTGGAAATGTTATAGTTTTCTTATGTGTTTTCAGATAGTTTCGTGACACCAAAGAGAAACAAGAAAATCATATCTTGGTCAGTATTAAAAATCCGAGTTGCTCAGTATTGTTTCATATTTTTGTTGGTTGTGCTGTTTTATCTAGCTTCCTTGGATGGCATGATGCTAAGGAGGACGTAAAGCAATACACAAATTATTCATCACAGATGAAGAAATGTTCTTCTTTTGTCAAAACCTGCATTCCATATCATTTTAACAAGAAGAAACAGTATCTTATATTATTAATTGCTCTAAGACTTATTATAATATAGCTTGAATTAATAAATGATTAATTGATTTAATGGTAATGTGAATACTGGGGTATGATGATGATGAGCTGAAATTAATTAATTAAATTTGGCTTTAAAATTTATATATGTTTGTGTCTTTCATATTCGTTTTACTTGAAAATAAAGGTCTCAGTTTCCACCCAGTTATTTATTGTTTTGTATTGGTGCAGAAGTTGTTATGCCCCAGCGTCCCCGTTATGTGGTTGTTATGCCCCAGCGTCCCCGTTATGTGGTTGTTATGCCCCAGCGTCCCCGTTATGTGGTTGGTATGCCCCAGCGTCCCCGTTATGTGGTTGTTATGCCCCAGCGTCCCCGTTATGTGGTTGTTATGCCCCAGCGTCCCCGTTATGTGGTTTATTTCGGCTAACGTCCCCTACAGATTTGATACTTGAACTCTTATATTTTGCAGAATGTTTGTTTATTAAAGGTATGCATATTATCAGGACGTTTTTTTCAAATTTTCCACGAATGACAGGATGTTGAACTTAATCATTTTGATGCCCATTTGACAAACAGTCTTGTCTGCAACCAAAGTCATGCAAGGTGAGACATAATCGTTGCTTTTACAGCAGCTTTGTTGGAGGCGTCAACAATTGTTAAGTATTCTGTTCAAGTTAGTTATAGGATTTGCTTGTGATTGATCAGTGATATTTTCTATACAGTTGCATTATTATCAATACATATCATTTTGATGACTATTTCTAGACCATGCCCGTGTAAGTCATGGTCCACAGCTACCTTCAATT
The DNA here is from genome assembly GCA_017311375.1 of Mytilus coruscus. Classification (NCBI taxonomy): domain Eukaryota; kingdom Metazoa; phylum Mollusca; class Bivalvia; order Mytilida; family Mytilidae; genus Mytilus; species Mytilus coruscus. Next base: position 16,222,345 of record CM029595.1, read on the forward strand.
AATTACCAATTTTAATGTTAAGTTTTCTGTTTTGATATTACATTATATGATAAACAATGATATGTTAAATGATAAGTTTCATAACTATCTATAAATCTCTGTTAGTCGACCATTTTGAGGCCCTGCCCCCTAGTTCATGGTTCAGAGATTGAATTAATCAGCAATTTTTCAAATGTTATTATACCCCACGCAACGAGTTGCGGAGGGTATAATGTTTTGACCCGTCCGTCCGTCCGTCAGTCCGTCCGTCCGTCCGTCAGTCCTGTTTCTGGTCATCGCAACTCCTCTCAAACCACACAGCAGAATTTCATGAAACCTTTTAGATAATAAGGACATACTATGTAGTTGTGCATATCGACAGGAAATTACGATTCAATTCTTTTTCTAGGAGTTACGCCCTTTGAACTTATTTACTTTAATGTACTACTGCAACAGTTTGTCATCGCAACTCCTCTCAAACCACACAACAGAATTTCATGAAGCCTTTTCAGATAATAAGGACATACTACATAGATGTGCATATCGACAGGAAATTACGATTCAATTTTTTTCCAGGAGTTACGCCCTTTGAACTTATTTGCCCAATATACTACTGCAACCTTTTGTCATCGCAACTCCTCTCAAACCACACAACAGAATTTCATGAAACCTTTTCAGATAATAAGAACATAACACGTAGATGTGCATATCGACAGGAAATTACGATTCAATTTTTTTTCAGGAGTTACGCCCTTTGAACTTATTTGCCCAATATACTACTGCAACCTTTTGTCATCGCAACTCCTCTCAAACCACACGACAGAATTTCATGAAACCTTTTCAGATAATAAGGACATACTACGTAGATGTGCATATCGACAGGAAATTACGATTCATTTTTTTCCAGGAGTTGCGCCACTTTGAACTTATTTGCTTCAATGTACTTCTGCAACAGTTTGTCATCGCAACTCCTCTCAAACCACACAACAGAATTTCATGAAACTGTGTAGATAATAAGGACATACTATGTAGATGTGCATATTGACAGGAAATTATGATTCAATTTTTTTCTGGTACAATTTTTTTTCTTACACTTATTTTATTTCTCCAATGACAATGTGGGGACGTGGGGTATATGAGCGCGCTCACTAAGGTTCTTTCATTATTATAATGTTGCTGATAAAAGTGGTGTGTTCTTACTAAAGGGGTGCATAATTATATACAGAGTACATAAGTAAATTTATTGTGACTTTGTATTAATTAGCAATGTTGCTGTGTATCAGATTGTCTTTTTCTGAACTTTCTGCCCACAGGGGAGACATATTTCTGTGTCAACAGTTCATTTTACTTTGGTCCCACACTCATTTGTTTTCCTCCTGACAACTTTGCAAAACTTGAGTTCTAAAGTTTGAAATAAAAACAACAAAAATTTTCCTATAATTAATGTAATAAATCATAACTAATGCGGGAGCATAAGCAAAATCAAAAAATGACACTGAGACAACTATCCACAAGATTCCAAATGGAAGGGATGTAAGCAACTAAAGATTAACGTACGGCCTTCAACATTGTGCAAAATCCAAGGCATGTAGTCAGCCATGAAATACCCAAACATACGTCCTTGATATAATATTCGTACATTGTAGGGAAATATGAATAATATTTCTACAAGCTTTAGAAACAAAGCAAGAGAACAGCGATGCTCGCCGAGCGACTACAAATAAACATTTGATATTTATCTATAATATACGAATATTGTTTTCATCCTTCAATGTAAAATTTATGCTTCAACTCATAATTTTTGTTTACCTACCAACCGTTGATATTGACTTTCAATGAAATTGACATTCTTCGAACGCTAACCACGAAGAGGACTTCAAGGTGAACTTAAGTAATAAAATACTGTAGGAAATTATACATCAATCCACCAGAAGTGAGAAACAAAAGGCCATTAGAAAGGCTGTGATACTAGCTGACACAAAGGAAAGTACATAGAAAGAGAAATCACTACTGCATGAGCACTGACTGAATATCAAATATATCGTAAAAAGTGGGTAGACTGTCCAGAATTCGAAGTGCATAAACTTGGTTGAGTAAAATTTAACCACAACTCTTCATGCTACTAAAACCTACACTTTTTACATCTGGCTTGGAACTTGTGATATAACAAATCTAGACAAGAGCACAAGGCTTATATCCCTAGACTCAGATAACAACAGGAATATCCGCTACATTATCCGCAAATTTCAAGAGCTGAAAGGAGCTAATACTTCTAGAATTTTACGATCTTATATTGTTTTTCTGGAGGTGCCTTCAATAACCATAAGGGCCACAACTCGAAAGGTAAAACAACCACATATACACGACCTCCCTATACCAATCTCTCACTACTTGCAATCGACGGTGTTCACCCAAAAAAGATACTCAAAACACTCTGGATACTTAAATTTTGCAAAACTGCTACTAACAATTGCCGTCTAAAAAAGGAGAAAAAATAACAAAAATAAAAATAACAAATATTTTAAAATCTGGACCTGTCACCTGGTACCAATAAATTTAAATACATATATTTTAGTTCAACTAATAGAACAAATAATATGGAATAAGCTACAGGAACATCTGTAAGAAATAAAGTCAAACCATCAATATTTACACCATCAAAGTATGAAAAGTTAAGTCTTAATAAAAGGAAGGCCATGGACAAAATTCTTAAACAATGCAGCAGACAAACTGACATTCTGCTTGTGTGTACACATGAGAATTACATACATACTTGAACTATCATTGGCAGCATTAAATCCTTAAATCGGCTTGACAGATTTTTTGCCTACCATAGAAGCTACAAAATACAAGCAAAAACCCAAAAGATAAACATGGACTTTGCACCAAAACTTCAATATCTGTAATGAATTTAAACACCAATAAACAGCAGTATCGCATAAACCATTTCCACACAACATCCCGGATAGAAGTTAATGGTCGAGTTAGGCAGGAATTTCTGCCGCACTTGCAGGATATAGCAGCTATTATTGAAAAAAAGGAACTGCTCACAACTAAGTATAGCAGGATAGTGAGGACGCCTCGCTTGTTAAAACATCACAATTTAGACATAATCCTGCTATTGGGGACTCTCTGGAAGGATCACAACAATCAAGTGGGGACGCCTTGCTGGATAAAGTTAGTGAAAATGCCTTGCTGGCTATTGCAACATATCAAAAGGATATTTTATATAGAAATGCCAAATGTTTGGATACTAGATCAAGGATGACTCTCACATCTGCTTTGATACAATGCTATTTCGATTATTCTTGCTGTTCGTGGTATAGTAGTCTGGGCAAAGGGATGACAACAAAATTGCAAGTTGTACAGAATAAGGTGGTGAGATTCAACCTTGGTCTGGGTCCAAGGACTAGAATTACATGTGATATTTTAGATAAAGCTAATATGCTATGTGTAAAAGATAGAGTTAGTCAACTTAGATTAAACCATGTATTCAATATATATCATGGACATGCTCCAGAGTATTTATGTGAACATTTTGATTTGAATAATCATAATACAAAAAGTGCGGCACATAATAATTATTTTGTACCAAATGTTAAAAACTGTAATAAAAACAGCTTTGTCTATAATGCTATACAAGACTAAAATCTACCATCCAGCATAAAAAAATATATCAAATAGATCTGCTTTTAAGACTGCAGTTAAAGAACAATTAAAAATAACAGCACGAAATATAGAAACTGGAGATTTTTTATATGATTTTTAAGAAACAATTGATCTTTCTTTTTCTTTTGGTGAAAGTTAAATTTAAACAATAATTTGAAATATTATTTTTATATATTTTCAAACAAGGGACCTCACTGGAAGTAAGCTATACTATGTAAGCTTTGATGGGATATCCCAGGCTTTTTCTAAGCACTGTTTTAAGAATATATTCTGACACTATTTTAAAAGCATATATATATATATATATATATATTATTTGTCTCGTCTTTTCTTGTGAATTTTTTATCAGTGCTTGAATTTGCCTAAGTAAAACTATACTATACTATACCATAACCTCACATTGGAGTCCTAATGGGGACTCCTCGATACCCTCGCTGGAAAAAACCCCATCATAACTTGGGCAGAACCATGCTAATAGGAAGCTTCGCTGGAAGGATTACAACAATTTAATGGGAACGCCTCGCTGGATAAAGTTAGTGGGGACGCCTTGTTGGTTGGCACAACATATCAAAGAGTAACCTTACATCAGAGCTCCAGTGGGGACGCCTAGCTGGAAAAAAATATTACAATTTATGCAAAATAAGGCTAAAGGGACGCTTCGCTGGCAGGTTCACAACAATCTATTGGGGACGCCTCTCCGGATAAATCGATAGAGCTTAATATGACTGAGGTCAGTGGGGACGCCTCGATGACCCGAAGAGTACACAAAGATACAATATGGAATATAGTAGGGACGCCTTGCTGGCATTAACAACATACATGCCATATAAGCAGCCTAGTGTTGACACCTTGCTGGATGATAACGATACTAGTATTAATAATAGTGGGGACAACCTACTGGTGATATTATGTAGCATTTGTGGAAAATCTGTGAATGAACATCTCACCCCAACATATTTTTGCTGTCGATGTGAACAAACCATGCATGCTAAGTGTGAAAAAGATAGAGAAGCACAAGTAGAAGACATGAATAATGACTATATAGGCTTTACATGTACACAAATGGACTAAACTATCCCATATAGCCAAGAAAACAACATCGCTGAAATAATAGCCAATCAGGCAGCATAAAGCGATGTGTAATTACAGGGTTCAAATATGCCGAAACAGCAGCTATAATCTCTGAAGAAGAAACCATCTTGAAAATACCAATAAAACCGAATAAAGGCTAATAAAACCACAGAAGTCTCTAGAAAAGAAAGGCAACTTTAAGGACAGCTTGTACAATGTAAATCAAGAATAGCTATGCTAGAGGATGTTAATAGAGAATACAAAACACCATCAATTTAATCAGATCACAACTGGAAATCAAGAAAACAACGATGAACAATAATGATCGAGAGCATTGTCTGCAGAAAATATCATGCAAACAGTAAATCCTACATTGAGGAAAAATTTGAAGGCATGCTGGAAAAAATTAAGCATAAGCTTGAGATAAGGGACATCAAAATAGGACACCAAATGAAAATGATGGAATTAAAAACAAAGTTGCACTGTTAGAAATGCAGCAAACATTACTGATAGATTAGAAAAGAAAATCAACTAGGAAGACACAAATGTTATGTCTCATGATGAAGTCTATAATTCATCCAGACATGCAGCAAACAGACATCCTTTTATTAATGTATAGGATCAAATCTCATCAAACAGAGATCCTATTAATAACGTACAGGGTCGAATCTCATATCAAACAGAGATCCTAATAATAATGTACAGGATCAAATCTCATCAAACAGAGATCCTATTAATAATGTCAAACAGGGTCAAATCAAATCTCATCAAACAGAGATCCTATGTAAGGGTCAAATCTCATCAAACAGATCCTATTAATAATGTAATCTCATCAAACAGAGATCCTATTAATAATGTACAGGGTCTCTTCAAAAGATATCTATTTATAATGTATAGGGTCAAATCAAACAGAGATCCTATTAATAATGTACAGGGTCAAATCTCATCAAACAGAGATCCTATTAATAATGTACAGGGTCAAATCTCTTCAAAAGAGATCCTATTAATAATGTACAGGGTCAAATCTCACCAAACAGAGATCCTATTAATAATGTACAGGATCAAATCTCATCAAACAGAGATCCTATTAATAATGTACAGTATCAAATCTCATCAAACAGAGATCCTATTAATAATGTACAGGGTCAAATCTCATCAAACAGAGATCCTATTAATAATGTACAGGGTCAAATCTCATCAAACAGAGATCCTATTAATAATGTACAGGGTCAAATCTCTTCAAAAGAGATCCTATTAATAATGTACAGGGTCAAATCTCACCAAACAGAGATCCTATTAATAATGTACAGGATCAAAAGTCTCATCAAACAGAGATCCTATTAATAGTGAACAAAATGAAAACAACAATCAGCAAATGGAACACCATCAAGATACTATGGATCACCTCTTATAAAAACGGGATAAATTCACGTTAACAACATAAATGGCAAGGCTGTACTAGAAAACTATTTCAACAAATACCCAAGTCAAAAGGAGATTAATTAAACTTTGCGAACACAAAGATCAGCTGACAATGAATCCCATGGCCAAAATACAGATATTAGATTGCCAAAAAAACACTATTCCAAACATGAGACCATAAAGGAGAATAAGAACCATGTTTTAGAAATAAGCCCGGGAAACAGAAAGAAACGTCGGAAATCAATATAGGAACTTTCAATGTGCAAAGTGTAAAAGGGAACATGACATACTTAAAACAACTCCGCAAGAAGTTAGATTTGTGGTGCCTACAAGAGCATTGGCTTTTTAAACCAGAACAGCACCTTTTACACGCTATTGATACAAATATGATTGTAACAGCCAACAGTATTGACGACGAAAATCCAATATTAAGTATGATTGCTTGTAGAGGCTATAATGGTGTAGCCATACTATGGAAAAAAGAGATGGATGACAAAATCGCATAAAGGTATATGATCAATAAAATACATGTTTTACAGATGGTGACTGACAACACATCCTTTTGTCTCATTAATTCATACATCTGGCAACAAATATATGAGTTATGAGTACAAAGATACTCTGACACAAATGCCAGAAATAATAAGAACTATAGGAACACTCATGATATACTGCTATGTGGAGACTCGAATGGGTCAGTACGTCGATCAAAACATCTCATGATCCTCTATTAATGATATGTTTGACAGAAAACTCATTGGAACTAAACCGAGATTAACCAGAAAGAAACCTTTTCCCATCATAACGGGAAATCTTGTGGACAAAATTGATTATTTTTTTCTCACCAAGTAAAGAACTAACACAAAATATACAAAACTTATATATGGAATCAGAAAAATACATCTGACCATGTACAATAAAAAAAAAACTAGTAAGGAAATCCAACAAACCAAAAATAGTCATTGTGATAACAAAATGGAGAAAATGCCATCTACAAAAATATCAATTGACCATATCTGATGGAGTGGAAAAATACTTCAAGCTAGTAACAAAAATATAGAGGAGGACATCACATCTACAGAAAAAAAATGCATAATGCATACACTGAGGCTATATCGAACTACAACAAGTCGTAAAAATTAAAAGCACTGGGAAATTCCTTTGGAATAAATATGTAGAACTCTAAAGTGCGATGGTACTCTAAAGTGCGATGGTCACGCTAAAGTGCGATGGTCTACGCTAAAGTACGATGGTGTTTCGCGCTAAAGTGCGATGGTTGTGTTTTTTTTTTTTGCTAAAGTACGATGGTTTATCACGCTAAAGTGCGATGGACCAAAAGGGTAAAGTTAGAGGGCTTAAAACGTTAGGGTATATTGATGTTAAAAATAGTATTTTGCAAAAGCTAGTATGCTAAGGTATAACATACGTGATAGGCTTTATAATTTACTGGTAGGCTTAAGTGATTGTTTCTTAATTTAGAAGACCGACCACGTAATAATTGCTAAAAGGTAATTTAGGTGTCATAAAATACTATATTTCCTGTAAATGAATTTTTAACAATTCGGGCGTATTAAATATTTGGATAATTTGTGTAGCTTGCCGTTCAATCAGTCGTTCACTAATGTGCGTATACTATTTTGTATCTATATGATCCTATATAGCAAAATGGTCGACTGCAGGATACAAGTTTTGCATCCAGCACCAAAAAAAAAAACACATTTGCTTCAGCCGACAAAGCACGGTTAGGTTTAAATTAATTAAGTCATGGATATTTGGTTTAAAAGTTGTTAATCAAATATTCATAACTTATCTTTCAGCATGTTCATTTTGGTTTGTATAAACGACTGTTAACGTCATAATCCAACTAATTTTCTTACGTCTATACTTTCGCGGACCATCGGACTTTAGCGTATGGAGGCATCGCACTTTAGCGCAGACCATCACACTTTAGCGTGACCATCGTACTTTAGCGTCCCCATCGCACTTTAGAGTCCTACAAATATATATTAGAAGCATCAATAATTACTAAAGAAAAGCATGCCCTATGGAAAATGGAGGAGCACCAAAGACAAAAATAATCCGCTAAAATCACAGATTAAAGCAACCAAAAGGCTCATAGGCAAGCATATGCCTCACAAAGGGAAAAATTGGCAAGCTAGATAATGACAGCATCTTCCTCGGACAATAAACTTTTCCACAAATTACTAAGAATACAAAGGTCGTATGGTAACCGATTTACCAAGACTCTGCGAAGGGTAACCAAATTGCTGAAACAAACGAGGACATTCTTCTTTGAGCTATCGAATCCAGACTATGAGTAGGATTTGAATACGAAAATATGAGCTCTCATCCCTGCAAAATACCATAATCGAAAAGATAGAAAAGGGAAATAGAACCAATAAAAGAGGAGGATGTTGTTAAAAAATAAAAACGGAAAATCCTCAGATATCGATGGAATCTCAGCCAAGCACTACAAAAACGCTGAGGACGAGCATCTACCACCCATATTGCATATCCTCAATACAGTAATAGAACAACTTGACATCCCACAGATGCTGAAAGGAGATAAAATGACACCAGTATTGAAGAAAAATAAGGACCGTCATGCAAAACCCAGCACACTATAGAGGAATAACAGGGACCAAAATCTTAACAAAAATCGTACAGTGTAATAAAATCCAGAAACGATATAAAGATCCAATACTGCTACTAACAATTGCCGTCTAAAAAGGAGAAAAAATAACAAAAATAAAAATAACAAATATTTTGAAATCTGGACCTGTCACCTGGTACCAATAAATTTAAATACATATATTTTAGTTCAACTAATAGAACAAATAATATGGAATAAGCTACAGGAACATCTGTAAGAAATAAAGTCAAACCATCAATATTTACACCATCAAAGTATGAAAAGTTAAGTCTTAATAAAAGGAAGGCCATGGACAAAATTCTTAAACAATGCAGCAGACAAACTGACATTCTGCTTGTGTGTACACATGAGAATTACATACATACTTGAACTATCATTGGCAGCATTAAATCCTTAAATCGGCTTGACAGATTTTTTTGCCTACCATAGAAGCTACAAAATACAAGCAAAAAACCCAAAAGATAAACATGGACTTTGCACCAAAACTTCAATATCTGTAATAAATTTAAACACCAATAAACAGCAGTATCGCATAAACCATTTCCACACAACATCCCGGATAGAAGTTAATGGTCGAGTTAGGCAGGAATTTCTGCCGCACTTGCAGGATATAGCAGCTATTATGGAAAAAAAAGGGAACTGCTCACAACTAAATATAGCAGGATAGTGAAGACGCCTCGCTGGTTAAAACATCACAATTTAGACAGAATCCTGATATTGGGGACTCTCTGGAAGGATCACAACAATCAAGTGGGGACGCCTTGCTGGATAAAGTTAGTGAAAACGCCTTGCTGGCTATTGCAACATATCAAAAAGGATATTTTTATATAGAAATGCCAAATGTTTGGATACTGGATCAAGGATGACTCTCACATCTGCTCTGATACAATGCTATTTCGATTATTTTTGCTCTTCGTGGTATAGTAGTCTGGGCAAAGGGATGACAACAAAATTGCAAGTTGTACAGAATAAGGTGGTGAGATTCAACCTTGGTCTGGGTCCAAGGACTAGAATTACATGTGATATTTTAGATAAAGCTAATATGCTATGTGTAAAAGATAGAGTTAGTCAACTTAGATTAAACCATGTATTCAATATATATCATGGACATGCTCCAGAGTATTTATGTGAACATTTTGATTTGAATAATCATAATACAAAAAGTGCGGCACATAATAATTATTTTGTACCAAATGTTAAAAACTGTAATAAAAACAGCTTTGTCTATAATGCTATACAAGACTAAAATCTACCATCCAGCATAAAAAAATATATCAAATAGATCTGCTTTTAAGACTGCAGTTAAAGAACAATTAAAAATAACAGCACGAAATATAGAAACTGGAGATTTTTATATGATTTTTAAGAAACAATTGATCTTTCTTTTTTTTTTTGGTGAAAGTTAAACAATAATTTGAAATATTATTTTATATATTTTCAAACAAGGGACCTCACTGGAAGTAAGCTATACTATGTAAGCTTTGATGGGATATCCCAGGCTTTTTTCTAAGCACTGTTTTTAGAATATATTATGATACTATTTTAAAAGCATATATATATATATATATATATATATATATTATTTGTCTCGTCTTTTCTTGTGAATTTTTGTATAAGTGCTTGAATTTGCCTGAGTAAAACTATACTATACTATACCATAACCTCACATTGGAGTCCTAATGGGGACTCCTCGCTGGAAAAAAAACATCATAACTTGGGCAGAACCATGCTAGTGGGGAAGCTTCGCTGGCAGGATTACAACAATTTAATGGGAACGCCTCGCTAGATAAAGTTAGTGGGGACGCCTTGTTGGTTGGCACAACATATCAAAGATTAACCTTACATCAGAGCTCCAGTGGGGACGCCTAGCTGGAAAAAAATATTACAGTTTCTGCAAAATAAGGCTAAAGGGACGCTTCGCTGGCAGGTTCACAACAATCTATTGGGGACGCCTCTCCGGATAAATCGATAGAGCTTAATATGACTGAGGTCAGTGGGGACGCCTCGATGACCCGAAGAGTACACAAAGATACAATATGGAATATAGTAGGGACGCCTTGCTGGCATTAACAACATGCCATGCCATATAAGTTGACACCTTCCTGGATGATAACGATACTAGTATTAATAATAGTGGGGACAACCTACTGGTGATATTATGTAGCATTTGTGGAAAATCTGTGAATGAACATCTCACCCCAACATATTTTTGCTGTCGATGTGAACAAACCATGCATGCTAAGTGTGAAAAAGATAGAGAAGCACAAGTAGAAGACATGAATAATGACTATATAGGCTTTACATGTACACAAATGGACTAAACTATCCCATATAGCCAAGAAAACAACATCGCTGAAATAATAGCCAATCAGGCAGCATAAAGCGATGTGTAATTACAGGGTTCAAATATGCCGAAACAGCAGCTATAATCTCTGAAGAAGAAACCATCTTGAAAATACCAATAAAACCGAATAAAGGCTAATAAAACCACAGAAGTCTCTAGAAAAGAAAGACAACTTTAAGGACAGCTTGTACAATGTAAATCAAGAATAGCTATGTTAGAGGATGTTAATAGAGAATACAAAAACACCATCAATTTAATCAGATCACAACTGGAAATCAAGAAAACAACGATGAACAATAATGATCGAGAGCATTGTCTGCAGAAAATATCATGCAAACAGGGAATCCTACATTGAGGAAAAACTTGAAGGCATGCTGGAAAAATTAAGCATAAGCTTGAGATAAGGGACATCAAAATAGGACACCAAATGAAAATGATGGAATTAAAAACAAAGTTGCATTGTTAGAAATGCAGCAAACCATTACTGATAGATTAGAAAAGAAAATCAACTAGGAAGACACAAATGTTATGTCTCATGATGAAGTCTATAATTCATTCAGACATGCAGCAAACAGACATCCTATTAATAATGTACAGGATCAAATCTCATCAAACAGAGATCCTATTAATAACGTACAGGGTCGAATCTCATCAAACAGATCCTAATAATAATGTACAGGATCAAATCTCATCAAACAGAGATCCTATTAATAATGTACAGGGTCAAATCTCATCAAACAGAGATCCTATTAATAATGTACAGTATCAAATCTCATCAAACAGAGATCCTATTAATAATGTACAGGGTCAAATCTCTTCTATTAATAAAAGAGATCCTATTAATAATGTACAGGATCAAAAGTCTCATCAAACAGAGATCCTATTAATAGTGAACAAAATGAAAACAACAATCAGCAAATGGAACACCATCAAGATACTATGGATCACCTCTTATAAAAACGGGATAAATTCACGTTAACAACATAAATGGCAAGGCTGTACTAGAAAACTATTTCAACAAATACCCAAGTCAAAAGGAGATTAATTAAACTTTGCGAACACAAAGATCAGCTGACAATGAATCCCATGGCCAAAATACAGATATTAGATTGCCAAAAAAACACTATTCCAAACATGAGACCATAAAGGAGAATAAGAACCATGTTTTAGAAATAAGCCCGGGAAACAGAATGAAACGTCGGAAATCAATATAGGAACTTTCAATGTGCAAAGTGTAAAAGGGAACATGACATACTTAAAACAACTCCGCAAGAAGTTAGATTTGTGGTGCCTACAAGAGCATTGGCTTTTAAACCAAAACAGCACCTTTACACGTTATTGATACAAATATGATTGTAACAGCCAACAGTATTGACGACGAAAATCCAATATTAAGTATGATTGCTTGTAGAGGCTATAATGGTGTAGCCATACTATGGAAAAAAGAGATGGATGACAAAATCGCATAAAGGTATATGATCAATAAAATACATGTTTTACAGATGGTGACTGACAACACATCCTTTTGTCTCATTAATGTATACATCTGGCAACAAATATATGAGTTATGAGTACAAAGATACTCTGACACAAATGCCAGAAATAATAAGAAATATAGGAACACTCATGATATACTGCTATGTGGAGACTCGAATGAGTCAGTACGTCGATCAAAAACATCTCGTGATCCTCTATTAAAGATATGTTTGACAGAAAACTCATTGGAACTAAACCGAGATTACCCAGAGAAAGAAACCTTTTTTTCCATCATAACGGGAAATCTTGTGGACAAAATTGATTATTTTTTTTTCTCACCAAATAAAGAACTAACACAAAATATACAAAACTTATATATGGAATCAGAAAAATACATCTGACCATGTACAATAAAAAAAAAACTAGTAAGGAAATCCAACAAACCAAAAATAGTCATTGTGATAACAAAATGGAGAAAATGCCATCTACAAAAATATCAATTGACCATATCTGATGGAGTGGAAAAATACTTCAAGCTAGTAACAAAAATATAGAGGAGGACATCACATCTACAGAAAAAAAATGCATAATGCATACACTGAGGCTATATCGAACTACAACAAGTCGTAAAAATTAAAAGCACTGGGAAATTCCTTTGGAATAAATATATATTAGAAGCATCAATAATTACTAAAGAAAAGCATGCCCTATGGAAAAATGGAGGAGCACCAAAAGACAAAAATAATCCGCCAAAATCTTAGCTTAAAGCAACCAAAAGGCTCATAGGCAAGCATATGCCTCACAAAGGGAAAAATTGGCAAGCTAGATAATGACAGCATCTTCCTCGGACAATAAACTTTTCCACAAATTACTAAGAATACAAAGGTCGTATGGTAACCGATTTACCAAGACTCTACGAAGGGGTAACCAAATTGCTGAAACAAACGAGGACATTCTTCTTTGAGCTATCGAATCCAGACTATAAGTAGGATTTGAATACGAAAAATATGAGCTCTCATCCCTGCAAAATACCATAATCGAAAAGATAGAAAAGGGGAAATTGAACTAATAAAAGAGGAGGATGTTGTTAAAAAAAATGAAAACAGAAAATCCTCAGATATCGATGGAATCTCAGCCAAACACTACAAAAACGCTGAGACCGAGCATCTACCACCCATATTGCATATCCTCAATACAGTAATAGAACAACTTGACATCCCACAGATGCTGAAAGGAGATATAATGACACCAATATTGAAGAAAAATAAGGACTGTCATGCAAAACCCAGCACACTATAGAGGAATAACAGGGACCAAAATCTTTACTAAAATCGTACAGTGTAATAAAATCCAGAAACGATATAAAGATCCATCAAATCCAAAAACCAACTACAACGAGGATTTACTGAAGCCATACCCATGATATTTGCCGTAATATATGTATAGAGAAATGAGCATTAAAATGAAATGGGACGGTCTTGTTTCTGACAAAATATCTGTCAACCAAGGAATTCAGCAAGGAGCAGAACTCTCAACCTCCTTTAACAAATGCTATAATAATGCCATTCTAGATAGTTTAACAGAAAGTGAATTAAGAGGCCATATGGGGACAATAGGCATTGCTACACCAACATGTGCAGATGACATATTAGTACTGGCAAACTCTGAGAGTGAACTACCGGGTTGTATGGACATTGTACACCATCATACACAGAGAGACCCAGTCAAAATCAGTCCACAAAAATCGGACCTGGTATGCTATAATACTAAGCAGGAGAGAGCAGTTAACCTTTGCAGCTCTCATAGGTAGAAATACCACATGCCTTAGTGACCTTTTTCTACTTTCAGATTTTCATCAATATCAATTGTATTCTTTTCATTTCTGGTTATACCGGCTAGATGTTTTGAAGTAGAAATACCACTTCAAAACATCTAGCCGGTATAACCAGAAATGAAAAGAATACAATTGATATTGATGAAAAACTGAAAGTGGTAAAAGGTCACTATCTAAGGCATGTTAGGAGCTGGACTTCAAATAAGGAAAGTTTTTTTACCTCTTGTATCCCACAATTCTTGGAAGGTATATTCTGTTCCAAAAAATAATATATGGGCTGGAGGTCATGCCAATTAAGAAAAAATAAATGGACCAAATGGAAACCATGCAAAGTAAAATCTTAAGGCAGCTACATGACCTTCCCAATCAGGTAGCAAACAAAGCAGTCTATACAATAATTGCGGCAGTAACAGTAATTTGAATGAAACAGAAGCAGGATAAAATGAGACTATAAACGTATACGTATATCGCTTCGTATTATTTTTACCTTAGTATTTGTATAGGAAAATGGCATATTGCAAGCAAAATAGTCATACAATTATGATCTTTCAAAACATCAATAAGGTTTGTTTTTCAAAGTACATACATGAAGCAGTCATACTTTTAATTTTAGTAAAGACTGGAATACTTCCTGGTGTGAAATTAACTCTGGTGAGATTGGCATTCCTCTCTGTCCCATTGTCAGTTATGCCATATTTTTTTAATCTTGCATAAGAATGCAAAGAGCAGAAAATGTGCATCAATTGAATACGTACATGTAGACAAAAATCTGCTCAAACGGAACTTAAACAAAATACATTGTATTAATGTTTCGGTTAATCAAGGAGTTTTCAAAATTTTGTCAATTAAAACTATAACCTTCTCTCGGTGGCCGAGTGGTCTAAGTATAATCACTAGCCAGTCAACACTAAGGTTATGAGTTCGAATCCCGCACGTACCGGTACACTCGACTTCAATCTTAATTGACTATGATTGTCAGTTTTCCTACCGAAGGTCGGTGGTTTTATCGGCACTCCGGCTTCCTCCACCAATTAAAACTGACCGCCACGAAATATCACAATAGTGTTGAAAGTGGCGTTAAACACCAATCAATCAATCAATTCTCTTGGTTTACTCTTTGGCATGAAACCAATAATATTTCGACATTATAGCTCTCAATTTCAGTTTGTTTTCTTTCCCATTAGATACAACAGATCTAGTCTGTTTTGTGTTGTGTCAAGCCTGCGACTTTTGTCGCAGAAAGCTCGACATAGGGATAGTGATCCGGCGGCGGCGGCGGCGTTAGCTAACTTCTTCAAACCTTTATATTTTAGAAGGTGGAAGATCTGGATGCTTCATACTTTTTGTATAGATGCCTATGTTACGAAGTTTCCATCTGTCACATGTCCATTGTCTTTGACCTCATTTTCATGGTTCAATGACTACTTGAAAAAAAAGTTAAGATTTTTTGTAATGTTAATTTCTCTCTTATAATGAGTAATAGGATAACTATATTTGTTATGTGCGTACCTTGCAATATCCTCATGCCCGTCAGACAGTTTTCACTTGACCTCGACCTCGATTCATGGACCAGTGAACAAGGTTAAGTTTTGGTGGTCAAGTCATATACCAGATACTAGAAGAATAGGTCTAGCATATTTGGTGTATGGAAGGACTGTAAGGTGTACATGTCCAACTGGCAGATGTCATCTGACCTTGACCTCATTTTCATGGTTAAGTGGTTATAGTTAAGTTTTTGTGTTTTGGTCTGTTTTTCGTATACTGGATGCAATAGGTCTACTATATTTGGTGTATGGAATGATTGTAAGGTGTACATGTATTTCTTGTTTGGTTTATATGACCTTGACCTCATTTTCTTGGATCATGTTAAGTTTTTGTGATAGTTGTAGTACTTAGTAAAGCTTTATATTTAGGACTATCAACATAATACCAATGGTTAGTAAAGAAGGCGAGACATTTCAGCGTGTGCACTATTGTTTTATTCTACATACTGCCCTTTAGTTCAGTAGAAGTAAATGTCAATGTATGATGTTTGAAACAAAACCTGCGAGATACACCATTACTGCAACAAAAAGTCTTGACATCGACCAAAAAGTTTAGTTAATATTGGTCCTTTTTTAACAGAAACAGAAGTTAATAGTATTGGAATAGTGATGAACTTCTATCGTAAGTTTCAATATGTAAAATGTAAGCAAAGCCGTATATTAGGTAAAATGTTGTCTGCATTTTTAACTACTGATTCGTTTTGGTTGTACCTTCAAGACATATGATACATCGTTTTGTGTTGACAGAATTCAAACAAAATTCGGAATAAAATGAGTTGTTTCTGTTCAGATCAGAAGTACAGATAGAAGTTGTTTTCTATATGTGATTGTACGATACCGAGTTGGACCACTGATTTCCTTTAAAAACATAGAAGACCTCAAGTGAATAACATAATATACATGTTATCCAACTATAAACGTCATCCTTAATAACATACGTGTAATCCAATTCTAAACGTCATTCTTATTAAAGTGAACAACATAACATACGTGTTATCCAACTCTAAACGTCATCCTTATTAAAGACAACTCTAAAAGTCTTCCGTATTAAAGACCATTTTCAATATGAATACATTTGAAATGAAGAGTTTTTCTAAATCGTTATAAAAGCACTAGGCGAACTTATTTCCTATACTTTCTTTGTCACAAACGAGATATTTGAGTCATTTATTTAGGAAGGCTTACAATGTTACTAAAAAGATAAATTTTGCGTCATGATTTATTATTGTCAAGCTGTTAAAAGCCTTCGTCATTGCAGAGATAGTGTCATCCAATTAACAAATGAAGAAACTTTATGTTTCAGTTCATTCTAATTTTAAACACACTTGTATGTTTCATATCATACTAAATCAAGAGAGGACTATTATTTATACGGGTCGTGCACAGTGGATCTGTATCAAATAGTTTCCGTAGAACTATTTTTATAGCTCTCAATTTCAGTTTGTTTTCTTTCCCATTCTACAACAGATCTAGTCTGTTTTGTTTTTTGTCAAGCCTGCGACTTTTGTCGCAGAAAGCTCGACATAGGGATAGTGATCCGGCGGCGGCGGCGGCGGCGGCGTTAGCTAACTTCTTAAAAGCTTTATATTTTAGAAGGTGGAAGACCTGGATGCTCCATACTTTGTATATAGATGCCTTATGTTACGAAGTTTCCATCTGTCACATGTCCATTGTCCTTGACCTCATTTTCATGGTTCAATGACTACTTGAAAAAAAGTTAAGATTTTTTGTAATGTTAATTTCTCTCTTATAATGAGTAATAGGATAACTATATTTGGTATGTGCGTACCTTGCAATATCCTCATGCCCGTCAGACAGGTTTCACTTGACCTCGATCTCGTTTCATGGATCAGTGAACAAGGTTAAGTTTTGGTGGTCAAGTTCATATATTAGATACTACAAGAATAGGTCTAGCATATTTGGTGTATGGAAGGACTGTAAGGTGTACATGTCCAAATGGCAGATGTCATCTGACCTTGACCTCATTTTCATGGTTGAGTGGTTATAGTTTAGTTTTGTGTTTTGGTCTGTTTTTCGTATACTGTATGCAATAGGTCTACTATATTTGGTGTATGGAATGATTGTAAGGTGTACATGTATTTCTTGTTTGGTTTATATGACCTTGACCTTATTTTCTTGGATCATGTTAAGTTTATGTGATAGTTGTAGTAAAGCTTTATATTTAGGACTATCAACATAATATCAATGATTAGTAAAGAAGGCGAGACATTTCAGCGTGTGCACTATTGTTTTATTCTACATACTGCCCTTTAGTTCAGCAGAAGTAAATGTCAATGTATGATGAATGAAACAAAACCTGCGAGATACACCATTACTGCAACAAAAGTCTTGACATCGACCAAAAGTTTTGTTAATATTGGTCCTTTTAACAGAAACAGAAGTTAATAGTATCGGAATAGTGATGAACTTCTATCGTAAGTTTCAATATGTAAAATGTAAGCAAAGCCGTATATTATGTAAAATGTTGTCTGCATTTTTAACTACTGATTCGTTTTGGTTGTACCTTCAAGACATATGATACATCGTTTTGTGTTGACAGAATTCAAACAAAATTCAGAATAAAATGAGTTGTTTCTGTTCAGATCAGAAGTACAGATAGAAGTTGTTTTCTATATGTGATTGTACGATACGGAGTTGGACCACTGGTTTCCTTTAAAAACATAGAAGACCTCAAGTGAATAACATAACATACATGTTATCCAACTATAAACGTCATCCTTAATAAATACGAGTAATCCAATTCTAAACGTCATTCTTATTAAAGTGAACAACATAACATACATGTTATCCAACTCTAAACGTCATCCTTATTAAAGACAACTCTAAAAGTCTTTCGTATTAAAGACAATTTTCAATATGAATACATTTGAAATGAAGAGTTTTTCTAAATCGTTATAAAAGCACTAGGCGAACTTATTTCCTACTTTCTTTGTCACAAACGAGATATTTGAGTCATTTATTTAGGAAGGCTTACAATGTTACTAAAAAGATAAATTTTGCGTCATGATTTATTATTGTCAAGCTGTTAAAAGCCTTCGTCATTGCAGAGATAGTGTCATCCAATTAACAAATGAAGAAACTTTATGTTTCAGTTCATTCTAATTTTAAACACACTTGTATGTTTCATATCATACTAAATCAAGAGAGGACTATTATTTACACGGGTCGTGCACAGTGGATCTGTATTAAATAGTTTCCGTAGAACTATTTTCTGGTTGATTGTAAAATATACATTATTATTTTGGTTCCTTTAAATAACTTGTATTTGGGTTTATTTACAATATGAGCATATAGTAATAGAATTACTTTGTAGACTATTTTTTACGTACTGTTGAAATAGATTCATAACGTGATTTTAATCATTTTAATAGTATTTTTGTTTTCTTAATAGATTGGGGACACAAAAGATGTAATTATTGTGTATATACATGTATATGAAATGCACAAACTTCCATAGGCACAATATAAATCATTGTTATTTATCCAACATGATAAATAAAATTGAACGTTAATAATTCTACTAATATTGTACAACAGTGATACCATTACGCCTGTGTTGAAATCCATGTATTGTTGCAAGACTTTTAGACCTTATCAGCCGGAGGGAACTATAGGTTATGTATTTTGACTGTCCGTCCGTCAGTCCGCTTTCCGCACTCTTTATGTAATGCTTTAATCTATAGATTGGATATGTTGTATAATATAATCATATCATAAGAAGCAACAGATTGAATTTGAGTTTCGTTCCGGTTGAGGGATTTCTGCTGAAGTTTTGGCCCGTGGACATAGACCCTTTGCCTTCCCGTTTGATAGTTGCTTGAAAATAATAGTTTTCCAAGGGAGAGAAAAACATGATTCCTCGAGAGTTGGGTTGGGCTGGCATTTTAAAAATATCCGCAATTTAAGTAAGTATTCTGGACAGAATAATGATTAGATGAAAATTCCAAGCTATATCAGTTATAACTTTTTTTCCGAATACCCGGTATGAATTGAAAATTCAACAGCCTCCCTTCTAAAATGAATGATTGTCACACATAAGTATACACTTCACCAATGTTCATGTTGGTAACGAATATTGTATTGCATATGCTATACCTTCAAAACGCTTGTTCTTATTCAATCTTACGTGTGCTATTATCATTGTTAACAATCCAATATCTCGTGAAACTGCTCTTTGAATCACCATAGACTAAAATGCTTCTTCAATGCAACTAGTCAAAGGACGAGGATGTCAACAACAGGTCATCGTATGCCCTTCAACAATGAGCAAAACCAATATCGTACAGTAAGCTATAAAAGGCCCCGGAGTGATTATTGTGAAAAAATTATAAAAAGAATAACCAACGGCCTGATTTATGCTAAATACAATAGACGAAAAACAATTTTGACAGACAGCAACTTCCGACAACCACTTGATAACAGGTCCGTCAGTCACTTATTATTCCATTGATAATCCTTTGAAGAAATTGTACCCGGTATTGGATAGTTTGTTCAATCCATCCTTACCAGAGGTGGATTTAGAGGGGTTTTCAGGGCCAGGGCCCCCCTTTTGGGGAAAAAATTAGGTTGATTATATAGGGAATCACTGAAGCATGACTGGAGCAGGGCCCCCTCTTAGGCAGTCAGTGGGCCCCCACTTATGAAAATTTCTGGATCCGCCACTGCTTACCTTCAAACGCATCTAATTAAACTGTTGTGAGGGGCATGTGTGTTGACGTCAAGCGAAGCTAATGAATATTATAACCAGAAGCACGTGTCGTGGTCTTGGGCGTACCAGATGTATGTTATAATCAGAAGCACGTGGCGTAGTCTCGAGCATGCCTGGTGAATGTTATAACTAGAAGCACGTGTTGTTATTTCGGGAGTACCTGATGGAAGTTATTTCCAGGATCACATGTCGTGAAGTCGGGCATACCTGATAAATGTTATTTCCAGAAACACGGGTCGTTATGTCGGGTGCGGGTATACCGGATAAATGTTATTTTAAGAAACACGTGACGTGCTCTGGGTGTACCTTCCAGAAACGTGTCGTGTGCACAGATCTGGTGTCATATATGTATATTGACATAGCGGTTTTTCCCAAATGGCTTGTATTTTCGAGCGGGCAATAACAGTCTCCCTGTAGTTATGCAACCTAGTTTTACAGTACATATTTATAGTTATTCAACAGTTTTTAATCAGCTTAATAGCACAGCGGTGCGTATTTATATTATGCTTTGTGTTTGACAAACGTAGATAATATTTTGTCATGTCGATACTGATAAAGTATTGTTTTTAATCAATTCCTACAAGAGGATGTGTCAAGTGTAGTGTAGACTTTGGTACAATTAGCTAGAATAATTAATTAAAATAAGATTAAAAATTTGATATCTACGCTTAATAAATGCCGATATGGTCTAAGTAAAGTCAATACACGTCCCGTGTTTTGGATCAATACGTAAGCCCTAAGACTTGGCATGAGAAGTTATCATAGCTTAAGCTTTAATACAAGGCGTGATCAAGCACCCTAAATATTTATCAATAGATTGCACTGATATTTAGCTTTTTATCGATGTAAGCAAATTACCGTTGTTATTTCTGAGTAGTTAAATCCATTTATTTAACAAAGTTTGAGATTTTTCCCGTAATCTTTTACGAATTTACCCAGACATCACGCAAAGCTCTTTGTTTTGTTGGTTTTGTAATTTGAAATGAGTATTTTGTTCGAAATGGCATTGGACAAATTTCACTTTACTTTTATTTTTACAAAGTGTGTAGTAGAAGGATCATGTTTATGAGGGACATTTTTAAATTTTCTGTGTTGAAAGTTTGAAAGTTTTCCCAAGTCAATGGCTTTAACAACACGATACGAGTCCATTTGTTCAAATTCATCTTCACTATCATACGAGTCTAAATCATTTGTTAACAATCCAATATCTCGTGAAATTGCTCGTTGAATCACTATAGACTAAAATGCTTCGTCAATGCAACTAGTCAAAGGACGAGGATGTCAACAACAGGTCATCGTATGCCCTTCAACAATGAGCAAAACCAATACCGTACAGTAAGCTATAAAAGGCCCCGGAGTGATTATTGTGAAAAAATTATAAAAAGAATAACCAACGGCCTGATTTATGCTAAATACAATAGACGAAAAACAATTTTGACAGACAGCAACTTCCGACAACCACTTGATAACAGGTCCGTCAGTCACTTATTATTCCATTGATAATCCTTTGAAGAAATTGTACCCGGTATTGGATAGTTTGTTCAATCCATCCTTACCTTCAAACGCATCTAATTAAACTGTTGTGAGGAGCATGTGTGTTGACGTCAGGCGTAGCTGATGAATATTATAACCAGAAGCACGTGTCGTGGTCTCAGGCGTACCAGATGTATGTTATAATCAGAAGCACGTGTCGTGGTCTCGGCGTACCTGATGAATGTTATAAACAGAAGCACGTGGCGTAGTCTCGAGCGTGCCTGATGAATGTTATAACCAGAAACACGTGTCGTGGTCTCGGGCGTACCTGATGAATATTATAACCAGAAGCACGTGCGTGTCGTGGTCTCAGGCGTACCTGATGAATGTTATTACCAGAAACACGTGTCATGGTCTCGGGCGTACTTGATGAATGTTATAACCAGAAGCACGTGTCGTTATTTCGGGAGTACCTGATGGAAGTTATTTCCAGGATCACATGTCGTGAAGTCGGGCATACCTGATAAATGTTATTTCCAGAAACACGGGTCGTTATGTTGGGTGCGGGTATACCGGATAAATGTTATTTTAAGAAACACGTCGGTTAAAAGCTCATTATATAGAGCTTATGTTGTCTCTGTTTGTATACCTTGCCGACTCTAAATAAAGCTTATTTATTATTTATTATTAACACGTGACGTGCTCTGGGTGTACCTTCCAGAAACGTGTCGTGTGCACAGATCTGGTGTCATATATGTATATTGACATCGCGGTTTTTCACAAATGGCTTGTATTTTCGAGCGGGCAATAACA
The DNA here is from genome assembly GCA_017311375.1 of Mytilus coruscus. NCBI lineage: Eukaryota > Metazoa > Mollusca > Bivalvia > Mytilida > Mytilidae > Mytilus > Mytilus coruscus. The sequence continues at coordinate 16,245,352 of CM029595.1, forward strand.
GTCTCCTGTAGTTATGCAACCTAGTTTTACAGTACATATTTATAGTTATTCAACAGTTTTAATCAGCTTAATAGCACAGCGGTACGTATTTATATTATGCTTTGTGTTTGACAAACTTAGATAATATTTTGTCATGTCGATACTGATAAAGTATTGTTTTAATCAATTCCTACAAGAGGATGTGTCAAGTCTAGTGTAGACTTTGGTACAATTAGCTAGAATAATTAATTAAAATAAGATTAAAAATTTGATATCTACGCTTAATAAATGCCGATATGGTCTAAGTAAAGTCAATACATGTCCCGTGTTTTGGATCAATACGTAAGCCCTAAGACTTGGCATGGGAAGTTATCACAGCTTAAGCTTTAATACAAGGCGTGATCAAGCACCCTAAATATTCATCAATAGATTGCACTGATATTTAGCTTTTATCGATATAAGCAAATTACCGTTGTTATTTCTGAGTAGTTAAATCCATATATTAAACAAAGTTTGAGATTTTTCCCGTAATCTTTTACGAATTTACCTAAACATCACGCAAAGCTTTTTGTTTTGTTGGTTTTGTAATTTGAAATGAGTATTTTGTTCGAAATGGCATTGGACAAATTTCACTTTACTTTTATTTTTACAAAGTGTGTAGTAGAAGGATCATGTTTATGAGGGACATTTTTAAATTTTCTGTGTTGAAAGTTTGAAAGTTTTCCCAAGTCAATGGCTTTAACAACACGATACGAGTCCATTTGTTCAAATTCATCTTCACTATCATACGAGTCTAAATCATCATCATGAGCACTTGGGTAAAACGACGAAGCACCTTGGCTAACAGGAATTTCAGTCCTATCCCTATTTGTAGCATCAATATCAACACCATTCCATTCTCTTGCGGCTTCTTCGACTGCAATTGTGTCTGCCTCTGATACTATCGACCGGTTGGTATCAGAGGCTTGCGAAGAACTTCTCATCTGATCCTTGGACATCCCAGAAATTCTTATATCACTCAGAAAGTCGTTTTTAAACTTAGCATCACCATGGATACCAGGCATTAATTTATGTTTTAAACGAACCAATTCAGCTTCATTCATTGGTTTTGATTGCCTCATTTGATTCCCGTCTCGGTCTTTGAACTGATATTTAGTTTGCATTAAACGAGCATTTAATAAAGCTCTATCATTGTCGTAATTTAGAATAGGCTTTTCTGGAAGGATAACGTTTTCTTCTGGGTCCTCCGCAAATGTTACTCGCTTCTGCGATTTTTGTTTTCCATTCCTACTTGCACTGCTTGCTGTACTTAAATTTGATTTGAATGCTTTACCTACAACATTATATGTAGTAATATCAGATGTCGATTCCGATACCATACTTCCACCATCACTTAAATTAGACATTTTAGCCGAGATATGTTGGCGTAAATCTTCAAATTGTTTGTCTAACTGTTTCATTACAATCTTTTTCTCATAGATTTGATCCAGAGTAGCATAAAGCAAATCTGTTTCAGGATGTTTGAGCGATTTTGACACCTGGAATGATGATGGTCTAGGATTTGGAATTGACCGTCCATGTAAGGTAATATTTTCTTGACTTATTATTATCGGTTTTTCTTTTACAACTTTGTCTTCCTTGTGATTAGATTTCAAATGATCGTGTGGTATTGTCGTATTTGAACTTGGTTTCGACGCAAACTTTGAGTTTTCTTCTGTATTTTCTTCAATTTCATTCGATTTCCCCTGAATATTTTTACCAATTAGTAAATTTGGCATCCCACCATACGCCTTTACTGATGTCTTCTTAAAAGGATGAATGTTTTGTTTCTTTTCAAATGTCAAAGAATTCTGAGCGTCGGATGATTTTCTGCGCTTTACCGGAAATAAGGCAGGCAAAGATTTGGCGCGATACATATTTGAATCTTGATTTGGGGATGTGGTGTACTCACGAATGGACGAAACTGAGGATGGTTTCGGCTGGTTAATTGATTCTGTTGCATCCAATATGTCAATAGCCTCGCATGTTGATATTGACGTTGTTACCCTTTGTTCTGGTTTCTTCTTCAAAGTTGCATACCTGTGTCGAGGACTATTTGACCTTGCTAATCTTACCTTTGCCGGAGACGATATCCAATCACGAGATCCGTCCATACTGTTTATATCATCCATATTTTTCTGTAAAGACACTGCAATTTTGATTTCCTGTTTAGGAGCTGATTCCAGATCACGTGACAGAGGCCTTGATCTAGATAATGTTATATTTCTTTTACGATTTTCAATTTCTTTCTCCGATGCTTGATGACCAGATTTCTTATTGAATATAGGTTTCTTTTTGGAAAATTTTTGAGGAACCTCCATGAAAGCCTGTGGTTTTGGAATTGATATTTGCCGGTCCCTTTGAAGAAACAAATTTGATATAACATTAACTGTATTGCGGACTGTGTCTGCCGAAGATGGATGTTTTTGTTTGTTTTCATTGTTTACGGAAGCAACAATATTTATCAAAGCAGCTTGTTGAAAATTATCCTTCATATCTGTGAACCTTCTTGGTGAATTTTCTCCTCTGATGGCGACAGAAGCCGAGCTTGTTAGTCTTGGATCATTTTGTGTTTTCCTAAGATACGGATACTGGTCTTTTATTTCTTTCAGGGGGTAAACCCGCCCGGCAGATTGTGTTCGCATTTGTGTAACCTCTGTCATTATGTCAAAGTTATGAATAAAACATTTAATTTAAATCTACTTTGGAATTATATGTAAAACATTCTTTTATATATCCGTTGTTTTTGTAAGTATTACATCCATAATTAGCAATTATCCAAGTAAATATTTCCAAAACACTGCAACATACTGTCCTCCAAGAAACCTGCAATAAAATATTAAATAATAATAATCCTAATTACTGATATTTTAAATATACATGTTTATTTTCTCTGCATACTGTGTACTTTTATATCAATGGCTACGAGCTGATATAAATCTACATTTAAAATCACGCCAGGTGAGTTATTTGGAAGACAAAAGAATGTTTTGATATCATACCAGATAACTCTGCCATTTACTGGGAGCTAAAACTGATAAAATGATATGTTCAAGTGGAGAATAAGGTGAACATATTAAAAAACTAATGTGAATACATCAATGAAAAAGTAAAACGTTCTAATGTATTGCGTAATCAACGATTTTCTTGATTTGTCCTTTGTTGGGAATACTGCTAAGCTAAAGTTAAGAACTGCTAAAAGTGAAGAAATACCCAAGGAAAAGCTAAAACCTTGTAAGGCTAATCAAAACTGGTCCCAAAATAAGCAAAAACCGTGTAAGGCTAATCATAACAGGTCCCAAAGAATAACCAAAACCTTCAAAACCAACCAAAACTGGTCCCACAAAATAGCCAAAGCTGGCTGATTAAAATTTGTCACAAAGAATAACCAAAACCTTGTAAGGCTACAAAATTGGTCACATAGAATAGTCAAAACATTGTAAGGCTAACCAAAACTTGTTACACAGAATAGCCAAAAACCTTATAAGGCTAACTAAAACTGATCGCTAAAATAGCCAAAACCGGCTAATCAAAGCCGGTCCTAACAAATAGTCAAAACCTTGTAGGACTATCAAAACTTGTCCCAAAGACTAGCTAAAACATTGAAAGATTAACAAAAATGGTGGCAAAGAACAACCAATACATTGTATGGTTTACAAAACTGGTCATATAGAATAGCCAAAGCATTGTAAGGCTAACCAAAAACTAGTTCTACACCTGCCCAGTAGTCAGCACTTCTGTGTTGACAAGAATTATCATTGATATGGTCATAATTTATAAATTAACTGTTTACAAAACTTTGAATTATTGAAATACTAAGGCTTTTCTACCTCAGGAATAGATAACCTTAGATGTATTTGGCAAACGTTTAGGAATTTTTGGTTCTCAATGCTCTTCAACTTCGTACTTTATTTGGCCTTTCAGCTGGTCACTGCAATTTTGATTTCCTGTTTAGGAGCGGATTCCAGATCACGTGACAGAGGCCTTGATCTAGATAATGTTATATTTCTTTTACGATTTTCAATTTCTTTCTCCGATGCTTGATGACCAGATTTCTTATTGAATATAGGTTTCTTTTCGAAAATTTTGAGGAACCTCCATGAAAGCCTGTGGTTTTGGAATTGATATTTGCCGGTCCTTTGAAGAAACAAATTTGATATAACATTAACTGTATTGCGGACTGTGTCTGCCGAAGATGGATGTTTTTGTTTGTTTTCATTGTTTACGGAAGCAACAATATTTATCAAAGCAGCTTGTTGAAAATTATCCTTCATATCTGTGAACCTTCTTGGTGAATTTTCTCCTCTGATGGCGACAGAAGCCGAGCTTGTTAGTCTTGGATCATTTTGTGTTTTCCTAAGATACGGATACTGGTCTTTTATTTCTTTCAGGGGTAAACCCGCCCGGCAGATTGTGTTCGCATTTGTGTAACCTCTGTCATTATGTCAAAGTTATGAATAAAACATTTAATTTAAATCTACTTTGGAATTATATGTAAAACATTCTTTTATATATCCGTTGTTTTTGTAAGTATTACATCCATAATTAGCAATTATCCAAGTAAATATTTCCAAAACACTGCAACATACTGTCCTCCAAGAAACCTGCAAAGAAAATATTAAATAATAATAATCCTAATTACTGATATTTTAAATATACATGTTTATTTTCTCTGCATACTGTGTACTTTTATATCAATGGCTACGAGCTGATATAAATCTACATTTAAAATCACTCCAGGTGAGTTATTTGGAAGACAACAGAATGTTTTGATATCATACAAGATAACTCTGCCATTTACTGAGAGCTAAAACTGATAAAATGATATGTTCAAGTGGAGAATAAGGTGAAATATTAAAAACTAATGTGAATACATCAATGAAAAAGTAAAACGTTCTAATGTATTGCGTAATCAACGATTTTCTTGATTTGTCCTTTGTTGGGAATACTGCTAAGCTAAAGTTATGAAGGCTAAAAGTGAAGAAATACATTGAAAGATAGAATTCAAATCTATTTGCTAAAACCTTTACGGCCAACTTTTAATTTGTGTGTGGTAGCAGAAATTATCAGATAATATACAATAAGTATATTTGGTATGATTGTCAATGAAACAAATATCCACCAGAGTTCAAATGACGTGAATTTAAGCAACTCTAGGTTTCTCTACAGCCTTAAAACAGAATGCATCAACATATATGACATAACAAACGTGTGTTAATTTTCCACGAGCATGCCACGTGTGTCTGGAATGTAACCTTCATTTTCTATGCTGAAAACCATAAGTTTGAAAACCAAATGTATGAAACGAATGAGAACATAAGTTGTTTACATCCACGTCATTGGGAGCCTGGTGGATACTAATAGATAGTTGTCTTCATCCACGTCATTTAGACTAAATTTGTAAGGCTAATCATAACGGGTCCCAAAGAATAACCAAAACCTTGTAAAACTAACCAAAACTGGTCCCAAGGAAAAGCTAAAACCTTGTAAGGCTAATCAAAACTGGTCCCAAAATAAGCAAAACCGTAAGGCTAATCATAACAGGTCCCAAAGAATAACCAAAACCTTCAAAACCAACCAAAACTGGTCCCACAAAATAGCCAAAGCTGGCTGATTAAAATTTGTCACAAAGAATAACCAAAACCTTGTAAGGCTACAAAATTGGTCACATAGAATAGTCAAAACATTGTAAGGCTAACAAAACTTGTTACACAGAATAGCCAAAACCTTATAAGGCTAACTAAAACTGATCGCTAAAATAGCCAAAACCGGCTAATCAAAGCCGGTCCTAACAAATAGTCAAAACCTTGTAGGACTATCCAAAACTTGTCCCAAAGACTAGCTAAAACATTTGTTTACAAAACTTTGAATCATTGAAATACTAAGGCTTTTCTACCTCAGGAATAGATAACCTTAGATGTATTTGGCAAACGTTTAGGAATTTTTGGTTCTCAATGCTCTTCAACTTCGTACTTTATTTGGCCTTTCAACATTTTTTGATTCGAGCGTCACTGATGAGTCTTTTGTAGACGAAACGCGCGTCTGGCGCAAATACTAAATTTCAATCCTGATATCTATGATGAGTTTATTTGAAAGATCTGAGTCCCACAGCAATTACAATTATAAAATATCGAATAGTGATAAGATGCTTGACTGAGAGATCTTCGTCCTCTAACAATGCCAATGACCCACTGTAAGTGAATCAAAACCAAAGTAAATCGCATTTTTGTGTTCAAATTACATTAACAGTGCTATTAACAATAAGTAGGTTACGTTACGAAATTTAGTATAGGACGATGGAAGTCGGATTTGAATGATATATATTTATAAGAAAGGAAATTTGAAAAAAAATGCTTTGATGTATTGATATGGGTTTCATCAAAGTAAATAAATATACAAGGAAAATTTTCTATTCACATTCTAACGATCTTCTAAAATGAATAAAACTTTTCATTATAATTTATACATTGTGTAATAGAAAAACTAAAGCTTTTTCAGTGTTATAATTAAGTCAACAAGAAAACTATGCACAATAATCGTTATTCATATTCATATTCAATTACCTTTCCTCGTCAGTTTTAATCTAGCGTCGTAATACAGTATTACAAGCAAATTTACAGATCTAACATTGTTGGGCTGATGTTTAGACGAGTTGTATATACAGAATGTACACAGCCATGTATCACCATCACTGCTGGTGATCCGATGGATAAATCTGTTGTAGAGTTGTCACTGGTTCAGACGTACTTATAAATATAATTATTTCTGTGACTGTATCTTGCATTAATTTGTAGGATCCTTTCCAATAGATATTTCAGCTGATCTGTAACAATTCCATCACCATGCCTTATATATATCATGTACTGTATTACGACGCTAGAATAAAACTGACGAGGAAAGGTAACACCTGACCACCGAAAGCTTTGTTTTTGTGAAGCCTAGGTGGTCGTGTGGTCTAGCGCGACGGATACAGTGCAGGCGATTTGGTGTCACGATATCTCAGTAGCATGAGTTCGAATCCCGGCGAGGGAAGAACAAAAATTTGCGAAATCAAATTTACAGATCTAACATTGTTGGGCTGATGTTTAACGAGTTGTAAATATATATATATATATATATGGATATGAAGTAAATTATTCATAGGGTCACTGGAGAAGATAATTGACTAAAGTCACTAATCTTGATAAAGAAAACAGTACTAAACCATTTTGTAACAAAAAAGATCTATTGCGTTAAACAGTTAGCCTAACAGATACTAACAATGTCGAAAATTTCCGTTAACCAATTGATTCTTTATCATAAATATTTTACAAAGTTTTGATCGTTTATAATTTGTTTTGAATGGATATTTAATCAAATGATTTTTTGGATGTTCAAATATTAATAAAAATATCAAACAATTTATGTTTATTGACACCAAGACATAGAATTATATCAAAGGAATATAACGTTCATATGATAAAATAAATGTTTAAATAAAAACTGAAAGTAGTTAGATAAATAACTCTGTGTAAAGGTCATCAAATTGTCAAAAACAAAAGGATTTGGTCGAATCAAAATTTATCTTTCTCAGAGTTATGGGTGAAAATGGCATTTAAACTAATAAGAAACAATATGTTTCTATAGCACCCTTAAATATTAGTTTACGAGGATGTTTGATCTGAAATTACTAACTGAAAAAGGGATAATTGAATGAAACGACATTGTCGATATGTTTGAAAGTAAAATACATGTTTTTATCCTTGTCGTTAAGGAAATTGTATTAATTTACCTTCGTTTTTGGTATAGGGGGACAAGTGTTGAGGCACAAATAGTACAAGAATCTTAGAAAGGGGTTCCATGGAACTTCAGAAGACCTCATTGATAAGGGTATAGGATTACTTAATTTATTGTTGATAACAACATTTAAAAGTGTCAATTTTCAAAGAATTCCGCTCAAACCGGTTCTAGATGCGTCTTAAACTTGCAGTGAGGTAAGAGTTTTTGAATGCTTTACTGTGAACTTTGAGATGAAGAACAGCAATAAAGGCGCTGTTCCTTTGCTTTTTTTATTTTGTTTTTGCTGTGCATGTATAAGACATCCCATGTCATTTTCTTTTCTATTAATCACCGAAAACGAGAAAGAGATCATCAACTGGTTAATGTTCTTCAACAGCTAAGACCCATACCAGAAGGCAAGATATAAAAGGCTCATGATATACTAAAATATAAAAATAGACTGTTTCCTAGACCAGGATACCAATCAGAACACTTCTGACAGGATTTAGTATTAAAACATAATCAGTCTCAGAAAACCGTGACATTGTTTGTATCGAAAAATGAGATTAAAAATACGTCATATGTAATGTATTTCTAGAGGTTTCTCTGTTGTGGTCTAACTAGCAAAATATAAATTTGAATAAATGCAGTTGATGGGTATACGTTAATAATACAGTAACCAAAACGACAAAAATAAGACATCTAAAGGGCATCATACAGTTATAGACAGGCGTCTATACAACATGCCAAGCTCTTAATCGTTCTGAGTCTATAAACTAAACAGAACAAATCAAAGATATATCATCGATGTCAAACTCTCCAAATAATAAAGTACAGTATGATAAGACAACCGCTAAGAATGTGCCGGACTTGGAACCGGCACATGAAAAGGTGGCGAAGCTAAATTAGATGTTTAAATCACAACCCTCCTCTTTTTTGCAATCTCAATCAGCAGACTAACAAAACAAGCAAACTAACAAAAAAAAAAAAAAACATGATCAACAAAACCATAAAGCTCTGGCCTTTTTTTGAGTGCGATTATCGAACTCAGACTCAGAAACCAACCAATCAAACTGTTGTGGTGTTTCGAGCACATATTCGTACTACGAGTACTGAGTAGAGTTTTATGACCGTTACCCTACTCCTTGCGGACATAAAAAGTTCCAGTACGATAATCGTACTCACAGTACTCACACTCAGAATTTAATAAATCAAAATGCTGGATTTGGTGTTTCGAGCACATATTTTTTTTTATCTAATTTAAAATGTCTCAAATTCGAACACTTGTTGAGTTTTTTACCCTTTACAGCTCTTCAGTTACCGTCAAAGTTTGAAGTTTCAGAGCAATGTTTTGACACTAAATTCAAGCAGCATCGTATATATCAACCTCCAAATGTAGAAAATAAATATTTGTCTTACCTTTATCCCCAGTTCATAAAGAAGTTAAAGCTCCTTGTGAATATTCTGTAATAAATACATGAAATTTACATTAGATAAAATATATAAGTATAATTATCATGCTGTCTTTGTAAAACGTACACATTAAATGAAATTAAAGAACAATCTTCCTTGTAAACATTTCAATTTTAAAACTTTCTGTTTCACAGCAGGTCATTAGATTTTAAATTTTGTAATTTACAGTGATTTAAAACATTTAAATGCCTGACAACGTTGCAGATGCGTAGAAACAAACATAAAAATCACGGTAGAAAGTCGTAAATATTTAAACCGACATGCGTTTGTGGGCAAGCGTAAAATTTATAGACATCGAATGAACTTGAAAATTTGAGTGATTTTATTTTTTCTTTTTTCTAATGAGCATTATTTTTGCTTGAGTGTGTCCGGTGGAATTTGTTTTACGAGTGCATGCGTATATGGAAAATGGATTTAAGGAAATGTGACTAGACCATATCTAATAAACACAACGAGGCGAAATCAGCTCCGATAATTTTAGTCGGTACGGCCGCGCACTTTTTTCTTCAATGATATAAAAAAAGTCTTTGTAAAAAGCAAATAGGACCCCATAGATTGATGTCACTGGTTAAGGTACAATCAAAGCCCAGTGTTTAGTGTTTTCTCGTGTCTATAGCTGTATTCAAGAGAAAAAAAAATACACGCGTAAAACACAGTACAGTCTGTATGTAGCATGGCCATGAATACAGCTACTCTCTCTCTCTTTAAAATATCTCATTTATTGAAAATGAATGGAACGAGAGAAAATTTGAACCTAATCCTCATTTTATATTGATCTAACAGATTTATTTCACAAATATATGCTTATCAATATTTAATGAGCGAAAATGTATTACGTTTTGAATTCTTTAATATTGAGTATCTATTATTTGGGTGTATTGTAATGTCTTTACGACTGTTACTTTTGTAACTTTAAAATACTTTTCATTATAAGTGTTTGATTATTGATATTTGACATACTATATATAGGATGTTTTTCCACAGAATGCAAGTGAACAGCAATCAAACCATAAACATTCTAAATAAAGTCAATCTGAATCTAAATCATATCACTAACTCACACAGAACTGTTTTCAAATATCTTGCTCTCGCTTGCCTGGATAATAATTTCCAGTCAATATTTTTCTGGCAACCGAAAGTATATCAATTTTGAATTTAAAAAACAAGTGACTATTAATAAACGAACTCTGAACTAAACTGATACCCGTTCTTGCTTTTTTTATGTAGATAATAAATGAAGTATTGAATAATCACCCCCCCAAAAAAAATTTTTAAAAATCAGGCACTCGGTCAATGGTTTTTGTATTATTTTGTCCATTTAGAAATGTGATAGTGGCAGTTCTTTGGTAGTCTCTGTTGATATAAAAATAAGAAGATGTGGAATGATTGCCAAAGAGACAACTCTCCACCAGAGACTAAATGACATAGAAGTAAGCAACTGTTGATTCATTTTGTGTTTCAGGATTTCCCTGATAAAGTATTTTTACTATTAACAATGCAACTGATCCAAAAATTCAAAGGGCCAGTAAAAGCTGAAATCATCCCTTCGAACATTTTGACATGACAGGGTTGACCGTTAAAGAAAATCCGTGTCACAGATGACTAAGGATATGTACCATTTGTCGTAGCCATCATCATTCCTTCTTTCCTCGTATACTACTATTATCACCGAACATTTACTGGTCATTAGCAACCAGACGGGTGTAACTTGCGGTGCAGGAGTTGCTTACTCTTCTAGAACACACACGTTCACTCGCAGAATAAAGTGGGTTTCGTGTTGCCCAATCTTTAGTTTTCAGTGGAGTTTGGTCTTTTTTCTTTAGAGCATGTGTCCTTCTTCGTGATATGAATTCGATTGCCACCATGGTACATATATGATGCATCTTTGATTGTCACCTTGGTATCTTTGTCTAATCTCAGAAGTGTGTAGAGCTGGACATATGGTCCTGACTGTCTACCATTTTTTAACAATACATTGGTTTTGAAAATTAAGTTTAAGATTGAAAATTAAGTTTGATATTGAAAATTGAGCTTAATATTGAAAATAAGGATTTTCTAAAAAAATGAAACAAAAGTTCTATTTCAACCAAGGTTTGAATTAAGCTTCCAAAAATAGCATTGAATGAAGCAAAACAAAATTTCTTTATTCTTTAAGTTAAAGTTTTGCATCAATTTGGGCTCTTGTTGTTTGTTTTTGTTTAAACATTCTAACCGAAAAAAATGGTCGGCCGAATTGATATAAAACATATATGTACATGAAACTCTATCAATTTGAAACGTGAACGATTTAACCACAAAATATAATAGTGTATATGAATCAACATCGTGGGAAACTATCTAAATTAAAGTTAGCCTTCGTCTTGAAAATAAAATCTTTAAGGACAATAATTACTCATTCACATAAAATATTGCTATAATATTAAAGTATGTATAATGACTTTTAGCCTTTTAAAAGACGGCAAATATTATTAAACTGAAACATTATGCAATAAGGTAGATTATTGTTAAAAGCAACTTTTATTTTATTCGTTTGTGATTTCCAATATTTTTCGGTCTGCATGTTGTTTTGTCTCAAACAAAATAGATTTTCATTTTCGTCTTTTTTTGTATCAAATAACTAATTTAAATAAAAACAAAACTTCTTACCTGCATAGGTAAACTCCAGTTTTAATCATTTCAAAAGATTTGTCAGTTATTACAAGTAAAGGTGTAAATAGCAACTGAACGACAATTAAATTGTCAAAATTAAAATACACCATTATTTTGGTAGACCTTGATTTACGTTTGATATTTAAATAAATGACCTCGGGTTTTATCGTAAGATGGCAATGGAAACGTTATTTAAACTCAATGAGATAAAGTAGCAAAACATTTGTAAAGTATATAATAAAGATGTATTAAATTGGTGCTATGGTTGACCTCACACCATTTCAACAAAGACAAATACAATCAAATATCTACTGCAAATAATTCAAAACTTGTTGACTCAAATATACGATCATATTTTAAATTTTATAACCTTAAGGTCAACTTTATCAAGTAACGATCCAATTGTCTTGAACAACCGACAATACTTTTTGAATTTTCTTCTGTCTATTGTCGCAATACACCGGAAATTAGCCTTTAAATTGAAGCTACGTGAAGATTGTCGGTAAAAGCTAATGGTATCATATGTATACAGATGTTACGGTGTTCATACTATTTCTTTTATATATATCTAAATTTCCTTTTTTGATAGATCTATCCCTTCCATACTTCTAGACTTCATGATATTTGGTTATTTGAACTGAGAAGAATGTGTTATTTTACTATAATCAATAGCTTTACTTGTTGTCTCCTAGAAAACAAAGCATGATGTGCAAATTAATGAAATGTAAATATTAAATCTCATATATATGTACATATTGCAATCAAAATTTGTATTAAAGCATATAATCAAAATTGAAAATTGCTCATTCACGTATACGGAATTGTAATTACATCAACTTAAATATTGACATTAATAATGAATGTCTTCATTGTGATAGCTGCTTTGGGTAAATGAATGATAGTGGAGATTAAACAAAGCAGGTATCCCTGACAGATTATATAAAGCAAACACAACTTCAAAAATCATTAAGAAAACCCTCGGGAGACGGAACATCCATGCGTTGTTGTTGTTGCTTCAAAATTCCTTTCAAACGTTAATAATTTGAAGTACAACTTTTGACTCCTTATTTTTTCTCAGTGATTTTATTTCATTCAATAAATTTAAAGAGATCATCGTTTATCCATCTCTGAGAAACCCATTGCAGAAAAAAGAGAAAAAGTAAACCGGTTAAAAACAAAAACAAATAAATTGAATGAAATGAAATAAGTAGATGTAACCAAAATGACTTGTCTATGAAGAACGGACAAAACTGTGGTCAAAAGACAAAAGATTTAAAAGAATGAAATAGCCTATTTCACATTTATACAATTAACAAGAACCCCCACTAACAAGCGGAGATAAACTCAGGTGCTCCGGAAAGGCAAGCTGTGGTGTTCACAATTGACACCATTCTTATAGTATCAAGCGAAAAATTCTGGTATACACAATGATTATTGAGCTTAAATTTGTTACACTTCTAACAATACTGAAATGGAAACTTGTAGGACAATGTTACGGCTTACTCAAAACCTTTAAATGAAAAATATATGGTACGCGCAACTAATACAATATGATCGTAATCAAAGTATAAAAAATAAAAGAAACTCTAGCCATTGTGTTCTAATCCCCTACCACATAGTCACACAGTACACGCATCTGAAGGTATATTCAGATATTTTCCAGTCTTTATTTCGTTTTCTTATTCATACGTGATTCTTTCTGTTGCTCATTCGATTTTCTGAATCAAAGACAGGAGAAAAAAATAAAAAGAAAAGCTATTTAATTTTACTATGATAGACGAAACCTCAATATAGGTACCATCCATCAAGTAGTTGTGGATTATACGTCTTTGAAGCAACAACACAAACAAAAAACACAAACAAAACATGAAAATGCAAGTTATTATGCAGAACAGACGGTTTATCTCATGTATGCACCTTGGTGTTTATTGAGTTGATTTAAAGGTTTTTCGATACATTTTCAGTCTGAAATTTCTGATAAAAGAGATCCTTTCAAGCAGATCTTTAAAATGGGTCATTAAATTTTCATTTTAAATCTCGACCGACCTTGTTAGTAGATAAATACCTTAATTGGGTTTCCCTTGTTTTAATCAGTTTACTAAATCAACAAAAACGTTTCATTCAATGATCGAATTTTCTGTCGAGACGAAACATTTACTTTACGTAGAACATTAATTTTCGATAAAAGAAGCAAATAATGGTCAAATTAAAGTTGAAAAGAATGCAAAAAGTAACAATATTAGTATTTATGTTACACATGAATATGACCTATTTACCAGTATCTAACACTATAATCAACTAACGATCGTATGCTTATAAAAAAAACACAACTTTGTCTCCAAACTAGAAAAAGTAATGTGAATTATTAGGAATAAAGTTATATGCGTTCTTTTGTCAAAAATAATGTATACTGAATGCAACAAACATAAGTATGAAAGCAATCCATTTATACTTAGAATTGAAAGAAATAGAATTGTGATTAAAAATGTGTCACGTTCTTGTATGGCCCGATCAAGAAAGTGCAATGCAATCACTAAAATTGGAAATGTTATTTCATGTCAAGTTATTATGTCACAGCACCTACATAGTAATCTGATTGCAAATAAGCCATATACCGTGTCATTTTGTCAATTGCCTCTTCAAACTTGTGATTGTATTCAGAAAGAAAATACAATCGTTCAATATCGATGCCAAAATGTAATATAACTTTAAGCGGTATAAAAATTATGTCATTTTACTACAATACACACTCTACTATTTTTTTTTTTTATTTTTTGCTGTTAGTAACGTCTTTCCCATGAATGTTACCAAATCCTTACTGTATTTTTTCTTATTATTTTTTTTTTTCTATCAGAAATGTTTCATTACAATATTCACAAAAAAATCTGCCTGAATTGGTCACTTAGTAAATGAAGATAACACTTTATACATTTCGTGGGTCCGACCAGGTTTAATCAACCATTTTCTACATAAGGAAATACCTGTACCAAGTCAGGAATATGACAGTTTTTTTTCCGTTCGTTTGATGTGTATGAACTTTTGATTTTGTCATTTGATAAAGGACTTTCCGATTTGAATTTTCCTTGGAGTTCGGTATTTTGTTATTTTACTTTTTCTGGATGTACCGTTCATCAGGAACACTGCAAACGATGTATAACGTATCGAAATAGTGACTCTCCTGCAAAGGTATATGGTTACCTAATTCAAAAGAAGGGTTTTTCCACTAGAGGTAACGGTCAACGTTCCCATCTACCACTTTCAGTACTCTAGAGCTAGCAAAAGTTTTAAAATCCATCCATCAATTCATTGTTTGATATTCCACCAAGAGCAGCCTACCAACAAAACTCCACTGATTTGTACACTAGTATTAATCTTTTTAATTCTTGTACATAGTCTAGTTTAGAATTACATCGTGAATGCTTTTTCATTGTGAGCGTGCGGCAAAAGCAAGCACCATAAGTGACGCATAGATCACGTAGCAATCAGCGACTCTTTTTCACAAAAAAATCTTACGACCAAAATTGATCGTAAGTTATACTGAAATGTGTAGGACTTACCACAGGGACTCGGTTAGCAGATTAAAATTTTGTTTTGTAAAATCTCCTATTTTCAGTATACGGATATGGATAGTAAACTGCACATTGCTAGAAAACAAAGAAATATCGATGTCATCGTCAAATACGTTAATAAAGTAATACAAATAGACAGGAAATACTAAAAAATATAAAAACATTTATTAACAAAATTTTAATCTGCTAAGAGTCCCTGTGGGACTTACGACACGTAAGATTTTTTGTGGAAAGAGCCGCTGAGAGGCACCAAGGTGACAACGTAGAGGACGAGCAAAAAAAAAAAAAAACACAAAAACAAAAAAGAAGCAATAAAAATTTTTTTAAAATCCCCAGACAAACACAGGTTACGTGAAGGACTTTGAAAGATCAAATACAATCAAACAGAGGTAAAGAAGAGGAATAGGTATATAAGAAATACAGTACGAAACAGAGACGGAACCAAGCAAGACCCAATTCTGCACAACAGTCAATGAAGAGGACCTTGCAAGACCAAATACAGCCTGGTACAGGCAAAGAAATGGACTAGGCATGTAGGCATGACCAAATACAGCACAAAAAAGATAAAGACGTGAACGATACACCATGACACATGTAAAGGAAAGGACTAAGCTTAGTCATATACAATGCGACGCAGCAGATAAAGAAGAGAACTAGGCAAGACCAGATACAATGTACCACAATACAAATCAATGTAAAACAGTATCCCAGGGATTTGTTGGGCATCAAGAAAGGAAACAACCTGTTGCTACATATATGCCAAGGACAACACAGGCACGCACAGGTAAAACGAGGACTATACAGTCCGAAAACGACAAGTCATCGCCAAGTGCAACGTGACACAGGTTATTAAAAGGCAAGACCAAATACAATACGACACAACCGAAATCATTGGAAAACTGTATTTTCTCTGGTTATTTGGTTATTTTCTCTGGTTATTTGGTTCTCAAGAAAGGCAGTAACTTGTTGCTCCATATGCACCAGTCCATATATAAGTCAACAACTATGAAAACAGAATTCTTTTAACAGTCTATCGTCTCACAACGAAGAATTCCCCGTTTGAAAATCTGTTCGTTTTGAAGAGGTTTGGCAAATTTTCCCTGTATTAAAGTTCACAGGGTCAAAATCTAAAGATACCAAAGCCTACTGGAAATTGAATATTTAAGAATCTTTATCATATCCTTTAAATATTTCAACAATTAAAAATCTTTATTATATCCTTTAAATATTTCAACAATTTTACATATTTCTATAAACTCAAAATAGTACTCAGCGCTACATGTTGCTGTTGAAGGCATTTTGATACAAATTGTAGATTCTACATGCTTTTGTCGAATTTTGAATCTAAGGACAAATTAACATAAATCCTTAATTTTACTTCCGACAAAATTTTGGTTTTGCTTTATAATGAATGTCCTTATATTTTTGGAGATAAATACTAAAATTTGCCAAAATCGTCAAAATTGCGGTTTTGGACTATCTTTTGGCGTTTATTATTAGGTGATCTGTTTAGAAATAAGGCATGCTATTGTAAAAAGACATAAAGTAAACATGTTGGGCTGTGATACTGTGAATTTATCAAAGATTTAAATATTTTTTTTAATGCCCTGGTGTGCAACAATTTTTAGGGAAATTAGCTTACCTCCAATTTGAACTGATCTTTGTTGGCAGCAGACATGGCATTAATTTGTCTAGCTTGCGTTAAGCACATTACTTAGCTAACAATAAAGTCTTTCTTAATAATCGAATTTTCTGTTTAAATAGAAGGAATAATGAATATTGCTGTTGTAATTAATAGATTTTTATTTCCGATAACAGAGGCAAACAATGAAACAATAAACTTCAAAAGTTTCCATCGGAAAATACTTACAACTGAGAATACAACAGTATACCAACTTTCTGTTATTAAAGGATACGTACGGCCTATTAACGTTTATTAAACATTTAATTGTTCTACAGATCACAATGTCCCTACAGTCAAGATTATTCAAAAGGGAACTGCATTGATTCTCTACCCTTTGTCTCTATACTGTAAACATGTCTGGTGTGAATAATTATGTACTGTGTTTTAGATGATAATTATCATGACGGGAGGCTATACTGAACATAAGGAGATCAGGCTTCGCGGTCATAAAACTTTCGAGCACGATTTTCGTACTCAGACTCGGAAATCAACCAATCAAAATACTGGATTTGGTGTTTCGAGCACAAATTTTGTACTCCGAGCACTGAGTAAAGTTTTATGACCGAGAGCCCTGGAGTCAAAATTGGAAAAATAGAGTACAATACATAAGCATTGCAAATCAGAAGTGACAAGTACGGACAATAAAATAAACATTGCAAATCAGAAGTGACAAGTAAGGACAATACATAAACATTGCAAATCAGAAGTGACAAGTAAGGACAATAAAATAAACATTGCAAATCAGAAGTGACAAGTAAGGACAATACATAAACATTGCAAATCAGAAGTGACAAATAAGGACAATACATAAACATTGCAAATCAGAAGTGACAAGTAAGGAGAGTATATAAACATTGCAAATCAGAAGTGACAAGTAAGGACAGTATATAAACATTGAAAATCAGAAGTGACAAGTAAGGACAATACATAAACATTGAAAATCAGAAGTGACAAGTAAGGACAATACATAAAATATTGCAAATCAGAAGTGACAAGTTAAGACAATACATACATATTGCAAATCAGAAGTGACAAGTAAGGACAATACATAAACATTGCAAATCAGAAGTGACAAGTAAGGTCAAACAAGGGACGACGCAGAACATGTAAACTTACACACAAATACAAACTTCTATGAAACCGGGAACGATCTCAATTTCGAAGGGTTAGCATATATTGCTTATAAAGGACACTCGTTGTTTTGGCCAATACCAATAACTGTTCTCGTTTGAAAAGAGTCATGAAAACTACACCACAATGTTGTTAAAGAAAATTCATTTAAAATTAAGGAATACAATCTTCTTCCATATACTGCCCACATTCAACTTTCTGAATATACTGGCAAATTAGTTACGCATGGTTAAAAACAGGATAAAAGCAAATGTTCATCTTTAGTTTGTAAGGTAGGTCATTTGAGATTTGAATGTCTCAAATGACTGTGCTGTGGCGATCTCCGGGGAATGATAAAAACAATTGTGTTCCATGAATTCCGAACTCCAACTTCCGAAAGTGAAATGACGACAACCTTTTATTTCAAAAAAAAATATTACACGTAAAATAATATTTTGTAATTCCATAGGTATAAATAATTTATTTAAAAAAAAAGCATCATTCAAGCATTGTCATGCACACTTGACTTTAAACGAAGTAGGTTGTTCTGATTGCATCTTTTATGTATATTCAGCTATTTGATTCGCATCATGGTGCGATGCTATTAGTTTCAGTTGATATACACGCCATCTTGAAATTATTACTTAACACCAATTATTTATGATTGGTTGCTTATTGGGGTGGCTAAGATTCTATTGGATTGAATGAGTTATAAAATTGGGAACACATCAGAAAGGAAAGAAGAAATCATATATGGATGGTCTGACAATATGGGTATTCGACACCCGATCGTTGAATATGTTGATATAGGATCATTGTTGGATAATTGTTGATAGTCAAAATTCATACTTTTGTTACAATGCGTTGATAGTCAAAATTCATACTTTTGTTATAACGCATTTCCTTTGCTTTAATTTGTATAACACGATTCGATGTATTCACATTATTTACTATGTATGATGTGTATGGTGATAATATATCACCAGTCATTACATATAAGAGAGGCGAAAGATACCAAAGGGACATTCAAACTCATAAGTCGAAAATAAACTGACAACGCCATGGCAAAAATGCAAAAAGACAAACAATAGCATACAAAACACAACATAGAAAAAACCAAAGACTGAGCAACACGAACCCACCAAAAACCAGGGGTGATCACCTATTTTGGGAGGTTTAGCTAGCTATAAAACCAGGTTTAATCAATCGTTTTCGTCGGAAAATGCCTGTACCAAGTCAGAAATATGACGTTTGTTTTCCATTCTCAAGTTGAATTTGTCAGTTTTTTTTTATGAATTTCTGCCTTATAGACCACTTTCGAGTTTGTCCGTCACCGGAAAAACTCGTCAATTATGAGCGCCTTTATGACGTCATTTACCAGATAGAGGGATCGCCTGTATCCCTGCACTATTAACGTTCATCAAGCGTCTTAGTGATCGTCATTGTGCAGGATAAACTAGAAATAATTTTTGTTCGGTAGGTCTAATCACAATTCCTAATGACAGCAGTGCTGATTGTCAATTATGAAAATTCAATTTGCCGAATAGTTCGTGCAATATAGCATCATAGTTTTCCAACCAATTGCTCAACATGGGAACGGAAGTGACGATGCCCCTAAACGCACGAATGATGTTCACTAAAACCAGAGTTTTTGACGGAAATGCATCGAACTCGAAAGTTGTCTATTGAATTTACGTTGGAGTTCGGTATTTTTGTTTTAATTTTTAATAGGTTCCTATACGAGAAAAATTGAGTGATGTTTTCTGTTTTTAATTTTAAATTTCTATATTCATTTAACATATTGCAATTTTTCTGATAACATTGAACATAATTTATATGGTAGTTAAGTATTATATATGTCAAAGGTTGAACAATGTACTTATAGGTCAACATTTATTCAGTCAAGACAAATAATTGTAATTTCAAATAATAAATAATAATTACAAGGCAAGTTGTCATTTGTTAATTGCTACTTAGTCAAATATTGTGACCATGATTTAAAAAAAATACAAAATTGCTCAAGTACCTGATCAGTGACAAATATAACATGAAGTGATATACCCATTTACAATAAGATTTTTTTTTAAAGAAGCAAGCTATGCCCTCCATATCGAAATCAAAATTTAAAATAAATCTTCCACTTCAATTGAAATAAATAACTATTCCTGTTATCTTGAGACTTTTGTTATTCATGCCAGCATCAGTTATTAGTGGCGACGGGAATATCTTCAGATGGATGAGGGGGCAAGGGGTTCCAATAACAGCAAAACAGCAAATTGATTTGGCTTATAACTGATAACAAGGAATTGAAAAGGTATAAAAACAGATAACAGTAATTGAAAAATTAAAATCAGTCGGGTCCAGGACAAATCCAGTATATATCTTATTATAATCCTTTGTAATGAATTCCATTTTCTATGAACATGTTTTTAGAGTTATATATCTAGAATTGGTTGACTCAATGTATGGTAATATTTTTTGTTATGGAATACTTTTTCAGCATTTATTTTTGTACTTTTAAAGAAGCTCACACATGCTTGTAATTTAAATAGTGAGTGTATTGTTAGAAAAGAATCACAGAGCTGAGTCTGTGTTCCTTATTATATAAAAGGTGTTTAGGTTAACTGGTCGTATGGAACTAGGACTTAAATGCAATCCTCATCAGGTATTCCTGGCCATATGTTTTCCTTTTGTCAAGTCTGCGACTTTTGTCGCAAAAGCGAGACATAGTGATCACACATTCCGTCGGCGGCGTCGTCGTCAGGGGCATCCACAAATATTCAATTCTTTTCAAATTTGAATAACTTTCTTAAAATATCCTGGATTTCTACCAAACTTGGACAGATGCTTGTTTATGATCATAAAATAGTATCCAGAAGTAAATTTTGTAAAAAAAATAATCCTATTTATCCGTATTTTACTTATAAATGGACTTAGTTTTTCTGCCAGTTTACATTACATTCACTCTGTAGTTAAAGTTTTAAAATTTTTAATAACTTTCTTAAACTATCCTAGATTTTTACCAAACTTGGACCAAAGCTTGTTTATGATCAAAAGCTTGTATCTAGAAGGAAATTTTGTAAAAATTTATTTCTTGTATTTCCATATTTTACTTATAACATGATTGTATAAATGGACTTTAATAAGTTTTTCTTTCTGTTAACATTGCATACAGTCTGCAGTTAAAGTTTTAAAACATTTATTAGATTCATAAACCATCCTGGATTTTACCAAACTTGGACAGAAGCTTCTTACAATCAAAAGATAGTATCTAGAGGAAATTTGTATGCCCCCGCCGTAGCATTAAGTTTACCCTTGTCCCTCTGTACATACGTCCATACGTCCCAAAGTTGGTTTCCGTTCTCTAACTTCAGTTTGTCTCAACCAAATGTTATGAAACTTATACACAATGCTTATTATCATAAAATACAGATCAAGTATGAATTTTGGGGGCGTCACTTTAACCGTTCTAGAGTTATGCCCCTTTACAAATGAAAAAAAATGCTGAATTTTTTAGTTTCCGTTCTCTAACTTTAGTTTGCCTCAACCAAATGCAATGAAACTTATACACAATGCTTATTACCACAAAATACAGATCAAGTTTGAATTTTAGGGTTGTCACTAAATTTTCTAGAGTTATGCCCTTTACAAATGGAAAAATTGCTGAATTTTTCATTTCCGTTCTCCGAGTAAATTAAGTTTGCATCAACCAAATATTATGAAACTTATACACAATACGTATTACCACAAAACGCAGATCAAGTACAAATTTGGGTAGGGTCACTTCTACTGTTCTTCAGTTATGTCCCTTTATAACTGTATATGATATGCAAGGGGCATCATCTGTGTCCCATGGACACATTCCCATTTATTTAATAACTTTTACCCATTTTGTTGAGCCTGCAACTAACTTCAAAAGTAGGCGAGACACTAGTACTGGGTTCCGCGGAACCCTTACGAATTTTATAATATTTTAAAAGAATTGTTCAATTTAATATGCACATACAGGAAACAAGGATCGTTATCCCTATACGTAAAAATCAAGATAATTCTAAATACATGTTCATAGAAAAGTAATTTATTACAAAGGATAATAATAATATATACTGTAATGGTCCTGGACCCACCTAATATTAAAATGTTTATGTGATGATCTGTGATTAAATATAAGAAGATGTGGTATGAGTGCCAATGAGACAACTCTCCATCCAAGTCACAATTTGTTAAAGTAAACCATTAATATAGGTCAAAGTACGGTCTTCAACACGGAGCCTTGGCCCACACCGAACAGCAAGCCATAAAGGGCCCCAAAAATGACTAGTGTACTGTCAACCCATTCATATGTCTATATGTTAATTGAATCCTTCTCCGAATACGGGACCACCATGTTACTAGTGGAAAATCCCAATTCAATTTCTACCGAAGATTGGCTGTTAAAATGCTAACATTCCAATTTTCAGTTAACAGCAAATACATTCTCACAATAACAGATAACAAAAAACATAATAGTCTTATAACAGCTAACAAGGAATAAGACAATAACAGCTAACAGCAAATATATTTTCAGAATAACAGATAACAAAGAATTAAATTGCCCCAAAACAGCAAAACAGTTAAACCCTTGCCCCCTCATGGATATATTAAAATTTTACTGCTATTCTTATTTAACCCAAAGGGTTACTATGGTATAGAAATATGGTCACTTTAGTTTTCCTTCGACGGGCAGGAAAACCCTAACCAAAATGAGGAATCCGTTTGGCTGTGTGGTATGTATAAATTCGAAGCCATGTCCGGTCAGATGCGGATGTTAAATCCGATGCCTCGATTATAAAGAGTGTAACAAATCTTTGAACAGTCCAACGTATCACCTTGCAGAACGTACCTATTGTATTTAAAATTTGTAGAAGCTTTTCCTCCTGATTTCGCATGAAATAGTTGCAACTGGACGTTTATGTGAGCGCGACATCACAAAACATCCTTTATTTTGTCTTATCTTCTAAATAAACTGATCATATATACCAGGATTAAATTTTTGTACGACAGACGTGCGGCGCGTTTCGTCTATAAAAGACTCATCAGTGACGCAAAAAAAAATAGTTTAAAGGCCAAATCAAGCACAAAGTTAAAGAGCATTGAGGACCCAAAGACTCCGAAAGGTTTTGCCAAATACAGCTAAGGTAATCTATTCTTCGGGTAGAAAATCCTTAGTATTTCAAAATTGTCGCTTAATATGCGTCCTCAAAGAAATATAACATCAGTTTTTTGTTCGTTCGTTCGTTCGTTTATTTATTGTTTTTCTTTTCTTTTGATTTGAGTTGACATGACCTGAGCTTAATCTTCTGGTTTCAGTGTCTGTTACATATACACGTGTACTGAAATACTTGGTAGTTTTTATTTTCGTCTTTGCGTTGCATTTGACTCGTATCTTCTTTTGGGTTTTCGACCCTTTTTCCTTGTAATGTAGTACCCGTGTACCCGTCTTTCATTAAACATAATATCATTTACCTATCACCAAGCCCCTTCTGCTTGACAGAAATGTTTGTTGAATATGTTGCCAAGCTTATTTCCAGTGCATCGACGGATTGTATGGAAACCAATGTATATCAGTTAATTATTTAACGTAACTATTAAAATCACACGTATACACAATACTTCGTGACGACAGTGAATACACTGATAAATAGTTCTTATATTATTCTGTGGAACAATGCATAGAACCTTTACTGTGAAAATTATAAAGCAGAAAATCTTCAATACATTTTCAAAATTAAAAATATAAACTTTTAATTCGATTCCTTATCATGTCCAAATAATCTTGTACAAAGTAATTTTGATTTAGTACTACTATTGCCAGAATATAAGTAAATGTATAATGAACTCAGTGCTATATTATTTTGAAGACTTACCGTTTATCTGTTATCCTCAGTCTTTATTGATTCGGAACTTCGTCCAAGTAGCATGTCACGTGTCTCGGAAACATATCATCTATTGACGAGGAAATATCATCCGTCTTGGATTGAACGGATTTACTACCTATATTAATAATATGTTTTATTGATTTACAGGTATTGATGTGTTATTAATTTTATCAAATTTATCTCCGAATTCCTTGGTAGACATTCAATCGTAACAAATTCTATAGTCTCTAACAGTTAAACTGATTGAGATTTTTATTTGATTAAAAGGGTATTGTTTTAAATAATTACAACTTGTCTAGATGGAATAAAATGATAGTTTAACTGAGCGGAAGGCTATCAGAAAAAAAACCTGGATTATTAAAAATGTGGTACTTCATAAAAGGACAAATATCAGTTAGATAGGGATTTATTTCAATTTTTTACTTAGATATACCAGAAACTAAATGTCATTACATTAGTTTACCGACGTTCATTTATCGCAAATCCATTTTGAATATACAAATCAAGTGAAAACATTGAGGTTATAGCATGAACTCAAAAACGAGCAAGACTGGTCGCGTCGACATGGTATACGTTTCCTGGTATGTATGCATCTACCGCCATGCGAATCCAGACTTGGTCAAAATATCACGACAGGAAAAGGACATTCGGTAAATTTACATATCAGACGAATATTCTTGTATCTATTAAGATCCATGACCTCGAAAACCTGTCTCTCGTGATTTGAGACATATAAACATACTATTGGTCAACCAATTTGTGAACGTGGGTAGTGTCGAATTTAGTCGTTCTTTCTCATAACCTTCATGGAGCATCTTTTGCGTTATGAGCACACCTCTGCTGATGACGTCTGCGAAATGTGACAATGCACATGCATGTATTTTTCTATAAACCAAAGTCGCAAAAATAAATCGCTCTTGAAAATGATATATTTAACTATTAATCAGAACCAAAGCTCCGACTATTGAACGGATTGTATCACCAGGAACAGATATTCCATCTGAAGCTGTATCGGGTACTATTATAAAAGTTCCGTACCGATTTCTGAGTGCAAGGTTTCGTTTCGGGAGAAAAAAAATCAATCGTCAGATACCAAAGCTTTTGTACACCAAAGGCATACACTGTGTGAAAGCATAAACAAAGGTCCAAACAATCGCTTAATCCTAATTCAGGTCAATTTAGTTACAGTTTTTACAGAATGATTGGCAAAAAACAGAAAAATTTGTCAAAAAGTCGTATTGTAATGGCTATAGCTCTTTAAGTAAAAGTCTTCCTTTTTTTTTCTTTTTTTCGTTTGTATTTTTGTTTGTTTAATTTGTATTTTATTTTTTTTTGTTTTTGTTTTCTAAATATTCATTTATTTATTTTTATATATTTATTTTTTCTTCATATTGTTTTCTTTCTGTCTTCACTTTTCTGTCTTTTGACATCAATCCATATATATTTATATAAAATAGATATACCATTCTATACATGCATGCTTATACATATATTTTGTATTACATTGCTATAAATGTTAAATGGAGAAGACTTCATAAGTCTATTTGACTTGTGTCTTATCCAATTTGTACTTGAACAATAAAATATGTTTAAACTATAGCTCTTTACGAGTCCAAAATGATCAGGATCATTTTAATAAACATATAATGTATTTAATTCGCCTAAAGTCTAAACAATACAACTACTAACAAGGATCCTGACTTGTGACAGGCACATGAATATGTGGTGAGGTTAAAGTATTTTTTTTGGTGATATCAACCCTACCCCTTTCAATCTTAATCAGTGAAATAACACTATGCACACTTATATGAAAATGTTTACATAAAAATCACCTTACTCTGAAATAACACAATAACGGATAACAAAAACACAAGTACAAATAAAACCAAAACGAAAATTAATGTATCATAGAATAGTCTCAGTTACTGAAAGACAGCTCAAAGTTTTATTCCCACTAATACGAAATCATGCCTTACACTCTAATATCGGTGACTGTACATCACAGTAGATTTTATACAGGTACGTCATAAAAAGTGCTAGAAAACATCATGTGCCGTTCCTAGAACAAACCTGTACATATTGGCAATGCACAAAACATACGGAGTAATCTTTTAATATCACTTCAAACTAAAATGAACGAATTTGACGTAATGCTTGAATAAAAGCATGCAATAAAACCTCTATCTATTAGTTAATTAAGCCCCAAACAAGGCCTTAAACTTGATAGGTTTATACATATTGATGCCGTAAAAACTTAGTGTGAAATTCCACTTTTTATTAAATTTCTGAAGGTGGAGTCATATTTTTATAATGAATATTTATATTTGTAATAAAATTTAATACATTTTTGTCCAATTTGATATCTTTTAAGTGAAGAAAATGTTACGTTTTTGGAAACGTTACTGCAAACACGTGCGTACAATGAAGTCAACGAAGAGTCAACGAAACATCCCATCAAGGAAAGCAAAATTAACAATAGGAAAGGAAAGTCGTTTCATTTATCACAAATTTTGGCTTGAAATTACCATGAGAAATTCTTATATCATGATCTAAAGAGGAAATCGGTATTCATAAATGATAGATTACGTAAGACTGGGTTGTGATAGATGCATTCAATATTCAATATAGAAAAATATGGGTTGTTTACAAAGAATATAAATCGGCTAAATATCTTAAGGTATTGAAAACAATATTTACCAAGCGGTGTTTCGTTGGGTCTTAAGTCATAAATTGTGTTCCATAACAGTAAAGAAATAATTCAGTATAAAAAGTAAACAGTCCTTCCTTATCGGAATACCAATCACATAAAGGTATACTTTATTTTCAAACCGATTATAAAAATCATTATCAATCACAAATGGCACTACACATTTTTGGAGTATTTTTGTTACTTTTATTACTGAAAAGGGAATTGTAACGACAAAAACGGACAAAGTTGCACCAACAAATACCAAAAGATCAAAATCATTTCTGTTTGATAAGATTATGTTATAGTATATGAGCGCAGACAAACTGACCTCAAAATATGTTTTTACACTTCGGAAATAAGTCATATGCTTTGATAACGGGGTCCTTAACGGTAGTAAGAACTCAAGTCAGAAGACCCGAAATTTGTGTTTTGGAACATTCACTGGATGCAGATATAAAACGAAACTATTTTTTTTTTCTTGTGTAGTGTATTAAGCGAATAGATAGTGGAAACCTCATGTTTGCTTTTGTTTTTTCCTGTTAACTTAAAAAGACTTGGTATCCTATATTGTTCTTTTTTTTTTTTTTTTATTTATGTATTATTGTAATGTATTTTAATTTATTTAGGATAATGGTTCTATCATAATTGTAAGTTTTTTTTTTAGTTTGTCAATTGCACTTTTTATATATATTAATATGGCTTACAACAACCAGCGCTACATACTTTTTTTATTATCATCTTTGATATGTTTATGACAGAAAGAACCCTACCCTCCGTTTATTAGACTGAAATACCAGAAAACGTCGTTAATGGATATTTTTAATTTTGAAACAAATAAGTATTGTTAATTTATTGCTACAATAAAAGGATATTGTGTGAGATATATTTAATAATGCAAAACTTTCATAACACCTTTAAAACATGCCAAATTTGGTCACTATTCATTTTAAACAAAAGTATACAATCTTGTTGGTTCACACTGTATTGGAAATCGTACTTTTTATATGACAGACCTTTCTTGGTATTCCTAATTATTGGAAGATTTTTATATAGACAGAAAAAGTATACCTAAAACGACAAAGTTATTTTTCATTTACCTGTATATATTATGAAAACCGGTTTTTCAAAAGTGATTATTTTCTAAGGGTTTAATATTTCGCGGTAGTGTTTTGCCATGGCTTTATTTGGACTTGTTTTTTGCTTTTGGCCTTGAATGTTTGTCCCTAATATTTTATTAACTATGTATTTACTTTCAGGTATCACAGATCGAATTTATTCGTTCATAGTGTGTTAATTTACGTTTTGATTGAGTTAAGCCTTCCAATTGATGTTTTATCGTGTGTTTTCTATGTTGTGATGTTATACTATTGTTTCAGAAAAAGGAGAAGGTTTGGTACCATTAAAACGTTTAATCCCGCTGCAAATGTTTGCACCTGTCCTAAGTCAGGAATCTGATGTACAGTAGTTGTCGTTTGTTTATGTAATTTATACGTGTTTCTCGTTTCTCGTTTTTATATATACTAGACCGTTGGTTTTACCGTTTGAATGGTTTTACACTAGTACTTTTGGGGCCCTTTATAGCTTGTTGTTCGGTGTGAGCCAAGGCTCCGTGTTGAAGGCCGTATATTGACCTATAATGGTTTACTTTTATAAATTGTTATTTGGATGGAGAGTTGTCTCATTGGCACTCACACCATATCTTCCTATATCTATTTTGTCCGTTTTTGTTTATACAAAAATTACGATTTTGTGCTCTCTTCGTGCCAGTTCTTGATTTTTACCTTTACTCTATCAACAACAAAACGACATCTTAACAAGCTCAAATGAAAGAAGCAGAGAAAGTGTAAAAGCAGATGAACTATTCTATACAGGAGTATAGAAAGACTTTCAGAAGAAAAAATTAAAATTTGAAAAACAGAGTACTGGAAAATATTAAATGAAAAAAAAAGGAAAACGGTACACCAAACATACCATCGATGTTCTCTTTGATTTCTTTAAAAACATGAATTCATCGGATTCAGTCGACGATATCTCTGTTTGGCAAGTACCAAACCAGTTCAATGAAATTTTGAATAGTATTATAACAGAAAAAGAAATATTTATTTGTATTAAAGATCTACGAAATGGAAAAGCATGTGGAGATGACAAAATTATTAACGAATATATTAAAAGTATATGCCATATCTTTATGCCTATTTATGTTCAGTTTTTTTAATATTGTTTTCGATTCAGGTAAAATTCCAGCATGGTTAGTTGATAACATCATTCCTTTCTATAAAAATAAAGGTGATACAAAAATCGGTATATAAGTCAGATATTTATGATAATGGTTCTATCATAATTGTAAGGTTTTTTAGTTTGTCAATTGCACTTTTATATATATTAATATGGATGCACTATATATCTTAAGCTGTATGTATTGTGTGCATTTTAATATTTGTATATATCATAATGATGGTATGCAGCCTATGCGATAACTATCCTGTTAAAATCAAAAGATCAGAGAGTGCAACAATTACCGGGTCACCGTACGGTACAATAACTAGAAAAGGACGAATTCCGTAAAGAAAATTCAAAATAAAAATGTGTAAAATTCGAGAGGCTACCAACAGCCTAATGTAAGATTGTATGTAATTCAAAGAAAAGTTGTACTGAAAAACACTTTGCCAAACTGCAAATTATATTATGCTGTTTAAGGCAACAAGCTTGTGCTAAAGTTACTAAAGGTTTGTTCAAAATCTCTTGAAAAGGAAAACATGGAAAAATGAAACAGCAGAATGTTTAAATATTGTGATACAACAAACACCTGGTTTCTTTCGATATATCGGTGTACAAAATGAAATATCTGTATATCATTCAACCAACGAAGAGGATTACTCGGTTGACTGATTATTGCTTGCCCCAGTCACCCTTTGGTTCAACAAATGAAGGCATTAAGTTCCGATATTGTGAACAATTGCCAGCCGAACTAACATGCGTTTCCATCACCAGCCACGTATTTAGCACTTCTGTGTTGACATGAATTATCATTGATATGGTCAAACTTATGAATTGACAGTTTAAAAACTTTGAGTTTTTTAAATTGTACGGATCTTCTATCCCAGGAATAGATTACCTTAGCTGTATTTGGCAAAAACAATTTCGAAATTTTGAACTTCGTACTTTATTTGGCCGTTTAAACTGTTTTGATTTGAGTGTCACTGACGAGTCTTTTGTAGAAGAAACGCGCGTTTGGCGTACATAATTTAAATCCTGGTATCTATGATGAGTTTTTCTAATGCAGTTGGGTTTGTTATTGTGAAAAAAAAAATTTTGTATGCAATTTATCGAGTCAATTCGTTAGACATAATTGATAGAGAAAACAAAACGCTTTAATGTATCTATGTTGGAACAAAGGGTGCATCTTCTGTGTGCGTTGCTACTGTAGGCCAACAATGATAAGAACATGCCAAAATTTAATAAGATTTAAGCAAATTCAGTATTCGTCTATGTTAACTATAGACAAGTTTAAAGAAGGGTTGGACCATGGAACTAATAAATAATTTGATAGTTGAGAGCACTTTCTATGATTGATATACCTGTTTTCTTGGTAAAATGTCAGAAATAAACTAGGCGTTACCTTACGGAAAGATTTTACCAAAATAATCTATCGAACGTGATACGGTGATTGAAAGATACTAAAATACAAATATATGTTACAATCAAATGTTTCCTGTGATCATTGTCGAAAGTGAAAGCTGATTGTTAGCATTCGATTTTCCTAAAAGGATACTTTCAAAATGTATCTTTCAATTCATTATTACTCATTTGACACTAATTGTAAGTTAAAAGGAATGCTTCTCAAAAAAAAAAAAAAAAAAACAAATTATCAAATACTAATATAATGATTTCGTTAAAAACATCAATTCCGACTGTATAACATCAATTCCTCTATTACGTTGTGAAAATGATGAAAAGATATAAATTGACATATATAAATAACACATAGCTGAGAGGGTGATAGAGCAGATTGTTACCCTAGAAAACATTGTCAACCGAGGCGAAGCTAAGGTTGACAATGTTTTCAAGGGTACCAATCTGCTCTATCACCCTCTCAGCTATGTGTTATTTAATTATTATACTGAATGTTCTATCATAATTTTTTACTATCAAATTTTAAATTGAAAGAACTTAACTATATGACGTCATGTACATAACAACGTTACAGTTTATTAAAAAGCAACGAAGATAAGCAAGATATAGTTTTTGATTTTGACAGTCTAAGGCCAAAATGTAGAACTTGAGCATTGTCTTAAATTTGTTGATGTAAATTCAATTCATTGTCTTTTAAATTATCGATTTTGATTGGTCTGCACGAGAGGGTGACATTCAAAAATGGAATAGAGTAAATTATCTCCCTCGTATCAGCCAATCAAAATCTGGCATTTTAACGTGAAGTATAATAATGTTTAATAGCATCTTGGTACGTATGTAATTGTACTCACACACTCTCCTTAGAAAAATTAAGTTGACCATGGATGATTTTGATGTTCTGCTTAGGCCTGTTTTCCTATGAATTGTTTTATGTCTTTGTCTTAATTACACTCTTGAGTTCGAGAATACGTAATCTTTGTCATAAAATGTGTTTCAAGCCATAAAATAATTACCTGCGTAAGGTCATTTTTCCCTGATTAAAACAACAGTTTACTAAATTATTTAATTCATTTGATGGTTATTGTGTGTTGTTGCCAATTGGGATTATACTTTTATTATCATCTTTGATATGTTTATGGCAAAGAATCCTACCCTCCGTTTATTAGACTGAAATACCAGAAAACGTTGTTAACGCATATTTTAAATTTCGAAACAAATAAGTATTGTTAATTTATCGCTACAATAAAGGGACATTGTGTGAGATATATTTAATAATGCAAAACTTTCATAACACCTTTAAAACAAGCCAAATTTGGTCACTATTCATTTTAAACAAAAGTATACAATCTTGTTGGTTCACACTGTATTGGAAATCGTACTTTTGTCCATTTTTCGTTATACAAAAAATTACGATTTTGTGCTCTCTTCGTGCCAGTTCTTGATTTTTTACCTTTTACTCTATCAACAACAAAACGACATCTTAAAAAGCTCAAATGAAAGATGCAGAAAGAAAGTATAAAAAGCAGATAAACTATTCTATACAGGAGTATAGAAAGACTTTCAGAAGAAAAAAATTTAATTTGAAAAACAGAGTACTGGAAAATATTAAATGAAAAAAAAAGGAAAACGGTACACCAAACATACCATCGATGTTCTCTTTGATTTCTTTAAAACATGAATTCATCGGATTCAGTCGACAATACCCTGTTTGGCAAGTACCAAACCAGTTCAATTAAATTTTAAATAGTATTATAACAGAAAAGAAATATTTATTTGTATTAAAGATCTAAGAAATGGAAAAGCATGTGGAGATGACAAAATAATTAACGAATATATTAAAAGTACATGCCATATCTTTATGCCTATTTATGTTCAGTTTTTCAATATTGTTTTCGATTCAGGTAACATTCCGGAAGCATGGTTAGTTGGTAACATCATTCCTTTCTATAAAAATAAAGGTGATACAAAAATCGGTATATAAGTCAGATAATGCATATTTTAAAGTTTTCATGTCGTATAACACAATTTGGGGTCTCAGAATTTCGCAGAGAAAGATCTTCCTACGGTCGGTCTTTAATGAGATCAATCCGGACACCCTTGGTGTGTTATACAAGAAAACCCTAAAAATATGCATTTTCTATAACTTCACACGACCAAAAGAACATTATTTCTTCATTTCAAAATGGTACAAATACTCTATAAAATTTAAGTTTGCAGACAGACTTTGATTTTAGATTTATCTTTATATACCATTTGAACAGAAAATATGTTGTTTGTAGCATTTAGATAACAATTGTTATCAGAGATAATTGATTATCCTTGATAGTAAACAGTTTTGTAAGATACATAATAAGTGTCACGTTAACATTTCTAATTTGCTAAACTTTACGACGTGGAAGTCATTTTGGTATCTTTTTTCGAAATTAAAGTACTCGATATAAACTGCACAATTTTAAGATGGCGTTTTTGGGGCTCAAACGAACATTGTATGTACACTTTGCGAGGAGGAATCTATTAAAATTGAAATGTTTATCTTGCAAAGATTTATTGTGTAATGATTGTAAAGTTTAAAATGCAAAACTTCGAGCAAGGAAAGACCACTAAGTTATATTAATTAAGGAACTGAATCAGGATGCAATCCTAAAATCCAACGCTCAAGCCGTGACCATGGCGAGACATATCGCTTATTATGCATGGACTGTAAATTTCAATATGTACAGATATCTGCATCCGACGTCATGAAGGGCACTGTTTTGAACTTATAGAAGATCTGGGTCGTTCTATAGAGGAAAGCACTAAAGCAGTTTAAACGAAGACACGGTCATATGATATACTTCGTGAAATTGAAGAAGGTGACAGACCGAGAATAAAGAAAGAACTTATGCAAAGGAAATAACACTTAATTTCGATCATCGAAAGCAAATACGGTAAGATTACAAATGATGTACACGAAATTAGTCAAAAACCTAACGAACAACAGCAAATTGACAATAACAACCAGTCAGTAACATAACTTAGAGACAAACAATCCTCTTTAGAAGTGATTATGAAAACAGGTGATGTAGAAGAGCTCGTAAAGAGGTTTAACGTGCTAACAGAGGAAGTGAACAATTTATTACAAAAGCAATTGTCCTTTCAACCAGGAGATCCCGATATTTATTTTGGTTTCTTTAGTTTTAAATCAAAATCAGCCGAAATCAACATTTTCTCTCAAGAAATCGTACAAAAATTCAAACAAACCTAAAAGATGTGGACCTGATTTCCTTAAATATTTATCGCTACAATAAAAGGACATTATGTGAGATATATTTAATAATGCAAAACTTTCATAACACCCTTAAAACATTTCAAATTTGGTCACTATTTACGTTAAACAAAAGAATATAATCTTGTTGGTTCACACTGTATTGGAAATCGTACTTTTGTCCGTTTTCGTTATACAAAAGTTTACGAGTTTGTACTCTCTTCGTGCCAGTTCTTGATGTTTTACCTTTTACTCTATCAACAACAAAACGACATCTTAACAAGCTCAAATGAAAGATGCAGAGAGAAATTATAAAAGCAGATGAACTATTCTATACAGGATTATATAAAGACTTTCAGAAAAAAATTAAATTTAAAAACAGAGTTTTGGAAAATATTAAATGAAAAAAGAAAAACGTACACCAAACATTCCATCGATGTTCTCTTTGATTTCTTTAAAACATGAATTCATCGGATTCAGTCGACAATACCCTGTTTGGCAAGTACCAAACCAGTTCAATTAAATTTTAAATAGTATTATAACAGAAAAGAAATATTTATTTGTATTAAAGATCTAAGAAATGGAAAAGCATGTGGAGATGACAAAATAATTAACGAATATATTAAAAGTACATGCCATATCTTTATGCCTATTTATGTTCAGTTTTCAATATTGTTTTCGATTCAGGTAACATTCCGGAAGCATGGTTAGTTGGTAACATCATTCCTTTCTATAAAAATAAAGGTGATACAAAAATCGGTATATAAGTCAGATAATGCATATTTTAAAGTTTTTCATGTCGTATAACACAATTTGGGGTCTCAGAATTTCGCAGAGAAAGATCTTCCTACGGTCGGTCTTTAATGAGATCAATCCGGACACCCTTGGTGTGTTATACAAGAAAACCCTAAAAATATGCATTTTCTATAACTTCACACGACCAAAAGAACATTATTTCTTCATTTCAAAATGATACAAATACTCTATAAAATTTAAGTTTGCAGACAGACTTTGATTTTACATTTATCTTTATATACCATTTGAACAGAAAATATGTTGTTTGTAGCATTTAGATAACAATTGTTATCAGAGATAATTGATTATCCTTGATAGTAAACAGTTTTGTAAGATACATAATAAGTGTCACGTTAACATTTCTAATTTGCTAAACTTTACGACGTGGAAGTCATTTTGGTATCTTTTTTCGAAATTAAAGTACTCGATATAAACTGCACAATCTTAAGATGGCGTTTTTTGGGGGCTCAAACGAACATTGTATGTACACTTTGCGAGGGAGGGAATCTATTGACATGGAAATGTTTATTTTGCAAAGATTTATTGTGAAATGATTGTAAAGTTTAAAATGCAAAACTTCGAGCAAGGAAAGACCACTAAGTTATATTAATTAAGGAACTGAATCAGGATGCAATCCTAAAATCCAATGCTCAAGCCGTGACTTGTCTTGCACATGGCGAGACAGATATCTGCATCCGACGTCATGAAGGGCACTGTTTTGAACTTATAGAAGATCTGGGTCGTTCTATAGAGGAAAGCACTAAAGCAGTTTAAACGAAGACACGGTCATATGATATACTTCGTGAAATTGAAGAAGGTGACAGACCGAGAATAAAGAAAGAACTTATGCAAAGGAAATAACACTTAATTTCGATCATCGAAAGCAAATACGGTAAGATTACAAATGATGTACACGAAATTAGTCAAAAACCTAACGAACAACAGCAAATTGACAATAACAACCAGTCAGTAACATAACTTAGAGACAAACAATCCTCTTTAGAAGTGATTATGAAAACAGGTGATGTAGAAGAGCTCGTAAAGAGGTTTAACGTGCTAACAGAGGAAGTGAACAATTTATTACAAAAGCAATTGTCCTTTCAACCAGGAGATCCCGATATTTATTTTGGTTTCTTTAGTTTTAAATCAAAATCAGCCGAAATCAACATTTTTCTCTTTAGAAATCGTACGAAAAATTCAAACAAACCTAAAAGATGTGGACCTGATTTCCTTAAATAGGAACGATACAACATGGATCGGCGATCTTCTAGAACGATGCACGTGTCCAACTGATACGAAATTCATCTGGACAACCTATAAATCAAATCAAAACTAATCCCAGCAATGGTTGTGTCAGATCAGACAGATTCTTCTTGTGTAGTTTAAACGTAAAATCCGTCCTAACAATTTCACTGGATGGAACTGTCACCACAATTAAATATATGCAACCTCTTTTTCCATTGTGCATTTATGTGACATCAACAAACGACATACTGGTAGGCGCAATAGGCGAACTTGAAAACTACGATATGAACTCAAACAACAAAAGAATTGTGATAACTATGAACGACAAAGGAGAAGTTAAAAAGGAACTTTCGCTCGACGTAAATGATGTAAAACTGTTCGTAAAACCATATCGGTGTATTCTTAATAAACAAACAAATGATCTTGTTGTACTGGATAGAACTAGTGGAGCAAATGGGAGAATCGTCTGTATTTCACCCAACGACGACGTCAAAGTTAGATACTTTGAAAGATCGTCAGATGAATTAACCTACGAGTTTAATCCAAAGGGGATAGAAATTGCAAGTAATAATATCATTTTGCTGGATTTTTCAAACCATGCATTAGATATCGTTAATGAAGAAGGCGTTTTGATAAAGAGTATCTCTATTGATATAAATGAGATAAGCTCCTTGGCCTTTGATTCCTTTGGACAACTCTGGATAGGAAATCATGACAAAAACAATGCTGAAATATTCATTACAAGGTTGAAGTGATTTATAACATACAACTATCAAGTACAAAGGAATGGATTAAACCAATAGTTGATTTTGGGAACATAACTATATACATATCTAACCCTATTTTCACGTATCATTATACTAGGTACACATTCATTCTGTATATAAAACATCCTGCAAGATACTATCCAGAAAACAAGATATTTTGATATTTATAATTGTGCATCTTAAAAGTTTATTGATCTATTAAATCAACATCTTCATTTATTAAAATATTGATATATATGTGTCATATTTTATCTAGAATGTATGTTAGTTAGATAATATTTGATAATAAATTGTGTGTCTTCAAAATTTGTTCTCTCTCAATGGTATATTTGAAAAGGGTATAATTGGGTAACATGTGACTAATAAAATAATCTATATGGTTGCTTAATAAAATTTGCCTTGTGCTGTCATCTTTTTTACAATGTCAAATGTAGATCCAATGTTATTCCCATCTGTCCGACAAAAATAACATCAACGAAAAGAAAATTAATTAAAATTAAATTTAGCATTGGTCAAATGGGTCAAGGAAGTGCAATATATAGGTTGCATATGGTTTGATGATATCAAGTCATTGAATCTCCGTTATTTGAAGAGATTTATTTCTCAATTGATTTGGACTCTGAAGTTGGTTTAATTTTACTAATGTTGGCTATTCAAATGGTCTAATGTACTGACAAATTGTTATAATCGTCCCATTCCTAGAAAGAAACAATCATTAGTAGACACCCGATGATTGCCATTTGGAACATTCAAAATTTACACCCTTTTTGCGGGAAGTTGCTAGTGTCGTCTCATTAGTAGAAAAATAATATTTGATTTTAAAGTATAGGATATACCCTTGAGGATGTTAGGCCGATGAATTATATTTAATTTCACTATGGTATTATGATTAATACAAACTGATAGCTTTCAATATTTAAGTGCGGGTCTTTTCGGAATTTTATCATATTTTAGGATAAATGCATAATATCCAATTTAACATTAAATGTCATTATGGTGTAAAATGCTTTATATGCACTCTTACTGTTCTCATTAAAGCATTTTAATGTCACGCGTTTACACGAACAGCTTAAAACAAGAAAGGATTTAAGTGAAATTTTTATACATGGCGGTTTATATCACAGTTCATTCGTCATTATAATTATATATATGGTCTCAGTCACTAAAGTTTAATTTCCTTGCTATCTTTAGTATAGGAAAAATGGTACTATTTATTCTGCCATATGCGGCAATACTAACATATTCTAAATTTACCACTTTTGTATAATAAAAACCTGGATAAAATAGTTATGTGTGGTGTTAGTACTTTATTATTCTGTTTTAAAAATTGAAGCCAAATAGTATCATGACCAACTTCCAACGGAGTTTGTTTATGTTATCCATGCCCACCGTCATTTTGCACCAAATTATGAAATTTTGGAAATCTTTTCGAATAATTCTCTAGAAAATATTTCAATAGGTTTCAAAATTTATATTGTAAATATACACACTGCAGTTATTCATAGATAAATAAAAAAAATATATTGTACCCATACATCCAATCACAGCGCTCCTAAGTTGACTTTCTTCACAAAATTAAATATTGAAATATATGCATTTGAGTTTAAATATCATCTCTGATATACATGTATTATTGAATGTTGTGCATTTTAGTTAAAAAATATCATGTTTCCATATGTGTGTTTATTTTTTCCAGCGGGGCAAGGACTTTTTTTCATTAATTGAAGCGGGGCAAGAACTTTTTATAATAAATATTGGCGGGGCATAAAGTTTTTTTAAATATTTGCTGTACACCGGCCCCACCCTCAGATAAATATTGCACAGTCCCTAAATGGTGTAAAACTGTTCGTAAAACCATATCGGTGTATTCTTAATAAACAAACAAATGATCTTGTTGTACTGGATAGAACTAGTGGAGCAAATGGGAGAATCGTCTGTATTTCACCCAACGACGACGTCAAAGTTAGATACTTTGAAAGATCGTCAGATGAATTAACCTACAAATTTAATCGAAAGGGATAGAAATTGCAAGTAATAATATCAATTTGCTGGATTTTTCAAACCATGCATTAGATATCGTTAATGAAGAAGGCGTTTTGATAAAGAGTATCTCTATTGATATAAATGAGATAAGTTCCTTGGCCTTTAATTCCTTTGGACAACTCTGGATAGGAAATCATGACAAAACCAATGCTGAATTATTCATTACAAGGTTGAAGTGATTTATAACATACAACTATCAAGTACAAAGGAATGGATTAAACCAATAGTTGATTTTGTAACTATATACATATCTAACCCTATTTTCACGTATCATTATACTAGGTACACATTCATTCTGTATATAAAACATCCTGCAAGATACTATCCAGAAAACAAGATATTTTGATATTTATAATTGTGCATCTTAAAAGTTTATTGATCTATTAAATCAACATCTTCATTTATTAAAATATTGATATATATGTGTCATATTTTTATCTAGAATGTATGTTAGTTAGATCATATTTGATAATAAATTGTGTGTCTTCAAAATTGGTTATATCTCAATGGTATATTAGAAAAGGGTATAATTGGGTAACATGTGACTAATAAAATAATCTATATGGTTGCTTAATAAAATTTGCCTTGTACTATCATCTTTTTTTACAATGTCAAATGTAGATCCAATGTTATTCCCATCTGTCCGACAAAAATAACATCAACGAAAAGAAAATTAATTAAAATTAAATTTAGCATTGGTCAAATGGGTCAAGGAAGTGCAATATATAGGCTGCTTATGTTTTGATGATATCAAGTCATTGAATCTCCGTTATTTGTAGAGATTTATTTGTCAATTGATTTGGACTCTGAAGTTGGTTTAATTTTACTAATGTTGGCTATTCAAATGGTCTAATGTACTGACAAATTGTTATAATCGTCCCATTCCTAGATCGAACAATTATTAGTAGACACCCGATGATTGCCATTTGAAACATTCAAAATTTACGTCCTTTTGCGGGAAGTTGCTAGTGTCGTCTCATTAGTAGAAAAATAATATTTGATTTTAAAGTATAGGATATACCCTTGAGGATGTTAGGCCGATGAATTATATTTAATTTCACTATGGTATTATGATTAATACAAACTGATAGCTTTCAATATTTAAGTGCGGGTCTTTTCGGAATTTTATCTGCTGTAATAAGTTCCTAAATCAAGTCTAAGATGAACCTTCGGTGACCGTTTTAAGTAAGATTTTTTTCGCCGAAGGATTCCAATGTTTATTTATTGACATTGATTATTGAATCATTTTGAGTGGAGTGTAATTGTTTTTCAATGCCAATAATTACATGTTTTGATACTTGGTTAGTAAAATATAACTAGAAACAATAAAGACATGGAGTTATTTTACTTATGATTTTTCGACGATTTAAATTACTATTCCCCATGCTCAATTTAAAGAACGACTACGTTGTCTCATTTAACAGATGTTTGTTCTGCACAAATGGAATCGTACATAAAAGTTCTTTGTTTAAAGTCATGAAAAATCTTACTTTGCGCAGGACCACACAGATCCCAACAACAAATACACCGACGATGATATAATTTCAAACGAGAATATCTTTTTGGGTTTGGTGGATTGCTATTTCAACAGACAGTCGGTATTCCAATGGGTGCTAATAATGCACCCCTACAGACTGACTTGTTTTTGCACTCATGTGAAGCAGAATTCATA
The DNA here is from genome assembly GCA_017311375.1 of Mytilus coruscus. Taxonomy (NCBI): domain Eukaryota; kingdom Metazoa; phylum Mollusca; class Bivalvia; order Mytilida; family Mytilidae; genus Mytilus; species Mytilus coruscus. Next base: position 16,285,619 of record CM029595.1, read on the forward strand.
CACACCTTTCTCTAAGACAAAAGAATCATCTTGAAACTTCTCTAATTGCAATTTCAGATATATTGGTGATGTCTTGTCACTCAATAACCCTCATTTAAGTATGTGGTTGCATATTATATATCACTTTGATCTTGCGATTAAGTATATCAACGATAATACAAGGCTATTTCATATTTTAATCTTTTCCTTAAAATGAATGAGATGGACTGCTTTAAACTAGAACCAATGACAAACGTGATGACTGGTCATTCGCTGGAAAAGTTTACATTGAAAATATATTTTTATTTTTTGACCATTCGAAGTTTAGTTTTAGTGCAGTAAAGTTTCCGTACACACCCACCCATGTGAAACTTTTTATATTGGTGTTTTAATTATCATAACGAATTATGCTCTGCTGCAGATCTAATAAGAACATTAATTAGATATTGTTTTATAGAAAGATTTGAACTAATTCTATTTAGTTTAAACTTTCTTTGTAGGTATGTTTTGCAGCGGCTTCAGAGTGTGTTTGCAAAGTGATTTTGAGGACATTTGTTTTGTAAGATTCAAATAAAATTTTGCTGCACACATCTCGGAGAACTGTTTTCCATAAAAATGTATTTAAGTTTGTGTTCAAAATTAATAAATATTGACAAAAGAAGATATGATTGGTTATTAAGTAAAATATTGCGAAGTACGTGCGGAACGGATACGAACTATGTGCCGGAGATTGCTACATTATAGGAATAAATTGTTTGCACTTGAGTTTTTGCCTTTTTCAAAATGGCCGCCACGTTTGGAAAAATACGTAATTTCTGTCATACAAAATTTGTAAAAAATGATCTACCTCATTCACCTTCTTATAATGGATTTACTGTCAATTAATCCTGTGCACCATTTATAAAATACAAATTGGTTATTTTATGCATTGCATCCTTATTTCAAATACCTTCACCACAGTTACAGCTGCACCATGTAGTACAGGACAATCCGTAACGAAAGCATTTGCAGTGTTCGGAACAATTTAATTTACAGCCACATTTTAGAAGTTCCTGACAAGATGCAGCTATGGGTGTCAAAGATGTACAACTTGCTATCCAAACTTTATCTCTTTTGTAACCTCATCTAGTCGGAGTTGGCAACTCCCAAGTGTATCCAGTTTGGGAAACTGACCTATTTATATCCTCAATTAAAGCAGCCCTAGATGATGGAATGGCCCCCATATGAACGTTGTTTACCTGCAAACATGTTTACGCGTGCTTCAAAATGTTAGAAACGACCTTAACCAAAATATATTTTTAACTAATTAATATTCTGATATTAACGCTTTAGCAGGATACACATGAGCATATCTTTTTAGATACGACTGTTGCTAATATCTGAATATAAATAAAACGATTAAAAAAGACATCTTTTAAGCAGTTTTTCTATAAATCCAACAAATTTGAAGGTGTAAGGAAAATATGCAAGACAACATTCATACATATGATTTTTAACACTTGACAGACATGCGTCTTGTGTTACTAGGATTCTGTCTATTTATCAATCATTTATTATGTTTACTATACTTTATCTTTTTCTAATTCATGAAGCCAAAACATGAAATTCGTTTTCATTTCTTAAATTCATTGCAGGATTTTTAATGATTTCTGTACTTAAATCTTTGACAAATAATGAGTTTTTTCTGATCGTTCGGTCTTTAATGTCTAATTGGCCCGTTGGTTATAACACCACATCTTATTATTATACAATGTAAATCATGTTAAATGCAGCAGACACATTCTTAATCATTCAAGGGAGTGAAGGTTATATTTTCCCATGTAGGCTAGATACTAGGAATGGAAATTTTCATAAGTATGAAGTCGAAAATCGATTGAAAACAATATGTTCGTACATTTGGTTCTCAGATTCCTGTGCGAATACAGTATCACCTAAGTGACCACATCTTATTTTGCTGCGGTATGAGAAATAGACCTTTTTGATTAATTACAAATGTGCCAAATTATCTGCGGAACAAAAAATATAAGGGGAAGAGATCCAAGCGCCTGTGCTCCAGACTTAATAAACAACTATTTTACTTAGCTTCCTCCGCCTTAGTGTTAGAGATAAACCTCAAATTTGACTCCAGTGGTCATCTGAGTACCAGAGTCTATGGCAAACGAGATGATATCCATTTTGAAAATAAAAATGTTCCTCACCTTAGCAGCAATATACCAACTTCATCCGCGTATGGATTATACATTTCTCTAGTCATACGATATTCAAGAGCTTGCATCTGCTACTCAGACTTAGTAAAAGAACGTCTCGTATTTTTCTAAAAAAAAACCATCGCAAGTTACCAAAAACTCATAGATAAATATTCAGTGTCAACTTCACAAACTGAACAGGATAATAATTGTAATTGGATAGTATTGACATGTAAAATTTAGGTGCTGGCTTTATGTATCATTGTATTTAGATTGCAGTTCTTCCATTATTTGTCTTTGTGTTCCTGATTTCCTTTTGGTCGTGGCTTTGTGCATCCATCCTTTCGTGTTTAGTCAGATATATGCTAGTTTTTTTGGTTTTTTTTTATTTTTTGGCAAACTTGGCGATACTATAGAAAGCGGCATAACTCTTGGACTTTATGTTGAAGAAATGTTTATACAAAATATTTCCTTCCCTTGTTGCTTTCTGATCTCATAAGGCGCTTCAGTTTGCAGAAAGAAAGTGGTAGGAAAATTTGGGAACTGAAATTAAACCCCCATCCCTCCCTGGATAACTCATTTAATAATATATTATTTTTAAATAATTTTAAAATTGACGTATTTTAACTTTGTTTAATTGGGGTATTGTGTTTCAACATTCATTCCTAGAAGAAACTTTACTGCTGGTGGATTATTCCCCGAGGGCATCATTAACTTGGTAGCTTTATGCATGATGAAAACAAATAATACAGACCGGCTGGGACGTCGCCCGGGTTACCAAGGTCCTCTTTTGCTGCACGGAACACTGTAGCATTTGATTTGTGTGTTCCACAGAATATCCTCCGGGATACCCCTGATTTGACGTATGTTCAGCCAGAAGGTAATTACTATTTTAAAAATTCAGATACTTTTCATAAATTAAAGCCATGTTGCGTTAATATTTTTGACTGTTTAAAGACACCTGCTACAAGTGAATCAACACCTATCATTTCATCTTGTAAACATAAAAAAGGAAAAAGGAGCACGTGTAAGACATGTAATATGTTAATCACGACTCCTGATTTTACCAGTAATTTAACAGATAAAACGTATTATACTAAATCTTTCGAGCCTCTGGACTGTTCCACGGACAATGTCGTGTACGGAATTGAATGTACTTTGTGTGGGCTACTTTATGTTGGTGAAACTCGACAAACTTTGCGTAAAAGGATGAATCAACACCGGTCTGATAATAAAGATCCCCAATTCAGGGTTCTTTATAACCATTTTAATCAACCGGACCATGATCCTTCTTTATCTATGAATGTACGAATCATAGAGAGATTTATCAACACACAAATAGCCCTGTACTAAGTACTCCTTTCCGAAAAGATAGAGAAAATTTCTGGATAAGGGAATTAGGTACTGCAATGCCATATGGTTGCAATGATAATGTCAAAGGAGTAGGAAATTTGTCAAGTCCAGCCTGTAGTGATGTTAATGTAATGAGTTTATTTAATAATACCTTACGACAACAACGTAGTCATGGGCAAAAACATTACCATCGGCCTAATGTAAAAAAGTTTTCCAAATCTAGATCGCCCTCTGGGAGCTTTGATGACCTTCTTTCACATCTTCATCATCCGCTAGGGTTACATTACATAAGACCTATTCTTTTTTCACTGCCTGTTAATTATCTTAAATGTTTGAAAGATTATGATCTTGACAAAGGATGCATCAATCCATTTTCTCCAATATACAGACTTGTCAGTATAATTTGTGATGTAACTCTTTTTCGTCTTTTCAAACCAGTAAGATCGGAACCTTTACATGAGGAAAAGAGGAAATTCTTTCCTGTTCACTTTACCAATAGAGGAATTGATGCAATCAACATCTGCAACGTTCTACATCACAAGGAGGTAACATCTAAAATTCCTATTTATTTTCAAAATCAGTCTGTTCCTATTGTATCCTACAGTTACACCAAAACCATTGCACCCAAAGTATTTAACTATAAAGAAGCATTGCAGGACCTTGATTTAGAACAATACCTAAAAAACCCTCTGACATGTGACTGTTCCCGCTCGCCTTATAATTACAGCCCCTCTGGCCATGTTATTACTGGGGATCTAAACATAATTCAACACGAAATTCTCCGAAAGATGATTTCTCATGGTCCTACGTTTAGAGAACCCCAACACATCAATTGGAACCATAACTTCAAAATAATTATGGATTCCATTGAGGACTACGCCAGAGCATGGGCTAAGCGAGAAGAAGTTGAACTGGACACTTTGTCAGAATGGGTCAAAACAATCAGGTCTCTGATAAAACGTCGCATTCATAAGTTGAAAAACTGTGTGAAAGATCGACCAATGTCCATTTTCAGAAACAAAGAGGCTGTGAAATGTCATTATCTCTTCATGCTAAGTATGTTGTTGTTCCTGCGGACAAAGCTTCAAATAAAATTGTCTTTGTATGTAAATCGTATTAATACGAATGTCTTATAAAAGAATTAGGAATAAATGAGCACTCAGGTAATCCCACATATCATTTGACAAGGATGAGATTTTGGCGAATCATAAGTCCTTCATGGTTTCAATGAACATTACATTGAACAACAAATCAGAGGACTTACCTTGTTTGTATTGGATACCTAAGCTTCACAAAATTCCGTACAAACAACGGTACATTGCCGGCTCATCTGCATGTTCCACCAAAGAATTGTCCATTAGATTGACAAAAATACTATCCGCAGTGAAAGAGGGTCTTCAGAAATACTGTGAAACTGTTTACTCGCGTAGTGGTATCAATCATAAAAATTATGTGGATTCCTAAAAATTCTAAAGAACTTCTGGATAATTTTAAATCTCGGTCTTTTTCTGAAATTAGTTCTATAAAAACTTTTGATTTTTCAACCCTGTATACCACCATTCCCCATGTGAAATTGAAAAATTGCCAAAAAGAAATAATCAACAATGCCTTTCAACATAAAAATGGTAGCATACGCTATAAATTTATTACTTTGGGATACCATAAGGCATATTTTGTTAATAGCGAACAAAAGGGTAAAACATGCTACACAGAGGAACAAGTGATCAGTATGCTGGAGTTTCTTATCGACAACATTTTTGTTGAATTTGGAGGTAGACTTTTTCAACAAATTGTCGGCATTCCTATTGGAACGAACTGTGCGCCTCTCCTTGCCGACATCTTCTTATTTTCATATGAATCGGAGTTACTTCAGACACTTGTCAAAAACAAGAAGATCAAAGGAGCCAGATTATTTAATTTCACTTTCAGATATATTGATGATGTTCTTTCCATTAACAATCCGAACTTTTCTGATTGGGTTCCATTAATATATCCACCAGAACTAGAAATTAAAGAAACAAAAGACACGGCTTCCTCTGCCTCATTTTTAGACTTATACCTCGAATTTGGCATACACAGTACCAGAATCTATGACAAACGAGACGATTTTAATTTAAAAATTATCAATTTCCCCAACCTTATTAGCAATATACAAACTTCACCTGCATATGGGATATACATTTTCCAACTTATTCGGTATGCAAGAGCTTGCAGCTTCTACTCAGACTTCGTAAAACGTCACCAGTGTCTGAGCAGAAAGTTGATGAACCAGGGGTATGTCAAAGAACGTCTCGTCCTTTTTCTAAAAAAAATCATCGGAAGGTACCAAGACCTTGTTGATAAATATTCTGTATCAACTTCACAGATAATACATGATGGTCTTGAAGTATAGATTCTGCGTACTGACGCTGTTTATCATCTTAATAACGTGTTTGAGTGTTCTTTTGTTTGTCTTTGTTAATGTTACTTTTGCTGTTTGGTCTGTTTTGGTGATATACATGTGACGTGGCTCTGTACTTATGCATCCCGTCATTGTGTTGTTTGTATTATTTTTCATTTTTACTTGTGTGCTTCTCCGTGTGACTTTTTATGTTTCTTTGATACATATGACGTATGTCTGTACTTTAAACATCCCGCCATTGAGTTGTTGTTCTATTATAATTTTTGAATACTTTGAACGACAAAATTATTTTATATCTCTACCTGTGTGACGTTTACATTCTGACGTCAAACACGCGATTCTACGCTAGAGTTAATATTAAAATTACGATTCGGTCCCGATGCTTAAAATCCCTTGATCCTTTATAGGTTGATTTGGCATACATAAATAAAATACAAAAATAAGTAAGCAATTAACGAGGTTGTTAAATGTGATATATACTTTTTTGTGCTTCTTTGTTAAATATTTGTTTGTTTTTGTTGTGATTAAGATTGTGACACGGTGTTGACTGCTGTACCCCTATTTTGACATTTTTACCTATTATGTCTGTTTGTTTTATTCACGCATCGTTGTAAATATAATGGAATTTTATGCGTCATTCATACAAGTGAGAGGTTTAGCGCTATAAAACCACGTTCAATCCACCATTTGCTACATAAGAAAATTCCTGTACCAAGTCAGGAATATGACAGTTGTTGTCCATTCGTTTGATGTGTTTGTGCTTTTGATTTTGCCATTTGATTAGGGATATTCCGTTTTGAATTTTCCTCGGAGTTCAGTATTTTTGTGATTTAACTTTTTTCGGTAAGGCGCATACATCTTTTTACTTTGATATAAAAGATGTCATTGTTATATTCGAATGTAACCCCATCTTTGATGGAATTGGTCAATAAGGTTTTGTCATTATAAACATATATGTTGTTTATAAATATAATTCATTGATTTAATTATACATGTTGATCATTTTGTTGATTCTTCGTCATTTTAATAATAAATGACAGTTTTCAATTCATACATATTGTTTGTCATTCCTTCATTACATTTATGACTGCATTGCATACCATGAAAATTTGATCTGTTGCTAACTCGTCATTTCATGGTTGTAGCATTAAAATTATAAGATTGCAATGTCTCTGGTTTGTCTTATTTCATAGGGTTGTACAAGGGTTGACCGCAGCACATTTTGTATGAAGCTCGGATTTTACGCTTCAATAAAATTACAAACAGAAGCATTCAATTCTTAACTATTCTTCTCTTTAAACTTTAGTGACTGAGACCATATATATAATTATAATGATGAATGAACTGTGATATAAACCGCGATGTATAAAAATTTCACTTAAATCCTTTCTTGTTTTAAGCTGTTCGTGTAAACGCGTGACATTAAAATGCCTTAATGAGAACATTAAGAGTGCATATAAAGCATTTTACACCATAATGACATTTAATGTTAAACTGGATATTATGCATTTATCCTAAAATATATGTACAGAAAAAGTCAAATCACAAAATACTGAACTCCGAAGAAATTCAAAAGGAAAGTCTTTAATCAAATGGCAAAATCAAAAGCTCAAACACATCAAACGAATGGATAACAACTGTCATATTCCTGACTTGGTACAGGCATTTTCTTATGTAGAAAATGGTGGATTGAACCCGGTTTTATAGCTAGCTAAACATCTCATTCGTATGACAGTCGCATCAAATTCCATTATATTGACAACGATGCGTGAACAAAACAAACAGACACAGAGCGCAACCACACAAATTGTATAAAACAAACTCATCAAATATAGTACGGTGACAAGTAAGGTAAATTTAAAAATTTAATGGACCGAAATACCTCACGGCTAATTTTGGTCTTATTTTGAAGATAAATATAATACCCCTTGATCAATGCATGTCGTAGAGTGCCAAAGTGGTGCAAATTTTTTAAAACTGTGATCAAAGGTCAAAAGGGGGAATTTTAAAAAATGCAATTTTTGGACAATTTGGACAATTTCTCGGTAGTCCCTCATAATAAAAATGAGGAAAATTTTCTATGAAATCATGCTCTGGGAATGTTGCACAAATTCAGCTTGTCATGTTTATGTCTGATTGCCAGAGATTATTGATGAATACCCCCGCTTCCAACATGTAAGAAAATGAAATAAAATATCTTTATTTACGGAAATTATCGACAAAAAGTATTTATATTTAATATTTAGCTATGCAATAATATATGACAACATATACAGATATTGTTAGGAAAGTTTTGTTAACATGCCATAAAGAACAAAGGATAAATAAATACTGTAAAGTTTACACCTGGTTCATTATTCAATGAAAAATGATAAAATTCATAATTGATTATTTAAACCCAAAAGAAAGTTGAAACTATCAAAATAGTCTTGATGCATAAATGTCGGCATGAACACGATAGTGTATGAAGTTTTTATGTAAATAGGTCATTCAGTACAAGAGCAATAACATATTGAAAACATGTGTCCCCTTTTATAAGACAACACAAACAATGGAATATATAGCAGACTTGACTAAAACCGATTTGAAAGACCGATATATATATGTGAATTACCTACAAACACGATTCTAAGAGATATTACGCTACAAAGGAAGCTGTCTGGGTATATATTTCACTAACACAAGACATCAGTAATGCACGTCCATTTTGAAAAGGTAACGGAATACTAAGGAAAAATATGTGGATGTCATGGTATGCAATACTTCCGAAATGTTCAATACTAAAATATCTCCAGTTGGTTTGAAAGCGCACCAACCGCTTCAACGTCCGAGACCACTGGCAGGTTTGTTTGTTTATTTGGTTTGGGTTTTTTAAAGAGAGAGAGAGAGAGAGAGAGAGAGAGAGAGAGAGAGAGCTCCCCAACCACATCAAGTCGGAGGCCACTAGCAGCAGAAAACATGAAATATTGGGTATTGATATTAATAGTTCAATCATCATCCTTATTGTAGCAATCTTCTAAAACAATCTGATGAGTAAGCAGGTTTCTACAATCACCACTGCCTTGAAAACAACAAATGTGCACGACAAATTCTGTTCGTAGCATACGCAAGATTTCCTACAAACAGTTTTGCCTTTACATGTACAAACAAGGTCCTGTTAGATGTCAGAAGAAGTTGGATTCAAAATATACAGAAGCTATGGAGCTATTCCCTATATCCGTATTCTAAAGGTGATTAGACTGTTGATATAAGCATTCATCCAGATGTACACTTAGAGTGAAACTCGAAGAATGTGCTGTCTGAATGATGTCTCTGAAGGAGGTAGTCTCACTAAGGAAGCACCCTTAGAAAGCGCCGACTTCATTCTTGAGATCACCATGTACTGATTGAGCATTGCTTCTGGGGTCATATAGAGCCGCGATGAATTGATTTTTCACTGCAACAGATGTGTCAATATGTCAGTACAGAAAAGCGCTTCGGACGCATGAAATTTATAACGTGTTGTTTTCATTTTTTTCATCATGTTTGACATCCGCGGAATTTACCTTCTTAGAAGTAAAACATAAGTGTCTGATGATTTAACTGTAATGCGACCCTGGAATTGCTTTTTACCATCTGTTCATTAGCAAACAGAGACGGCAGAATAATTCTTATATCTGCCTCTTGAGTCACTTATAGATCCGGCACAAAATTGCTTCACAGTCTATAGATTTTGAAAAGATCCCGCTAGGAATATTTCGTCATGGACTTGCAAATCAAAATCATTGTAGTGCGGGATTGCATAGTCACCTACAAATCTAATCAACCCGTTTATTTTCGGGTGCACAAGGAAATTTCTTACAATCTCTAATTGATCTGTCTTCAATGACTCGAAGAACCTTAGATCTACCACCATTTGAAATAGACCTCCTTATTATCTCTGCTGATTTTGTAAAATGTTCCACACACCCGAAGTTTTCAAAACAAGCTATTAGAAAGCCATTTCAATTGATATTTTATAGTGTGTCTTTTTATGTTGTAATGTTACACTACTATCTCAGGTTAGGGTGAAGGTTGGCGCCTGTTAAAACGTTTAAACCCGCTGTATTTGTATACACCTGTCCTAAGTCAGAAGCCTGTTGTTCAGTGGTTGTCGTTTGTTGGTGTGGTTCATAAGTGTTTCTCGTTTCTCGTTTTTTTATATAGATTAGACTGTTGGTTTTCCTGTTTGAATTGTTTTATACTAGTCATTTTGGGGCCCTTTATAGCTTGCTGTTCGGAGTGAGCCAAGGCTCCGCGTTAAAGGCCGTACTCTGACCTATAATTGTTTACTTTTTATACATTGTGACTTGGATGGAGAGTTGTCTCATTGGTACTCATACCACATCTTCTTATTTATAAAAGGATGTTAAAGACCTTTTTACATAAAGACTTTGGACAATACCCATAACCATCTCTGATCAGGGATTGGTTTTTAATGCAGGGATATCACACACTCAGCTAAATGTTTAAAATTCCGCAAAGTATCACATGAGACTGCATTGTAATCATTCTCCATATGAAAACATTTGTCATCTACTAACCAGGCAAAAATATTTATCAGAGAGGTAGGAATAAATTGTAAAGCTGTAGGAATACTAAATTTTGACGGAAATGGATAGTAATAATTTGAAAATTGGAACTATCGAAAACTGCTTTTCACAATTTATCCCGCATCATGAAGGGTCTGGCAGAAAGAAACAATATGTATCTCGCAAATTATACGACAATGAAAAAGCTTTTTCTCACAAACAATTCATCGTGTAGACTTTCTGTTAGTTTTTAGAAAGCAACATCATGCTCGGATTGATTTGAAGCATCAGAAGCAAGTTAAATTTTTCATTTCAGCCAGTAGTTAAAAATGCATGCTGAATGATGCAACGCCTTTTCCTTGAAGTAATCTATAGAGAGTAAACTTACCACTGGATAGTCTGACTGGTAATTTGCGTCATTTAAAACATAATCGGCACGCTCAAATGACTCGATATGCCTTAATTGCTTATCTCATTGTATGACTTTTGTCTGCAGAATAAACATTAGGACCAGTCTAATGGCAATGCCATGGATCGTGTTTTAACGCAAGTTGATTCATCATCACAGGCTGTTGAATATTTGTTTTTCCTAATTCAAATGTATCAAATTTTATTCTTCTTGTACATGTACAGGCTTTAGAACACGACCTATGCTACTTTACTTGTTCTTAATTAATGGAATCAGCACTGCCCATCATTTTCCCGATTAATTCGGATGTGTTTCAGTGTGGTTTAAAATTAGTCTATTCGAAAACCTCAACAAGAATATTTAAAAAACACCTCAAAAGTAATTAAACCTTAACATCTGTACTAAGTCAAACATCTAGACAAAAACATTGATACAATTCTATATTCTTTGTTACAAAAATTAAGAAAATGTACATTTAATTCATTGTGAAAAACACAGCAATTCATAAGTCAGGGAAAAATAGGGAAAGGGAGCGCAACATGACTTATTGAGGTGAATATTGAATAGTAAAACTGCTGTATGATGAGTATTATAAAAAGGTTTGTAAAGGTTGATTTGTATGTTCTGTCAAATTTTGATATATTAAAACTTCTTAAGTATTGGTTGTTCCACTATTTTTGTCAAAATCGAATTCGGGTTATGTATGTAAGAAATCAAATATACTTTAACAGACAGTAAGACTGAAAAAAGTGTCACATGCAATTGCTTCAAATGTATTTTCATATGATATTTAATTTTGATATCAAATGAAAGCTGATACATTACTCTTTCATTTTATAGTAAATATTTGCTGATATCTTTATTCAGAAATTAGTTATAAGCGTTCACTTGTTTGATAATGAAAACGAAAAAAATCGGAAAATCACGTTTTACCTCGATTTTACAAAAAACTGCATCGTGGGAAAATTTTACGACAGGGCTAAAATGATAGTATAATGCTTACTCTATCATCATGTGGATTTTCAGCCGTGAGGTATGTCGGTCCATTAAACTCTTAAAATAAGCGACTTTTTCTTGATTTGTCACTCCACTAATATACATGTCTTGTTCGTGTCTAACTAGTTATGTTTTATTAGGGATATACGAACTTGTGACATAACTTATACATGATTTATACTTACCTCAAGTATCAGACGTATAAAGCATTTGTAATGGGCGATGCAACATGATTAAAATTGGATTCTCTCCCGTTTTCCAGAAAAATCTCAACTAAAAAATAACTCAAATGTAAATTATGTTCTATCGTTTTTCACAAATGCATGTTCATATGCATGGCTGAAATGTTCTATAAGAAATAAGCTTAAGTAACTTAGGTATCTGACAAGCTAAGATACAGACGTCTGTTAACCAAAACGAGTGTGGGACATGCTCCACATCGGGATTGATTGATTGATTTTTGGTTGCTTAACGTTCAGTTGCAAATGTGTCATGCATGTTCAGGACGACTCCACATCTGGATCAGGTTATGCTTACCCTTCCAGGACTCCTGAGATCATATTTTTATGTTTGTTGGGTTTCATGTTGCTCTGTCTTTGGTTTTTTCATGTAGTGTTTTTGAGACCCCGCGTGTTTGTCTTTTCGACGTTTTTTGCAATGACTTTGTCGGTCTCTTTTCGATTAGTTAGTTTTAATTCTCCCTTTGGCATCGTCCGCCACTTTTTTTGTTTTACTGGACTTTGCTGAGTACTTTAATGTATGCTTGAAATTGTTTTGTAAACGTTAATAGATGATATATTTGAGCTTTATTAAAATCGTATTTGGTATCTTATTGTATTCCCTATAGGTGTCACACCACCAATTCACTCCCTCCAATTTTGAACGTATGGAAAAGTAGCCCTACTCTGACAAAAAATAGTGCTTTTGATGTCATTGTTTACTTAAACTAACCAACAAATTTGCAGAAATGAAACTTTTGGTGAAAGAGAAATATATTTAGACCATTTTGAGCCAAAATTACTTGTCAATGAGTTTGCATTAAAAATTGAGAATTAATGCGCTCCATGGTATGCTAATTTAAGATTTCCAGAAAACCAGGGGTTATTTTAGTAGTACTTGGCTTCCGAAAGGCAGTTCTACGTTACAAGACTTTAAACATGGGTTGAAAATTAGCATGTAGAAAGGTGATACATGTACAATTCGGAAAACAATTGATTTTTTGTTCTTAACTGATCACTTGAGATACAGGTTGTCACATTTCGACCTTTTTTGGCAAAAATGTCACATATTGCCAGATCAGAGACTTAAACTTGAATTTATGCTACTTCTAGCTTTTTCCGTCCTTACAATATGCATGCACATAAAAAATGTCTGAAACTGTTATCAATGCACAGTAAGTTGTTTTTGTCATATTAAACAGTTAAAAATAGATTGTTTACTACCAAAATAAATTGTCATGAAGATTTCATAAAACTATTTGATTTTTACCCGTTATGTTATTGTGTCTTTCCATGTATTTGGCTTATAACATAGCCTAATGTAAAATCTGCATAAATTCAACCCAATCCCATAAATTGTCTCAGATAAAAGTTTTCTACCAAAATTATTATTGATATATAATAAATAAAGAATGTTTCACGACCATAACTGTACTATTGATCAATTAATGGTCCAGTACTGATAACTGCTGAAAAAAGGGGTCAATTTTCTTTGACACTTCATTAACTTCGATTTTTTACTAAACTCATGGTAAAAGTTGTAAAGAGTCTTAAAAGCAGTAATGCAAACAAGAAAAATCAACCAAAATTGATCGTGATATTGAAAAGAGGGACGAAAGATACCAGAGGGACAGTCAAACTCATAGATCGAAAACAAACTGACAACGCCATGGCCAAAAATAAAAGACAAACACACAAATAATAATACAGATGACACAACATAGAAAACTAAAGACTAGCAACACGAACCCCACCAAAAACTGGGGTGAAAGTGTATGTTCTTGTAGTCAGAAATTGAATTTCAAGTATTTTCCATTAAAGTCATTCATTACAGACAGTTTAAATTGATTTGTGAATTTTGCAATATAAGTTGCATTATGATAAGATATGATTTTATTTACTACACATTGACCAAGGATTTAGAATAAAGCAAAACAAATAACTTATGACAAACTTTTATGTCTCTTTAACGCGAAAAGTGGTGAAACTCAAAAATCAGAAAACAATTGATTTTTTGTTCTTAACTGATCATTTGAGATACAGGTTGTCACATTTCAACCTTTTTTTGGCAAAAAAGTCACAAATTGCCAGATTAAAGCCTTAAACCTGAATTTATGCTATTTCTAGCTTTTTCCACCCTTACAATATGCATGCACATAAAAAAATGTCTGAAACTGTTATCAGTGCACAGTAAGTTGTTTATGTCATATTAAACAGTTAAAAATAGATTGTTTACTACCAAAATAAATTGTCGTTATGAAGATTTCATAAAACTATTTGATTTTTACCCATTATGTTATTGCGTCTTTACATATATTTGGCTTATAACATAGCCTAATGTAAAATCTGCATAAATTCAACCCAATCCCATAAATTGTCTCAAATAAAAGTTTTCTACCAAAAATATTATTGACATATAATAAATAAAGAATGTTTCATGACCATGGCTGTACTATTGATCAATTAATGGTCCAGTACTGACAACTGCTGAAATAAGGAGGGTCAATTTTCCTGGACACTTCATTACCTTCGATTTTTTACTAAACTCATGGTAAAAGTTGTAAAGAGTCTTTAAAGCAGTAGTGCAAACAAGAAAAAAATCAACCAAAATTGATCTTGATATTGAAAGTATATGGTCTTGTAGTCAGAAATTGAACTGAAAGGCAGTTCTTCGTTACAAGACTTTAAACATGGGTTGAAAATTGGAATGTAGAAAGGTGATACATGTACAATTCAGAATATACCTGGTTTCTATGAAGTTAAACTTAAGGTAAAATATTTAGAAAGCTTTGAAAATTGCAAAATTTAGTTGAATAGATAAGGATTTTGAATTGATGGTCTGACACCTATAACGTTTGTTATAGCAAAATGAAGTAAAAAAACTTTGAAATGTCGTTGTTTTCAAAAGAATATAACTTGAAAGTCATTTAGATATCTATTTTATATTTTTAAGAATAAAGTGCTTGATTTTATCGGTCACGAATGTAAGATTTTTTTCTGGTTTCAAATGAACATTATCTGTACAATTTGCAAGAAAGATAAAATATTAAAAGGAAAATGCCTAGCTAGCACTTGCTTGTGAGCATACCATGAAAAACATCGAGCGACGCAAGACCATCAAGTAATTCCAATGAAGGAACTGAATGAGGATAACATACTGGAAGCAAGTGCTCATGTCTTTGATCGTCTTCTTAATCGATTTATGAGATTTGAACAACGGTAAGCTACTAAACCTATATGTATTTGTTGCTTATTATATTTATTTGTGTATATATATGTGGTTTATTTTGCATGGACTAAAATCCCATTTATACAGATAGATCAGACGTCACGATTGACACCATTTTAAATCGATAGAAGATCTGCGTAGTACAATAAGGCAAAAAACAAACAAGGATACTATGTGCAATATATTGAATTGAAACCAAGACAAACTCATATGCTACTCGTAAAGAAATTGAAAAATAAGAGGCAGAGAATAAAGAATGAACACAAGGAATGAAAAAAACACTAACTATCAATAACCCAAAGCAAATACCGTAAGCTTACAAACGAATTACTCGTTATTTACCCAAACATGTACGAAACAACAACAAACAGTCAACAATAACCAGTAAACAACAGAGTTGACAGTCAACAATAACCAGTAAACAACAGAGTTGACAGTCAACAATAACCAGTAAACAACAGAGTTGACAGTCAACAATAACCAGTAAACAACAGAGTTGACAGTCAAACAATTCGTGTTAGAGGTTACGATGAGCCGATAACCAGTAAACAACAGAGTTGACAGTCAACAATTCGTGTTAGAGGGTACGATGAGCCGATGTAGAGTTGACAGTCAAACAATTCGTGTTAGAGGTTACGATGAGCCGATGTAGAAAATTGAGATTAACGTTCTATAAAATGAAAGTAAATTTATAACAAAAGAACCCTAACGTAAAACAAATGCCCTTTCAATCAGGAGATTCGGATTTGCATTTTGGTTACGTTGGTTTCAAATGAAAAACAATCCATATCAGATAGCAAATTATAAATCTGGTATCTTTAATGAGTTTTTTCCTATACACAATATAGAAATCGTACGGAAAACAAACCTTGAAGATGCGGACATGATTTGTCAGAATAGGAACGAAACAACAAGGATACGCGGTCATAAGTTAAACGATACACTTTTCCAATGATACAAAATTCATATGGACGACTCATAAATGAAATAAAAAATAACTTCAGAAATGGTTTCGTTAGCTCAGACAAACTCAACCTGTGCAGTTTAAATAAAATTTTTATCAATAGTTTCACCAGATGGAACTGTCTCCAAAATTAAAGATATGCAACCTCTTTATCCATTGTGGATTTATGTGATATCAAATAACGATATACTGGTACACGGGCACAATAGACGAAGTTGATAACTACGATCTGAACACAACAAACAAAACAGTTGTGATAACTATGAACGGCAAAGGGAAGGTTAAAAAGGATTAACGCTCGACTCAAATAGTGCTTAGCTGTTCGTAAAGCCATATCGGTCTTTTGTAATGAACAAACTAAAATCCTTTCTGTTTTAACAAGTTGAAGTCTCGTTTGTATTTCGCCCAACAACAACGTGAAATCCTGTTACTCAGAAGGAAATATAATGAAATGTATCTCTATTTTCACAGTTTTGGCTGCTGGGTCCAATTTATTGTCATAAACCTATTATATTTTTTGGGTTGCTCACCCAATCCTGTCAATATTAAAGAACCATAAACAACTTTCGTGCAATAGGGAGGTTTAGCTAGCTATAAAACCAGGTTTTACCAACCATTTTCTTCGGAAAATATCTGTACCAAGTCAGGAATATAACAGTTGTTTTCCATTCGTTTGATGTGTTTGAGATTGTGATTTTGCCATTTCATAAGGGACTTTCCGTTTTGAATTTTCCTGTGAGTTCGGTATTTTTGTTTATTTACTTTTGACTGATTCAATCTTATATCAGAAATTCAAGCTGTTGAAATAATATAAGTGGAGAAGTTCTAGTCTTTTTTTAAGAAATAAAAACAAGAAGAATACAAGACAAATTACAATTCTAAATTGAAAAACAATAACAAAGTAAACAGTTTTCAATTATCTTTTAAATAGCAAAATAATAAATATTTTTGATAAAGTTATTAATTACATTTTATTTTTATTTATCTGTTCAAGAATATTTCACTTTGTATCTTGTATGAGATTAAGAAATTGTATTTTACAAACAATCTCGAAGTTACTTGTGTTTTTTCTGTGTAGTGGCTGGGACTATTATACTAGTATAATAGTCCCAGGTAGTGGCTTGTATGATTTTTACATAAAAAAAATAGCGAGTACCTCTCTACTATTCATTGTAAAACGATCCGTTAAAATAACATCAGATACGTCTACAAATTGATTTGGTCAGCAGAATTCAAAAGCCTGAAAAAATGGTGGGTAAAGTCCAGATGAAAGAATCAATTCAACCAAGAAAGAAACCAGCAGATAATTCAAACTATTTTCTGTATAGCCTGAACAGAACAATCTGGTTTTTTTAATAGAAATAACTGTATTTGAGAACATAAATCGTAGTGTTTACTGTTTGAAAATTGAAATTTCCCTGGATTTATTACGATTGTCAACTGTTGACCAATGGCAATTGCATTGCTCATTATAAGCACTGATTTTCTTCTATTTCAAAGATAGATATGAAAACGGTGAAAAATAAACAACTCGTGGTCATATAACAACAAATAGTTCGTTAGCCAACACATTCCCGCAATGTTTTCCCCATTAAACTTCCAAGGTTATTGAATGAGTCATCTTATGGGATTAAATTGGATATACGCATTAAAATTTCGTTTGATATTAATGAATGTATGTTATAATACTGTAATCATTATTTAAAGTCTTGTTTACGAAAAATTATGACCACCAAGTGTTTGATGTTAAAGTTACTACCAACTAAATGTCAACTAGATCATATTTATATCATATCATGTGAACGTGTGTGGGCGTTAAATTAAAAGCTTCTTTTTGCATGAAAGTCAATCTCATAACCTTTTTAATTCATTTCAGGAAACACAAAAATAAACAAGGCATAATTTGCCTTTATAATTGAAAATATTGTATATCAGTGTCGATTAATGTTAATATAACCGTATGAATATATAAAGTCGAAAATAAATAGATCAAATATGATGCATTATGAAAAAATTATGCATCTAACAAGTTCAAGTTCCCTCGGGCAAAGTTGACCTTCGATGAATTTGATACCTTTTTTTAAGGTCTGTTTTGGTCATACAGCTCCTGACGTTAGCACATATTTGATATGTTACATTGAATTTGTCCAATTAAGGATTATGTAGAATCCCTAGATTTTTTTAGGTATTATGCATAATCACTCAAATCATTAGTTATTATATACAATCCCTGAAAAAATAATAATTTTTTTTCAATGCCATGATATGAGTTCAGGATTATCAATAATACAAAGATTAACTGTTTGAATAAAATAATGTGGGAAAATGGTTGTAAAGATTTGGGAAATAAATGTTAAAATAAAAGAAAACAAACCTACCACTATAGCACTAAGCGTATGCCTTATATTGCCTTGTTTAGGGGTAGAGCCAAAGCTAGGTTGGCCGAACAATTTTCTCTTTGCCCGATGAAATAATTCTATTCTTAAACAACAAATGACCTTAAATATATTATTAACACAAGGTTTTAACATAACACACACACACACAGCGTGAATGCACATTAATGTTCTGGATGTGCATAGAATGTGATTTATTGTAAAACAAACGACGATGAAGGTTTTGGAACATATATTTTCTGTTTTCCAGTGAACAATGAATTCAAACTGAAATAACTTACACAACTAAATATGCGGAAAAAACAGGAAGATTAAAAAAAGTTCAAAAGACCAAATAAAGTACGAAGTTGAAGAGCACTGAAGACCCAAAATTCCGAAAGGTTTTGCCAAATACAGCTAAGATAATCTATTCCTGGGTTAGCACATAATGACAATCTTACATTAAAATTTGATCTGGCTTTAAAACATGGAATTTAATAAAATCTAATTCAATATTTGAAGGACTAGGTTTTTTTTTAAATAAGGATGTTGTGGCAAAAACCTATGTAAATAGAATAAAAGTGTATGTAGAAAAGCAGGTCAAATGTGCAATGTCATGTGTTTTGGTGGAAAATAAATAATTTGTATTGGAATATTGTGCTGGACAGTTTAATATTTGTGTTTGTAAAGATGTTGTAATATGGTTTTATAGAATAATGGATTTAGCTTTCAATCATTTTCTGTAAAAACAAAACTGTTTCTTGGTTCCCGTTATTATGTATAATCACTGACAATTTTTTCTGGTAAAAAAGTCCTGAAAATATTAGTAATCATACATAATCACTATACATACCAGTGATTGTACATAATCCCTGAAATTTGCAGGGATTATACATATTTACTGTACCTTGCTTTCATATGTTTAGGTTTGGCCATTCACGGTGAAGGTAAATCCTGAAAAGCGCTTCGAATTCGAGAAATGTATTAAATGTTATTTTTATCTCAAAGATATATAATGCAGTCACTTCTATGCCAGTCGGTTAAATTTTAGTTCTTCATAAGTATATATCTTGTATGGCACGCGGATACTGCATAAATTATATTCTCATAATTTAACGGAATTAACGAGTGTATTACGACCGATGGACGGCGGAAGTTGGTCTGAACCTTACTAAACGATCCAAAAATGCAGCCAGGTTTACACGGTAAACTCGAGACCACAATTATTGTCCTTCAGTTTTCGTTGCACATAGCTTTCATGATGCAATGTAAACTTTTTGCTGAAGTCACCTATTTATTATTTCAGTTGAATGCAGGATACGTTTTCTCATATAGCCTAGATACTAGCATTAGTACATATGCTGTTTTGTATATAAGTTATTAAGTATAGGACTATGATACAAATTTGACTTCCATCTGTTGACTAACATACATTTGGCTCCCAAAACTTTTGGTGTTGAATTTACATTCTAAGGTTTCTCTTTTAACTCACACCGCGCATTGGTAGTACACTTATAAATGGCAACGGGCTCGGAAATTTCATCAATATAAAGGTCAAAAATCGGGTGAAAACAGTATTTTTGTTAGTTTGGTTCTCCTACTCTTGCGAGTACTGAAAATTCACCTTAGTGATCACGTGTCCATCCCACATGTCATTGTTGTATGCGCAATAGAACGTTTAATAAATGATAATAAACTTTAATATTTCAGAAATTGTATTGAAAGTATAAGTAGAACAGAAAATTATAAAAGAATGGAGAGGTTCGAGCAACTGTGCTCCAGTCAGAGTTTTATTAATAAATGTGCATATGCAGCATGAATTTTAAACGGCTTTCTTCAAAGAAGTGAAAGTAAAATGTAGTAGACGTTGGTCACGAATCCAAATTGTGTTTACAGTTGGCACTTTATTTTGATTTCTGCTTGTAATTTAACTTGAAGAAACGAAATAACCTTTCAAGAATCGGTTTGTCCAGTTAAATTACATGCAAAAAATCCAAATATAATGCAATCTGTAAGAACGAATTGATTATGGTGCAGTTCAATTTACAAATACATTCTCATTTACAATATTATTTAATTCAATATTTACTTGGCGGTAGTCAATTTAATAAGTCCATCTATGATGAACGGTTCTGAATAAAACTAGTATCATTTACCCCGTCAAAATATGATGGTCTAACAATAGTGGTTTCGGCGTCCTACATGCATATGCTTGTAATTGTATTGTGAGCATCTATCCATTACGTCTCAACCTTTTTACCTGCGTCGCCAACGTTGAAAGCATGTCTAGTTACGGTTCGACTCCATCATAACATCCGATACCTTGGTTTAAAATTTTGTCAAAAGTTTCTTGGCTTCGATGGAAGCCGATCATTTTGTATTTGGACTGGAGCTTGATAATGTTGAGTTGACATCTGACTTTCAAAATTTCAGCAACTTGTTATCAACTCAAATTATATAGACTCCATATGCATCAGTGAAATAACTAGTTGAGAGTCTTTAATCGATAGGTTTAAAATTATATAATATTTTGTTTTACTTTTACATCAAGACATTTCATACAACTTTTTAACTGCTTTAAGAACAGATGAAAAAATATAGGACAACCCTGTCGACCTCCCTCGTATGATGTAGAATACATAGGGTTTACACATGGGTCGCTGTACCATATATTTAAGATAGCAATGGATATCAGGTGATCTAGTTATTATGAATAAACAACTTTATCTGATGGTATTGGAATTTAATAAACACTAGTTTTAACTCCGGCTGTGAATTTCATATGACATTGCAAGTACATAAGTAGATGATTTTAAAATAGAAAACGTAAATCTGCTCAAGTTCCGTTTGGATTTGCTCTTTACCAAAAAGGTGAATGTTACACGAACCATGTATTGGTTTCTATAGCATATTTTCTTTAAAAGTTTTTATTTTTTTAACAAAATACAAAATTGAAATTTTGTAAACTTCAGTTTTTTAAGTATGTTCCCACAGACATAGGATGGGTGATTTTTGTCTCCCTCCCCCTATCTTTAAATCTAGCAAATATACATTACCTTTATCATTTCCTATTAATAAGTCAAGTCCACTCCTTAAATGAAAAATGATGATGACACATAGCCCCAGTATTGTATAAATAAGCAAACATTTAATACTTTACATAAAAATAATGATCTATAATGACCATGTCGCCTTCATCAAAGGTAAGGAACACATAGTAATACTGATTTTTTTTAATGAAAATATGTGAATGAGAAATGCGATCTCTTTTCCTTGTTTTCATAAAAGAATTTTTTTCAAATTTTCAACAGATATACAAACTTCACACATAAAGTTGATGTTTAAATAAGGTATGCAGGATATATGTACACATGATGAATGTTTCCAAACAAAGTTTATTGTTATTCTAGTTTCTTATATCCTTTACTCTTCAATCCTAACATGTAACTGGTACGATCTAACAAAAAGATAAAAAAAAAAACACAAAATATTTGACCTTTTAGCGACTGAAGTGTATAAAAAAAGACCGGCATTATAAATTAATTAAGAAACAAATTGTAATTTGCCAAAAGAATTATCATTTACTTGTTATGCTTAGCTATTGGCTATAAGAAAGATTAAAACTTGCACTGTTATTAATGTTAGGTGTAAGCTTTGAGCCGCTGGGAACGACTTTTTTCTTTCACTGAAATAAGTTTTGACTATAATTTGTGGTAAAATGGAAACGATCATCTTTCCAACGGTAAGTTATTTTTTTTAAATTTATTTATTTTCTATTTCCTTTGCCATTATAAAACAAGTCAACATTTTAGAAAAGAGATGTGTCAAGAACATTTTCAGCAATTCTGTAGCATCAATCCATACGAAAATTGCAGTTTTCGGGATCTGACACTAAACACTTCTTCCGAAAATACAACGGTAAAATTGATAAATTCATTTTGAATTTTAAAAAGCCGAATAAAATAACTTTTGTTTTATCTCGGACAACAATGATTAATAGTTGTTTGCATTACGTCCAGTGGATCTCAACAACAACTAAATCATTTCATTGTTAATATTAAGAACTACTTGTAACCATACATTCACATTTTAGACCATAGCTGTTCTTTGCGTTTTTGTGGAATCTGTTGTTGGTGCAGCGTACCCTTTTGAGCAACCTACAAAACAGGAATGTATAGACATGATGCCATCGTACTTTCAATCTAGTCCTCAGAAGACGGCTAATCGCCCATTCAAAATTAAAGTCACCGATAACATATATCAGCAGACTGCTGTTAAAGGTATAATAGCTATTTTATCATTTTAATTATTAGTATTATTTTTATTAGTTTTAGTAGTAGTAGTAGTAGTAGTAGTATCATTACTATTACTAATATTATTATTATCATTACAGATGTCCTTTTTTGTAGTATAACAATATTGTATGCGCAATAATAACTCATTAGTAAAAATGTAAGCTGAGTAATGTATGTTAAGATACACTTCAGAATTTTTATTAGGTCATAGCTTTAAGGCCTTCGTGACATTATTTATGAAATAGTTTTTAAACAGTTTTGATATGACTAAACCAAAGCTATTGCTATAGTTGGTTAAAGAGCTCACGAGAGCTCGTGCTTTGATTTTGTTATAATGCACATATATGCCCACTGAAAATAAAATTCATGCTTCTAGGAGGATTCTTTTTAAAGAATCGCTCGATGCACAAGTTTGACAATTAATTGTTTAATTATATTGATATTTTTTTGTCTATTCTCTTAAATAAAATAATATTTTACATTGAGCAAATTAAAAAAAAAACAATGAAATTATTCCTGAAAAAGAGATGTTCATTGTATGGTGTTTGTGCGAAGAAAGGGAGGGGGGATATGTACTAGATACGACACATTTAAATCGCTATTTGCTTACTATCGCAAGGTCGTAATCACTGTGTATAGGTGTTTAGTTCCTCAACCCTTAGCACGAATAAAGGTGGTCAAAATGGTTTTAAATATACTTTGTCACTATTAGCTTCATATCGTGCTATTTTTAAATATTCATAAGAAAGGGTTGGTCACCGTGCTTGTTTTGAATGTACAGACTGTGCAAAAGTCTCCTTTATTATATTTATCGTATGCATATTTTTGTTTACAAAAAAACAAAATGATAGAATTTTGAAATAAAATATGAGCAGATAGCTCTAATAAAGTCCTCGGTCTAAACTTAATCATTTTTTATATTTAGAGTCAGTTCAGACGTTCATTAATGCACACAGAACGCAGCAAACAAAGAATGTCTTTCATTCTCAAACACAAAAATGCAATTAACATTATACCTACCTATGAATATAGAAACAATGTTATATAGTCCTACAATGTAGCTCTTAACTCTATAATATCGGTATGGACGATAATCAGTATATGGACGATAATCAAAATAAGGATAGCTCTTAACTCTATAATATTGGTATGGACGATAATCAGTATATGGACGATAGCCGAACTTGATAAGGAAAGCTCTTTACTTTATAACATTGGTATGGACGATAATCAGGATATGGACGATAATCAAAATAAGGAAAGGTCTTTACTCTATAACATTGGTATGGACGATAATCAGTATAAGGAAAGCTCTTTATTATATAGCCTTGCTATGAACGATAAACAGTATATGGAAAACTCTTTTCTCTATAATATTGGTATGGAAGATAACAAACACACAAGCACAAACAAAACAAAGCAATAATAAACAATACCGTATAAAAGTAATGCTAGTTACTAAAAACCAGCTCAAAGTTTATGTATTGATCTTTTTTAGTTACCATAGAAAGACGTGAAAATTTTCCAATAAAAGGATTAATACTTCAAGCAAGGAGGGCCCAGTGTGATGTAGTAAATCAGAAAAAACCAGTAGGAAAATTTTACCTAGCAGGGGAAAAACTATTGCAACTCTTCAACTGTTCAAGGGCAGACGTAAGTAAATATTTTGTTGCTATTTGAATATTTCCATTTTCAAATGAACATGTCAGAGAAAGAAAACACGTATCCATTCAAATGCACAAATTACATATTTTACCGATGGGTCTTATGTAGACAAAACCAACTTGGTATATTAGATGACATTTTTTTTGTTAGTTAGAATTTAACAAAAAAAAAAAAAAAAAAGTTTATTTAAATGTTTTTTTTTTAAAGTATATTGCACAATCTAACTTTGTTTATCATACTAATGGCTTCAGCTTGGTAGGGCAAAGATGAGAAGAAGAAAAAATATCGGTATAAATATTGTCTTAAATAATTGTTGACATAGATTATTATCTAATATTTTAATTACATCACTAGGACACCGTTGTAAATCGGGCATGGATACCAATAGAAAGAAATATAGAAATTCATTGGAGTAGCAATAACAAAGACTTTGGACGAGTATATTTTATGTAAGTAATGATATACATTTAATAAGAAATGGTCTATAATTTTCTGAGAATTAAAGAAAAGAGTTTATTTTTGTTATTTTTAATTTCAAATATGATGAACATATGATTTCTTAGACATTTAAAGTATCGAACACATTTTGATTTTTGTTCAATTGTTGTGTGGATGACATTGCCCAATATTCAAACACCGTCGTCACATGATAGATAGATAACGTGCCTGACTTTCCGATTACTGTTATGTCAATTTCAGCATATCCTTTTACAAATTTCTTTCTTATAAGTCCTTTCTTGCTCAGGTGAAACATATAAAGAAAGAATATAAAAGGGTGCAATTCTTATCACAAGTCAAAGAGGACATAAGGGGACGACAATTAATTTTCTGGTGGAAAGGAGGGGTAGGAGGATTTTTTCACGAACGGAACATTCATTTGTCATTAAGCCGTCTTATATATAAAGCGCTGCAGAGCCGCTCGAAAAATTCATTTTCACTATTGTACACAACTATTTCCTGCATTTTGTGGTGAAATATTCATTTCGATACCGTATTGGGCAAGATTATTCGAACTTCTCACCAGTCTAAAAACGTATTACCCCAAATCCTCCATCCCACCCCAAAATAAAAATGAAATACTCATCCCCTAATGTAGATGTGAAAATTAGCCAACTGTATAATATTTGCTATAACTCGATGTTAGGTAAGCTCGAAAATCACTTAGTGCAAGTATTTTTTCATCAAGATTGCCATTATAATGTTTGACACTTTCCTTCTTTCAACAGAGCTACGATTGTTGTTAAAGACAACGTATACTGGACAGATGTGACCAGCGAGATTATAAGACACTTGTCAGATACCGATGATTCTGTAGGAGAAGTTTGCCCCTCAACTAGTAGACAAAGAAGTATTTCTAACAGGAACAATGCAGCTGGTAGTCTATTGTTGTTCACATGTGCAATGCTTTATTTCACTTTGTAGTTCAGAATCCATCTTCTGTCTGAGTCATTGCGTCATAACATTGAAACGTTTACATTTATATTGTAGTGATTCGGTCAAATTAAAAATATAACTTGTTATTAATATTACATGATACTGAAGCGAAATGATTCTGCAGATATTCATAAAAAATAAATGAATATGTGAATAAAAGGAGATTCAACGTAAACATCAACGAAACAGCAACCCACTAAACACAACTTTACCAAATAAGATATGTAGAGGTTAACGTATATGGTCTTCAACAATTGATAACGGTCTTGGCCATAATATGTCAAAATCTAAATATACTGATATTAAAACATCTTGTAAAAAGACTGAACAGAGATTATACCAAATCTGCCATCAAACACGATTTATATAATGGACAATAAACAGTAAGATATAAACAAAAACAACAACTCACGAGGTTCCTGACTTGTGGAACAGGACATTAATATATGTGGCAGGTTAATGCAATTTTTTTTTTTGT
Source organism: Mytilus coruscus (assembly GCA_017311375.1). Taxonomy (NCBI): domain Eukaryota; kingdom Metazoa; phylum Mollusca; class Bivalvia; order Mytilida; family Mytilidae; genus Mytilus; species Mytilus coruscus. The sequence continues at coordinate 16,312,151 of CM029595.1, forward strand.
GCAATAACCTTCTTTTGCTGTAACTAATAGTTTATTGATGTATTCATTCATGATGTATTATACCGATCTCAATGTGTCAACCAAGGGGCGGATCCAGGATTTTCAAAGGGCAGTCAAAAATCAGAAAAAAATGTATCAAAAATACCTCTTGTAAGAGGAACTGGACTCCTTTGCCCCCAGCACCATTTCAATCTGAATTCGCCCCTGGCACCAATTAGAATGTGTGCATTCAACATTGACCACAAGCCTTGAATAAATGTTACACTGTATATAGAAAATAGAAAATAAACAATAGCAAATTTGGTGTATGTTTTTTCCTTGTCGATATATGAATAGTTGTGTCCACTGAAAGTCCCTGAAAAATAAATTACTAATATACGAATGAAATGGTTTGAATTGCTATTTTATCATATTGTTCTTTGTCGGAAATCTACAGCCTAGATACTTATCTCACAATTAATAATGAATATCAGGTAAGTGATAGTGTTTTCTGATCTGGTCTTTAAAAGTGTGCTGTTGGTGCATTTGTTATTTACTGATGACAGTATAAAATTGGTCCAGATTACTTCCACAGAGGAAGGCAAGTTTCCCTTTAATTTATTCACACCAGGACCATTTTCAAAAAGTCTCTCAATACATAATTGAATTAGAAGTATTACAACCCTAAGTTTGCACTTTAAGGTTTTAATAATGTTATGGCTTATTTCTAATTAAGTCACCAAATTTTAAACGTCTGAAGATAGCACAAAACCGCAATTTTGACAGATTTTGAATATTTATCCAAAAATGTATAAGAGGAACATCATCGTTAACCAAAATCAAAAAACCTGTCGGAAGTAAAGCTATTTATTGTTTTTCTAATACAAATGAATTTATTTCGGTAGGCGACGTCCTTCCGTGAAAAAGGGACAAAGTCAAAACATTAGCAATTTTGTATCAAAATGCCTCTTTTTTTGAGGCTTCGTTAAACTAATTGATACATACGTTTCTTTACATGGGCTTGAAATACTTTTCGGATGTTGTCAAGAGTATTAGAAATAATGTTTACCTTAATTGGCGTGAATTCTTTTATTATTTTATATAGATATAGTTGCAAATAGCCAACTTAAGTCAAAACTTATTTCTTTCCTCTGTAAAAACACTTCAATAGATATTATTCAACATAAATATCTTCAAACTTCCAAATACAAGCATTCATTTAATACTAAAACCTTGACGTTTAAAATAAAACAAACTTAGAAAGAGTTCTCAATTGATAGAATATGGAATGAATGTTAAACCTACTTTGTACTAGACTGACACGCTGAGCCGGATCTTTTAACGTGAGACCTCAGGAGGCAAATCTTCTTACACCAAGACATCTAGTCTTTGGTCTTGCTTTTAATCACCGCGTGCTTTATGGAGATTCAACCATATTGTCAATTCCAAAATCTTTTGTCTGACCCGACAAGGGATTGAATACACGATCTTGTCGAGGCAAGAAATTAGCAGCAATGGAAAATTTAGAGGCAATTATCAATCCCCCGACTCAAACACTGGAGAATTGTACGAACCGTGAAACCTGGAGATAAATTTTCACTATGAAAAAGATGACGTTTTTGTGTTGTTTGATGCTGATAGACTATTAATGCACTACATAGATAGGGTTCCAGCATGTTTGTAACCACCTGATCTTCCACTAACCTGGGACAGCGGTGTAACAGCACTATATATACATAAGAGAATATTGTAAAAATCTGTTGGAAAGGGGGTTGCCGCATTAGATCGACACGAAGCACAAAAACAAATAACAAAAAGACAAAAGACACAAAGTACCGATCTAAGAGTACTCTCAGTTACTGAAGCTGGTTCAAAGCCAATTATATCATGTTTCACAGACTTATATCAGTACAGATCCGACGGATTTAGTGTAAAAACGTCATAAACAGTGTGAGAAAGCAAGACCTTGTGCAATGCCTATACAGTAGACCTGTATCGAAATAACAGTATTTCGGATTCATTATCTTTCTTTCTTTAATTTGTCAATATAAAAATATTTATCAGATTAATACATAATGAACAAAAACATTAAAGAATCTTCAAGACATTCTATTACAGCAATATAGTGTGTTTGTAAAGATATTTGTGCAGTTTTTGTATCCAGCAGAGTGAGAAAGATCCAGTTCTCTCTTCATCTTTTGTTTCAATTCCATAGGCACAAAATATATACAGACCTATGATAGTTCAGAATGTGTTCTTAAGTATTAAGTGTCGTGGGAGTATGTGTTGGGTTCCCTAGTGAAATTTCAATACCTAATTCCTTTATCAAGCAGTTTATGCGTTGTGATTTACAAACAAAACAATACCGCTTAAGGGCTTTATCTGCGGGGACAACAACATATTGTCAGGAAGGTAGCAGAGGTTGTGTCTTTGAAGAAACATATAGCATGAGTTTTCATATGCATCCTAATAATATATAAAAAAAGATGGGATATGATTGCAATCGAGACAACTCTCCACCAGAGGCAAAAAAGACGTACAGCAAAAGCAACTATAGGTGTCAGACCACCAATTCAAAATCCCTATCTATTCAACCAAATTTTGCAATTTTCACAGCTTTCTTAATATTTTACTAACTTCATAGATACCAGGTATATCCTGAATCATACATGTATCACCTTTCTACATGTCAATTTTCAACCAAAGTTTTGTAACGAAGAACTACCGTTCGGAAGCCATGTACTACATAAAATAACCCCTGATTTTCTGGAAATCTTAAATAAGTATACTATGGAGCGCATTAATCCTCAATTTTAATGCAAACTCATGAACAAGTATATTTTAGCTCAAAATGGTCTAAATATATTTCTCTTTCACCAAAAATTTCATTTCTGCAAATTTGTTGGTTAGTTTAAAACAACGACATCAAAAGCACTATTTTTGTCAGGAAGGGCTACTTTACATACGTTCTAAATTGGAGTGGGTGGATTGGTGGTCTGACACCTAAAGGTTACCGTACGGCCTTTAGTTTTTTTTTTTTTTTTTGTAATTCTGATTTGTATCAACTTTAATCAAATCCAAATCCTCAATTTTAATGCAAACTCATGAACAAGTATATTTTAGCTCAAAATGGTCTAAATATATTTCTCTTTCACCAAAAATTTCATTTCTGCAAATTTGTTGGTTAGTTTAAAACAACGACATCAAAAGCACTATTTTTTGTCAGGGAAGGGCTACTTTTACATACGTTCTAAATTGGAGTGGGTGGATTGGTGGTCTGACACCTAAAGGTTACCGTACGGCCTTTTTTTTTTTTTTTTTTTTTTGTAATTCTGATTTGTATCAACTTTTATCAAATCCAATAGAAGAGTTGTTGGCAATGTTAAATTCAAAACAAAATGTGTTACAAAAGAGACGATTTCTCTTTCCCTATCGTTAATTCTCCTTTTTTGCACGGTGATGTTCATTTGGCCCCTTCTTACCGTGTGTATAGAATTTTTTCACAACATCGTACATGAATTGTACAAAAAGCAAAGTTTCGATAGGAGTAGTTGATATATAGTTTCGTTCGGATGTGATATATAACTAACGGCTTCTTATTAAAAGGTAGGTCCATTATAGAAAAATCAAGAGGAGTAGGTGGTATTTACTGACGATAACCATGACTCCATCAACGCCGAGTCGAAAATATTCATCACTTTGACCAAACATCAATAGAGACGATAACATATCTGTGTCGTCATTTTTTTCATTACAACCATAGGGTGTCGCAAATCAAATCTAATTAGAATATAGATCTCTGATTTTGTTATGATACATCGATTTTTTAATTCGATTGTCGCAAATCAAAGTTCTCAAATCTGGTAGTCTTCGACACGGAAAGGTGTTGCAAGTGGAGATTGTATAGTTCTGTGGTATATTTCAATTGTTCGAACTCGAGAACATGATTTAATGATAAGACTGGTGCAGTGGATGCTGATAAACAATGTCATTTGCATTGGTGTTAATCGCATCTTTGTTTGTTAAGTCGTCTACCGATGGAAGTTCTAAGCATATGTAAATCAACACAGTATTTCCATTGTTCGTCATTCCTTTGCTTGGTAAGTCGTCTACCGATGGAAGTTCTAAGCCTATGTAAATCAACACAGTATTTCCATTGTTCGTCATTCCTTTGCTTGTTAAGTCGTCTACCGATGGATGTTCTGTGCCTATATAGATAAATATAGTACTTACATTATTCGTCATTCGTTTCAAGGCATCCACCAGCAATATTAGAATCAACACAAAAACGGTACAATAGTGCTGTTTTAGACACACGAAATTAACAAATGTTTTATTCAGCTGTATAATGTAGGCTAACAATAGAGTACTTCTAGCACATATATATTCTCTTGTCCAGATATTATGATAATACCACCGTTTATCTATTAGACTTCAAAGAGCATTTAAAACATATACAGTAGCAGGTTTTTGTCACGAATTGCACCATTCTGAAAGTGTTCATACATGTCTGAATTTGATTTTGTATACCAAAAATGAAAACTATGCTCATAGAATCATATTGAAATTTGAGAAAATATGCTTAGCCATCATATTGGACTACGATGTTGGGTATACTATTGATGATGAATAACATTTCATTTATTCAAAAACTCCCCTAAACCGGACAAACTGTTTTATGCTTTTGCGTTAACTTTTTCCATACCAAAATTCTTGTCAAAAACTAATTATGTTGGGGGCTAAAAAAAACAAAATATTTGAAATATTAACTATAAAATGGCACAGTATTTAAAAAACTGTTCCACAGTGTAGCTACGGCGTATTTAAAAACAGTTTTTTAATGTAACTTGAGGTCTAAACATGATCCAATATATTTGAATACCTGAAACTGATTTATTTTTTTTAATATATGCATGTACCAAGTCATATAATCACACATGAACTACTTTATTTATTACATGTATCTTAAATGCTTCTAGTACCATAATTCTTATTCTGCTGATCTGTTCTTCTTTCTTCGTAAAAATACTTTGGTAATTTGAGGGGTCATACATGCCTTGTCTTTCCCTATGCTCACAGCTACAGTGGACGGAAAACAAATATTAAAATATTCTGGGATCACTGTTGTATCGTTTATTTATTTACTTTTTTTTCACAAAGAACTATTTTCTGTTCCCCAGAGTTACATGTTATCGAAAAGAATTGTTTAATATTAATTGATAGGCTTCTGTATAAGTAACCTTCCTGAGTCGTTGAGGAGGTAGACTCAAATGTTAATAAGCATCTGTCTTACCTGCATGACAAATATGTTGTTGTCACAGTATTGAAAGTTCCCAGACAATTTGGATTTTTGTGTGTAAATCATACTACATAAACTAGCTATTTGATAAAGGAATTGCGTATTGACAATTCACTTGAAAACTCAACATATACCCTGAAACACTTACCAAAGAGGAAATCCTGAATAACCATAGGTCTGTTCTATGTTCCTTTGGAATTTCAACCAAAGATGAAGAACTGGATCTTCCTTCACTGTATTGGATGCCTAAAATACATAAGTGTCCTTACAAACAACGTTATATTGCTTGGACTTCCAAGTGCTCCACGAAACTTTTTCTAAATTATTAACATCAATTTTATCAGCAATCAAAGCCAAGCTTCAAAGTTATTGTGAAACTACCTACTCTATGGGCGTCGACGTGAATCAGATTTGGATACTTAAAAATTCCAAAGATCAGTAAGAGTACATACAATCTAAGTCTCTTTCCTCTTGCGATAGTATTAAAACATTTGACTTTTCTACCCTTTACACAAGTATTGCCGATTCCAAACTAAAGGACAAATTGATAAAATTGGTCCTGCTTTGTTTCGTAAAAAGGAATGGCCAACGTAGATACAAATATCTTGTCTTAATGAGGGTAACATTGTACTTTGTTAAGAATTACTCTGATTCAAACAAACAATTCTCTGAAACTGACATTATCAAGATGTTTCATTTCTTGACTGACAACATATTTGTTACTTTTGGAGGACGTGTTTTTCAACAAACTATCGGCATTCCCATGGGAACAAACTGTGCGCCTCTTCTTGCCGACTTGTTCCTTTACTCATATATATGAGGCCGACTTCATACAGGAGCTTCTTATGAAGAACGAAAAGAAGCTAGCATTATCCTTTAACGTCACGTTCCGCTATTTAGAGGATATCATCTCACTAAATAAATCAAAGTTTGGTGTCTATTTTGAACACATCTACTTGTATCCAACTGAACTTGAAATAAAGAATACATCCTATACAGTTAAGTCTGCCTTATATCTTGAATAATATCTAGAAACTAACGATGAGGGTCGGTTGAGAACAAAACTTTACGACAAAAGAGATGATTTCAGCTTCTTAATTGTGAACTTTCCTTTTCTATGTAGCAGCGCCTGCGTATGGAGTGTATATCTCCTAGTTGATACGACATTCCAGAGCTTGCATTTCCTATCATGATTTCCTTGATAGAGGGTTGCTGCTTACATGTACAAGGAAGCTTTTAAACCAAGATTTCCAAGTGGTGAAGTTGAAAGCACTCCTTCAAAACTTTTACGGACGCCATCACGAGTTGGTTGACCGTTATGGAATATCTGTTTCACAGATGACGACGAATATGTTCAAATTGTCCACTTTTCCTCGAATGTGTCCTACCGAATTAGACTTGTCACCGGATTTGTACTTACCAGAGCAACACGACGGGTGTCAAATGTTGAGCAGGATTTGCCTACCCTTCTGGGGCATCTAAAATCACATCGGTTTTTGGTGGGATTCGTGTTGCTCAGTCTTTGGTTTTCTATGATGTGTTTTGTGTACTGTTGTTTTTCTTTTTGATCGTTTTTCGTTTTTAGCCATGGCGTTGTCAGTTTATTTTCGACTTATGAGTTTGGATGTCCCTTTGGTATCTTTCGCCTCTCTTAATTACAGTAGATATATAAAAGTTATGACAATCATCACGCCCATAGGATAATTGTTTTGTATTTATACACACAATTTTTTTTTTCTAGTGAGAATAACATCAACCAGAGATGGTTACAGTCCGCTATCTTGAAACAGCGGACTATTGACTAGTTGTGAAAAATTAAAAATGTCTTACGTATCTTAATGAGTCTGAGACTTGTTTGCCATTAGTATTTCAAAATGTAAATTACCAAAAGTAATAATATTTGCATTATGTAAAAGATACTTATCTATATGTGTTTTAGCACTGATAGTAAGGAGTTTAAACTACAAAACATAAGCACTATAGAGATTTTATTCGAATACATACAAAATACACAACAATAAAAAGCATAATCATGCAAGCAAACTAAAAATATAGAAGCACACATAAAAGTAAGCACAACACAAGCATGGCAAAGCAAATTATGAATGCTAGCATAACTATAAAATAGCAAAGTTGTGTAAAATAAGCACAGTGAAATAAAATGAAATCTTAATATCTACAAGTCTTTCTTCATGATGGAGTTTCAGATTTTAACAGACAAATGCTACATAAGATAAGATATAAGATAATATATTTTGTATTCCAATTAAAGGACCCATGAAGAGCAAAGTAATTTATACAATGATTTTAATAATTGACACAATAATTTTGATAATCATATATAAATATGAATAAAATCAACTAAATTCAAAGATCTTAAACCACAGCCAGACCAGAGCCATAAGCATATAAGTTAAAAAGCAATAACTTAACAGTTATACATAATATTTTCAGGCAAATATTCTTAATGGGTTACATATAAACATATCTGCACTTTATTGATAGCTCAGATTGATAGTTTTCTGAGTTCAAAACATTACCGCTAGGTTTTCTTGAATAAAAACCAATTAAACTTGGCACTTGTGTTTAACATTTCGAAATTTTTACAACTTATCAAAATTTTATCATAGAACTCTTTTCTCAAGAGATTATAAGGGGGACATTGGCATATAAAATGTTCTTCATCTCAGGCCAACTTTATCCAACGTGCACTTTTTACATAATCTTTGTGATTTATCTATTATGTCCAAGGTTTACCTTTATCTGATTTAACCATATGTTCTCTAAAATCTCTTCAATAATTTAGAAAACTTTCACATAATTTATCCTTAACTATAGTACATAATCGACTTACATTTAAGTTTGATAAGTCTAGAGTGGGTGGCGTATATTCGCCTTGGACACTGTCGCCGTTTTGCTATTTTTCTGTAAAATTTGTGTGCCTTTACCCAATACTTGCCTAAATAGATGGTAAAGGCTGTTTGTAATGTTACAACTGTTGATATTCCTCTTTACCCCATTTCCAAGGTTATTCGCACATATTGAGAAATACGCAGGTGTTTTTAAATGATTTGGCATTATGTAAGATTAATATGGCAATCATGCGCAGTCTTAAAGCAAATATTTGTGAGAAAAATCGTATAGGAATGATCTCTCAAGCTAATTCATGTAATTGCAAACATTCGTTTTTATAATATACCAGGATAATGAAGATGGTCATATCATACATTGCGGCGAAAATGTGTCCCCCATGGTACACGAACAACTTGAATTTGCGTTCGTTTTTAGAACCGTGTGAATTAACCAATGTTTTGAAGATAATTTCTTTATCAAACATTTTTTTTCATATAGTTAAATTTCTAAAACCTTCATAAAAAATTCCAAATATTCGAATGTAGGTCGGATGCAAGTGGAAATGAACGAATTATGCGGCGAATATGGGTCTTTCACTCTAGTTCTTTCATTAAAAAATCAATACTAGCCTCGGAAAACCATGTAGTTATATTTTCAAATTTTTTTTTACATGTAACTTTTTATTAAAAATATATGAATATTGTTTTATATTATTAACAAAACCAAGGGCTTGTGCTAACTACAATCATAGATGGCTATATGGCTATTATATATATGATACAATTAAAATTTAAATATATATTACACATTTTTCGCAGCGATAGTAAAATACGGAAAATTTATCCCACCATGACTCGTCATTTAGACTAGCCAATTGGCGGCAAATTTATTTTTGGAGGGACATGTCAAAAGAGCCCGATTAAATCCAATCTCACAGAATATTTCCCGAAGAAAATACACAAAGCAAGTATTCGTGGTAGTCAACTGAACTGTATAACTCTATTATATTTTATTTATGTTCAAAAAGGGGAACCAAAGCCGAAACAAATACTTCTTTTCATTTAGACATTCATAAAACAAAAACAAAACACAGTATCCCGTACTCTCACAACAGGGTTAAGAATCTACCCAATAAATAGCAATGGCTGAACATAGAATTAGTTATTTAAGTAAAATAATGTTATTTATTTCATTGAAACAAATTTCATAACCGTCATACCGTAAAGAATCTACAGCATGCACCTCAAAAGCATAGGCTTGTGCTTTCAATACATTGTCATTGACGAAATTGCTTCCCTTGAGTAGTAGATACATAGGTATATATATATTTAAGCAGTTAAGCATGTGTTGTACTTAAGCTCAGTGCGATAGAGAGCTGACTTCATACACAGGTCCCAGAGGAGACGATGCAATTTCTAAGTGAGTATCATGCTCTCCAGTTTCATTTGACAACCAACTAAAAAAACCTACGGTGATGAGAGGTTATGTGTTGTGAGAGTCATTATACACCAATCTCTAGTTGTTTTTTTATGAATGAGTTATACCAGTTTACCAGAGGTCAATCTGCATTAATGACTTCATCAAACAATCAGTTTTTATTGTGACATGGGAAATTTATGGGAAAGTGCATGAATTTGAAAGTCGTCTTATGGTATGATGACTAGGTCAAGTAAGTTTATGCTTCCCTTGAGTAGTGGATACTTAGTATACCATGACTAGGTCAAGTAAGTGGATTGCTTTCCTTGAGTAGTAGATACTTAGCCAGTCTTTAGTTGTTCAATCCCTTTTGCATGTTTTGGGATTCTGTGTCTGGAGCGATTTTCTGATTTGGCCACCCTCAGAATCCCTTATTAAGCACTATAAAGTCTATTCAGTTAATTTTTTGCCAACAACCTCACCTCCAACTGGTGCCTTTTAAGCCTACAGAACCATTCTGTACACCAGAAGCGGGTAAGAATTGAATAGAAGACATATGAGCTTTTCAGAATTCCGTTGATCTTCTTTAGCTCCGTCAGTTAGAGCGCTGACTTTAAATATAGAGGTCCTGGAGGGTCATAACTAAGGTTTTATTTGACCAAAGCAAGGACTCTTGTTTGCTCAAGGTCCTTGGTGGATACAAGGTCATTTGAGACAGCATAACATTGAACATTCCTTACTCATCAAAATGAATCTGCAAATCACTTAAGCAATTAGGCCAAAAATAAAATATTGTTTGTTCACCTCCCACTACCAACCCGGTAAAATCAACGCGACCCGAAAAATTTTATTGGCTGTTCGTGTCCAATATTTTCTTTTTTTTTTGCTATTTTGGTTTTTGGTGATACCTTTCCGATGCTGTAATCCACCACGAGCGTTTTAATTCAAAGCATTTTTGCATGGAAGCGTCTAAATGATTCGGCATGGATTTTTCTAGCATTCCATGGCGTCCGGTATTCGGACTCATTCCCAATGACAAAACCCTACATTTTCCCCAATTTTGGTAGCAAAATTCCCAAACGATCTCAAAAGTCATTTTCATCTTAAATACTGATGACAGCGATGTTTATTTTGTTCAACCGCTAGCTTTATGCCGAAAATCGCTAACAAGTAATGTGTAAATCCGAGTAAAAACATATCTGATTGACAAAAACAACATGATAACAATGGCTGCCAGAAACCGGAAATATAGACAATTACAATACCGGATCAGATTCCGGGAACGGATAAGAATAATTCCGGATTTGGCGATCAACTATCTACAATAAAATAAATTAAAAAAAATCCAAGCAGGTCACAAAATACAGCTATGAAATATAAACACTAGAATTGAAAACCAAAAGATATATGAAAAAGAAAGAAGAAAATGGAAATATTTTATACAGAAACTCAAAATTATTTTTAGTTCACAACTTTTCATGTCAAAATCCAATAAAACATATCGTTAGTAAGAAAATTTTGAAGATAAGCCCCAAACTTTATTTAGAATCAAGAAAAACATGGTTAAGAAAATATTGAATAATATATATATATATATAAAAATCTGTGATAGAAAATATGCCTTGTCATTAGATAAAAATTCCCTGAAACTGAACAATGCAATCCAATTAATCTGCAGCAAAACAATTCATTAATAAAAAAAAAAAAAAAAAAACTGAAGCACCTTTCAACCCTGGCACTGAATGCATCTTGATTTGCTTGGTCTTTAACCTCTGTTCCTGTATAAAGGATAAAATCTTTGAGTAAAAATGGTCTGAATAATGCTTTAAAATCTGTCTACTTTGAATTTTGTACAAATTCAATATAGAAAACCATATCAAGGAATAAAATAAAATAATTTCAGGGATAAAACTTAACTTTTTTTTTACAGGAGCCAGCTTGGCTACTAACCTTTTATTTCTTGGGGCCCAATAAAATTTTTTGTGGCCCAGTTTTTTCTTGGGGAAAAAAACAAATATACATCAAACAGTTCTTTAGTTTAATATGTTTATCAAGAGCTGAAAATGTTTGTCTTTGGATCACCATATTGTTGTCATTCCCTCCTCACGGTCTTTTAACCAGGACCTGTCTTTCCCAATCAGTTGAGTAATTCCTCACCCTTTTTGTTTTCTCATATTCGCGAAAGTATGTAGCCTTATCCCTCATTTTTTTCTTTTCTGTGGAGGCTTAGCGCCGCTTATATATTTCCACATTTTGAAACAGGAAGTTTACAAATTGTTTCTAATTTTAAATTTTGACAGACATGGGCATGACAACGATACGTACTTACCATTATATTAATATTTAGGAATAAATAAATTGATTTGTTACTGGCTGTTTGAGTAGAAATGTTTAAAATATATATCAAATTCGCTTCAGTATTTTTTAGAAATGAAAAAAAAAGCGTGTATGTAATGAAATTCAACTGGATTGACTAGGACGTGCCGATTTCACTTCGTCTATTCATTCGTTAACTGGTTCCCCGTTTGAAAACGTGACTTACGTTTAAAACAAAACCAGCGATGTTTTTTTTTTTTACGGAAAGCTTTTCCATAATGTGTTTTGAATGATTAAATAACCGTCGAGTACTAACGATAGAACAAACTTGTCAGTTGGGGATATATATGAAATAAATATTTTGCAATCGCCACCTGGGAGATCTGGAAAGTGATGTGAAGTCGCCCATGTGATATTATGCTCGCCATGGGCGATGGGCGACCGTTAAGTTTTATCCCTGAATTTCCCTACCTACCTACCCATACCATGAAAACCTCAGTCGGGAAGGGGAAACAAAGATATTTTTAATGATGGCCTTAGCAATTTTGTTGTAAGGCAAGCAATAATTTCCTAGGATTTTGAGATTTTCATGATAATTCTTTACCTTAGGAAAAATAATGTCTCTGTGTCTGTGTGATAAGCACAGTGGTCACCACACTTCACAATTTTAGCAGCCAAACAGATAAATGAAGACCCAACAGGTAGAATTGAGGGATCACATTAATGTTATTTTATGAATTGAATTTCCCAGCATCTATACTTTTTGTTATTTTTAGGAATCATGTGCATGATTAGTCACAATTGTTAAGGTGTTATTTCCTTGATATATATGCAAATTTGAGAATTTTAGTCATGAATTATATTCTATTCTATAATGTTGGAGAGTGGTCATTGTTGAAGATACACATTGATCCAGGTGAATGACACATTTTCTAATTACCTCTAGTTTCATATCTGCCAACTTGGGTACATGTATGTTTAATGTAACATGTGTAAGGTTTCCATTGATTATGCATATTAAGTTGAGTTATGTTAAGTTCAAAATTCATTTCAGAATAATTACAGATTGGTAGTTTTTATGACAATGGATACTAGACAAGCCAGAAAAAGAAGATGGACTCCGTCACCAGAAAAAAGGACAGCAAGGTAAATATACTGCAGATAAAAATAACATGAATTACATAAGATAAATGAAGCATGAATTTAAAATAAATGCATTGATTGAAATACAAAATGAACATATGAAAAAACATGTTACACTCGCACACGAGGAGTGGAGGCTATATTATGATTACAATCACCTTTTGATTTTGCATACCTGAGTAACCTCCACTTTAAGAGTGTTGCAATCACCTTAATATAATATAAAATTATGAGATGTGTGATTACTAATGACTTCACTTAACACCAGAGTCCAAATGACATGGATGTAAGCAACTATAGGTGACCATGGAGTACATCTATCATCAATTAGCAAAACCCATACAATATAGTAAATGAAGCATGAATTAAAAATAAATGCATTGATTAAATTTCCCATAAAAATGATGTGATATTTGATATAGAGTGTTGGAATGTGTGATTTAAAGGCTTACAATTGTAATAAATTGGTTTAATTATATATTTTTCTAAATTCCACTGTTTAAATTCATTAAATACAGTACATTCCAGTTATTTGCATAGCCTATTTGTCAGAAAAAATTATGCAATAAAGCGGAGTATGCTTATATCCGAAATGCCAAATTACGGAGTCAAATAACATCGATAGAAGATCAGTAAAGGAAATCCCTGAAGAAAGATGAACGTCTATAATCTAATTACAACATATTGAATGCTGATTTATTCTAATAAAAGTTTTATGTCTAGTGTCATATGTGTGATTTTATTTGTATTATTTCAATAAAGATTATAAACACATTTTGTTTTAGTTTATTTGCGTACCGATGTTTCCTTTACCAGTTTACCTGGGATACGAAAATAAATTTGTTCTAAAAATAGATTTGTTTCTATGACCCGTATGTACAATGTATGTTACGCTTTGATTAAAATAAACTGTTTAACAAAACTACACAGTTTATAATAATTTTAACAATAGATGTGTACTAAACTGCCTTTGATATATAATATTTACAGCTTGCAGAGTGAAGTAACACTGTTTACTTAACTTCGTTAGTTTCGTATATGCAAAGCTGTAATGGGGCCCTGTACGGGTTATTTGCTGGACACGAGTATTGAAAGTGAGAAAATAAAATAATTAGAAGTAAATGCTCTTTTCAAAATATATTAAAATTAAATGGTTGATGTATAAAATTCTTTAACCATATATAAATGCCCTGTAATATTTAACATAAATGCAGATCACCCCAAGCCCAATTACGAGAGTTCACATTGGATAATGATCGATAATTAGCCAGGCGTTATTGTTTTTCAATTTCACCCCAAATGTAATCTATGGACAATGTTTGAAATCCAATCAATTATTTACACCTTTTCAGATAGAATGGTCAGTGTTTTTACAACAATTACCTGTTTGACATTTTTATGACCTCGAGGCTTAAAATAGAACATGGGAAACTTTACCTGTGTAGATATCGAGGTTTATTTTTAAATCAAATTCAATCATATAAACACGAAAGAAACTGTTTTAAAACCATATTTGAATAACACAAAAGTAAATATGAAATAATAATGAAAATAATGATGCATTCAAGAAAAATATACTCACCAACTTGCCGTTTCCGGTCAAAAATTTCGACAGATTTAACCAAGCATATCTAGATGGCGATAATTTTCTATGCAATAAACCGAAAGGCCACTAGTAGAGCTATGCATATAACCGGACAATTTAACATTAGATGCATGGGAAATGGTTTTGTGCAGGAGAAAACTATGCAATTAACCGAATTATGCTATTAAGCGGTATGCAATTAAGTGGAGTCGACTGTATTACTTTTGATTAAAAGACTTTACAATTGTAAATTACATTTCCATTGACTAATTTTACAATTGCCATGATGTTTCAACAATACTGAAATACCAGTGATTCCATTGCGTGCACAAGCAATTGGTTTTTTTAACTGCTCATTTTTTTTTTTTGGTCAAAGACGGTTGCAAAACATTGCCATTGGCAAATAAAGAAAATAGCCGTAAAATTTGGAGAATTCAAACAGCAGAAAATAGCTGAATATAATTGAACCAATACTTTAAAGTTTAAAGCTGTGACATGATTAGTTTTGCTGGAAAATCTCTGAAATAGAAGGTAGTACAAAGAGTAAATCCCCAAAAGATCTTTTTCTTTTCGGTTACACAATCTTTTTTGTCAGGCATAATTGCCAAATTTGACAGAAACTCAAAAGAGTTTAGCACATTTAGTACTGTATCAGTGTCTAATACTACTTGTTAAAGTAATCAAATAAAATTCAGTTCAATCTGTGTATTGAAATACATGTATGAAAATTGATTTCCCACACTTTTTCTAATATATATATATAAAGGGAGACCATTCGATCTCGAATCAGTTATCTGATCTTATGAATAGTTGAAAATACAATTTTTTACTGAGCAGATGATTATAATTCAATTAGATAAAGTTTTAAAAAAGTCTGCTACAGTTGTGGCTAAGAAAAGAGGGACATAATCCAAAATAATCTGTATGTGTGACATTTATTTCATACCAGTCAACTATTTCATGATGGCATACATGTATTTTGAAATGATGCATGCCTTGGACTTTATTATATAAACTGCCATCAATCAATCACACAAAGTACTAATCTAAGATAATATGTGTCATAAAAGTTACACAATAATAAATCTACACAGTCAAGTGTAGTATTTCAGTGTCAATGAAATTCATGACAGCAGTTCTCTCAGAAAAATAATTACTCAACATTTTTAGTCACCTATATATTTCTTGGTTGTTCTACTAAAGTCACATTTATCATTTGATCCATAGTATTGTATGTGTCAATATTTTACAACTGTATTCTTTATCTCATCTAGATATGAGTTTATATGAAGGTAATCTACAAAGTTTACAACTTGAAAGTTTTCAGTTTATTAAAATCTGCTGTATATTGATAGATATTTTTTTCTGACTCTCTTATTTTAATGATAATATTTTGTTGATAGGACAAGTTTGGACTTTACAGAGAACACACCACCACCACTAAAGAGGGTTAGAGAATCATCTACAGAAAGTGATGATGAATCAAAGTTTACAGTTAAATCATTTTATGGTGGACGGGAAAAGAAGAGCTTCCCACATTCCCCAGGAAGACGCAAGGCAGCAACTAAGGTTTTGAGCAAGTTGGAAGGAGAAGAGGAAGAAGAATTTCTAACACTTAGAAAAAATGTGCCAGGGAAGATCTTAAAAACAAGCAGTAAAGTGAAGAAAGATGTCTTCAAATTGTCTAGTACAAGCTCAGATTCAGAACCTATTGAAGTCCTTAAAGATAGGTAAATAGCTTGGCATAGAAGGAATGACTTTATATTGAATTGTAAAGTTTCAATTTGTATAATATACATGTAGCAAACATAATGGCCTGATAGCTTCAAAGAATAGCTAGTCTAAAACACTTATCTGCCATACAAATGATATAACTATTGGCAATTTTGTGATAATTTCTGTCAGACATCTTGCAAAATGCTTGACATGTCAGATATATTTGATACCTCTTTTATTGGACTGAATCAATGCCCCTACTTAAACATTTTATATACTGGTAATAAAAAAAATTATATATGTCCAATTCCTGCCTCTAATCATGAAAAAAGGGTCAGGATCATTTAAAAACATTTTTTTCTTCTTTTGCTTCAAAATCCTGAAAAATTACATGTTTTCTACAAGTCTGAATTCTTGATTTACACATCACATTAGGCAGTCAGAGCTCTGACATAAACAAGTCAGAAAGTGTTTTGAAATTCTGACCTGTACACGTCAATTTTTGTTTTGTGTAGTTTTCACTCGAGTCCGTCAAACCAGAAGTTATTTTGAATTTGCCGCCGATCTACGACACATACGATCACGTGGTTTTTTGCGAGAGATCACGTGTTTGAGAGTCGTTGTTTTGGAAGTGTCTGGAACGAGATTATTGAATATTATTGATAATTTACGTTTTTTAGTGAAAATCTAGGTCATTGTGAGCATTTTTAGAAAGGTAATTCATATTACCTCCGTATTTTCATGGCCATTTTTATATTTTTTGCCTATAAAGAAGTTCCTTGCAAGTGATTTTTTTGCTGTTTCATAAAGGCGCGCGACCTGTAAATACGGACGCGTGATCTTTGAGATGACCTGGTGTTTGACAATTCTGACTTGTTCAGGTCAGAAAATGTTGTTCTGATAATGAATTGTTATTTTCGGGAGATAACTCGTGTTGTCTTAAACAATATTAACATTATTAACCAGTCAGTGCAATTTTAAAAGTAAAATTATTGCTTCGAGGTGAACATCGTCACATGATTTTTCTATTTTTAAACTCAATCACGAATTGATTTTTTAACCTTTCTGATTCGTTTCTCCCAATGAGAAAAACGAAAATGGGAATAATTTTAATAATTTTTAATAAAAAGAAAAAGGAAGGGAGAGGTTTAACTAAAGAACCCAAGGTTTTTTTTTTTAATTTTTAAAATGATTATAACTAGAGAACAATAAGTGATTCACACACCGGGTCTTCAGTTATGATCATGGGACATGATAAAACAAATCAAATGAAATGTAAGGCAAGTCTCCAGGGATCACCCCTATCCCTGTCATTTGACAATGTTCTTATATCTTGTGAACAGTCGATATCCCCACCCAAAACCATGTATATTCCTGTTTGTAATGTCAAATTGATTTGAATGAAATACCGGGCTCCTCTCTGAGGATAAACCACACCCCCTGCCATTTGAGAATGTTCTTATATCTTGTAAACAGTCGAGATCCCCACCCCTAAACCATATTTATTCCTCTCTGTAAAGTGTTATTGATTTGAATGAAATATACCAGGCTAGTCTCCATGGGTCGCCCCACCCCTTGTCATTTGAGAATGATCTTATATCGAGATCCCCACCCCTAAACCATATATATTCTTCTATATAATGTCAAATTGATTTGAATGTAATATACCGGGTTAGTCTCCAGGTTTACCCCCACCCCCTGCCATTTGCGAATGTTCTTATATTTTGTAAATGGTAGAGATCCCTACCCCTAAACCATATATATTCTTGTATGGGACAATTTAACAAATCAAATGATATGTAGGGGAGGTCCCTGGGGGCCACCCCCTACCCCTCGTGTTTGAAAACTTGTAAACGGTTGAGATCCCCACCCCTAAACCATATATATTCATGTATGGGACAATAAAACAAATCAAATGAAATATAGGGGAAGTCCCTGGGGGTCACCCAGACCCCCTTCTGTGTGAAAACTTGTCGAGATCCCCACCCCTTAACCATATATATTCTTGTAAGGGACAATAAGACAAATCAAATGAAATAACGGTGAAGTCCCTGGGGGTCACCCCACCTCCTCATGTTTGAAAACTTGTAAACGGTCGAGATCCCCACTCCTAAACCATACATATTCTTGCACAAGACAATAAAACAAATCAAATGAAATATAGGTGAAGTCCCTGTGGGTCACCCCACCCCCTCCTGTTTGAAAACTTAAACCATATATATTATTGTATGGGACAATAAAACAAACCAAATGAAATAAAGGGAAAGTCCATGGGGGTCACCCCCACCCCCCTTTTTAAAATAAAAATAAAATTGAGAATGGAAATGGGGAATGTGTCAAAGAGACAACAACCCGACCATAGAACAATGGACTGGATCACCACCCCTAAACCATATAATATTCCTGTTTGTCATTTCAAGAAGATTTGAATGACATGCAGGGTCAATCCCTAGGCGTCACTTATGCATATCACTTTACTAGACAAAACCAATTTGTACTGGAACTTGCCCAGTGTCAGGTGACCATGGGAATGACGAATTATGGGAGCTTTGTTTGGGAGACTTCGTAACAGCATCCTGTTACAATTATTTCTTGTTTATTTTAATCTGGTGAGAGACCACCTTTACATATTTTATTTATCAGTGTTTGTGCAAACATAATTGTCTATTCAGTATTATTTTCCTCTCACATGCATCACATCTAATTAATTACATGGCATATTTGTTTTCCTATGAAATTACACATCTATAATTCTTACCCCAGATGCTTAGCCACATGAAGCATTTACCTCTTATTTGAAATATAGATAGTCTTTGTTTCTACAGAAGTGAGAAGAACATTGGAAGTCAGAATGTTCTGACTTAATAAGGTCAGAAAGACTCAGAATGATCTGAAGATACTGACTTTTTTTAATGTTTAGAGTATTTTAGAATATGAATGTACTTGTCATGCTAGTACCATAAGAAACCCTGACAAGATTTTGTTCCCAAACAACAATTTTTAAAGATATTAAGAATAACAAGTTACAAGTGTACAATGGAACATAAATTACAAAGTTATAAGTGTTGTGAAAAGAAGCTATTTAAAAAAAACAATAGATAGTTATCTTTCAACTTTTACATGTATTTAAAAAACAGTGAAAATATTATGGATTATATGTACAACTTCTTGAAGGACAATAAAGTCACCAAATTTGGTCTGAATTTGTATGTTTTTCTTCCTCAACATTTTTTTAACACTAATAATGTCGGCTTTTTTCTTAACTAATTTTAAACATTCTTAATTATAATTAAATTTCCCCAACATTTTGTTTACAAACTCTTTAATTTCTGAAGTCAAATTGAAAATTGTCTTCCCAGATTCAATGTGTCTGAAAATGTTATATTGAAAAAACAATACTTTTATATCCTCAAATAAAATTGGACATACCATGAGTTTAATGGTCATGCAGATATGCAATCCAGGATATTAACAATCAGAGTTTAGATTACAGTCATATAGTAATAGGCAGAGTTTTTCTTATATAATCAATAACTAGAGTAAAGATAATTGATTAATAGAGGTTTAGTTATAACTAATAAACAAAGTTAATTAATACACTTGCAATCACATACAGTCAGGGTACTACTTATTCAAGTAATTTTATTTACTTGAAGAAGTAAAAAAATATACACATATAAGTAATTTGTAGGATACCTATACAAGTGAATTATATTTACTTGTATAGGTAAAAAAATTGGCTTAGTTATGTCCCTTAGACATTCAGAATTTTTTACTTGTATAAGTAAAAAAGTCATCCTCTCTTCTTTTCTTGAATTCTTAAGATTTCTTTGCTCTAATAGAATTTTAAATTGTGTACCCTTTGCAGATGTCCCTACTAATCATTTAAGTGTAATTTCATGGACAATGGAAATCCCATTTGTCTGTTATCTTCATAACACTGCTCATTTACAAGCCCCAAAGGAGCAATTTTTGAAGGCCTTGCGCAAATATACACGATCTTTGCTCAGTCAGTTTCTGTGTTGAATTAATGAAATGAAACATTGAACTTGAATAAAAAAAATTGAGCAAACCTGGGAAAAATCATTAAAGGCATAATTTTACATCTCAAAACTTGAGGATTTTTGTGGGATTGTAAGAAAAATTTACTTATACAAGTAAATTTTTGAGAAAATTAAGGGGAGATTATTCAAACATTATTAATTTACTTATATGTGTATATTTTTTTTTACTTCTTCAAGTAAATAAAATTAACTTGTACAAGTAGTACCCTGACTGACATACATGTAGTTAAATAAGTAAATACAGAATATTCATACAAAATTCAGACAGAAATACTGTAATATGTCAAGTCATTAGAATGTGATGACTTTGTACATGTTGTAGTAATAGTTATGGCACCCATACAACATATATTAATCAGTCAAAAGGAGAGAATAATTCCCAAATTTGTCACATCGTGACATTTGTGATTCGGAATAACAAAATATAGACTCATTAATCTCCATCTTTTCAAAAAATTATGAACCAGATTTTATGCATATCCATTTAGTTTTTGACGGACTCTTTTAAGTCAGAACATGATTTGACCTGTTTGAGTCAGTTTGCAGAACAAAATTTCCAATCAAAGCTGGGTGTTCTTCCTCTTAGCCCCCTTCTGAATCTGCCACTGTTGAGTTTATTAATTGATAAGTTTTTAGAAACAATTAAGTCAAATGGTTATTTATCTTAGAGGATCTTGCATGTATTTCCTGTGTCTTTTATCTGACTTTTCCATACATATCATTAATATCATATGGCAATGCCTGACTTAATAATTTCAATAAATTTAGTTTTTGACTGATTTTTAAAGTCGGAATATGATTTGACCTGTTTAAGTCAATTTGCAGAACAAAATTTCCAATCAAAGCTAGGTGTACTTCCTTTAAGCCCTGCTTCTGAATCTGCCATTTTGAGTTTATTATTTGATAAATTTTTAGAAACAATTAAGTCAAATGGTTATTTATTTAGGGGATCTTACATATATTTCCTGTGTCTTTTATCTGACGTTCCCATAAAATTCATTTAATATCATATGGCAATGCCCGGCTTAAATATTTCAATAAATTTATTTTAGTTTTGGACTGACTCTTTTAAGTCAGAACATGATTTGACCTGTTTAAAACAAAATACATTTAATATTGAATATATACTAAATAAACTTTTTTATAGTCCTCATTATTGTGACTAATGGGGACCTTATTTCCTCTGTCTTTTATCTGGCTTACCCATACATTTTTAAATCAATATGACAATACTAGACTTAAAAGTTGTAATAAGTTTAGTTTTGACTGACTCTTTGAAGTCAGAATATGATTTGACCTGTTAAAGTCAGTTTACAGAACACAATTTCAAATCAAAACTAGGTCTTTTCCTACTGTTGAGTTATTAATTGATATATTTTTTTTTAAAAACAATTCAGTCAAATGGTTTTAAAATAATATTTTACAACCAAAAGTTCCATATGTTAACCTAACAGAAAAAAAAGTCATGAAAATACAGAAATAGAATAAAATTTTAAGATAATTTGATGAAATTTGTAAACGAAATACATTTGAATATTAAATATACCAAATAAATTTTTTATAGTATAGTCCTCATTATTGTGACTTTATTATTGGGTGTCTTTTATCTGATTTTCCCATACATTCTTAAATGCATATGACAATTCCAGACTTAAAAAGTTGCAATAATTAGTAAAAGTATAGTTTTTGACTGACTCTTTGAAGTCAGAACATAATGTGACTTGTTCAAGTCAGTTTGCACAACAGGATTTACCTCAATGAAATATTAAGATATCAAATATATACCAAATAAACTTTTATATAGTTCTTATAATTGTGACTTAATTTTTGTGATCTTTTTTCCTACCTGTATCCATACATTCTAACAATCACATCACAATCATGACAATGCCCGACTGTTACAGTTGCAATCCATTTAGTTTTTGACGGACTCTTTTAAGTCAGAACATGATTTGACCTGTTTAAGTCAATTTGCAGAACAAAATTTCCAATCAAAGCTAGGTGAACTTCCTTTAAAGGGAAACTTCGCAAAAAAATCAAAAATTGATATTATGTCCATTCTGTGTAAAAAAGCTCAAATTCATAAGTATCAAAGTTTTATTCTGCTAGATAAGAGATCACCATCGATTTTAAATTTAGAGTATCAATTCTCTGCGTGCCGCCATTTTGATATCTTCTCCGTTTAGAAACCACGATAGGTCTATAAACCACAAAGGACCAAAACTACAGTAACCTAATGTAGTCGTAATTGTGTGTCGATATCTTTTCAATCTTACGGTTGTTTTATTCGACTTACTAACTTGATACGGAAAATGATGTTATTTTTTAAATAACCATGGTCTGTCGTTTTTAAACTGTTTATATGGAAATTAGTTAAAAGGTCAAAGTTCAAATTCATTAATGATAATGAATAAGTGTTCCGTGAAAATTATTTTCGAAAATCTAATTTGTTCATAATTCTATTATGCAATAAACTTATTTAAATAAATTTGGACCTTCCCTTTTCTGATCACCAGCATGGCTAAAGGTATTACTCCCAAAGGTATTCAGAGGTGACACGTCCAGGTATTCAAGCGATTTCCTGTTGGGCTTGCAAGTTCATGCATCGTTTCACTTCTGAGGGTATTGATTAGTGTACACGGCCGATAACTTGTAACTTTCTATAATGAACTATCAGGTGTATAATATACATCTCTGTCTTGCGTGTCCGATAGTGATATACTAGTCATTACTTAACTCATACGCTTTCTTATAAATAACATTTCTGGGGTAAAGAATATTATTTACAAAAAATCTTAATAATTTAAAAAAAAAAAAAAAAAAAAATGATAAAATAAAATCTATTTACATATTTTTCCACTGGTAAATTTGGGAAAATGTAAGTATATACTTGTTTCAATAGTGAAGGACAGTTTGAAACATACAAGAAGTATTGATTTAACAAAATGTACACACTTGTCGATCATTCGTTTATACACCTGGATAGAAAGTTACGGAACTATAGATAGTCGCAATTTAAAATATACATGTATACATTGAACATAAGAAAGAAACATACATTTTGTTTAAATTGGGGTAAAAGTTTTGTAAATAGACTAGTCCACGATGCCAACAGTATGTAATCATCGGATGTCCATGGACTATTGTATACCAAAAGAAGAAGAAGAAGAGAACCAATTTGATTTAATACAGGTCGATATCTAACTTGCTTTGGTTCATCAAGTTATGGACTTGGTAAAATCACAGATTTATATTTCAATTAGATTGTTCTCGGAACAAAGGAAGAAATTCGTCATCATCACAATTGTTGGGTATAATGGATAATAATGTGAACATGGTTCTGAAAGTGTTTTATGCCAAATTTCCTGTTCCGACATGTATGTTATATATATGTCACTGGACGTAAACTGATTATCCCCAAGGGATGTGATTTTTTCCAGGAAAACTATTGAGTATCAAAGTTTCAAATTAATTTCGGATTTATTTTCTTTCTGGGTATTCAATAACAGAAATTTAAAGAATAAACTGCTTGTCCGCTTTAGGGTATTCTTGCCAGTTAAAACATACTTATAATTATATACAAAAATAGGAAAGATGACATCAAATTGGTTCTGTCTTTTTTAAACATCATTGGTCAAATAGCTAAAGTATTATCGTTGAGAGCGAAGACTATTTTAATAGGGACATTCCGATTATGTATAAATTTTGTTGATGTTTTCACACCTGAAAAGAATATTTGTTCGTAATTTTCGATTCCATTCCAAGAAGATCCTTAAATTTTTTTCAATTTTTTTTCAAATAGCTGAAGTATTTATGCGTTGTGAGATTTAAAATATTTTGATGAGAACATTAATTCCTGAATATGTAAATAAAGATCGTTTTGGATGTACTAAATTCTATAATTGCAATTGGTAATGATCTGTTTCAAATATTCAAGGTTACCGATTCTAATTTAAAATAGCACAATTTTTAGTTCATACACTCGTGTTCAGAAGGCTATTATTATTTATAAATTTATTCAATTAAATTAATTCAGTATTTCATTGTTACAAAAGTATCGGCGGTCATAATTCATTTAAAAGTGAGCTTATGCAAAATATAAAAATATACGACTATCCAGTTATTGTTCGACTTAATTACTCCACAAAATTAATTTTAATTCTTTTTTTATATTTTCTGTGTCTAAAACCATCACTCCGTTTATCATTCATACGAAATGTTGTTCACACCTGGAACGGTAAACCGTGACGGCTACAATTCACTGAATGAGGATCAAAAGATTACAATTACAGAATGCTAATCTTTTAATTACCTTGAGTTTAACCACGAATTCAACATTCACTAAGTGTCACATAACAATACACATTCTATTTCCACAGTACAAGTAATATTTGCTGGACTGAAGCAAAAAGGTCAATACAAACAAGTATTTTTAATACACTATCGATCATGTCAGTTTCCTATGTTTGTTTAAAGTATTTGTCGGGAAAAAAATCATTAAAAAGGTTTTATTGTATGATTTACTTTTATTACTAAAATTGTATTAAAATCGTTAAAACATAAATCCTACAATCTAATTTTAAAAGTTGCATGGCTATCACCTATTTTTAGTTGGTTAATAGCTACACCGAAAGTCGTCGATGCGCTTTAAATCGTGTTATTAGATGGTTAACGAACAAGACTTAAATGAGATTAATTTCACTCCGGCATGCAAAAAGACTTAAACTACGTCACACAAGTCAGGAAGTTTGGATAAATAAAATTAATAAATTCCCAATTTTCTTCTTTATTACTTTTCATATCAAAATAAAACTTGGTGAATATGTTTTTTATGTTATTATGAACATAATAAGATGATAAGTGAAAAATCGCGAATTTTCCCTTTAAGCCCTGCTTCTGAATCTGCCATTTTTGAGTTTATTATTTGATAAATTTTTAGAAACAATTAAGTCAAATGGTTATTTATTTTAGGGGATCTTACATATTTTTCCCGTGATTTTTATCTGACGTTCCCATACATTCATTTAATATCATATGGCAATGCCCAGCTTAAATATTTTTAAATAAATTTATTTTAGTTTTGGACTGACTCTTTTAAGTCAGAACATGATTATACCTGTTTAAAACAAAATACATTTAATATTGAATATACTAAATAAACTTTTTTATAGTCCTCATTATTGTGACTTATGGGAACTTTATTTACTCTGTCTTTTATATGGCTTACCCATACATTTTTAAATCAATATGACAATACTAGACTTAAAAGTTGTAATAAGTTTAGTTTTGACTGACTCTTTGAAGTCAGAATATGATTTAACCTGTTAAAGTCAGTTTACAGAACAAAATTTCCAATCAAAACTAGGTCTTTTCCTCTAACCGGCCCCCCTAATCTGAATCTGCTACTGTTGAGTTTTAATTGATAAGTTTTTTTAGAAACAATTCAGTCAAATGGTTTTTAAAATAATATTTTTTACAACCAAAAGTTCCATATGTTAACTTAACAGAAAAAAAAGTCATGAAAATACAGAAATAGAATAAAATTTTAAGATAATTTGATGAAATTTGTAAACAAAATACATTTGAATATTAAATATACCAAATAAACTTTTTTTATAGTCCTCATTATTGTGACTTTATTATTGGGTGTCTTTTATCTGATTTTCCCATACATCCTTAAATGCATATGACAATTCCAGACTTAAAAGTTGCAATAATTAGTAAAAGAATAGTTTTTGACTGACTCTTTGAAGTCAGAACATAATGTGACTTGTTCAAGTCAGTTTGCACAACAGTATTTACCTCAATGAAATATTAAGATATAAAATATATACCAAATAAACTTTTATATCTATAATACTAAAATAACGAGGTCCAATTTGTTAGCCAGCATGGGGTAAAAATGACGAATCAAAGAATTCAACTTTATATATAACTAATATGGGACAATGGTGTTGATTAAAAATTACACCATTCCAGGCCCTTTTGTTTTCCACATAATTAATATTACCAATAATTAACAAGTTCCGGGTCGAATCCGATACCGATACCAATAGTATATGTCACCTGTTACGTATTACCTAATCTGTACGTTCTGCATCTGTCAGGCGCACCACCATTTGCTGTATACACGGGTCATAATCACACCTAAACTTCGTCATTATACAGAGTTGACACTACTAAGTTCAATCATTGTCACATTGTTTCCGTTTGTAGTATTTTAATCAGTTTTACTTTATAAGATAACAATACGAATTCTAAAAATCCAGACTTGAAATATAGGCGTAGGTATAGTTTCCAATTTGTTAGCCGGCATGACGTAAAAACGGCGAATCAAAGAATTCAACTTTATATATAACTAATATAGGACAATGCTGTTGATTACAAATTACACCACTCCAGGCCCTTTTGTTTTCCAAATAATTAATATTACAAATAATTGATAAGTTCCAGGTCAACGGGTTCAAACAGAAAGATTTTGAAAGCAGAGAAAACCATGCCTCTTATAATGATTCAACATGACTTTATCATATGACAATATCAATACTAAAAATCCAGATTAAAAATAAGGCTTATACATAATTAGGTACAGTTTAATTTCAGTCACGGACCCGCGACGTCGCGGGTGTGGTCTAGTAGTTCTTATAATTGTGACTTAATTTTTGTGATCTTTTTTCCTACTTGTATCCATACATTCTAACAATCACATCACAATCATGACAATGCCCGACTGTTACAGTTGCAATCCATTTAGTTTTTGACGGACTGTTTTAAGTCAGAACATGATTTGACCTGTTTAAGTCAATTTGCAGACCTAAATTTCCAATCAAAGCTAGGTGTACTTCCTTTAAGCCCTGCTTCTGAATCTGCGATTTTTAAGTTTATTATTTGATAAATTTTTAGAAACAATTAAGTCTAAATGGTTATTTATTTTAGGGGATCTTACATATATTTCCTGTGTCTTTTATCTGACGTTCCCATACATTCATTTAATATCATATGGCAATGCCCGGCTTAAATATTTCAATAAATTTATTTTAGTTTTGGACTGACTCTTTTAAGTCAGAACATGATTTGACCTGTTTAAATCAAAATACATTTAATATTGAATATACTAAATAAACTTTTTTATAGTCCTCATTATTGTGACGTATGGGAACTTTATTTCCTCTGTCTTTTATCTGGCTTACCTATACATTTTTAAATCAATATGACAGTACAGTACTAGACTTAAAAGTTGTAATAAGTTTATTTTTGACTGACTCTTTGAAGTCAGAACATGATTTGACATGTTAAAGTCAGTTTACAGAACAAAATATCCAATCAAAGATGGATGTTCTTCCTCTTAGCCCCCTTCTGAATCTGCCACTGTTGAATTTATTAATTGATAAGTTTTTAGAAACAATTAAGTCAAATGGTTATTTATCTTAGACGATCTTGCATGTATTTCCTGTGTCTTTTATCTGACTTTTCCATACATATCATTAATATCATATGGCAATGCCTGACTTAAAAAGTTCAATAAATTTAGTTTTTGACTGATTTTTTAAAGTTAGAACATGATTTGACCTGTTTAAGCCAATTTATCAGAACATGATTTGACCTGTTCAAGTCAGTTTGCAGAACAAAATTTCCAACCAATTTAGGTGTACTTCCTTTAAGCCCTGCTTCTGAATCTGCCATTTTGGAGTTTATTATTTGATAAATTTTATAATCAATTAAGTCAAATGGTTATTTATTTTAGGGGATCTTACATATATTTCCCATGTTTTTTATCTGACGTTCCCATACATTCATTTAATATCATATGGCAGTGCCCGACTTTAAAATTTCAATAAATTTAGTTTTGGACTGACTGTTTTAAGTCAGAACATGATTTGACCTGTTTAAAAGAAAATACATTTAAATATTGAATATACCAAATAATTTTTTTTATAGTCCTCATTATTGTAAATTAGGGGACCTTTTTTCCTCGGTCTTTTATCTGGCTTTTCCATACATTTTTAAATCCATATGACAATATAATATTAGACTTAAAAGTTGAAATACTTTAGTTTTGACTTACTCTTTGAAGTCAGAACATAATGTGACTTGTTTGAGTCAGTTTGCACAACAGTATTTACCTCAATGAAATATTAAGATAATAAATGTTTTGCTCTTAATAAATTTGGCTAAAAGTGGATGAGAATATATCTTTTATTAACATAGTCTTATCATGAATAAGTGTCTTGTTTTTCCTTGGAAGATTTGAAGTATTGTCATGGTACTAGTAAATGTATCCAATATTGTATTTTGTAAATCTTTTGATATTCAGAAAATTGTATGATCCATTTTTTCTCACCTGGTTTTTGTTTGTATTTTGAAATAATTGAATGTGGTGAGATAAATATATTATGTTTAGATTCCGGAAAGGAGAAGGTATGATATGCCCCACTTTTAAAACTCCTTAATTCGAAACTAGTAATCACCATATTTTTAGATAACAAAGTGGTAGTAATGACTGCTTCAAATCAGAACAAAAATGACCTCTCTAAGTCAAAATGCATTAAAAAGGGGCATAAATCTTATTAGAATATGAAGATATTAAGTCACAATATTTTTTGCAAAAGCTGACCTGTGGAAGTCATTTTATGATAAATTAAAGTCTGACATAAACTGACCTGTACAAGTCATATTCTGTTGAGTGCAAGAAGGGAGACAACACTTACATCAAATTATATCTGACCTATGGAAGTCATTTTATTCTGACTTGTTTATGTCCGAGCTCTGACTGTTAGGTAATCCACACATGCAGGATTGTACATAAGTAATTTCCCATGTTGCGACAAAACATTTCACTTGATTTTGGTTAATCTTATTACAAATGTGACTGAATGATCCAGCAGAAATAGGATTCTTGAATCAAATGACACAAAACGCTCTTTCTTGAATATTGTTGAAGAAAGGTAAAAAAAAATTTAGGGTCAGCAATCTAACTTAGGTTTAGTTGGGAGCAATCTGATCAATAAATAATCAAATTTTCATCATACTGATTTTTTACAGTAATAATATTTAGAAAATCTGATAATTGGTTCCTATATAGTAATGATACCTAATTAATGCTAATGTATAATCATTTTCTAATGGGATATTTTATGAGAAAGATATTTGTTTGATTATGAACTACTATAATGCATGTTCCATTGGTTCAGTGATTTGTTTTTAGCCTTTTGATACTGTACACTTTTTTAATTTTACTTAAAAAATATTGTTTTTAATACAGAACAAGAAATAACAGGTTGAATAAAATTTCACCAAAATCAAGTGGAAAGAAAGCTGTACCCAGAAGTGATAAGAAGTCATCACCAAAATCTGCCAAGAAAGTATCCACTGCCGCTACCAAAAAAGTGACAGCTGCCAACAAGAAAGAGTCAAAAACTCCTGTAACAACTGTGCCTGATGTTCAGAATATTATTAATGAGCAGATCCCAGGACGAAAGTTTTTTAAGTCTAAAAGTCCTGCATCAGCATCAAAAGCCATGGGAAGTGTCATCATTAGTAAAGGATTTAACTTGAAATTTCTTCCAAAGAGAAGAAGTTTATCCAGTCTTCCTAAACTGAGTCCTTCAAATATTATTATGAAGAAAAGTAAAGTTACAGAAGTGTTTGATGACTCACCTCAAAGAAGTACCAACCAAGTAAAGAAGTCTATCAAGGATTCTTTGACAGAGGTTGACAGTAGTTTAGATTCTGGATTTGATGGAAAACTGTCTGAGCCTCCTAGTCAGTGCACCCCAAAAAAGTTAATGCAAATAAAAACACAAAGTTCATCAAGGAGCCCAAGAAATAGATCAGTGTCTAACAAATCACCTGGAAAAATTGTGAAGAAAAGTTCAAGTCAGGCACATCAAGACAGTGACATTGCTTCATTAGATGGTTCAGCTGATTTGTTCACAGACAGTACAAAAACCGATGATATTTCTGAAACAGGAAGTGAGATTTCTGGACCCTCTGTCAGAAGAAACAATAATTTTTTCTCTATATTTAATGGTACACCAAACACTTCACCAATAGTAAAAGCTGGGCCAAATAAATCGCTGAGGTTTGTTAACTGATGGCTTACTTTTAAAGTAGCTTATTCAAATGCAGACACAAATATTTCTGAAACTGTAAAGACCAAGAATAACACAAACACTTCAGCTATCTTACGAATATACTAAAATCTGGATGAGCTTAGTCTTCCTTCATCATATAGTCTATATGTGGAGAAAATACTTGGAATTAACAGATACAATTTATATTTATTAAGTTGTCTATACTTATGCTTCATTTTTATGCCCCACCTACGATAGTAGAGGGGCATTATGTCTTTTTTATCTGTGCGTCCTTTCGTATGTCTGTCCGTCTGTCCTGCTTCAAGTTAAAGTTTTTGGTCAAGGTAGTTTTTGATGAAGTTGAAGTCCAATCAACTTGAAACTTAGTACACATGTTCCCTATGATATGATCTTTCTAATTTTAATGCCAAATTAGAGTTTTGACCCCAATTTCACAGTCTGGTGAACATCGAAAATGATAGTGCGAGTGGGGCATCCGTGTACTATGTACACATTCTTGTTGAAGATTATTTTAATTACTGGTAGTAAATGTTAAGCTTTTATTAGAAAATGGGGATCTGTATATACATAAAAAATATTATGAGTATAAAGGGACACATTTTGTTTTGTTTTCCACACTAAAAAATCGATAAAAAAAACACAAAAATTTGGTAAAACCTTAGGATCATGGGGGCATTAGCTATATATTGCATCATTTGAATTTAGAAAAAGTTTTAGATATACTCAATAAAGTTGAGGCCAGATGAAAAATAATTTTATGTGAATGGTTTCAACCTATATACATTTGTACATGTATATTACAGAAAAATGTCACCAAGACAATCACCCAGAATTAGAACCAGAATGGATAAAGAAAGTAGAGAACAAATGGTAGTGGTATGTTGATTATTTTGTAATAATACATGTAAATGCATATTTGACAAGTTATCTAATGGAAATGTCACCTCAATCCCACTTCCCTTCTCTTACTGAAAAACAACAGGATAAAAAGTCTCATTGTCCACCATCGGGAGTCAACATTCTCAATTTCACACTCATAAATATACAGGTTTGGAAAGTTATTAGAAGAATGCTTAATGATGTTAGTATTTTTATGGCATAATACAGTTACTTTATATTTTATGTCTTCCTTGATTTTATTATTTGCTTCCATGAAAAAAATGAGACCGTTTTATTGCAGATAACAACAAATTATGTCCCTGCTTTAAACATGTAATCTTAATTGACCAGGATTGTCAGTTTTTCCTACGAAGGTTGGTGGTTCTCTCCAGGTACTCTGGCTTCCTCCACCAAAAACAACTGACCGCCATGAAATAGCAAAACAGTGCTAAAAGTGGTGTTAAACACCAATCAATCAATAAACATGTAAGTTTGTTTATCTAAAGGACAAGGTACTATAAACAAAAGAGAACGGCCCCCAATTTTCGTTCAAATTAAAAGTGACATGCCATAAATGTTAATACTATATTTTTAAAGTTTAAAACCTATATTTTTGTAAACGTCAATAGATTTGGCAACTTTCGCTGATATTATTTATGCTTTGTTGCTGTAAACACCTCAAGATTCACGAAAAGGACAGAAAAATGTCAGTTTCCAAACCTTTTTCTGCATTTTAAACTATGAGCGTACCTACGGCCCACGATCATATTTATACATGACATTCCTTGAATATAAATCTTGATGCAGTTCAAATATCTTAGTGGGCCGTAGGTATGCTCATAGTTAAAAATCACAAAAAGGTGAAAAAAATCGTCGTAGTTTTCATTGAGGTAGCCATACACAGTTAACAAATGATGCTGAAATTTGGTCTTTAAATTCAGGAATATGTGCATGCATTTTGAAAAGGATATAACCAATTCTACAAGAATACCCAAACATGTATACATATTTAGAATCATATTTCTCAGCAGATTTTAAATCTGTAACCAAACACTTAAAACAAAATTGTACAAGTTCAGTATCCATGGAAACATTTGGTGTTTGTTTTCTATTTTTTTCTTCAAAAAATGCTGTTGGACAACCCCATACAGGCTTAAAAATATCCATTTTATAAAATTTCAATGAATATCAGACATACATTGTGTCAACACTGAATGATAGCCCTCTCAAAAAAAAAAACAAAAAAAATTGGGGTCTTTCTGCTCCTTTTCCATAAATTACCTTTCAAAAGATCGAGGCAAATTTACACCATTGAAAAACAGTCAACAAATGCTGATATAGTGTTAGAGTCATTGGTGGACTGGATATGAATTTAGACCCGAAATTTACATTTCTACTGAGCAAACCAGGGGTCAATCTCTTCTCTGGAATCATACCTTTCAATTAAAACCACTCTCACAGCATCAAATTTTATTTTTCTTCATTTTCAGGTACTTATAACTTGTCTTTCTCTTTTATTTAAAAAATTCACAGGGGCCAAAATGCGAAACTAACAATTCTAACTGTGTATTGCTACCTGAATCATCGAAATATTTAAACGAACTGCGGACCGGAGATGATTTCCAGTATTCACTGGATCCGACGACAGACTTTTCTTCTTGCTATAATGGCTAGTTTCTTTATGACCAAAATTTAACATCTACGAGAACGGAACACAGTATATTCCTATATTTATTATTGTTTGAATTTAAAGTGACATTTTAGCAGACCGTCGAGTTTTGACACAAAATCAGAAGGAATTTTGGGATTGTAAATGAAACTAAAGTTATCTCTAATAACTGGTTCATACTCAAACAGTTCCTTTTTGACTAAATTTCAATATTAAGAACACTGTTACACAGACGTTAAAATCATGTCGAAGCATAGATATGTATTTTGTAGCGTAAATACTGCTCCATAGGAAGGTCCATAGTGCTGTAAAACATAATAATCAGACACTAGGGCTGGGGCATAAACTAGAGGCTCTCAAGAGCAGTATTTGTTAAGCATGTTATCTCGGTGGAATGGTGTATTCTAAACAGAAACACATTTTGAATATAAATTCTTTACTCAACAGATTGATATTGATGACAAAATCAAACATTAATACAAATTTACCTTTCAGAAACACGTAGTTTGTTTTATAAACGACGACATTGTCGCCTGGAATCACGTGCCTGGAATGTATTAATCTCCATTGACGCTTTTATGAAACGTGCTTTCTTTCACGTCCGCATTTCTATCAAGTATGGCATGCCAAGTTAACATTTAAGGCAATCATTACGGATGGCAAAAATAAATAACAAAACTGTGAATTATAATATACATAGACAATAACTGTTTAGTGTCATTAAATATCAGCTGTATTTGTACGAGGCGGAGAAACAGGTGTAATGCGAGCTTCAGCGAGCTACATGTATTACTCCTGTTTCGAGCCAAGTGTGTGTGATCCTTTTTTGTCTCTTTGGACAAAGATAGTGTGTCATAAACTAAATTGCAGTACCGTCGATAAATCATTCTTGCATCTCATGAATTTGTGTACTTACAAAAATTATTTTCTTGTAACGTGTTTTATTGTTGAAGAATATGTTATTGTCGTTTGTTTGTGTCTCATTGACAACCGGTTCCCTTTTTTAGCTCACCTGGCCCAAAGGGCCAAGTGAGCTTTTCTCATCACTTGGCGTCCGTCGTCCGTCGTCGTCGTTAACTTTTTACATTTTGAACTTCTTCTAGAGAACCACTGAATGGAATGAAACCAAACATGGCATGAATGTTCCTTATGAAGTGCTGACCAAGTGTTGTTACTTTGTAGCCGATCCATCATCCAAGATGGCCGCCAGCGGGGGACTTAGTTTAACATAGGACCCTATGGAAATACATACAAATGTCTTCTTTTAGAGAACCATTGAATGGAATGAAACCAAACATGGCATGAATGTTCCTTATGAGGTGCTGACCAAGTGTTGTTACTTTGCAGTCAGTCCATCATCCAAGATGGCCGCCAGCGGGGAATTAGTTTAACATAGGACCCTATGGGACATACATACAAATGTCTTCTTTTAGAGAACCACTGAATGGAATGAAACCAAACATGGCATGAATGTTCCTTATGAGGTGCTGACCAAGTGTTGTTACTTTGCAGTCGGTCCATCATCCAAGATGGCCGCCAGCTGGGGACTTAGTTTAACATAGAACCCTATGGGAAATACATACAAATGTCTTCTTTTAGAGAACCATTGAATGGAATGAAACAAAATATGGCATGAATGTTCCTTATTAGGTGCTGACCAAGTGTTGTTACTTTGCAGTTGGTCCATCATCCAAGATGGCCGACAGCAGGGGACTTAGTTTAACATAGGACCCTATGGGAAATACATACAAATGTCTTCTTTTAGAGAACCAGTGCATGGAATGAAACCAAACATGGCATGAATGTTCCTTATGAGGTGCTGACCAAGTGTTGCTACTTTGCAGTTGGTCCATCATCCAAGATGGCCGACAGCGAGGGACTTAGTTTAACATAGGACATTATGGGAAATGCATACAAATGTCTTCTTTTAGAGAACCACTGAATGGAATGAAACCAAACATGACATGAATGTTCCTTATGAGGTGCTGACCAAGTGTTGTTACTTTGCAGTTGGTCCATCATCCAAGATGGCCGACAGCGGGGGACTTAGTTTAACATAGGATCTTATGGGAAATACATACAAATGTCTTCTTTTAGAGAACCACTGAATGGAATGAAACCAAACATGGCATGAATGTTCCTTATGAGGTGCTGACCAAGTGTTGCTACTTTGCAGTTGGTCCATCATCCAAGATGGCCGACAGCGAGGGACTTAGTTTAACATAGGACCTTATGGGAAATGCATACAAATGTCTTCTTTTAGAAAACTACCGAATTGAATGAAACCAAACATGGCATGAATGTTCCTTATGAGGTGTTGACCAAGTGTTGCTACTTTGCAGTTGGTCCATTATCCAAGATGGCCGACAGCGGGGGACTTAGTTTAACATAGGACCTTATGGGAAATACATACAAATGTCTTCTTTTAGAAAACGACTGAATGGAATGAAACCAAACATGGCATGAATGTTCCTTATGAGGTGCTGACCAAGTGTTGCTACTTTGTTGCCAATTTACTGTTCAAGATGGCCACCAGGATATTTTATTAAATAACAGGGCCAATATTAAACCAAATTTGGCCTCAATCATTATTTGGGTATCTGTTATGATTTTTATCTATCTTTACATGATTTCTAAAACCAAAGTAGAGTCAGGTGAGCGACACAGGCTCTTGAGAGCCTCTAGTTTTTAATATTTTAAAACATACGAGATGACATCAATACCAATTCATGACACAAAATAAGACAGGAAAGGTCTTTTAAAAATGTAAATAAATAAATATCAAAAAATTATTGGAAAAAGGTTACGTTGTGTAAATTATAACAATTATTTCAAATTCAACTGAAATATTATATGCATATTTTTACTGCGATAAAAAGACAACAACAACACACACACACTCAGAAAAGGAAGAATAGTCGGTGAATAATCATTCTGCTCCTAATGGTTTTCAAAGTAGAGTTGTTAGCAGAAAAGTTCCAGTTTCCAAAATACACCTAACTATACATTTTACTTACATGTATTTCGGGGGCCTCAGTGGCCGAGTGGTCTAAGTAGTTACTACTGTAATCACTAGCCAGTCAACACTGAGGTTGTGAGTTCGAACCACGCTCGTGCGGGTGCACTCGACTCCAATCTTAATTGACTAGGATTGTCAGTTTTCCTATCAAATGTCGGTGGTTTTCTCCGGGCACTCCGGCTTCCTCCACCAATAAAAACTGACCGCCACGAAATAGCCCAAAAGCGGTGCTTAAAAGTGGCGTTAAAACACCAAAAATCAAAATCAAAAATACATGTATTTCGTGAAGTAATGTAAAAAATTGAAAATAACACGTTTAATAATGTCATGCATCCGAAGCGCTTTTCTGGATTTACCTTCATCAGGAACGCTGAAAGCCAAACATTTGAAATCCGAGGGATGTATAAGGACCGAAACAGTTGAAGAGCTATATGACAAAAATACCTAAAACAAAATGGCCAAATCCATCTAAGGTCAACTTTGCCTGAGGGAGTTGAAACCTTAGTTTCTTTATAATTTCAAAATTTATAAATGGACAATTTTAGAAAAGTTTGTTATAAATCATGTCAGTACCGAAGTACTGACTACTGAGCTGATGATACCCTCGGGGACAGATAGTCCACTAGCAGAGGTATCGACCAAGTGATGTAAAAAATTGAAAACAACACGTTTAATAATTTCATGCGTCCGAAGTGCTTTTCTAGATTTACCTTCATCAGGAACGCAAATTTGATAAGGCTTGGTCCAAATAACTTTTTATTTTCCAATATCTTGCAAGTACGTACGAAAGTATATTTTGTCTATATTTTGTAATCATTGCACAACTATTGAAAGTTGATCATGCATTCGTTCTAAAATAAAATTTTACACAATGATACTAAGTGTAAAAATTTGACAACCGCAACGGGGTAGTCGCTTTTAGTCCGAAAAGATAATAGCTAACAAAGCTTACACATATATTGTTACTTTTAAAGCTAGTTAAAAATAATTTTATGTTTAAAGAACGTGCACTATTATAAAAAATGTTTATCAAAATCTAACAAAAACGAAAGTAAAGAACGTTCAAGTAGTCAATATTAATCAAAACACGAATGTTATTCCTGTACTAGTTTTTCGAATTATAAAATTTAGGCATTGGGAACCTTTGGTGACCCAACAGTTTAAATGTCTATAATAAGTACGACGTGATAAGTGGGCGTTACAGACCATCGTTCACCTAATTTAATCCAGTCAATGGGAAATTTTAGCCCGCCAAAAAAATGCTGAGGACTACGCTGTTATGAAAACGATTCTATCTCATGACAAAACATTATTTTCATATCATTTATCTATGTTCTTAAAAATTATTTTCATGAATATTTATTGATGAAATTGATATATAACAGTCGATAAGGAATGTTATCAGTCAAAAACAAAAGTCACGTGGGTAGAACTTTCTGTGGCAACAATACACTGGAATGCCCTCACGGTCATCCGATGTAAAAAATTGTTCCATATTTCATTTCATCGTGAAAGAAACTGTAGTTTATTCAGTACTCAGTTCTCACTTTTCTTTGTCATTTTTCCTTGGCTTCCAAGAAGAACTGAATGGATACATTATGTTTAACTTAAGTATTCTTTTCTGAATCTTATTCTCATACACAATTGTCCGAGCCGACAGTTGTTTAATTATTTTTAACATTGACTTAAAGTGTATAGCCATGAGATATCAGTTTAATATCATTATGACCTTTGCTGTTGATCTCAAGGTCAAAATAATTGATGGTTTGTTCTTGACCTTTGACTTTCAAGGTAAAATAATTGAGTTTTATATGTTCAACCCTAAATAAACCATATATATTCTTACAGGCTATGTCAATTCTTTTTACTGCACCGAAAGAATAATTCCTTGAGGTCAAATTCATTTTATATAATGAATCGTAAATTATCCCTAATAGGTTTTGTACCCAGGGGACACATTCACAGCCCCACCCTACAGCATATTAGTTCTTAATTGCCTGGATTGGACATTGTATTCCAGACGAGGACTATGTGTGGTACAAGCCAGGTCTCTTTCATTTTATTAACTGTTAGATATCTCTAAAATCTGTTCAGACCAACCTCTAATTAGTAAATCCTTCATATTCTTGTTTTCATGAAAACACTTTCACATTGAAACATAGGTTGTGTAGTTGTCTTTAATTTGAAAAAAAGTGTTTGCTGTTGATTAGCAATATGTGGGTCTCTATGCTCGATATGGAATTCGTCAAAATAAATTTAATAATATCATAGATGTTTGTATTATAGTGTTACACATTATGGGAAAGTACATTCTTTCAAAATTACTAAATTCAAACTTCAGGTAACATTCAGAACCCATTATTGAACGGTTGCTATGCACTTGTTATGTTGCTAGGTTGTTGATAAGCATGAAGTGAACTACAATTAAACTAATGTTTCATTTCTAACTCAAAGTTGTTCATCAACAGACAATCTGCATTACATTTAATTTAATTTGTTCAATAAAATGACTAATTGATTTGTACATGTAGTTGTCTCCAATTCATACATATTTGTTTGCCGTTGCTAAGCAACATTTGTGTTGCTATGCTCAATACAGAATTTGTTTAGAATAAAGATGTATATGATAGTATATGGAAACGAAACACCATATTGAAAAGAAAAATCTTCAAACAACTGCTATATGCATACTTCAGCTGAGAGGGAAAACACCAATTTTTCAACCGTTGCTAGGCAACTTTTCTGTTGCTAGGTTGTTTTTAAGCATATAGTATACGAAATCAAAGGGGCTTTTTATTTGTGACTTCAATTTCTTCTTGGACAAACAATATAATATTGAAATATTTGAATTTGTACAGATAAAGCAAAAATATGTGATTATTTTGATACCCAATAAAAACTGTTGCTAGGCAACCATCCATTCACCGGAACAATATAAAATCATTGTTTTTTCAAGTTTCTATACTAAAACCATCAATGATGATTATATAACCTTATTATATACTTAGTAGTAAATACAGATAAATTGTATGTGTAATACAGTCATTGGCAAGCGTGCTGTATCAGCCACCCGTGATGATATCGATATCAGCACGGTTGCAAAGGCTTTATCACACCTTTAATCTGTATGACGCCACGTCATCGATTGCAGTCACTGTTGCAAAGGCTTTATCAAACCCCTAATCTGTATGACGTCATGTCAAACCTATAATCTGTATGACGTCATTTCAAACCTCCTTATCTGTATGACGTCAAGTCGCTAAAAAAAACATCTACGTGAGGTATATGTATATAATAAAGTGTATATGATACGGCATTTTCAATATCACACACCGTATCAACCCTCAACCAATATAATCCCTCGAGCAGAGCTCTTGGGATTATATTGGTGTCTCGGGTTGATACAGATGTGATATTGAAAAAGCCATATGATATTCTCTATTTATTTGGAGAGGGGGCCAAAAACGCCCCTTATCGTACCTTGTCCTTTATATTTCTTGGAGTGAAATAAATAATTCTTGGTTGGAAGTTTCCATGTTTTCTATTTGGACAGTGTTTTGATGTCCCATTGCTCATACATGTCATTAAAAAAAACCATCAGACTTCAGAAGAATTGTACAAAAGTTTCAATTTATGGATATATCAAGCAGGATGGGTGTGTGGAAAGAGCAAAGAACAGATTTTTGTTGATAAGAAAATAAGGTGTTGATTGAAGATCTTTGATAGTTTCTGTTATATTTATTCACAGACTTAGGTTGAATTAGTGCTTGACATATTGAAAAGATGCATGTGTGCATTGTCAAGGACAATATGTTGACATTTAAAGGTCTCTTTTGGTTATTTGTATGGTTGGGTTGCTGTCTCAGTATTTATAGTCCTTGTATTTATAGTATTGCAATCATTAAACATGCACACAGTGGTTGGTATACTGCAATCACATGCTTTGTCTGAAATTTCACCTGTCTAGAATTGGAAATCCTTGCAGACTTTTTAACTGGTCCTTTGAAGTAATTGCACCTTACACAGTTCCGAATAAAAACAGCAAATTAATAGAGCAATTATATGGTACTTTATTTGATTGCAAAAAAAAGAAAGGTTCAAAGGTGGAAATGAAACCATAAGTTTAAGAAAAACAAATAATACCATTGCTAAACGAAAAAGATTTAAGACTAACAAATCCAAAAAGATGTGCACTGTGAGTGTAATATATATCTTAATCTACTTGGTCTGTTAGTCTAGACTAAATTTTGAAAAATCTTTTGTTTCGAAGTTAAATTTTATTGGAAAGAGACCTTTTTTTAACTGTTATTTTTAGGATGCTGGACAGAAGAAGTTTGGAGCAGTACAGTGTGAAGTTTGTGGAATGGTATACAGACATGCAGATCCAGGTGATGAATCCACACATGAAAAGTTTCATCAAGATCTCCTTAGTGTCTTAAAATTCCCTGTAAGTTACTATGCAAAAAAATATCAAGATTATCTGAACAGCTTAAGATTGCTCCGTGTTCTCACAAATTTCATAAAGCATCCTGCAGGTCAACAGTGAGTTTGAGATACCATCTTGTTTCTAGAAATTAAAGCATCACATTCATCTATAAGGAAATCATTTTCACATAGCTTCACATTCCAGCAATATAGCATCACCAGTATAATGTTGCTAAAAGGCCATAGGGAGAACCGTGGAGTACTAATAGATAGTTTCATGTGAAAAGCAGAGTTCTTCAAAAGAGGTCATCAAAATTTTACAAAGGATAGACACAATTTTGATGTTTTGTAATACAAATAATAAGTGAGGACCAGCAGATTTCCTTGTTAGGACCAAACAGGATTTCGAGAACTCTGGTGAAAAGTACTGTGAATATGTTTTTCATGTCGTAAGGCTTCTGCTGGGAACTCCCTCTGGATATATATGTATATGTTAGTGCCCCAACAAAATTTCCTAGAAAACAGTAATTGTACACCTTAAAGTCGACAAGCTTTATCTGACACTTAGTCTATAAAAAATTTGATTTCCCAGTCTGACAAGAGTTTTAGCAATTTTCTGTTAGACTAGTATCCTAGCAATATTTGTTATTATTGACAAAACTTAACAGAGAAAAGCAGATGGTAACTGTATCAATAAAGGAGCAGGAAGATTTTTATGACATGCATTTGTACCTCAGTTTGGTTTCAAATTAGGGATGATTATTGTGGATGTCTTCATATGCAATTATATTTATTACATAAAGATTTTGTTTGATTATTTATTGAATAGGGTTGGAAGAAAGAAAGAGTTGTACAAGAATTTGCAGAAGATTGTAGTAGGATTATAATGGTAGTACATGATGATCCAAAGTATGCTGTTAAGAAAGTAAGTAAATTCTTTTACTTTCAGGATATCATTGCAAACAAATCACAATTTTAAAACAAAAACAAATTAGAAAATAAAAATAATTTCTTTTTAGAATGGAGAAGGTACATTCTGTGACTTGTGTAGTCATGTTAATGCACCTATAATAGAGTCGTATTTTTGTCCCCTGTGCGATGTGTTGCGAGGGACATAGAAATACCTGGCGTGTGTCCGTTTGTCCTTTCTTGTAAGTGCTCTCATGTGTACATATCTTGCCAGAATTTTATCAATTTTTTATCACAGGTTTATATTAGCAAAGTTTGAACAAGTTGAAAATCTGTATCACGTAAATATTTTTAAAAGAGTAATGCCCGTAGCTTGGAAATATTAATATGGAAAATTGCATTGAAAGATCTTTCACATGGATAATTCTTTCAAAATATTTATGAAATTATTTTCAAAGGTTTAGATCAGCAATGTCATGGACATGTTTGAAAATCAGTGCCGATCAACTATTTTAAAAAGAGTTAAGCTCCTTAGAAATATTAATTATATGGAAAATTGCAATTGTAAGCGCTCTTATGAAATTTATAAAAAGTTTTAAAGAACCAAACAAACAAAATTGTTCGAGACAAAGGTATTGCTTTTCCGGAGGCAGGGTCAACAATTGTTAAGTTTTTTGCTCAAGTTAGTTTGATAAAAACTATAGATCAATGATATTTTGTATGAAGTTGCATTACTATCAGTACATATCAGTTTGACGACTATTTCCAGGCCCTGCCCCTTAGGTCATGGTCCAGAGACTTTGAATTAAATAGCAATTTTCATTGTTAAGTTTTCTGCTTAAGTTAGTTTGATAGGAACTAATTGTGATAGATCAATGATATTTCTATAAAGTTGCATTACTATCAGTTCATATCAGTTTGACAACTATTTCGAGGCCTTTCCCCATAGATTATGGTTCAGCGACTTTCAATGAATAAGCAATTTCCAATGTTAAGTTTTCTGCTTAAGTTAGTTTGATAGGAACTACTTGTGATAAATCAATGATATTTTCTATAAAGTTGCATTGCTATCAGTACATATCAGTTTGATGACTATTTTGAGGCCCTGCTCTTAGGTCATGGTCCAGTGAATTTCAATTAATAAGCAATTTTCAATGTTTTCTGCTTGTCAGTTCGATAGGAACTACTTGTGATAAATCAATGATATTTTCTATAAAGTAGCATTGCTATCAGTACATATCAGTTTGAAGACTAATTCGACTCCCTGCCCCCAGTAGGTCATGGTCCAGTGACTTTCAATTAACTACCAATTTTCAGTGTTAAGATTTATGCTCAAGTTAGTTTGATAAGAACTACTTACACAGTGTTCCAGCTAGGATTTCAAAAGGGCAGGGAGCCAATCATGAAAAGGGCACTTTAGCACGATGATTGATATTTCAAAAAGGGCATGTCCTATGTAATCTGCAAGGGGTTTCAGCTAGGAGTTTTGAGAGGGTTTAGTAACTTTTACGCTAGATGAAAATCAACCTTATTTCGGGTAACAGTAAGGGACCAATGATGTATATTAC
Organism: Mytilus coruscus; assembly: GCA_017311375.1. Lineage (NCBI taxonomy): Eukaryota > Metazoa > Mollusca > Bivalvia > Mytilida > Mytilidae > Mytilus > Mytilus coruscus. The sequence goes on from CM029595.1 coordinate 16,355,085, forward strand.
TAGCTATACATATGCCCTAGTCCTGCAAGGACAAGGATCTTTGAAGGCCTTATGCATGCTACAAATGTAGGCAGTCATGGTATGATTCTACTGGTGTGATGCTTAAATATGAAGATAAGAACAAGGATCCAGAAATTTAGTTCACAATCTCGGTTCATATCAGTTTGACAACTATTTCGAGGCCTTTCCCCATAGATTATGGTTCAGCGACTTTCAATGAATAAGCAATTTTCAATGTTAAGTTTTCTGCTTGTCAGTTCGATAGGAACTACTTGTGATAAATCAATGATATTTTCTATAAAGTAACATTGCTATCAGTACATATCAGTTTGAAGACTAATTCGACTCCCTGCCCCCAGTAGGTCATGGTCCAGTGACTTTCAATTAACTACCAATTTTCAGTGTTAAGATTTATGCTCAAGTTAGTTTGATAAGAACTACTTACACAGTGTTCCAGCTAGGATTTCAAAAAGGCAGGGAGCCGTTCATGAAAAGGGCACTTTAGCACGATGATTGATATTTCAAAAAGGGCATGTCCTATGTAAACTGCAAGGGGTTTCAGCTAGGAGTTTTGAGAGGGTTTAGTAACTTTTACGCTAGATGAAAATCAACCTTATTTCGGGTAACAGTAAGGGACCAATGATGTATATTATTAGCTATACATATGCCCTAGTCCTGCAAGGACAAGGATCTTTGAAGGCCTTATGCATGCTACAAATGTAGGCAGTCATGGTATGATTCTACTGGTGTGATGCTTAAATATGAAGTTAAGAACAAGGATCCAGAAATTTAGTTCACAATTTCAGTTATTTTGAGGGGACATCCTGATCAACAAAAGTCGTGTTCCTCTTTTTCAAAGCATAGAATCATAGCATAAATGAAATTGTAACAACTATTTCACTGCATAATCATGATCAGTGATAATCAAAATCCCTGTGAAAACATTGAAAATGGATATTTGGAATTCATTTTTATGAGCTTGGAATGATTAAAAAGACTGTCTATTTTAAATATATTAAGAAAAGATCACGTTTACGTTACTATTGATTTTTGAGCGAAATGAAAACAGGAAGTGACAAGAGGATAATAAATTTAGAATGTATCGGGGTTCATCTACGGATTGGTTTGTGTTTAAAGTAAAGGCAAGAAATTCTCATTTTTTTAAAATTCAGTTGCTCAGTAAAATAAATATTTGTCTCTGGTTGATTTGAAACTAAATGATTTTGTATTTTACATTTAAGTGTCTATTTATAAAGATACGTTCACGCATGCGCGATTCATGATAGAGAAAGCACGTGTTTGAATCGTGAAAATATTATTGAAGTATTATCTTTATAATCGAAATTGTCAAAAGATTTCATGAAAAGTTTTATAAAATGTGACGAAAATACGTTCAAATGACGAAACTACGTCAACTGAGCTGGAATAAGTTATCGTTTGAGAAAATATGAAATTAAATGAACACTCCGGGGAAAAACAATTAATTTTGTTAAATTGACAAAACCACAAAAACATCTATGGATAAACGAACTGCAAATTGTGGTCTTTTGAGAAATCTCAAAATTGAAATGCTGACTGACCAAATTTAATGGGAAAAATAATTACAATGGTCAATTATGAGGTTTAATTAATGGATTAACAACCCTTCGATGGCGATAAGAGGATTATTTCTAATCACAACTTGTTACACCTGCTGTAAATGTTAGTTAGCTGAGGGTCATAAACCTGTCATAAATATGAAGACAGGTAGAATAATAGTATTTTCATCAAAATATTACGACAATAAAGGCATGGACTTGAGAAAAAGGGTAGGGTGTCTGAAAAAGGGCATAGGGCGGCACTCAGAAAAGGGCGGGCGGACCGCCCTGTGAAAAGGACCTAGCTGGAACACTGTTACAATAGACAACGATATTTTCTATATAGTTACATTACAGTCTGTACATCTCAGTTTGCTGACCATTTTGAGACCCTGCTCACCAGTTCATGGTCCAGCAACTGAATTGATTAGCTATGTTGCTGTCCATCAGATTGTTTTTTTTTTAATTTTATGCCGACAGGCGAGACATATCTCTGTGTCAGCAGTTTATTAGTTATTTGCTTTAGACAGATAATATATTTTTAAACTTCTACATAGACTTTTAAGACACTTAAATATATGTAAGGATTAATGACAATATTTGACAGTGACACCATAAAGAGATTTCCATGCAAAATAAAAAAAGGTTGATTTCAGGAAAATTTGGGCTAAATTAACAATTAACATAGTCACAAGCTTCCACCCAAACTTTTTTTTATCAGGAAGTAAGTCAAAAAATATTATTCTAGTCGTAACATCTTCATGGGCAATGGGTTATGCTCAGCATGTTAAAATCAAAACAAAGATTTTGTATAATTTCTTCAACTTCCTACCATTGTATTATGGTGGTATATCTCATGTAAAGGAAATATTTTAAACAAAATAACAAGGATGGTTTGAAATTAATGGATTAAGATTATATGAGATCTGAGAATATTTAATGAGACTGAACATGATTACCATTTCTTTTAGCGACATTTTTTGTTTTTATATATTAAGCATCATTAGTTATTCAGAATTTTCATTTGAACTTTTTGGTTTTAGGTTTGCATGATTATAAGTATGATATATGATATATTTAATGTCTTTTCTGTAGATTGAAGATATCAACAACATAATGGGAAAAGAAATGGGATTTCCTGAAGCCTCTCTAGCCTCCAAGTCAAAATATAAGGTAAACTGTGATTTTTAGACTGCTTGGCCCAAGAGGATAAATACGAAGTTTTACCATAATGCAATCATTCATCGTCAACTTTTTCAAGTCTTATCCTCTGAAACCAGTTTGCAAATTGGTCCCAAATTTGGGCAGCATTTTCCATATTGGACTGCCTTCAAAGTTACCAATCAAATATGGCTTCAAACATTACCTGGTTCTGTAAGTAGGTAATTTTCTCGTGTCCAAGCTTCTGAATAACATTCATTTCTGTCATTAGGTAATTAATTTATTGACTTTGAATTTGAAGACTCAAGCTACCTGCTGTCTCATCATCTGCCTTCATTATTTCAGTTTTTTTATATCCCCGCTTTAAAAAGTGGGGGTATACTGTTTTACCTCTGTCTGTCCATCCGTCAGTCCGTCCGTCCCATGAATATTTTCGTCGCATTTTTCTTTAAAAAAAGTGGGGGTATACTGTTTTACCTCTGTCTGTCCATCCGTCAGTCCGTCCGTCCCATGAATATTTTCGGCGCATTTTTCTCAGGAACTACTTGACAAGGATTTCTGAAATTTGGTTTCAGGGTTTATATAAGTAAGTTACACCGAGTGATGCGTTTTCAGATTCATCACTCAACAACAACTTCCTGTTTACCAAACACTTGTATTATTTTACACATGATAGCCAAGTTGAAAATTTTCGTCACATTTTTCTCAGGAACTACGTGGCAAGGATTTCTGAAATTTGGTTTCAGGGTTTATATAAGTAAGTTACACCGTGTGATGCGTTTTCAGATTCTTCACTCAACAACTTTCTGTTTACCGAACACTTGTATTATTTTACACACGATAGCCAAGTTGAAAATTTTTGTCACATTTTTTCTCAGGCACTACTTGACAAGGATTTCTGAAATTTGGTTTCAGGGTTTATATAAGTCAGCTTTACCATGTGGTGCGTTTTCAGATTCATCAATCAACAACTTCCTGTTTACCAAAATATTTCGGCGGGGGTATCATCAGTGAGCAGTAGCTCACAGTTTTACTTGTTTAATTTTATTTTACTATTATAGGGGTCAGACCTGGGGTAATTAAAAATGTAATTGTAATTAGCTGTAATTAATTACAATTTTGAAAGTAATTCAATGTAATGTGTAATTGAGCATATTTTCAATTACATGTAATTGAAAGTGAAAGTAATGAATTACATTGCCTTTTTGCCATGTAATTATGAATTACTTTTCAATTACTTTATAATTGCATGGAAATTTTAAACATTTTTGGCTTTTCTGATGTAAATTTTATTTTTTCCTATATTTAGTATGCACTTGGTACTTTTTAAACATTTATCATGAGGAAAAATATACTATTCCTTGATATTCAATTAATCATTACAGCATGTATAATAATCTTTATTTGTATTTAATTCATTAATTTGTTCACATGTTTATATAAAATATCTAAAATTAAAAACAATACCAATTTATATACATGCAATTTGTAAATATGTTATGTTAACAATTAACAATAATCTTAGCCTCAGGTTGTTCCTTTCACTCAACTAATTATTAAGTACAACTTTGTTCTTTGATTAAAATGCCAAAGGCAATGTTTTTTTAAAACCATCATATTTAATATATGTTTAAATCTGTACAGATGGATATTATTTAAACACTTTCTACAAAATTGTAAATACAGCAGTCAAAACACAATGGAGTCCAATATACTTGACAATTTTTACTTGTCAAAAGACAAGTCTGGAAAATGCATTACTCTTCTGTAATAAATGGAAGCTTTAAAGTCAATTCAATTTTCACATGAGGTACATAAGAAAACCTTTAAAATCTAAATTAACATTTTTAGTAGAAACTTGAAATTTTAAGAATAAAAAATTTATTTACCTGGATCTATATATATATCCTATAAAAATAAGAAATGCAATCAAATAATCAGCATTTAAAATCTAATGGTGATTAAATATAACAAGGACATAAGAAATTTTAAAACATTTTTTCTAAATAAATCTTGTTCAAATATTTTCACTGTTAAAAGTGCACTTATATATATATGTAAAAGTTTCGTACTATTCTAGCCTGTTGTCATTTTATGATTTTATTCTAAATGATTGATATAGCTCTAACATGTCTTTGGATAAAGTAATTGAAATATAATTAATTACATTGGCAATGTAATTGTAATGTAATTAATTACATTTGAAAATCAATGTAATTGTGATGTAATTCATTACATTTAAAAATCAATGTAATTGAAATGTAATTAATTACTTTGGCATGTAATTGACCCCAGGTCTGATAGGGGTGTCAATGACCTTGATAACCTAATTTTAAAAGTGGAACAGTGGTAGCTTATTTTCTAACATATATGGTACCAAAATCTTTAAACAATGATTCACTTAATCACTAACTTTTTCATTCATTATTTTTTGAACAGGCATTCTTGTTTATATCAGAAGACAAGAAAGTTGATGGGTGTTGTATTGCTGAACCAGTTACACAGGTAAGTTGACTTCGTGAAGTGGCTAAAATACTTGAGACAAACAGAACTTTTTCAAATGAGTCTAGAGCAAGGCTTCCAAAACGGTCATATATTCAGGACTTTTGTATAATGCTAGAACATGTGTGCGCATGTACACAGGTGGGAAATTTATTTATGCATCCTACATTTCTTCAAAAATGCTAAAATTATCATTGATACCTGTATATAACGTTCATTTCAAGTATTTTGTTGAAGAAATAATGTGGAAAGAGCTTCTTTCCAGTCGTGCTTTGTAAATGTACACGGATTTCACGTATCCGTTTCTGGTCCATGTTTTACCATTGTCAAGTCAACATCTGGTTTAGGAAAATGTGATTTTAAAAACGAAAGTAAAATGTTTTGACGTCATTTTGCACAAATAAAAGAGTCTAAGGCAGAAATGAGCACGCTTATGTGCACACTTCGAATGATGCACTGCCAGTTTAACAGTTTACGTCAGAACATCAAATTCATATCAAAGTAAAGTTTAATATCGTTTTTTAGCTCACCTGGCCCGAAGGGCCAAGTGAGCTTTTCTCATCACTTGGCGTCCGTCGTCCGTTGTCGTTAGCTTTTTACAAAAATCTTCTCCTCTGAAACCACTGGGCCAAATTTAACCAAACTTGGCCACAATCATCATTAGGGTATCTAGTTTAAAAAATGTGTCCGATGACCCTGCCAACCAACCAAGATGGCCACCATGGCTAAAAATAGAACATAGGGGTAAAATGTAGATTTTGGCGTATATCTCTGAAACCAAAGCATTTAGAGTAAATCTGACATAGGGTGAAACTGATTATCAAGTCAAGATCTATCTGCCCTGAAATTTTCAGACAAATCTGACAACCTGTTGTTGGGTTGCTGCCCCTGAATTGGTAATTTTAAGGAAATTTTGCTGTTTTGGTTATTATCTTGAATATTATTATAGATAGAGATAAACTGTAAACAGCAATAATGTTCAGCAAAGTAAGATCTACAAATAAGTCGTCATGACCAAAATTGTCAGTTGACCCCTTTAGGAGTTATTGCCCTTTATAGTCTATTTTTAACAATTTTTCGTAAATTTTTGTAATCTTCTACAAAAATCTTCTTCTCTGAAACTACTGAGACAAATTTAGCCATACTTGGCCATAATCATTATAAGGGTATCTAGTTTAAAAAATTTGTCTGATGACCCCGCCTTCCAACCATCATGGCCGACTTGGTTAAAAATAGAACATGGGGGTAAAATGCAGTTTTTGGTTTATATCTCTGAAACTGAAGCATTTAGAGCAAATCTGACAGGTGGCAAAAATGTTCATCAGATTTAGATTTATCTGCCCTGAAATTTTCAGACGAATCCGACAACATGTTGTTGGGTTGCTGCCCCATAGTTAGTAATTTTACAGAAATTTTGCAGTTTTTTGTTATTATCTTAGATATCATTATAATATCTAATATCTAATACTATTAATTATGATTTTAACCTTATTTTACATAATTTCCAAAGCATCAGTAAATACAGGTGAGCGACACAGGCTCTTGAGAGCCTCTAGTTTTAATCTAATGTCAATCAATGGGATGGCCATCTGATTACCATAATTGCCTTTTGTGACTTAGTCTTAAGGGATTAAAATCGGGATCAGATATAAAATGTCCGGCTGGCTCAAATATTTTTTGGAAGCCCAGGTCTAGAGATTCTTTATATATTGCTCATGGCAATAGAAGTATCAAAAATTTGTAAGAGGTCCTGGTAACCCCGCGTCTCCCTTTGCAATTGCTGCAATCAGTGTAAAAGTGTAATGTTGACTTAAAAAGTGAGTCCATTTATCAGTAAAATACAGAATTAAAAAAAAAAAAATCAAACTTTTTCTTTAGATGCTATTTCCTGGTCTTGAAGATTAGCTTCTGTCCAAGTTTTAAATCAATCCATGAAGGTTTACAAATTTATCAATTAAAAAAAATGGAATCCCAGACAGTCTGTAAATGTTAACTGTAAAAAACTTAAGTCCATCTATCAGAAAAGTTCTGAAAAAGTTTGCTTCAGAAATTGTGTCTTAATCATAAAAAAGCTTCTGCCAAAATTTCATTAAATTCCATGAAGGTTTGACAAAGAAGTTATAAAGAGTAACAAACTTTAACCCCAGACTGTATCTACTTGTTAACTGTAGAATAAAACTTTTTATCAGTAAGATACGAAAAATGAAAAAGTTTTGCTCTGAATATTGTATTTTGGTCATAGCCAAGCTTCTGTCCAAATTTCATAAATTCCATGAAGGTTTGACAAAGTTATTGATTACTGAAAAACATTTAACCTCTGACTGAGCCTGAATGTTAACTGTAAAAAAACGTAGTACATTTTTCAGTAAAATATGGAAAAATGAAAATAAATATTTTCAAAATTTTGCTCTGGATACGGACTTTTGGACGTAAACAAGCTTCTGTCCACATTTCATAAAATTCCCTTAAGGTTTGACAAAGTTATTGTTGACTAATAAACTTTAATCTCAGACTAAATCTGATTGATAAATGTAAAAAAACTAAGTACATATATCAATAAAATACGGAATTTCAAAATTTTGCTCTTGATAGTCTTTTGGTCATAAACAAGATTCTGTTCAAATTTAATAAAATCACATGAAGATTTGACAAAGTTATTGATGCCTAAAAAAACTTATAACCACAAACTGAACCTAAATGTTGATGCCGTCAATGGAATCAATGGTCGCTATGTCTCGCTTTTGCGACAGGCTCGACAATAATATTGTCCATATTTTCACCTATAATGACAAAAGTTTGTCTTGAGGATGCTCATGATGAGACCTTGTCAGCAAATAATCACCAAACCTTGACCTCTTCATGCTCTACTCTCCAGGTTAAACCACCATTACTATGCATAAGTCTTCAATTTTTGACATGTGGCTTGCTTGTTTAGAATACATGTCTGTTTGACAAGTATCATATGGCCTAAACCTCGTTTCAATTGGACATTCACGATTTTGGATGAAGTAGCTAAAAAATTATACATGATACATGTTCGTTAAAATGCATTGTTTATAAATTAATTGTATGTGCTTGGACATGTGCCCTTGACAGATTTCATTTGACGAGTGAGTTGACCTCAGCTGTAGACTCCAATGCCCTTTTAAACAATCCCAGTATTGCAGAATGTGAGTTTTTTAGGACTTTGTTTTTTTAAGGAAGATAAAAGCTGCACAAATGAGATACAACTTTAAGTCATTGCAGATCAGTATACATATCTCACTTTTAATTAAAAACAGCTTTTGCTTCATGGTAATAAAAGTCAGTTCCATTGAAGTCTTAGATTGTAGTACAAAATGGCAAAGAAATTAAGTTTGAAGTTAAACACAGATCTGCCAGATATATTAACCATTGATACTACTTTGTAGGGTTACAGAGTGATCCCTGAGAGTCAACCTTCCCAATCTGACAACCCTCAGTCTGGACACAGACCATGGTATTGTAATTCTGATCCAGAACCAGCTGCTGTTGGAATCAGTAGGATCTGGGTATTTGGACAACAAAGACGGAGAGGAATAGCTTCCAAATTGTTAGATGCTGTTAGGTAGAAAAACAAATATTTCCTTTTGATATACCCTTGATTGGTAAACACGACACAGTACATGGAGCTCAACTAACACCTTAAACAATAAAAATTAATAAATGCAATAATTACTTCCAAGTTCATATAATGAATAGCTCTTTGATTTGTTAATATGTGTGTTTAAGTTGTAAAGGTGTTATATTAAGATATATTGTAAGTTTACAATAACAGAAACAATTTGCCTTCTTCAAACTTTTATAAACTTGGCATTTATAATTCACTATCTCAATACTTCATTATGGACTGCTATTCACATGAATAAAAAAAATTTCGGTGCTTGAGACTATCTATACTACATTAAAGGAAGAACCTTTTTTTCCTTATAACTCAATTATAACTTAACCTTCAACATTTCAGACAATGGTTTCAGTATGGGTCATATATTGAGAAGAGTCAAGTGGCATTTTCTGATCCAACAGGTGATGGAAAAATGTTTGCCAGTAAATATACAGGAATGATAGACTTCTTGGTTTATAAGTATGGTTAATGTGGTACAGATTATTAGAGATGATTAGACTTTGATTATACAGAAACAGTCAACAGTAGTCACTTTATACTGGGATAATTTGAATGAAATAACAATAGAGACCATCAATATATTGTTTCTAGTCTATAACCTTGTATGTAGAGTAGTTTTACTGTGATCTTTATAAATTGTTAAGCATAAGTTTTAACATCCTTGATGATACCTGGGAGGTTATTGTACTTATGTTATATTGAATAATACAAGTATCAATGCTGCAAAGAGGAGGTGTTCCAAGTGACCAGTTTTGCCTAGAAAATTATAGTATTCCTGATTTTGTTGTAATATTATTGATAAGTATGTGCAAAGGTTAAATTGTAAGATCTTGATGATTATTCCTGGAGATTTGACTGTCAAAAGATAGTATAATTCCAATTTTTTTTACCAAAAATGATAAAATTTGCATATTTTCACAGATATTTGTGAGTGGGTAATATTAAGTTTTCTGAATGTTTTTTTTTTTCAGATTTAGTACTTGAATGATACATCACCAATATTTCATCTACTATTTTATTGGTAATTTGTACATTTTCCCCATGATTTGTACTCCCTGATAATGTCAGTATCAGTGGACTGATCATGATAAAAAAATTATTGGGTCAGTTTGGAATTGACATGAACGAGTGCACCGCATAAGGATCTACTTTCCCTTTCATTCACAAAATCGTGCATGATTTTTCTGCGGAAACACACATATTTTTAGGTGAATGAAATACTTGTCATTGTTTCAGTAAAGTTAGTTTTACTTTTTGGAACGATTTTGTCTAAATTGTGTGAAAATTTGAACAAAAAATGTACAAAAAAAAAACGTTAAACTTAAAATATTTGCTTAATCCGCAGTATTATTGATAGCTTTCCTTACTATTCCCATCTTAGTTTTCATTTATAAGTTTGAATGTTTAATAGACTGGTGCTGTTCCAATTTGTCTTCTTTTTTAGAATCTTGAAAAGGATTTGTTTAACCAGTTCAGTCACTATTAAGCATTAAAATTCATATTTAGACGTAACACATAAATAGTGACAGAGAAGCTAAAAAAAAAAAACAAATAAAATATTCACACATTCGACATTTTTTGTTGGACCATCATATAAAATTAAGGAGATGTGGTTTCATTGCCAATGTAAAGACAGCTTTTCATAGACCTGAGAACAAATAAGTGAACAAATTATTAGTTACTGTATCGCCTTCAACATTTCATATTTCTGGTCAGGGTTGAAAAAAAATAGTATGACTTTGAAAAAACAATGAAAAGCGAAAGTAGATAGACCAAGGTTGAGTTACATATATGTTTGAAATAATTATGGCGTCAACAAGAAATGAGTTTTCAGATAATTTACAGTCAGCCTACAGACTGGTTACCCACATCTGAAAAAATTTAAGTGTCTGCTTACACAGTGCTGTCCTAAAAATAATGAGATTGTCTTCAGGATGAATGCTGAGCGTATATTGACAAGATAAATGTGATTTTTAAGCAAATTATCAATTTGATAATAAGCAAGTAAGTCAAAGATTTTTACTTGAACTTCTAAAACAATGACAAACCTGCTGATTCAGGTCGTATCATACTATGCTATGTGAAAAATAAAGAAATTTGACTTACCGGTATGTTGCCATTGTATTCTGCATTGTTAAAGGCATGTTCAAAGCAGAAATAGTGAAATGCAAATGCAATAATTCATCTGCAATACTTTCTGTAAGAGAACGCCATGTTTACTGCACTGTGACAAATTTCAAATGACGTAATGCATCCTGTGACGTCAAGTGTGTTGCAGTGATTCGATGTGATAAAGTAGTTCGTTTGTATTTTTCTCTATTATTACAGGGATTTTTATTTTTTCATAATTACCGATATAAAGAATAAAGGACTTTTTGTTTATGATACTGACTTTATCACTGTAAAATATCAGGCTCATCCTACTGGCTCACTGGATATTTTACGGTGATAAAGTCGGTATCATAAACAAAAAGTCATTTATTCTATATGTATCAGCACCCATGCATATCAATTGCATGCAGTATATAAAGCCTCTCCCTGCCTTATGCTACTGTGACTTCCAAATTTACATGTGAAGATTTCTGATTTAATATGATTTTAAAGAAGTCTTTATGATATGTGGTACACTGGTGCATTAACATACATACACTTCAGTTTCGGGGAGATTATGAGTCCTCCAAGTCATGCTTCAGTGGTTCTGGAACTTTTGTATTGTTCAAAGTTAAGTTCTCTGATTAGGTATATGTATAGTACTTTATATTAAGTATACAAGACCTTTGATATTTGGTATGCAGTTGCATTAACATCTTTTGATTTCGCTTTTGAGGACAGCACCCCTCAATTGGGAAATTTTTAAGCTTTCAAGCCTATATTTCTTTTAAGATATTTATAAAAGTTTTAAAGAACCAAGGAAAATTTAAAAAAATCTAGTTATTGACCTTGGACAGATAAAATATTTGCAAAGCGCAGGAACATTGAAATTCTTATTTTTTTTTTTTTCAAATACTTGTAATTTACCATTGGTATTTCGAATGTGATTATTTTGAAATCTGAACACATGTATATTATTTCTTATATATTGTGAGGCCTATATTTTTTTTAGTCATGAAGTAATTAATTTGATGTAATTATAATGTTTACTGTAAACATATGTGATCATGTCAGGTACTCAAAAACAGATATCCACTCCTGTATACACAAATATGCAGAAGGTTGTTGATGTTACTGCAAAGCAAGTGAGACATATTGTTGTGAACCATAAACATACTATATACCATTGTTCATCTACATTTTCACACTTTGACCAAATTTTGTTAAGGATTTTTCTTGCTATCTTGAACATTTCCAATAGTTTTCATTCCAAAGTAACAGAACTTCAATCATATTTTTTTTACTCAAAGATTACTTTCACCTTGCTTCTATAACTACCATGCAAGACCGTTGTGTGTAGTCATGATTCTTAAACCTCTTTAATAGTATAGTCTACTTCTACTACTGCGGGGGTGTTTAATGTTCCCTTTAAGAGTGAAGGCTTTTTCACAGTTGGAGGATTTATAGAATAACTAATCGAAGAATTCAATTATAGAAAAATATTCAACGAGTGACCGAACAACACATTAATTCACGGATGCTGGTAGCGCATGAGTTAATAAGGGTTGTTCGGTCACGGGTTGAATATTTTTCGATATTTGAAATCTTTGATTATTTATTCGTTTTATTATATTGACAATGGGCTTTTAATGGAATTAAAGTAAAAAATGTAAGGAACTATATCTTATTCTACCCATTCACAATTAGCTTTGTTGCAACATCATCAACAACATCTTAACAACACCTATTGTTGTATGACATCAGAGGAGTGAAATAACCAAGTTTATTTCACATGTGAAATTATCGGTTTTTATTTCACTTGGAAATCACGGTAATTCATTGCAACCCTTGCATTCATTTAACAACTTCTAAAAGAAAAGCATGCATGTTGATATATGTATCTTGACAAAGATTTGGAAAATAATATCTTTTTCTGAATACCTGATTTAGGACTGATCCATAAAAAATATACATGGGACCCAGGGAAGCATTTCAAAATCTCAATATGGGTTATGTTAAAAGACTATTTTTGTAAAGTGAAAATGTAATAAAAATGCAGATATTTCCTCTATAGATGGTCACTTATTTTACCAAAAAATTCTTTGAGTACCATGTATGTTTTAATGGAACAGCCCCGATAAGTTAAATAGTATTATTGATCTTGATTTAAATGACATAGTTATTTTACAAGCAGAATAAGGGTTTATCATGTGTTTGTTATGCCTCTTTTACTTAAACTTGTTAAAAATTATAAACCACTTTATTATTTTAACTAAATCATAATCCTCTTAAATACTATTGTGCTCTTATATGTTCACTATTTTTGTCTCGCCTTGACGGAGTCAAAAAGCGAGACATAGGTATGCTGTTTCCGGCGTTGGTGGCGGCATCAACAATGTATTAGTTTATGATTAGGTCTAGTTTATGGTGAACCACTAGTGGTAGGTCAATGATATTTGGTATGCAGTTGTATTAGCATTGGCACATCTCATTACCATGGAGATTATTTGGCCCCACCCGCTCAGTTATGGTCTATTGACTTTGAAACTTTGCTTGGTTTACATGTACTAGTTTGTGATTAGGTCAGTTTATGGGGAACCACTAGTGGTTAGTTAATGATATTTGGTATGCAGTTGTATAAGCATTGGCATATCTCATTTCCATGAAGATTATTTGGCCCCGCCCTCAGTCATGGTCTATTGACTTTGAAACTTTTGCTCAGTTTTCATGTATTAGTTTGTGATTAGGTCAGTTTATGGGGAACTACTAGTGGTAGGTCAAAGATATTTGGTATGCAGTTGAATAAGCATTAGCACATCTCATTTCCATTGGGAATATTTGGCCCTGCCCCCTCAGTCATGGTCTATTGACATTGAAACTTTTGCTTAGTTTACATGTATTAGTTTGTGATTAGGTCAGTTTAAGATTAACTGCTAATGTTAAGACAATGATATTTGGTATGCAAGTTTATTGGCATTTGCAAATCTTGTGTCCATTGAGAATATATAGTCCAACCCCCTCATCATGGTTCATTGTCTTTGAAACTTTTACATAGTTTACAAGTTAATGTTTGTGTTTAAGTTTGTTTAAAGGGAACGACATATGATAAGTTTATGGTATTTGGTATGCAGTTGTATTAGCATTGACACATCTCATTTCCATGGTGATTGTTTTGCCATGTACCTTCAGTCATGGTTCATTGACTTTGAATATTTGCATAACGTATATGTTAAAGTATTGCTATTTTAATTTCAACATTTGCATTATCAAAATTACAAAAAGGCGAGGCATATCTCTGTGTTAACAGTTTATATAAAATATTTATACAATTACTGTTAAACTGAAAGCACATGTTCACAAAAGTATAGTTTGATGCAGTTCATATTTATATAAACGTTTGTAAAAGTAAACACTGGGTAGCTGTTTTCTTAATAAAAGGAGATAATTCAGTGTACTTTTACTAAACTGAAAAAACAACTCCATACAGGTTAGAACAACTGCCATCAATACACAACAGCTGTCAAACATTACTTCCAACTACAGACATTATTGTGACAGTGATGATTTTCTGTCAAACATTACTTCCAACTACTGACATCATTGTGACAGTGATGATTTGTGTCAAACATTACTTCCAACTACTGACGTTATTGTGACAGTTATGATTTGTTTAACCTCACTTTTTTTTTAATATAAATAAAAAGAGATGTGGGATATATGTGAATGAGACCACATCCTTACAACAGAAGACATCAAGAGGTCAACAAAGGTCTTCAACAATAGACTGGTTGTTACAGTCAATATTATGTTTGATACAACAAGAAAATTATAACTTAACTTTTTTTTCTGTAACAAGATGTTTTAATTAATTTTTGTTGTTGACAAAAATGTACTCTGCCATTTCAATGCTTCTAGAGTGCCATATTTGCTGGTTGAAAGCTTAAATTGACTTCCCTGGCTGGAGGTAATTAATAGTATTAATGAAAAAAGACTCACACTGGCACTGAAAACATTTGGGGTTTTTGGTACTACAGTGCTTGTGATAGTAAAAGTTTTATATAATTTTTCATGACAATTGTTTTGTAAAGTGCATGGAGTTTTTGTAAATTGTTTAGAAATCATTTTGCATGATGTCTCGAACCTAACTGTTTATTATGTCAAAATAATGAAATCTATGAAATAATATTAGTGTATTATATTGCCTGATAAATGTGCAAAATGATGAAGATGCTAGCTGTTTGTTATTCAAATTTAAACCCTTTTCTATTAATGTCAGAAAATGTGAGAATCAAGATTTTATAGATATTGTTTCATCTATTTTATAGTAATTTAACGTTCAGTACAACAATTTCTACTCTTGCTGGTCTGAAAAATTTAGTGGTAGATATCACAAAATAACTGAAATTACTAATGTCAAATGATTCAATATTTATACTTATTTACAGTAAAGTATTTATTTTATATATAAAGAAAAGTGATGATATGTTTTAATGAAATTAAGTACCCTTGATTTATTTTATAAAATTAAAGATAACGAAATAAATTAAGTGTGTAGAGTTCTGATGTACAAGTGGAAAATTCATGATAAAACAAAGCCAAGAAATAATTTGATATTTTTTATTATTCAATAATATCTTAAATCTATGTGAAAGAAAATTAATTATAAGACAAAGAAAAAGAATTTTGATTATAATCAAGTTATTCTGTCAGACGAGAGCTGGAGCTACACATAGGGAATGATTACGTATCACTTCTGTTGCTTTAAGTAATGTCACACTTTGTAATGCACACCTCCTTGAAATCAGCTGCACAGAATTCAACCAAACTTGGACAGATTTTTCTACAGGCTATAAAGTTGTCATTCTGCTATTTAAATGCTTTTCAACCTGATATTTATCTTAATTCAGTTCAATTATATTATATAGTTGGAACTTGTTTGTTTTTGTTACTATTTGTTGTAAGGAAAAAAACGCTGATTGTATTACCTATATGTTTGTTAACTTTTGTAGGAATTTGTTGATGGTTTGATAAAAATAAAAGATATCCATTTAATACAAGTTGTTTTTTTCTTGACTGCATCTTAACAGGAGGCATGACATGCTTTTACTTTTCGAGGCGCTCTCACATCTACAAGTGTGGCCAGATTTTTATGAAATCGATATCAAAGGTTTATATCTCCAATATCAAGACAATTTCGAAAATCAGTGTGGATTAACTTGTTTAAAAGGAGTTATGCTCCTTAGGAATATAAATTATATGTAAAATTGCATTGTAAGTGCTCTCAAGTGTTCAATTTTTGCCAGATATTTGTGAAATTTAGATCAAAGGTTTATATCAAGAATGTCGGGAACAAGTTCGAAAATCCAAACTGAAAATTCTATATTGCATTGTAAGCACTCTCAAGTGCCAGATATTTATTAAATTTGCATCCCAAGGTTAATATCAGCAATGTCTTGGAGGAGTGCCCACAAATTATTTTTTATAGTGCTGCATCTTAGAAATAGAAAGAGATGGAAAATATGCCGATCTCATGCCTACAATTTCTTACAAAATATTTAAATTTATTAAAAAAAAATTAAAAAAAGATTTTTTTTTAATTATTGCACTTGGGCCAATGAAATATGTGCAAGGCGGGGGACATAAGAACTCTGTTCTTTTATTAAGATAAAATTCATTGAATTCAATTTTGCATGCTACTAAATGTTATTTAGTCACTGGTCCTTTGCAACTGATAATTCTTTACACGCTGTCATAGTTGAAATTTTCAAAGATACCAAGTTACAAAAAAAAACATAATAAACAATCAGGATAGATTGTAGTGGAAAAAAACATATACTAACATAAAGCACTAGCAGGAGAAAGCAACCCAAGAAACCAGAAATTAAATTTTATATGAAGATAAGGTGTAGGTAAGTTATCAAAAAACAATCAAAATTTGTGGCTGAAATCAGGAAGTTTGCAAAAATTGGTGAAATGCTTAACGGTCATTTTTTTTAACTATAACTCCTCTTCTGATGACTACCTTTAAAGAAAAATTTAAAACAAGGAAACCAATTCATAAAGTGAAGACTTGGAATGGTTATGCTTTCCACAATCCTTAGATGTTAACATAATAAGCCTCTACACAATCCCAAAAAATAATGTGGTTTTAAAAACAGGATTAGCCTCTGAAAAATCCCAAGATGCTGAGATAACAGAATAAACCTCTGCACAATCATAAAATACTGTGTTAACAGGGTAAGCCTCTGCACAATCCCAAGATATTGTGTTAACATGTTACATGGTAATCCTCTGCACAATCCCAATATTCAGTGCTATCAGGATAAGCATCTGCACAATCCCTAGATGCATTGTTATCGAGATAAGCCTCTGCACAATCCCAAGATTCAGATATAACAGGATAAACCTCTGCACAATCCTAAAATACTGTGTTAACCTGGTAAGCCTCTGTACAATCCCAAGATGCAGTG
This sequence comes from Mytilus coruscus, assembly GCA_017311375.1. NCBI lineage: Eukaryota > Metazoa > Mollusca > Bivalvia > Mytilida > Mytilidae > Mytilus > Mytilus coruscus. The sequence goes on from CM029595.1 coordinate 16,372,529, forward strand.
TTATCAGGATAAGCCTCTGCACAATCCCAAGATGCTGAGATAAGAGGATAAACCTCTGAACAATCCTAAAATACTGTGTTAACCTAGTAAGTCTCTGCACAATCCAAAGATGCAGTGTTATCAGGATAAGCCTCTGCACAATCCAAGGATGCAGTGTTTATAAAACAATCCTTTGCACAATCTTAAGATGCAGTGTTAACAGGATAAGCTTCTGTACAATCAAAAATGCTGTGTTAGCAGGATAATCCTCCTCTGTGCAATACACAGATACTATGTTATCAAGGTCATCTTTTGCACATACCCAAGATGCAGTGTTAACAGGATAAGCCTCTGCACAATCCCAAGATGAAATGTTAGCAGAATAATCCTCTGCATAAACCAGAGCTTCACAATCCAAAGATATTGTGTTAACAGGGTAAGACTCGATGCAATCTCAAAATGCTGTGATAGCTAGTTAAGCATCTACACAATCCCAAGCTAGTGTGTTAACAAAGTAATCATTTGCATAATCGAAAGATGCTATTTTAACGGAAATTCTCTGCGCATTTCGAAGATGTTGTGTTAACAGCGTAATCCTATGCACAATTCCAAGATGTTGTGTTAACAGGTTAATCATCTGCATAATCATAAGATGCAATGTGAACAGGTTAATCCTCTGTACAATCCACAGATGTTAAACGATAATCCTCTGCACAAACCCAAGATGCAGTGTTAACATGATAAACTTCTGCAAAATCCCTAGATGCAGTGTTAGCAGGGTAATCCTCTGCATAAACCCAAGACGCAGTGTTAACAGGATAAGCCTCTGCACAATCAAAAAATGTTGTTTTAGCAAGGTAATCCTCTACACAATCTACAGATGTTGTGTTAGCATGGAAACTTCAACACAAATTCAAGATGATGTGTTAACAGGATAAGCATCTGCAAAATCCAAAGATGCTGTGATAACATATGGTAATCCTCTGCACATTCCAAAAATGCTGTGTAAACAGGGTAATCAGTCATATGCACAATCTCAAGGAGGTGAGTTAACAGGGTAATCATCTGCACAATCCCAAGATACAAAGGGTATAGGGTATCCATCCATGACACAACATCAGCAGTGTTCTCCCCGCAAATTAAGTATAGCATCCTGATAAACTGGGATTTTTAAAATACCATCTTATTTACAGAAATTATAGCATCACATTCATAACACAATCTATATTTTAATAATCTCAGATCGCATCACATTCTAGCAATACAGCATCAAATTACCATAATGGTAACTAAAAGCCCTGGGGAGAACACTGATCAGTACAAGCGCAGCAAACAAAAACACAAAAAAGCAAAAGAACAGCGCGGCCTACAACACGTAGCAAAAAACTTTCACCTCACTGCAAGTTAAAGACGGTCCCTAGCACCAGTTTGAGCGGAAATCTTTGCAATTTGGATTCAGATAGACTCCGTAAGATGTAACACCACCAAATCGGATGTGTTAGCAGGGTTATCATCTGTACAATCCCAAGATACAGTGTTAACAGAGTAATCATCTGCACTATCAAAAGATTCTGTCTTAACCGGGTAATACTCTGCGTAATTAATCCCAAGGTCCAGTTTTATCAGGGTAAGCCTCTGCGCAATCCCAAGATGCAGTGTTAACAGGATATTCATCTGCATGATCCGGATATATTATGATAACAGGGTAATCCTCTGCACATCAATCCAAAGATGCTCTGTTTTAATAGGGTTATCCTTTGTTAAATCCCAAGATGCTGTGTGTACAGGGTAATCCTCTACATATTCACAAGATATGTGCTTACAATGTAAGCCGATGTGAAATCCCAAGATGCTGTGGCATCAGGGTAATCCCCTGCGCAATTCCAAAAAAGCTGTGTTAACAGGGAAGACCTGTGCACAGTCTTAAGTAAGTGTGTCCTCTGCATAATCTGAAGATGCGGTCTCAAACGGGTAATACTTTGCACAATCCGAAGATGCAGTGTTATCAGAGTACCATTTGCACAATCCAAAGATGCAGTGTTGTCAGGGTAACCGATGCAGTGTTATCGAAGTAAGCCTCTGTGCAATCTCAAGATGCTGTGTTAACAGGGCAAGCCTCTGCACATTCCCAAACAAGTGTTTTAACAGGGTAGTCCTCTGCATAATTCAAAGATACTGTTTTAACAGGGTAATCCTCTGCACAATCCGAAGATGGTGTGATATTGGGGTTAACCTCTGCAGAATCCCAAGATGCCTTGTATAACGTATAATCCTTTGCGCAATCCAAAGATGCAGTGTTATCAAGGTTTTCTTTTGTAGAATTCCAAGATTTTGTTAACATGGTAATTCTCTTCACATCCCCAAGATGTTGTGTTAATTAAAAAGGTAACCATCTGCACAATCCCAGTATGCAGTATCAACAAGGTAAGTCTGTGCATAATGCCAAGATGCCCTGTACAGAGTAAGTTTTATTCACAATCCCAAGATCATGTGTTAACAGGGCAATTTTCTGTTCAATCTCAAGATGCTGTGTTAACAAGTAAGCATCTGCACAATCCCAAGATTTTATTTTATGAGGGTCAGCATCTATGCAATCCCAAGAGGCTGTTTTGTTAGAGCTGGCATTTCTTCAAATCCAAGATGCAGGGTAAGCCTCTGTGCAATCCCAAGATGCCCAGTGCAGAGTAAGACTCTGCACAATATCCCAAGATGATCTGTACAATCCTCTACAGGGTAATCTTCCGAGTGTGTGATCCTCTACACGGTCCCAGTATGCTGTGTTAAAAGGTTTAGCCTCACGTGGCAGTTCTCTGTCTTAAAATCCGCGAAATTTTAATGTCGTGTCTTCATACAAGCAAAACAAACGAATGGCTTTGTCCATTTCTTTGCACGCATGTCAGGCGTACCACTACACAAAAAGAACGATCAACTTGATAAAAAGTACTACAGACCTGTGAGAATTTTTACCTACAATTTCAAAAGTATATGAAATGGTTATGTCTGACCATTTAACTGAATTTTTTAAAAACATATTTCATGCTTTTTTATGTGCATTTAGAAAAGGTCATGGATGTCAGACAACTTTGTTGAGACTCCTTGAAGATTGGAAAACAGCTCTGGATAAAAATATACATGTGATGTGGCAGCAATACTTGTTGATCTTTCGAAAGCTTTTGACTGTCTATCACATGACATTCTTTTAAGTAAATTTTCTGCCTATGGTCTTTCTTTAAAATCAGTGAAATAACTTCAAAATTATCATACAGATCGTAGGCAACAAATCAAACTTCAGGGAGTACTCAGCAGTTGGGCTGACATACATAAAGGGGTACCCCAAGGCTCTACCGTTGGATCTCAATTATTTTTATAAATGACATATTCTATTTTATTGAACATGGAACCCTTTATAACTATGCTGACGATAATAATCTGTCATCTATGCTGACGATTTTGAAAATTTATTATGTACACTTGAAAGAGAAAGTGCTGTTTTTATTGATTGGTTTAGATTTAATTGTATGCAGGCAAATCCTGATAAATTCCAAGCCATTGCAGTTGGAAATTAAACATTTGTAATGAAGCCTGTTTTTAATATAGAGTCAGCTAAAACATCATGTGATGAGATTGTCAAACATTTAGGTATTGATATTGATTATCAACTTAATTGTAATCACCACATTAAAAATATTTGTCTTAAAGCATCCCAACAACTGAATGTTTTAAAGCGCATTGTTTGCTATCTTACTAAATTAAATAAATTGACCATTTTTCACACATTTATATTTTATCTAATTTTTATTTCTGTCCTTTGGCATGGCATTTTTGCAACAAAAATAATACCACTTAAATTAGAAAAAAATCAGGAAAGGGCTTTACGGTTTATATATGAAGACAACGTAAGTTCGTATGCTGAATTACTTGTACGAGCAAAGGTTCCATCACTGAAAATTAGACGTATGCGTAACATGGCTATTGAATGTTTTCTTGAAAATTTTATATAAATTGTCACCACCATGTTTACATGATTTGGTTGTATTGAAAGATTGTAAATATAATTTTAGATAACCTAGGGTTCGAACATCAACCTATGTAAGAACTCTTTTAAATATACAGCTGCTGTTTTATGGATTGATCTACCTGATGATTTTAGAAAAAATGCTAATTTCAGTCAGTTTAAAAATATTTTAAAGTCATGGAATGGAAATGACTGTAAGTGCACGCAGCTTAATATTAATTAATATATTATGTTAAAAATTTTACCATTTAGATCATATCCTATTTTTAATATTTTATGCTATGCATTTTACCAGCTTTCTGATCATGCTAAGTTTACATTTTATATGCTTTTAGCTTTAATACCTAGCTTATCATGCTTATAACCATTCTCATAGTGCTTCCTTTTGTGTTATGTAACTTATTGTATGTGAATTATGTATTGTATTGTTATGTCTTGTATGTCGGTTAAAAGCTCATTAGAGCTTATGTTATGTCCTTATTTGTAAACTATGCCGACTCTAAATAAAGCTTAATATATATTTATATATGATGTCTTTGTTTAAAACCCAATAGTTTTACAGATTCAAACTCATCTTTCAAAACAAACCAAAAGTTCAGCTTTCTGCACAAATGAAGGTTCTCCTATCTATTTGGGAGGATCATAAAGTTAAAAAAAAAATGTAAATAAAGTTAAGGTGCATTGTGGGAAAATTAAGTAGTGAAGCATGTAACCATGTTCAGTTATTTTAAGAAGATGAATGTCAAAACATGACATTGAAATAACATTTTGAAAACGTACCTAATAATTGAAATCATAATAAGTCGTTTCATTTAGCTGTCAAATTTGGATTGACATGAAAGAAAAACCTAATTCAATAAGGACATATGATGCCGAAGGCTTCCGTCGTCGTGCATCATGTTTATGCTTCAGAGATAAAACAGAGCAAGAGGTAGCGTATACATTTATTTAATTTTTAGTAGAAAACTTTGCTAAATGATTAATTGCCAGACTTTGAAATGCAGTTTAACATCAATATTTGCATCAACATTCAGGGATCATTTCATAATGCATGCACATGTGCATTTTAAATAATTAATAATTTTCTTTTTCTTATAACTGTTGTCTAATATCTAATTCTTTGGTTTTAAAACCTTATTTTCGCTCGATTTGGACATTGATATTGCGCTTTAATAAACGTATCCTTTTGATTATTTTTCACAAAACATGTTCTTCACTTATGACAGCTATGTTAATGTTGACATTATCATTAGTTGTCCTATTTTTTATCCAATGAAATTACATTATTTGTTGTTATCATCTAAAAATAGAAAAACACATGGTAATATTACTGTTTTCATGTCAACACATTTGTTTTGCCTGTGAACATGTGTAGTTAGGAGTAGTATGTGATCAGGTTTACAATAAGAGGGAAAGTATGGTTTGCAGGTGTAAACATAGAAAGAGATGTGTCGAAGGGGTCTCTTTGGTGTAGAACAATTAAACAAATAATTACATGAGATTGTTGAAGGTTCATTGGTGTAAATAACAAAGTATGAATATCATGAATACAGAATAATGTAAAATGCAATATTTATATGAATACATATATATAAATATCACAGACAATTATCATGATTATTGTAATTTGGTTAAATTCAATTAAAATTCAGACTGTGTAAAACTAAATATTCAAGACTCATCTACAATTGAATGTGCATTCATTAATTTAGTGAACTGTACATCATATGTTGCATATACTTAAAAAAAAAAAACCAGTTTCTGTGACCAAGTTCCACATGTAAAGCTGATACAGTTAACTGTGAACATTAATAGTTGGATTTAACCAATCTTTAAAATAAGTAATTGTATCAAGTACATAAATGGTAAAATTTATTTCTAAACTTGAAAAAAAATTTTGCCACAATGTAGTTTTTATAATTCAATTTCTGAAAATATAATAAGAATAGGAAAATGATATAATAAAACCATAAGAAGATGTGGTATGATTGCCAATGAGACAATTTTCCTCCAGAGACCAAATAACGTACAAGACTATTCAATGCTCAAGTTATTTTCAAACTTCAGGTTTTGCAAATTATCATACAGATAGTGGACAAAAGTGAGTTTCCACTCCAAAAATGTCCAGAAATGTCTGAAGTTTTATTGTTTATTTGCCCATAATTTTCTTGAGGATCGTTTTCATTTTCTGATGGGGTGAACTCAAATGCAAATTTTTACGATTTTATTTTGGTTAGAACTCATAGCAAAATTTTCCAGAAATATTTTTTTTTTGTGTTTACCTCATCAGAAAATAAAAGTGAGCCTGAATAATATTATGGTCATATAAACAAATACATTTTAAACATTTCAACATCTTTATTCTTATGGTGTTTATTTTTATAAAAATTGCTCATAAAGTTACTTGGTAATATTTTTTTGAAATATATCGATTTTAGTTGAAATGATTGGAAATTTTTTGAGTGGGAACTCACTTTTGTCCACTAACTGTACATATATATATGAAAAAACTAATCAGACTAGAAAATAAACAGATTGATAGAATTTTGAAATAAAACATGAAAAGATAACTATTATGAAATGTTTTTAGAAAATAAAAAGAGAAAAGTTGAGGCCACTGACTCTCTTTCTTGCTACATGGACACATTTACAATATGTTAAATTATTTGAGTTATCTCCCCCTTTAATTGAAGTTTTTATTTCTTTTAATATTTCAACAATTTTCTGTATGTTTAAAGTGTATTTCCCACAAATATATTGCATTGCTGCATCAAAATTAGCTGATTACAGAAAAATTTCTAACTAATCATTTTTAAAAAATAATTCTCTCATGTATAGTACATTTGTACATGTACGTACGTTTGTTCTTTGCAACAGTTGTACTTGTGCTGTCATTAAAATTGTTTTTTTTTACATTTGACATGTTGGTGGGGGGAAGGAAACTCAAATTTAATAAAAAAATATCAGTATGCCAACTTCTGTTATAGCTAATGTTATTTTATTATAATTACTAGTAAAAAGCTCTTGAACGGATATTAAAAATGCCTACAACTGTAAGAGTACAAGCATTGTATGTTTGAAGTATACTTGAAAATGAAAATGGATAAACACTTGAGTTTGATAGAGTCCTTTTTTTTTACACATATCTGTCTGATATAAAAACTCTTGATTTCACATTGTTCATGTATTTCATTTTTATTGAAAATTAAAGTTGTTTTTAAACAGAACAGAGACTGAAAAGACTTTTCCTCCAATCAGTGAATTCCAGGGCTCTCGGTCATAAAACTTTACTCAGTACTCGGAGTACAAAATTTGTGCTCGAAACACCAAATCCAGTATTTTGATTGGTTGATTCCTGAGTCTGAGTACAAAATCGTGCTCCAAAGTTTTATGACCACAAGGCCAGGTTTACAAATAAAGTTTACATATTGTCTCCTGGAAAACTGTATTGAGTGAACTTGACAAAACGCTACTGTTTAATTGGACACAGCTCATTTTAGGGTCCTCTTGTATTCTGACTTTAAACCATGTTGATTTTTTAAAAAATCAAAGACAACGAATGAGTTTTGAAAGAATAAAAAAAAAACTTATCAAGATTAAATGCAAGGTAAAACAATATACATTGCTTACTGATAGTAAATTGTATATACATGTAATTTGTATGCATGTATTTAAAAGGCATCTTCATCAAGTGTTTGTGTGATTTACAAATGTAGATAATATCATAACAGTAATTTCTCTGTGTAAGTCTCTCTGGTCCCTTTTCTTAAGAAATTTATAAAAAGCATCATTGCCAAATTAAGAAATCTTTTGTTCTAGTCTAATAAGTAGATTAGGCTATTTATCGCTGTTGGGGTTTACATCATTTTTACCTCATTTATTATTCATTGATCATCTTAAGGTTTAATTTTCATAACTAGGTCAGTTTTTCAGTTAAAGTATACTATGAGTAAAGGCTATAGGACTACTACATTTTGTCTAAAGAAGTATTGCAAGTTGTAATATCCATCTGACAGGGTTCCTGTGACGATGATCTCATTTTCATTGTTTATTAAACGTGTTTTCTCGATACATGTAGTAAGATCTTTTTTTGGAAGACTGTCAGCATGACAATCAGTTCTAATCAATTAAACAGCAAAGTCCCTGATTGTTGTGATTAATTATTAGTTGCAGAGTTGCAACAAAGTTTAACTTGGCTGATAATATTCATCGTAAGTGCTGTTTGAAGGTCATGATTTCAGTTTATACTTGACTCCAAAATCTGTTTCATCTACTACAAATCCATAAATATTCTGCTTAAACATACATGATGCTCATGTAATTTTATTTGTTTGATGTCAGCAAGAAAGAAAAAGGAACCTTTTGTTCTTGCAATCCCTAAAAATATAATAAAGCCGCTGAACGGCATCATATCTATTGATAGGCAATCTGGCTTACTTATAAATTTCTGCTTACTGCTGAAAGGCGTCATATCTATTGAAAGGTAGTCCGGCATACTTATTGCAAGTTATTTTTTCAGATATTAACTTGTGTGTATAGTATTTGTGACAAATGTGTCATATTTGTCACTTAAAATGCCAGTTGACCACCTAGTGAGAATACAGGGACCAACAGTATCTTTTTTTGTAATTGGCTCGAAAATTAATTATACAGGTGTCATCCTTGATTCTGACAACACATTACCTCATATATTATTTAGTGCATAAATGTTTCTTGTCAGCATATGTATTAGGGTAGATGCAAAGTAATTTGGTTAATCAATAAGATTAATATATACTGAAGAAAACAAAAGAGATAATTTCCTGTATTCAGGTGTATCATTCGTGGGTTATTGAACCTACAATTTATGGGCTATTTGATTATAGAATCAACATCATTAATCCTACAGAGATTATACTGTTTACCAGTCTGACATATTTAATATTTACTTTGTATATTTTTTCAAGCATACAAGGCTGAACACCTTCACATAGAAAAGTAGTCTTATAATTTTTGTCATGTAGAACACTTTTAAATTACATACATACACATATTAACAAACACATATAGCAGTTGTCTAGGTATCAAGTCTCCCCCCTTAAAAAAATCTTAGACTTAATTACCTTTAAAGAATCAAACTTAGACCATTTAAAGGCATGAAAGGGGTATTAGCTGTCAAATCCATATTCACCGATTTGACTCGAATTCTCATATTTCATTTATAACATACTAAAATGTATATCCAAATTACAATACGTCTGAAATCAACAATTAACAATTCATGGGCTAGTTTATATATATCAACATTTTGTGTGTATTTTAGTCTAGATGCCATCTAATTAACCATCGAGATGACCTCCAAAGACTGCCGACAGTCACATATCCCAGTCACATATCTGGATATAAACATAAACATAAATACAAATAGATAGTGACCTCGTGCAGTTGGACTTTCTAGGTCTGTTTGATTTCATGTTATAGGTTAAAAAAATAAGTTAATCATCGTTTTTACCTGTATAAGAAAAAAATTTTGTGGATCAAATAAGTCAGCGAAATGGTTCACCTTTTGTTTCACTTTCAGTGTTGACATTCTTTTCCTTTTAATGGCTGAACATGACTAATACACGTGTAACCAATCTCTAGTTAATGGGTTAAATTGAAGGTCACATAAATACGGAATCAATGAGGTCGAATTATTCACTTGCAAGTGAATAATTCATCAGCCATATTTCTTAGTTTATTTTGACAAAATTGAACTAAACTGGCTGCTTAAAGCAAATTATTATTTCACTATTTAACTTTCAATATCGTTAATGAATTTCATTAACGATTGCATGAAAATTTTTTAAAAATTTTGTTTAAATCTCATAGCTAATGCCCCTTTAATAGTATAATATACATGTATATAGAAAAGTCTTAACTTTTTACAGAAACTACTTTTGTTTTATAAGCATGCAGATATTCTGGCCTCATTGTTCCTGCAGTATTTCCTTATGGTAGGGTTCAGGGCTTAAGCTTTGGTCAGTTGCAAATGGCAAGGTACACATGAACTACAGACATGTTTGTCTGTTTGGAGAGTGTTTTTTCTTTTTATAGAACACACTCCAATGAAGCAGCTATCTGAATTCATTTGACCTTGTTTGTAGTTGAAATCTAGAGAACAATTTGTTGTTTCTTTGAATTGTATGCAGTACAGTACTCATTAAATATAGTCTTTGGAATTTACAAATAAAGTTCCGACAGAAATAAATGTTATTTTGATTGTATTCGTAGTTCTAGCTGACATTGCTCTTGGTTTTTAAAGAATATTTAAAAAATAGACAGTAAAGAGATGTGCTGTTCCAAGCAGTGGCTAAGTATCATTTGATTACTTGCATACTTGCAGATCTTGTTAGTAACAAGTAGTAAAGACAGAGAGAAATATGTTGTTCCGGGTGGTGGGATTGAACCTCAAGAAGAAGCAAAGGCTACAGCTGAAAGAGAGGCTTTAGAAGAGGCTGGAGTCAGGGGAGATCTAGGTCGTTACATTGGGACATTTGAGGTAAAGTCAAAGGGTATTCAGCCTAATTCAGGTCATTTATGCTTTACCCTCTAATATAAGTAAGAATTTTTAGATCATTAGAAACAGTTCATATACTGGACAGACCAATGGTGTCATATAATCATGGAATATTCTAGGTAATTTTAGTTAAAGTTACTTCAAATTCTCATGAGGTACATAAGAAAACCTTAAAATCTAAATTAACATTTTTAGTAGAAACTTGAAATTTTAAATTATATATATCTTTATGATTTTTCCCCTTAAAAATAAGAAATGCAATCAAATAATCAGAATTTCAAATCTAATGGTGATTAAATGTAATAATGACATTAGAAATTTGAAAACTTAAAACAAACCTTGTACAAACGTTTCACTGTTATAAAGTGCAATTATATTTAAAAGTTTCATTTTATTTAAGCCTGTTGTCATTTTTATGATTTTATTCAAAATGATATAGCTCTTACGTGTCTTTGGACAAAAGTAATTGAAATGTAATTAATTACATTGGCAATGTAATTCTAATGTAATTAATTGCATTTGAAAATCAATGTAATTGTGATGTAATTAATTACATTTAAAAATCAATGTAATTGTAATGTAATTAATTACTTTGGCATGTAATTGACCCCAGGTCTGTATTCAGATCATTTATGCTTTACCCTCTAATATAAGTAAGAATTTTTAGATCATTAGAAAAAGTTCATATACTGGACAAACCAATGAAGTCATAATCATGGAATATTCTAGGTAATTTTTCAGGCAATTACAATGTAGATGGGTTTAAAGGTGAGGGGTTTAGGTAGTTAGACATGTACCTTAAGTTAGAAAATTTGAAGTTATAAAGATTGAGATTCTGAGGTGGACAATAATAGAAGTAATAAAAAAATTATTGTTTGTGAGTCAAAGTTTAGTAATTTGTGTTTTGATCAACTGTCTGTTGTTTTTTATCATCTTTTATATACAGACAATCTCATGTTTATTTTATAAGGTAGAAATATGAATGAGATATAATATAAACAAACCTGAATCTATATTTAATTAATTTAAGCTATATTTAGAAATATATAGGACTAATACATTAAAGGGAAAATATAATCAAATGATCATGCACCTCCATTCATTTCAGATGACCAATCGTAAATTTAAGTCCGATAGGTCAGCACTATCATGGCATTTGAATGTTAAGTACGATTTTCTGGGTCTGTTATGACATATATATTGGAAGCATTACTGGAAGCAAATTATTTCAGTTTGATGGTATTAGTCAACAGTTGTACTATATATATATAACATGTATACCATATTTGTACACACTATATTTTATTCTACTTTTATCACATTCTATTAACTTTATTTGTAAGAATCCTTTCAAGTTTCAAGAGAAATCCTGTAGCCATCAATTTCATATGGAACTTGCTAAAAAAAATAAAGTTGATATAATCTCAGATGGGCTTGTCAAAATTTAGAAATATAAGCTAGCCTCTCAACTGACTGAATCAAAAGCCTACTAATATGCCTGTTTATTAAACCAAAGAAATATATATGTAAATGATTTATTATTGATCAGACTGCCATACATAAACTGATTTTTTTAGGTGAATACTTCCATCCTGATGTTTTTAAAATTGATAATAAAATGAAAACACAACATTTTTAATTGACAACACCTGACAACAAAACATGGGTTAATAAACATGTTTATGTTTATATGTAACATTCTGTGTTACTGGGTGTAGTAATAGTTTATTTATATGTACATGTATTATATATGAACTGTTATTTTCTCTGTAGCTATATGTACTAATTTATGAGACTAAAACCATTCGTTCTTTCGTTCGTTCATTCATTCATTAAATGATTAGTGACCCAGACATACACATCATTTATTTCCATCTTTATATATATATTTTACCATTATTGTCACCATTTGGCTTCAGTTTGAGTTCAATACTTAAACTTAAAAACAAAAAGACATCAAATAATTGGAGGTATCTTCTCAGCAATTGTGTACCTCCCTGCCCATTTTAAAGGAAAAAATCTGTTTAAGAAATTTAGATATTTTCAAGGGGAACATCTGCATGGTGACACAGTATCCATTTCCAATAAATTCTTATGCAATACAAACACACACACAAATCTTGATGGCATAATATAAGAGTATATAACATGTTATATAATTCTTTTGATTGCATTTTGTTTGTAGAATAAAGAGAAGAAACATAGGACATTGGTATTTGCATTTATTGTAACAGAATATTTAGATGACTGGGATGACAAAAGATCTATGGGTAAGTTACTTATCTTCATAATTCTATTTCAGTTTAAATTTTCTTTAATAACAGTCTTCATGCTGGGAGGAGGGTCCCTGATTCCCACTTTCCTCCACCAACCCCCACTGCCCCATTATCCCCCCTTAACCCTGTCAAACACATCTATATATAACATGGGATGAGCTGTAAAATTTGACATTATTCTTCATATCTTATATTATCCTGTAATAATAGAAATTAAAGACAAATTTCAGTGATTGCCCGGAAATTGTGTTGTGTATATCGCCTACTTTAAATATGGTTACATTGTAAGTTAAGGTTTAGATAAGGGTAAGTTTGGTTGAGACTGTAATATAAGATATCAGGACTAAATTACAACAGATTGACAGTACATTTGATTTATTTAAGCAAGTTTATTTTAGATTGAACTTGCATGTAAACAGCTAAACCACAGGACATAGTGGATATTAGTTATTGATATGATTTCAGTTGAAGTGGTGATGTAATAATATTGATATGATTTATAACTTTTACTGATTTATCAAGATTGTTTGTTCATAAAATTGTGCACTTGAAGTGAACATAATTATGTTGCCTTTGGTGTGTACAAATATTTGTCTAGATATATATGTTTGTAACATTAATTTGACTTGATCATGTTGATAGATATTAATATTATTATTATTAATAGGGAACTATCCAAAGGGGAAAAGAAGGATAGCATGTTTTGAGGATACATCATTATAATATATTTTTTTCAGATTAAGATTGATGCATGTTTTTGCTTCAAGCACAATGATTTATAATATAACAATGTACAGGAGCAGATCCAGGGTTTGAGGAAAGGGGTAATAACTGTCTGTACTGATTAAAACACCAGCATACATATATATAGTGAGATGAAAACAATTTGATGATTTTATGTTAAAACATTTTATTTTTACCACTGGGGGGGGGTCTAACTCCTATATGAAGTTGAACACACTGAAATGTGGAATGGGTTCCTTTTTAGCTCACCTGGCCAAAAGGCCAAGTGATCTTTTCTCATCACTTGCCATCCGTCATCGTCTTCTGTCGTTGTCCATTAACTTTTACAAAAATCTTCTCCTCTGAAGCTACAGGGCCAAATTTAACCAAACTTGGCCACAATCATTATTAAGGTATCTAGTTTAAAAATGTGTCTGATGACCCTGCCTGTCAACCAATATGGCTGACATGGCTAAAAATAGAACATAGGAGTAAAATGCAAGTTAGGCCTATTATTTCAAAAACCGCTATAAAAAGGGAAAATCTGACAGGGGCCAAAATGTTCAGAATGTTGAGCTCTCTACCTATTGTCTATTTATGTCAAAACTGTCATACGACTTCTTGAAGGAGTGGTTGCCCTGAAATGAAAATTTTTTTTACCATTTTTGTCTCGCCTGCAAAGAAAGCGAGACGGGGATTGCTTTTCCAGCGATGGCTTCGGCGACGACAGCGTCAACAAATAAGTTTTCTGCTTAAGTTACTTTGATAGTTTGAATTTGCATTACTATCAGTTCATATCAGTTTGAGAACTATTTGAGGCCCTGTGCCCTAGGTCATGGTTCAGTGACTTTGAATTAATCAGCAATTTTCAATGTTTTTTTTTTGCTTTGGTCAGTTTAATAGGAACTCCTTGTGATAAGGTCAATGATATTTTTTATAAAGTTGCATTACTATCAGTACATATCAGTGTGACAACTATTTTGAGGCCCTGCCCCTAAGACATGGTCCAGTGACTTTGAATTAATTAGCAAATTTCAACATTTAGTTTTTTGCTTAAGTTAGATGTGTATTTGTATTTATTCGTAATATATTACCCATGTCATATTTAAAGTTGCATTAATATGATAGGAACTACTTACAATAGACAATGATATTTTCTATAAAGTTACATTACTGTCTGTACATCTAAGTTTGTTGACTATTTCTAGGCCCTGCCCTCAAGATCATGGTCCAGCGACTTTGAAGTAATAAGCAATGTTGCTGTCCATCAGATTGTCTTTTACTGAATTTAATGTCGACAGGTGAGACATATCTCTGTGTCTAAAGTTTATTAAAATTTTTTGCCTATTATCTCGAATTTTATAATAGATAGACAGAAACTTAAAAAGCAAAAATGATCAGCAAGACAAGTTCTAAAATAAGTCAACATGACCAAAATCGTCATATGACTGCTTATTAGAGTTATTGCCCTTTAATGACAATTTTTACCAATTTATTCCTTTTTTACCTAATATTTTAAAATCTATTATAGAAACTTTAAAAAGCAAAAATGATCAGCAAGACAAGATCTACTAATACACCATAATGGCCAAAATCATCAGTCAACTCGTTATTTGAGTTATTGCCGTTTAATGACGATTTTTAACATTTTTTCCAATTTTTGCCTATTATCTTGAAAACTGTAATAGATGTAGATAGAAACTTTAAATAGCACAAATAATCAGCAAGACAAATCTACAAATAAGCCCAATGGCCGAAATCTTCAGTCAACTCGTTGTTTGAGTTATTGCCCTTAAATGATAGTATTTATCATTTTTTATGCCCCACCTATGTGCATCCATCCGTTTGTCTGTCTGTCTGTCCCGCTTCAGGTTAAAGTTTTTGGTCAAGGTAGTTTTTTGATGAAGTTGAAGTCCAATCAACTTGAAACTTAGTACACATGTTCCCTATGATATGATCTTTTTAATTTTAACGCCAAATTAGAGTTTTGACCCCAATTTCACAGTCCACTGGACATAGAAAATGATATTGCGAGTGGGGCATCTGTGTACTATGGACACATTCTTGTTATGCATGTTTTGCCTGTGATCTTGAAAACAGCTGTAAAAGATAAATAGAAACTTTAAAGAGAAAAATTATAAGCAGGAAAGATATACAAATATGTCAAACATGACTGAAATTGTCAGCTGAATCTTAATAGAGTCATTCCCCTTTAATAATCATTTTTGTCTCGCCTGCATCAAAGTCGCAGTGTGGGAGACATAGGTATTACTATCTGGTGGTGGTGGCGGCAAAAACTATTTGTATAAAGCTTTATATTTCAGAAGGTAGAAGACCTGGATGCTTCATACCTTGTATGCAGATACCTTATGTTAGAAAGTTTCCGTCTGTCATATGCCCATTGTCCTTGACCTCATTTTCATGGTTCAGTGACTGCTTGAAAAAAAATTAGTTTTTTTGTCATGTGAATTTCTCACTTATTATGAGTAATATGATAACTATATTTGGTACTAGTATATGGGTTCTTTGCAACGTCTACATGTCCGTCAGACAGGGTTCACCTGACCTCGACCTCAATTCATGGATCAGGGATCAAGGTTAAAGTTAAGTGATTAGGTCCGTTTCTCAGATACTACATACTACAAGCAGCAGGTCAGCTATATATGGTATATGGAATGATTGTAAGGGGTACGTGTCAGACTGGCAGGTTTCATCTGACCTTGACTTCATTTTCATGGTTCATTGGTCTTTGTTATTTTTTTGTGTTTTGGTCTTGTTTTATAAGTACTGTAAGCAATAGGTTAACCATATTTGGTGTATGGAATGATTGTAAGGTGTACATGTCTGTATAGCTGGTGTCATCTGACCTTGACCTCATTTTAATGGTTCATTGGTCAATGTTAAGTTTTTGTGTTTCGGTCTGTTTTTCAAGTACTATAAGCAATAGGTCAATTATTATTGGTGTATGGAATGATTGTAAGGTGACAAAGGTGTACATGTCTGTCTAGCCAGTATCATTTGACCTTGACCTCATTTCGATGGTTCATTGGTTAACACTTAGTTTTTATACGACCGCAAAAAATTTGCGTTCAACATGTCGTCGTCATTGTCATTTGCGTCGTATTCGTCATTGTCCGAAGACACATTTGGTTTCCTGACAGTAACTTTAGTTTAAGCGAATAGATCTCTCTGAAATTTTGCCAGAAGGTTCAATACTACAAAAGGAAGGTTGGGATTGATTTTGGGGGTTATGGTACCAACAGTTTAGGAATTAGGGGCCAAAAAGGGGCCAAAAAGATGCATTTTTGTAGTTTCCGGACAATAACTTGTGTGTTAGTGTATGGATCTCTCTGAAATTGTACCACAAGGTTCCATATCACAAAGGGAAGACTGGGATTGAGTTTGGGGGTAATTGCCTCAAAGGTTCAGGAATTAAGGGCAAAAAAGGGGCCAAAAACAAGCATTTTTCTTGTTTCCAGACAATAACTTGTGTGTAAGTGTATGGATCTTTATGAAATTGTACTACAAGGTTCTATATCACAAAGGGAAAGCTGGTTTTGAGTTTAGGGGTAATTGCTTTATACGTTTCGGAATTTGGGGCCAAATAGGGGCCAAAAAACAAGTATTTTTCTAGTTTCCAGACAATAACTTGTGTTAAAAGTTTATGGAACTCTCTGAAATTTCCTGAAAAGAAAATAATCTTCAAAATTTAAAAAAATTGGGGGTTTCAAAAGTTTGGGGGTTCATATTTTTTTTCTTCAAAATTTTTGTAAATTTTTTTTTTGGTGGGATTTTTTTTTTCAATTTTTTTCGGGGTTCATGCTTTTTTCTTCAAGATTTTTCAAAATTTTCTAATCTTTCAAACATTTTTTTTGGGGGGGACAAATTTTTGGGGGGGGATTTTTTTTTTTCATAATTTTTTTGTTTTTTTTTTCCCAAAAATTTTCCAATTTTACACTGATTATTTCTGATTGATATATAAAAGCAGCAGATACTGATGTGGCAGGAGATATACATCAAAAAGGGTGTGTAAGTTATTATATATAACAGATTAACTAAGTATTGTGCAACAGCACAGTATTGCACAATAGCACAGTATTGAAAATAAATACAAATCTTTTAATCAATTTCAATGGGATTAGTTTAAAGTCTTTAATTTTTGGGGGTTCTAACCTTGTATTACTATTTGGGATATTAGGCCCCATTTTTAAATTGGTCTACATTGAGGTCCAAAGGGTCCAAAACTAAACATGTGTTTGATTTCATCAAAAACTGAATTATTGCAGCTCTATGATATGCTGAATATTATTGTACATTTAGAATTTTTATTTTGGCCCTGTTTTCAAATTAGTCCATATTAAGGTTTGAAGGGTCCAAAATTAAACTTTGTATGATTTCAACTAAAATTTAATTTTTGGTGTTTTTTTATATGCTGAATCTAACCATGTTGTTAGATTTTGGATATTAGACCATACTAGGTAAATTAAATGTCCCATTTCAAATTTTTGAGATCTTTGACCACATTTATTTTCTGTCAGAAACCTATATTATGTTAAAAATTTGATCACAATCCAAATTCAGACAGTATCAGGCTTGAATATTGTGTCCAAACTTGCCCCAACTGTTCAGGGTTCAACCTCTGCGGTCGTATCAGGCTGTGCTCGGCGAAGCATTTTATTGTGTTTTGGTCTGTTTTTCAATTACCATAAGCAATGGGTCAACTATATTTGGTGTATGGAATAATTGTAAGGTGTATATGTCTGTGTGACAGTTTTTATCTGACTTTGACCTCATTTTCATGGATCTTCAAAAATGTTAAGTTTATGTTATGCGTAAAACCTTTATCTTTAAGACTTTCAACATAAAATCAATGGTCAGTAAAACAGGCAAGACATTTCAGCATGTGCACTCTTGTTACTAAAAAGTGGCCATTTTGAAGATGCAGGTGAGTGACACAGGCTTTTAAGAGCCTCTAGTTTGTTATGTCAAATACATATATATCAATGGGTTGTAATTTCACCATGGTAAAATGTCAATGGGGCAGTAATTTTCATCTTTGATTAGATATCTGTATACATGCTGTTTTATCCCTTTAATCAAATTATGATGTTAAAAATTGTATATGTGACAACTGAGAAAATAGATGAATGGATTATGATTTTGCTATGAAATATATTAATGGGTTATGATTTTCACAAGACTTGAATATATGAATGGGGGGTACGTGTTTTTAAAATCCCAGCCTCATATCTGTATCCAAAATTCAATTTTGAGACCCCCCTCCATGATATTTTTTAGAAAATAAGTGCATCCCATGCCCCATTTATTTAATTCTGGAATAGCCCTAAGATACTTTTAAATTTTCAATTTTGTCTCATTTATAATCTTTTTATGAGCATATTAAGGTAATTTTATCTTTTTCTTCATCAGTTTTATTAATATTATAATCTGTTTAGATTGTGGAAAAGTTTTGAAATTCTCTTGAGCATTCAATCATTGGATGATTAATACTGATTTTATAATATATATTGTATTATGATATAACTTACAATAATCAAACACTTCATAGTTTAAGATGTTCAAAAGAACATTGAGACTTTTAACAAGTAATGACCATCAGCTGGAGCACACTGCAGCACCAGACTATTTCTACTGTTAATTTCATTTACTGTAGATGGATACCAGATTTGTGGATTTTGAAGCTAATGGGAAACCACTAATTAAAATACTTTACGAAATACAAATCTTTAGCGACTTTGAAATAAGCAAACAAATAATGAAACAATAAAATTAGGTACCCTCAAAATAACAAAGTTTTCTTCAACCATGTAAAATTGTTACCATGAACAAACATATGATCCACAGTATAATGTTTTTTTCAATTTATTTTCGTAGGATAAGCAAACAAAGTGAATTTAGAATTCCAGGAATCTAATGATCTTTGTGCATGTTAGCCATACAACACATATCAGGATTAAATTTTGCTATCATTACAGCTGCTAACTAGGAAATATAATTTTTGATATATGAATAGGAAAAACAGTATGGTTTTATAGAAAATGAAAGGATATGGAGTAAATACATGGGGATAAAAACATAAATTATCAATGAACAGGGCTTTTATTCCTGTTCTTCATTACAGTCTTCAACAATGAACAAATCTCAACTACAACAAGGAAATATAATACTATTGATAAAATATATGAAAGAATAGGAAATATGCCAGTTACACATGTCAATGAATTACATAATTAGTTGGGCAAAAAATGGTCCCAGTGATATTTTACCTAATAGTTGCATAATTCCTAAACAAAAAACTAAGTAGGGGGTGTAAAATACATGGAATCCTCCTTTCCAACATGTGCCATGCAATTCTTAAACACAGTTTAAATTGTTTCAGCCTTTCTCTATAATTATACAATAAAGAAAAAAAAAAAACATTAGAAATTTTGAAATTCTACATCTGAAATAATTTAATAGATAATTTACCTAATGATAACCTCCAGGTAATGATTGCTATTGCTGACTCAGTAAAACAAGATAGAACACAAACATAACATGTTGCCAAAATGGTTTTATCAATTGGCATTCAGGTAAGTTTTCATTTCCAACAGGTGCACTAGGTGTATATACACATTTGTTAAAAACAAGTGGTCATATTTATGTAAGCAATTCATTGATTTACAAAATAACACTATTTGTTTTATTTCATTAGAAGTGCATGCAATATACATGCAATTAATTTTATTACCAGTTTGAAATTACCAAACTTTGACAGCTGAATATTGATTTACTACAAGACTGTTTGATTTTGGTTTTTTAGACTTTGGCTGATTTAGAGCTTGACATATTGCAATAGGACACTAATGAATAGGCTGTTTGTTGCTCTATAGAAAGTTATTGTGTCATTGGGTTGCTGTCTCATTGATGTATACCCAACATCTCCTTTTTGTCCCCTGTGTAACGTGTTGCAGGGGACATGGAAATACCTCCGTCTGTATGTCCGTCAGTCAGGTCTTGTTAGCACTCACGTAAACAATTCTTGCCAGATTCTTATGAAACTTATATCATAGGTTTATATTAGCAATGTCTTGGACAAGTTTGAAAATCAGTGCCAATCAATTATTTTTAAAAGAGTAATGACCCTTGGAAACATTAATTTTATGGAAAATTGCATTGTTAGTGCTCTCATGTGTTCAATTCTTGCCAGACTTTAATGAAACTTATGTCATAAGTTTATATTAGCAATGTTTTGGACGAATTTGAAAATCAGTGCTGATCAATAATTTTTAAAAGAGTTCTGCCCCTTGGAATTAATTATATGGAAAATTGCCTTATGAGCGCTCTCATGTGTTCAATTTTTGCCAGAATTTTATGAAACTTATATCATAGGTTTATATCAGCAATGTCTTTGACACTTTCGAAAATAAGTTCTGATCAAATATTTTTAACGAATTATGCCCCTTTGAAATATAAAGGTATAATGGAAATCACATTGCATTTGCTCTGAAGTCTTCATTTCTCTTAATATATTAATAAAAAGTTTTAAAGAACAAAAAAAAATGCTTTTTTTAGTTATTGCCCTTGTATCTTGGATAGATAAAATATGTGCAACACAGGGGACATTGGAACTCTGTTCTTTTATATTCATATATATATCAAAGGAAAAGTGATTATCTTCTTTGTCATGAAAGTTCTGGGATAAACTGGAGAGTCCACACATTGTAGTTAGGCACGATAACATCCTACATTGACTTGTTAAGCTGTACACATTAATTTTCGTTTATAATCACGACTTGTATAATGAGGGTAATCAGTTCTGGTGCAGTCCTATTGAGTAATTGTACTGTAAATTTCCAAAATTAAAAAATTTGCAAAAATGAAAAAGATCAAATGAGAAATTTATTTTTAAAGAATAGAGTGAGAGGGGTACTGAAATTAGGAGTAATAAGTTTAATTATAGAGAATAGAGTGAGAGAAACTGGTTAGGCTTTTATTATCATCAGGCGCAGTAAGGTGTAACATCATATACTTTCCTATATTTTATGAGAAATTTATTTTTAATTTTCTATCACTTTCTTCCATAACAGTACCTAGTGTCTAGAATATGGATAGTTATTTGGGTAAACAGAAAAAATAAAATTCCAGATCTACATTTAAATCATCCTCTTATACTTATTTTATAATCTGAAGTACTGCATAGATTAAAAATTTTGTATATTCAATGCATTTGAAATTTAATAGCAATGCATTTAAATAGTTGTAAGTGAAAAGGAACAATAATTCTCCTCAATGTCTTCAAAATGATATACTACACTTCAATTGTATTTCAAATCTAAAATCTTACTCATAGTCTCTTGACAGTCAGACATTGACAAAAGTTTTGAAGTTGATCATTACATAATTCTGTGTATGAATGACAGCAAATTGTGGAAATAAAATTCCTTGCTTAAGATATGGAGTAATACTTTTTTGTATTGATCATCCAATACCCAGAGGATATAACTGCAATATTGTACTAAATTCAGGTTTCAAACAAAGCTGGCAGTTTTGTTCTTTGTTTGCAAACATATTTTTTAATTGTTTTAACGTTTATGTTTTTTCTATGTCATGTTTACTGAAAAGTTATATGTGAACCTTATCTGGGAGGCTTTACTTTGATAGTGATTTCAGATGTATGGTAGTCTCAAATATCCTCGTCATTTGAACTCTGGTGAATATATAGTTGTTGAAGTCACAATCATACCACATCTCCTTATTTTTATATCTACTCAAATTTATTCACAGTTTGTCTAGCTTCAGAATGCTTCAGAGCTTGTCATATTGGTATAGAAACTTGTGTTTAAGACAAAATGTTGTTATAGTGTTAGTTTTGGTTTTTTGGGTTGCTGTCGTAATAAACCACACCCAAAATGGCTTTTATTAATGTACATATTTTATTGGTGATTGTTCTAATTGTGTATGTCCTGTATTTCCCCATATCCTGTCTTTTTCAAAGAAAAACTATGGAAAAGGAAGGTCAACATCCACTTTTAATATTGTGAACAATATAACTTAAAAATAGCAATTTTCCAGAATGAAACAGGAAGATAATGTTCTAAAAATCCAATATACATATGGTGCATTCTAAACCTAATTGTTATGTTAAGGTATTAATATGTCTTGACTAAAAACAGGGGAAATATTTATTGTTAAATATTACCACACAAATTTGTGAATGGCAAGACAATATAGAATGGATAGAGCAACATAATGTTACTTAATTTCCCATATCCTAATCAATTTCCATGAAGCATTAGCTTTTGATTCCTAGTGAAATCAATATCCCTACCACTATGCCATATTAAAGTAACATTGCTCCTTTACTCCACCAGTTACAGACATATACAGATTTGATAAATGTATGTTATATTTACAAGACTTGTCTATATTAATTACTACAATAATATATTAAATTTGATAAACAACAGCTTACAGATGTTAATGTTTGATATGTATATACCAAATTTATAGCTAATGTGTTGCCCTGTATTGATTTTCTAAATACATTAATAGTAATCTGATTTCAAGTACAAAATTTCATATAAAACCTCATCTGATGCATTAATGTAATAGCTGATGTGTTTTATTGAGAAGTTAACTATTACCTTTGTAGTCCTGTATTATTAAGGCCATATTTCACATCTCTTTTAGATCATTAT
Organism: Mytilus coruscus; assembly: GCA_017311375.1. Lineage (NCBI taxonomy): Eukaryota > Metazoa > Mollusca > Bivalvia > Mytilida > Mytilidae > Mytilus > Mytilus coruscus. Next base: position 16,395,761 of record CM029595.1, read on the forward strand.
AAAATCTCAAATTAAAAACATGATATTCATAAAAATGACAATAGTAAATTAGAAAATGTGTGACAGACACTGATGATCTGAAAACTGAACAGAATAGGTTTATCTGGACAGAAATGATCAGAATGATAACTTTACTTCATGAAAAAATATTAATACACAAGGCATTTTTCTTTAAGTGTACATTGGTTTTGAAATGGGAAAATTTCTTTTACACATTCCAAGGGATGACAATCTATGCATGATCCAAGTCAGTGCATAATGCATACACTATTTTAATTCTTAAAAGTTTTAAAACATTTTTTAAAAAAAAAAGATGAAAAACTTCATCTTTTCATAATCATTAAACTTTTCGATCTGATTACTGTAAATTCAGAAATTATTGTGTGCATATTGCGATTTTTGAAAAATGGACAAAAATACGAGATTAATAATATTGCAATTTCAGGGAAATTTGCCTACAGAAAAATGGATCACATATCAGAATGCAAGTTCTTGTTATTGTGATATTCACCCAGTCGCATTATTCGCATTAATAAAACCGCACAATAATTTCTGAATTTGCAGTACTGTAATATAAAATAAGGAAATGTGATATGATCGCCAATGAGACAGCTATCCATCAGAGACCAAGTGACATAGATGTTGACTGTTTTCTTCTTTTTGTGTTTAAGGAGTTATATGTAACATGATTGGAAAATGGCACTTTGTGTTCTTCTATGCAATAACATGAGAACTGGTTACCAATGCTTTAAGAATGTTCATATGTTGTTACTGATGACAAAATTGATGTAAAGTTCGATATTGACGATTTTCAGTTTGCCGTTCAGGAGTTATGGTCCTCGAATGATTGGAGAATAGCAATTTAAGTCATTTATGTGCAATAATTTGAGAACCTTTCAACTAATGCTTTTAAAATTTTGATATGTTGTTACTGATGACAAAATTGAGGTCAAGGGTTGGTATTGAAAATTTCACTTTTGAATTGCCATTCAGGAGTTATGGTCCTTAATTTCATTAACAATGACACTAATGATATGTCATAAAAAGCTGGCTTGCTGTCATATGACAGCCTCTTGTTTCTATTAAATTTGTTGTTTTATTTAAGATAAATGATGTACACATTTACATTAACTACTTTATCATTACTGTAATAGATTTGATGGTATCTACTGAAGAACTTGTGTTATAGCATCATAGTCTAAGATATGTTTTAGCATATTGAAGTCATTTGTAGACAGAGTTAGGAACAACTAGATATCATTGAGATGGGAGCCATCTCTGTGGGCCCCGCTGTGAATAATATGCGTTAAAAAATTTGTATCTTTATCATTGGACATGGGGTTGTCAACTGAAACCAAAGTTTTTGACCTTGACCTTTGACCTAGGAAGTTGTACATAAATTATGACACACCCTTTGGTGTTGGATTATATACATGTCAAGTATAAACTTTTGAAATCATAACAGTTCTCAAGATATAGAGCAGACACGATCTTTACCATAGGACATGGGGTTGTCAACTGAAAGCAAAGTTTTTGACCTTGACCTTTGACCTAGGAATTTGTACATACATTATGACACACCCTCTGGTGTTGGTTAATATACATGTCAAGTATAAACTTTGAAATCATAATGGTTCTCTAGATATAGAGTGGACACAATTTGTTACGGACGGACGGACAGACTGATGACTATAGGGCGTTCACCATTCGGCGGGGCCCTAATTCGGCGGGGAACTAATTAAAAACAAGGAAATATCTTCATTGATGAAGACAAATGATTCAATCCTGTAGTTTTTATCACAATAAACCATATGAAATGTAACTGACAAACAACATGAACAATATTATAAAAGCAGAAATGATTTGATTCTTGATTATTTGTGCAAACAAAATGAGACAAATTTTCACTTTTGAGAGTTATTGCTGGTAAAGAGATAATGTTTAAGTAGAAAAATGGTGTGTGACTTATTATGAAAAGTATCATTTTATTCTTGATCATATACTGAAATAAAAAAGAAATGCACAAAAAGTTTCTATACATTATGTACTATAATGTAAAGGGCTATAACCCTAGATTAAGCTGATGAGAAAAGACTGACTAAGGAAAGCTATAATATTTTATATGGTGCTGTTGGTCAAGTGGTCTACGGCCTTTGACACAGTGTAGGGGGTGTTACGGTTACCTGACTAATGAAAGCTATGTATAATTCACATTTGTTCTTGGCCTAGTGGGTTAAGTCCCTTTACACAGTGTATATATAGAATATGTATTGGTTTATATATCATAAGCTTGTGTTTGTTCCAGCTGAAGAAAAAAAGGGGGGTGGGGGTCAATTTGCAAGTGCAAAAAAACCTTCCAGCATAATACATTGTTTGGATGAATTCAAGAAGAATATTTGTAACATTTATATAGAACAGAAAATGACCGTTTCAGTCAAGCAAAGAAACTAGGAGACATAAGTATATTAATACATTATTTGATCTTTGTAGGGAGATCAAGACAATGGTTTTCATTAGAAGAAGCAAAGAAACTAGGAGACATAAGTATGTTAATACATTATTTGATCTTTGTAGGGAGATCAAGACAATGGTTTTCATTTGAGGAAGCAAAGAAACTAGGAGACATAAGTATGTTAATACATTATTTGATCTTTGTAGGGAGATCAAGACAATGGTTTTCATTTGAGGAAGCAAAGAAACTAGGAGACATAAGTATGTTAATACATTATTTGATCTTTGTAGGGAGATCAAGACAATGGTTTTCATTTGAGGAAGCAAAGAAACTAGGAGACATAAGTATGTTAATACATTATTTGATCTTTGTAGGGAGATCAAGACAATGGTTTTCATTTGAGGAAGCAAAGAAACTAGGGACATAAGTATGTTAATACATTTTTGATCTTTGTAGGGAGATCAAGACAATGGTTTTCATTTGAGGAAGCAAAGAAACTAGGAGACATAAGTATGTTAATACATTATTTGATCTTTGTAGGGAGATCAAGACAATGGTTTTCATTTGAAGAAGCAAAGAAAAGACTGTCACATAAACCAATACAAGTGACTTATTTACAACTTCTGGACAAACCAGAAAGGATCACATGACGTGGTATGAAGGTCTAGCTTATTACCATATCAGATCATAATTTGAAGTATTCATGTAATGATGTGCCAATTAATGAACAGATGAAATCTTAATAGGTTTATAGGATGAAAGGAAGCCAATCAAAAGATCAAAGCACTTTTTAAATGACCGCCAAATTTAGGACAACTTGAACTATGTTGTTTTTTTAGATTGTAATTTGTTATTTAATTAAATATTGTAGTGGGAACAGAGGGAATTTTCATAAATTTTCAGCATTACTTGTACTTATAGAAAACTGCTATATTTTTAAGTGTGAATAGTATGCAGAAAGGTTGTAATCAGTTTTTTATACGCCCGTTTACAGTAAGTATTATGGTATACCGTTGTCTGTCCGTCCGTCCGTCGTCAACATGTCAGACAATAACTCAAAAACGCTTTAACCAATCTGCATGAAACTTTGGTGAATTGTTTGTATCTATTGACGTGAGCTCCTTTTCGTTTTTTATAAATTTTAGATTTTAAGTTTCTGAGTTATGGGGTTTTATTCATTAAAAAAGGGAAAAACACTTTCACCAATTTGCAAGAAACTAGGGTGAATTGTTTATATCTATTGACATGAGCTCCCTTTTGATTTTTATAAATTTTAGATTTTACGTTTCTGAGTTATGGGGTTTTATTCATTAAAAAAGGGGGATTTTCCAGTTTTCGGACAATAACTCAAAAATGCTTTCAGCAGTTTTATGAAACTTTGGTGAATTGTTTATATCTATTGACGTAAGCTCCCTTTCGATTTTTATAAATTTTAGATTTTACGTTTCCGAGTTATGGGATGTTATTCATAAAAAGGGGGTGATTTTCCAGTTTTCAGACAATATCTTTAAAGTGCTTTGAGCAGTTTTCATGAAACTTTGGTGACTGGTTTATATCTATTAAGATACCCTCTATTCAGTTTTTCATAAATTTCTGATATGACATTGAGAAGTTATTGAACTTTATTCTTTGAAAAAGCGACAGCCGTATCATGCGCTCATGGCGCAGCTGTTTATTATCATTTTGTAAAACATCTGTAAATGTGTTTTTATGAGTTGTGTTCATCTATCTACTCCAAAATAACTATTTTGTCATATTTGAGCAAGCTTTGTGATTGATATGGCCAAATTACTAAGTTAACTTCCAATGAAGGCCATTTTGCCCTCATGAATTAGACAAGATGGCTCAATGTGCATTATTTGACTAGTTTTATACCTCAATTCTCAGATTCTAAAAAAAGAAATAAAGGAAATAGCAAAAAGATAAATGACTTGGCCCTATAAGGTAAACATTTTCAAAAACCTATTTTAAAATGAGGAACTTTTGGCTTGTAGGCTCATTTTCGGATTTCATGACCCAACCTTTAGATGCAATGGCATATTTGGTACCTATGTCCATCATACCACCCTTCTAAAACAACCAATTGTCTGCACTTTTTTCATTATGCCACCAGATATTGTCTGGTATTTTGGTGCAATTTTGAACAATGAGGGCATACTGATAGAGTTTGCATTTAGTTTCAGTTGTGGCGGAATTACTGCCCTTACAAATTTCATGAAATCTTTACTTGTCCAAATTTTTGTCCCCCAGCTGCAATGTGGTGCAGGGGACGTAGAAATATCGGGGTCTGTATGTTTAGTCTTGTATATGCTCTCACATGTACAATTCTTGCCAGATTTTTAAAAATTTGTATAAGCAATGTCTAGGACAACTTTGAAAATCAGTTATGGGCCCCTTTGGAAATATAAATTCTATGGAAAATCACTCTCAAGACTTCATTTCTCATAAGATTTTTATGAAATTGATATCAAAGGAATACATGTATATCAGCAATGTCTCACATGACTGTAAAAAATCAGCTCTGATTAATTATTTTTGTAAAAGTGCTGTCCCTTGGAAATTAAATTCTTTGAAAAATAGCATTATTTTATGTGAATAATTCTTGTTAGATTTTTATGAAATTTATAAAAAAAGATTTGTCTCAACAATATCTCAGAAGAATTTCCTATGCATTATTCGCTCTAGTCATCCAACCACCAACCTTTTGGGTAACAAATACAGGCATGATCATATTTATTGGTAATGCTTTTTTCCCCCAATGAATAGATACAAACTTAAATGTTTTCTGTTAAAAGTTTTCTTCTTTATTGTCAATCTTATCCATTTTAAACATTTAACATTATTGTGGTGCTGTTTGTATTCTATGTTAGAATAAAACTTGTACTACATTTATGTAAAAAAAAATCGGTACAAACATCTTATTAGCAATTGCATTTTTTATAGATATATTATTATCTGAGTAGTAGCACTTTCTTTCTTCAGGAAAATGGTAACATTTTGTCAGAGTGAAAGGTCTTTTTTTTGCACTAATGCAGAATTTGTTTGATTTTTTTTTTAAACCTATAGCCTTATTCTGAATTTTTAAATGTTGGTTGCTTATATGTTTTTTCTATGCTAAAGAACCAACTGTAATTTGTAGGCAGGCTATGTGAAAAACTTTTTCCTGAAACATTAAACTTACATTAAATCATGATAATTCCTTAGGTTTAAGAGCACTCGTTTGAAAACTGCCATAAATTGTTTACCATGGTGGGAAAGTTTTGGATTTACCAGGTTACTTGAGTAACAGATACAGTGTATATTTTAATTTTGACCTTATTTATAGACTATTGCATTTTTTTTGTATACTTGATTAATTTCAGGGAATGGAATAACAGAACATATATTATTGTACTGTTATTATAAAAGAGCAAAGGGTTTCTGTAATGCAAGTGATTACCTTGTAATTACTTTGATTACTTTGTTGTAATTACTTTATTGACTTTGTGGTAATTACTTTGATGTCATTATTTTGATTACTTTGTTGTAAATTTTGATGTGTGCCAAAATTATTATCATTATTTGTTGTAAGGTTGACAGTGCTAATTAAGATTTAGTTTAATAAAAAAGTGCTGGGGATTGTATGTCAATATGACTTTATTAAGCTTTATATTTTGTCTTTCTGTACTGCATTTCACAGAATCTAAGATAATCTACAACTTTTGTTGTTATTTATTTGTTATTTGAAACAGTAAAGTGCATGAATATAAAAATTAAACTGTAAATGAAATGTCAGCTTTACCTTTATATATGAAAAAAAAAAATACATAGTGCCATATTTTCACCTGTGATAAAGACAAAACAATGATACAAAGCATGCTTAGACTAAGCACAAGAAAGAATTGCATGATCACACATGCACATACCACACATAAGTATTACCTTTGTCCTGAATATCCATGAAGTAATTGCTGATGGACAGTAAGCAAGCAACACTCAATCATTCAACCATGTGAAATGATGGAATGAATCTACATAGTGAGTAGATTCTTTTTCATCTTAAAAATGGCATACACAAATCATAAAATAATGATGCCAATATTTGTTACTTGATCAAATTTCATTCTATAACCAATTTAAAAGATTTATATATGTATTTCTTAAAAAAATGGGAAACATAAACTACAGAAGATCTGTTAAATGAGAAATTTACCTTTAATTAGGTATTTCATTTGCAGTTTCAGTGTAATGTAAAATTTAAGAAAAATAACAAATAATTGGGAATATTACAATACTTGTTTTTATATTCAGAGAAAAGATATTTAATAACTTTAAGATACATTGTCTTTTTATCTTTGTTGAATGTTTTGTGTGGTTATGAATTATTTATTGAGAAATTACGAATATCATCTATTATTACCCTTATTAAAATATTAGCCTTTGGCAACATAGGTTGGATACCTTTTTTTTATCATGCTTTATTTAGATCGGCAACATTCTATATTTTGACAACTGTGTGGCTAGAATAACCATAATAAAGACAGGTTTTTGCCAGATTGTAGCCCAAAGATTTGCCTTTAACAGCAACAATTTACCTAGGAAAAATTTCTTTTTTTGACACTAACAATAGCTGTAATATTGCAGTTATATTTACAGAATGATGTTTCTTCGGAAAGAGTATAGTTTTATAAGACATAATAGTTCTTATTGGTAAATAAAATCCCAGTGTGCTTTATAGTGTTTGCATTCCACTTTGTAATTTAATTAAGTCAATTTTTTTTTGTAATTGTCACCTAATTATATTACCAATAAAATTTAATTTTTGTACTTGAATTTTTCTTTGATCTGTAGATTTAAAGATATTGTATAGCTGTGTTGTCACCATTGTTGATTTCCACTGATCATCTTCAATATATGAACACATGATATAAAATGACAGCAATGGTTATACAGGAAAGTTCAAAATCAAAAATCAAGAGAGCTTAAATATGTTTGACCACAGGAAACGTTCTTAAATTATAGGTATATTTATGATGTCATATACAAGTCAGTGTGGGTAGCCTATATTTCTGTACCATTGCAATTTTGACGAGATAGGGATGCATTTTGAAATCAGACAAGCATAAACATGCAGGTTTGTTACAAGTATTTCTATTGATGTATCTAAGCAAGTCTTATTCAAAATGAGTATTTTTTCTATGTCCAAACTTACAAATTACAATGCAAAATAATCTGGAAATATTCCTGAATTGATATGACTTGAATCAAACCTATTGCCGGTCCCAATTTTTATGTTTCCTTAGATCTTCTACATGGTAAGTACTTCTTGTTATTTGCTACTGGACATTAGCAAACAACAACCAATAATTTGATACTTATTTAAAATACTTTTTTTTAACCACCATAAGTGCATGTGAGAACATGTCACTAAATTAAAAACAATAACTGTTATTACAATCTTAATTCCTTGAACGAAAGTGGGCAAATATAAAGACTATCAACATGCGTGTGAGAATTAGCTATGTACTCAGTAAAAAATACGGGAAAATTTACAGTGAAAAAAGGATCCAAAAAACTAAAAAAAATCTTAACCATTCAAGATCAACGTTGTCTGAGGGAGTTGGAATATTAGTTCCATACAAATCATGAAAAGTTATGTAGTACATTTTGGCATTTGCCAAACGTTTGACTATTGGATAAAGGATACTGTCAGGGATCAGGGACAATGGAACTTAAGTTACACCAGCAGAGGTGTCAACTCGTAGATAGTAAATCAGTGTTTCCTGAAAATGAGGCCAAGGACAGATGAACACTCAAAAACATGTACACCTTTCAATCATTTCATTCACCCTGCAATATGGATATGTGCACCTCGCAAGAATTTCACACACCAAATACATTTGACATATATAGATATAGTATCTGAGCTACTTATCTCATCATAAAAACTTAACATTGACTAATGACGATGAAAGTGAGATAAAGGTCATTTGAACCCTGCCAGACAGACATGGTTACCTTTTTATATGACCGCAAAAAATTTTGCGGTCGTATATTGGTATCATGTCGTCGTCCACGTTGTCCGAAGACATTTGGTTTTTCGTACAATAACTTTAGTATAAGTAAATAGAAATCTATGAAATTTAAACACAAGGTTAATGACCACAAAAGGAATGTTGGGATTGATTTTGGGGGTTATGGTCCCAACAGTTTAGGAATTAGGGGCCCAAATAAGCATTTTTCTAGTTTCCAGACAATAACTTGTGGAATGGTGTATGGATCTCTCTGAAATTATACCACAAGTTTCCATACTACAAAGGGAAGGTAAGAATTGGCTTTGGGGAGTTATGGCTCAAACCATTTAGGAATTAGGGGCTAAAAAGGGGGAAAAACAAGAGTGTCCTGGTTAATGGACGATTACTTAAGTACAAAACATAATTTAAAAGCAGTGTAAGGGAGGTAATTCAAACACAACATTTTAAATTACCTCACTTACACTGCTTTTAAGTTATGTATAAAGAAATGTATTGTCTTGAGGTGATTAGCTGTCAATTTATTTTTAAAAGTTACTATTTTAAAAATGCTGATAAGTGGTAATTTAATTTTAGCCATGATTATGTATGTCATTTTTGTCAAGCCTTCGACTTTTGTCGAAAAAGCGAGACATAGCGATCCTACATTCCGTCGCGGCGGCGGCGTCCACAAATATTCACTCTGTGGTTAAAGTTTTTAAAATTTTAATAACTTTCTTAAACTATCCTGGATTTCTACCAAACTTGGACAGAAGCTTGCTTACGATCATAAGATTATATTCAAAAGTAAATTTTGTAAAAAAAAAAATTCCATTTTTTCCGTATTTTACTTATAAATGGACTTAGTTTTTCTGCCAGGAAACATTACATTCACTCTGTGGTTAAAGTTTTTGAAATTTTAATAACTTTTCTAAACTATCTTGGATTTCAACCAAACTTGGACAGAAGCTTGTTTATGATCATAAGATTATATTCAAAAGTAAATTTTGTAAAAGAAAAATTCCATTTTTTCCGTATTTTACTTATAAATGGACTTAGTTTTTCTGCCAGGAAACATTACATTCACTCTGTGGTTAAAGTTTTTGAAATTTTAATAACTTTCTTAAACTATCCTGGATTTCTACCAAACTTGGAAAGAAGCTTGTTTATGATCATAAGATAGTATCCAGAAGTAAATTTTGTAAAAAAAAAATCCATTTTTTCCGTATTTTACTTATAAATGGACTTAATTTTTCTGCCAGTTAACATTACATTCACTCTGGTTAAAGTTTTCAAAATTTTAACAACTTTCTTAAACTATCCTGGATTTGTACCACACTTGGACAGAAGCTTGTTTATGATCAGAAGCTAGTATCTAGAAGGAAATTTTGATAAAATTTTGTTCCATTTTTTCCGTATTTTACTTATACATGGACTTAGTTTTTCTTCCAGTCAACATTACATACAGATTCATAAATTATCCTGGATTTTTACCAAACTTGGACAGAAGCTACTCACCTTCAAAAGATAGTACAGAGAGGAATATTTTTATTAATTTTTTTCCTCATTTTTGTTGAGCCTGCGATTAACAGCAAAAGTAGGCGAGACACTGGGTTCCGCGGAACCCTTACGAATTTTCTATTTTAAGACTTTTATGATGTATTTAAATGAGTTATTATGGTTGCAAACTCCATTGGAAATTTGACCATATCTTGAGGGAAAGATTTTTTTGGAAAAGGGGGTTAAAAATTTGGGGTGGGGAAAATTTCTTCAAATATTTTTTACAAAAAAAAAAGAGGGGAGGGGTTAATCACATAACCAATTCAAGTTCTTTGACTGTAGTTATTCTGTGTCAGAAACCTATTATGTGTAAAATATTTAATTACAATCCAAATTCAGACCTGTATCAAGTGCGAATATTGTGTCATTTTTGCCCCAACTGTTCAGGGTTGGACCTCTGCAGCTGTATCCAGCTGTGCCCAGCAAAGCAATTTATTATCATTCCATATACCAAATATAGTTGACCTGTTACTTATAGTATCTGAGATATGGACTAGACCAAGAAAACTTAAATCTTTTAATCACTGATTCATGAAATGAGATCAAGGTCAGTTGACAGACATGTACACCTTGAAATGATTACATATAGTATACCAAATATTGTTGTCCTTTTACTCATCATAAGTGAGAAAATCATGTGTTTGACAACTATAGTTATTTTAACCAGTCACTGAACCATGAAAATGAGGTCAGGAACAATGGACATATGCCAGACTGAACCGTCTTAGCATAAGGTTTTAAGTAAATGGATCTCTAGGAAATTTTACCATAAGGTTCAATACCACAAAGGAAGGTTGGGATTGATTTTGGGGTTATGGTACCAACAGTTAAGGAATTAGGGGCCAAAGGGGCCAAAATAAGCATTTTGTAACTTCAGACAATAACTTGTGTGTAAGTGTATGGATCTCTGACATTGTACCACAAGGTTCCATATCACAAAGGAATGCTGGGATTGATTTTGGGGTAATTGCCTCAAAATTTTAGGAATTAGGGGCCAAAAAGGGCAAAAAATAAGCATTTTCTAGTTTCAGGACAATAACTTGTGTAAGTGTATGGATCTTTCTGAAATTGTACTACAAGGTTCCATATCACAAAGGAAAGCTGGAATTGAGTTTGGGGTAATTGCCCTAAACGTTTAGGAATTAGGGGCCAAAAGGGTCAAAATAAGCATTTTCTAGTTTCCAGACAATAACTTGTGTTTAAGTGTATGGATCTCTCTGAAATTGTACTGCAAGGTACCATACCTCATTGAAGGCTGGGATTGAGTTTGGGGTGATGAATCATAAGGGGTTCAAAAATGGGGGATTTTTTTCCCCTTTTTCTTCCTTTTTTCCTTTTTTTTTCTTTAAAATTTTCCATTTTAAGTTGGTTATTTCTAATTTATATTTAAAAGCAAATAATAATGATATGGCAGGAGATACACCAAACAGGATATGTAAATTATTATATAATAAGTATTGTGCAATAGCAAGAAATTTTCAATTGCACAGTATTGCGCAATAACAAGAAATCTTCAATTGCACAGTATTGCGCAATAGCAAGAAATATCCAATAGCACAATATTGCACAATAGGAAGAAATTGTCAATTGTACAGTATTGCACAATAGTAAGAAATATTCAATTGCACAGTATTGCGCAATTGCAAGAAATATTTAATTGCACAGTATTGTGCAAAAGAAGATTCTTTGTATAAATTGCTTATTTCTTGACCAATTTCAATGGGGTTTTATTCTTGAATTCTTGGGGTTCTTTAATATGCTGAATCTAACCGTGTATTAAGATTTTGGATTTTGGGCCCGTTTTAAATTGGTCCACATTGAGGTCCAAAGGGTCCAAAATTAAACTTTGTTTGATTTCATCAAAATTGAATTATTGGGGTTCTTTGATATGCCGAATCTAACGTGTATTTAGATTCTTAATTTTGGTCCCGTTTTCAAATTGGTCTACATTAAGGTCCAAAGGGTCCAAAATTAAACTTAGTTTGATTTTAACAAAATTGAATTCTTAGGGTTCTTTGATATGCTGAATCTAATCATGTATTTAGATTTTTGATTATGGGCCCAGTTTTCAAGTTGGTCCAAATTGGGGTCCAAAATTAAACTTTGTTTGATTTCAACAAAATTGAATATATGGGGTTCTTTGATATGCTGAATCTAACCATGTATTTAGATTCTTAATTTTTGGTCCCGTTTTCAAATTGGTCTACATTAAGGTCCAAAGGGTCCAAAATTAAACTTAATTTGATTTTTCTTAGGGTTCTTTGATATGCTGAATCTAAACATGTCTTTCAATTTTTGATTATGGGCCCAGTTTTCAAGTTGGTCCAAATCGGGGTCCAAAATTAAACTTTGTTTGATTTCAACAAAAATTGAATATATTGGGTTCTTTGATATGCTGAATCTAACCATGTATTTAGATTTTTGATTTTTGGGCCCCATTATCAACTTTGTCCACATTGAGGTCAAAAGGGTCCAAAATTAAACTTTGTTTGATTTCAACAAAAATTGAATATATGGGGTTCTTTGATATGCTGAATCTAACCGTGTATTTAGATTCTTAATTTTGGTCCTGTTTTCAAATTGGTATACATTAAGGTCCAAAGGGCCCAAAATTAAAATTAGTTTGATTTTAACAAAATTGAATTCTTAGGGTTCTTTGATATGCTGAATCTAATCATGTATTTAGATTTTTGATTATGGGCCCAGTTTTCAAGTTGGTCCAAATTGGGGTCCAAAATTAAACTTTGTTTGATTTCAACAAAAATTGAATATATGGGGTTCTTTGATATGCTGAATCTAACCATGTATTTAGATTCTTAATTTTTGGTCCGTTTTCAAATTGGTCTACATTAAGGTCCAAAGGGTCCAAAATTAAACTTAATTTGATTTTAACAAAAATTGAATTCTTAGGGTTCTTTGATATGCTGAATCTAAACATGTCTTTCAATTTTTGATTATGGGCCCAGTTTTCAAGTTGGTCCAAATCGGGGTCCAAAATTAAACTTTGTTTGATTTCAACAAAAATTGAATATATTGGGTTCTTTGATATGCTGAATCTAACCATGTATTTAGATTTTTGATTTTGGGCCCCATTATCAACTTTGTCCACATTGAGGTCAAAAGGGTCCAAAATTAAACTTTGTTTGATTTCAACAAAATTGAATATATGGGGTTCTTTGATATGCTGAATCTAACCGTGTATTTAGATTCTTAATTTTTGGTCCTGTTTTCAAATTGGTATACATTAAGGTCCAAAGGGCCCAAAATTAAAATTAGTTTGATTTTAACAAAATTGAATTCTTAGGGTTCTTTGATATGCTGAATCTAATCATGTATTTAGATTTTTGATTATGGGCCCAGTTTTCAAGTTGGTCCAAATTGGGTCCAAAATTAAACTTTGTTTGATTTCAACAAAATTGAATATATGGGGTTCTTTGATATGCTGAATCTAACCATGTATTTAGATTCTTAATTTTTGGTCCTGTTTTCAAATTGGTCTACATTAAGGTCCAAAGGGTCCAAAATTAAACTTAATTTGATTTTAACAAAATTGAATTCTTAGGGTTCTTTGATATGCTGAGTCTAAACATGTCTTTAAATTTTTGATTATGGGTCCAGTTTTCAAGTTGGTCCAAATCGGGGTCCAAAATTAACATTTGTTTGATTTCAACAAAATTGAATATATGGGGTTCTTTGATATGCTGAATCTAACCATGTATTTAGATTTTTGATTTTTGGGCCCCGTTATCAACTTTGTCCACATTGAGGTCAAAAGGGTCCAAAATTAAACTTTGTTTGATTTCATCAAAATTGAACTCTTAGGGTTCTTTGATATGCTGAATCTAACCATGTATTTAGATTTTGGATATTGGACCATAATAGGTGAATGTCAATTTAAAATTTTAAGTTCTTAGACCACATTCATTCTGTGTCAGAAACCTATGCTGTGTCAAATAGTCAATCACAATCCAAATTCAGAGCTGTATCAAGCTTGAATGTTGTGTCCATACTTGCCCCAACTGTTCAGGGTTCGACCTCTGCGGTCGTATCAAGCTGCGCCCTGGAGCATTTTATTATATACATGATGTTAAGTATCTGAGTCTACTACCTTCTGAAATGTAAAACTTCACAAAAATAGTTTATGTGGTTGCCGCCAGATTAGCATCCCTTATTCTCGCCAAAGGAATAATAAATTATTTGAAAAAACATATAGTTTTTATAAGCAGTTGCTGAACAATAAAAACAGACAAATGTCAGATGGAAACCTCAGAAGATATTTTTAAGAAAATAAAAAGATTGCTAGGCTCTATTCCTGCACAAATAGTTAAAGCCTTCTCTGCCATAGAAAGCATGTCCTGCCTTAACATTTGTTTCAGGGAGAAAAGAATATCCAAATTTTTAACACATAACAGACATAAGCATGAAGAACAAATTGAAAATGATTTGAAGGCATCCACATCTTTGAATGCAGACCCTTATTTTATAACAACTTTTGTAGAATGTTAAACCTGCACAAGTTATAATGAATTCTAGTATAACTACCGGTAATAAAATGCTTTTATTTGACAAAGTATATAAATTCACTTTCAAAAAATTTGCTTAAAAGAAATATCAAATTGAACGAAATTAAGGACACATGTGGACACAGATGATGCTCCCGCTTGCATATCATATAGTTATAAAGGGACATAACTAAAGAACGGTAAAAGTGACGCTACCAAAATTTGACATTGATCTGAGTTTTGTGGTAATAAGCATTGTGTGTAAGTCTCATAACATTTGGTTGAGGCTAACTTAAGTAGAGAATAGAAACTAAAAATTCAGCAATTTTTCTATTTGTAAACACGCATAACTCTAGAATGGTTGTGTATAAGTTTTATAACATTTGGTTGAGACAAACCAAAGTTAGAGAACGGAAACGAAAAATTCAGCAATTTTTATGTTTATAAAGGGACATCACTCAAGAATGGAAAAAGTGTTGCCACCAAATTTCGTACTTAATCTGTATTATGTAATAATAAGCATTGTGTATAAGTTTCATAACATTTGGTTGAGGCAAACTAAAGTTAGAAAACGGAAACAAAAAATTTGTACTTGATCTCAGTTTTGTGGTAATGAATATTGTGTATAGGTTTCATAATGTTTGGTTGGGGCAAACTTAAGTTACAGAATGGAAACTAAAAATTTTGCAATCTTTCGATTTATAAAGGGGGATAACTCAATAATAGTAAAAGTGACACTACCCAAATTCAACATAATCTGTGTTTTATCAGTGGAAGTCAAAATTAAACATTGCATTATATAAAGCATTGATTGTAGTTGATTCAACTATAATGATGGACAAAGGAAGATAACTCCAATTTTAAAAATTACTTGATATTTAGAAGAAAATAAAAATTTTGCAATTTTTCCATTTATAAAGGGGCATAACTCTAGAACGGTTAAAGTGACGCCACTAAAATTCAAACTTGATCTGTGTTCTGTGGTAATAAGCAGTGTGTATAAGTTTCGTAACATTTGGTTGAGGCAAACTTAGGTAAGAGAACGGAAACTAAATATTTTGCAATTTTTCCATTTATAAAGGGGCATAACTCTAGAATGGTTAAAGTGACGCCACCAAAATTCAAACTTGATCTGTGTTTTGTGGTAATAAGCATTGTGTATAAGTTTCATAACATTTGGTTGAGGCAAACTCAAGTTAGAGAATGGAAACCAATTTTGGGACGTACGTACGTACGTACGTACATACATACGGACGGACAAGGGTAAAACTTAATGCCCCCACCGCTACGGCGGGGGTATAAAAATAGTGAAAATTAATACCATAAATTTTCTCAGACCACAGATTATGTACTTGTCAAATGATGAAACAGACACTTGCCAAAACAAATAAATATAGAACCTCATACCACACATGATAACAAAACATTTTTTTTAAATTTGATTATTTGATGTTGTTTATTTATTGGAAATTGCTATTTGAATTTTTTTTGAGATGTGTCATGTAATTTCTGTCTCTATTTACAACCATACAGATATTATTGCAAGGTTTTTATTATTGCCAATAATGCGACTGGATGAGAATTGCAATAATAAGAACTCGCATTTTGATATCTGATCAATATATCTGTATGCAGATTTTCCTGAAATTGCAATAATTAATCTCAAATTTATTTTTGTCCTTTCTTGAAAATTCATAATAATAAATGCATGCAATAATTTCTGAATTTTGAACAGATATATCATGTTATGGAGGGGTATTTGCGAAAAATACCAGTCAAGGGACAAGGTAAAATTTCCAGAGCCGCTAGGCGAGGGAAATTCGGTTCCAAGAAAGGTATTTTTCGCAAATATCCCTCCATAACATGATTTATCTGTTTAATTACATCGAATAGATTTGGATTGAAACTAATTCATTAACATGTTTATGCATAATTTTGAGGATAAGAGGATATTATCATAGAACCGCGGGAATTATACATGTACTAGTACGTGTTAGCTCGCTTTTTTATGTAATGTCATATCTGAAAAATTTTGGTGGGAAAATGCTCGAGAGAGTAAAAAGAGGAATATCCAAAACGGCAAATACATAGGCAATTTCACCAACAGTGGTGAAAAACAGGCAAATTTGTTTGAAATGAGGAAAAAATATTTGAATATGTGAAAAATACACTGGCTATCAACCAATCAAAATCTGGCTTTCTTATATAAGGTGTAATTAACAGTATAAGAACCCTAATTGATGAGATGACAGGCATGTGTTATACCAGTGTTTGTCTCTGAATTTACAGTATTAGAACCCTAATTGATGAGATGACAAGCATGTGTTATACCAGTGTTTGTCTCTGAATTTACAGTATTAGAACCCTAATTGATGAGATAACAGGCATGTGGTATACCAGTGTTTGTCTCTGAATTTACAGTATTAGAACCCTAATTGATGAGATAACAGGCATGTGGTATACCAGTGTTTGTCTCTGAATTTACAGTATTAGAACCCTAATTGATGAGATGACAAGCATGTGTTATACCAGTGTTTATCTCTGAATTTACAGTATTAGAACCCTAATTGATGAGATAACAGGCATGTGGTATACCAGTGTTTGTCTCTGAATTTACAGTATTAGAACCCTAATTGATGAGATGACAAGCATGTGTCATACCAGTGTTTGTCTCTGAATTTACAGTATTAGAACCCTAATTGATGAGATGACAGGCATGTGTTATACCAGTGTTTGTCTCTGAATTTACAGTATTAGAACCCTAATTGATGAGATGACAGGCATGTGTCATACCAGTGTTTGTCTCTGAATTTACAGTATTAGAACCCTAATTGATGAGATGACAGGCATGTGGTATACCTGTGTTTGTCTCTGAATTTACAGTATTAGAACCCTAATTGATGAGATGACAGGCATGTGGTATACCAGTGTTTGTCTCTGAATTTACAGTATTAGAACCCTAATTGATGAGATGACAGGCATGTGTCATACCAGTGTTTGTCTAATTACTTCGGAGCAACGCCATCCTTTTAAATAGTACAAACATACAGCATACTTCATAATACTGCAAAATGTGTTTGTTATTTTAAAGGACATATAAATAGATAAGAAGTTAAAGAAATGCTTTCAACAGATATTTTAAGTGTAGAAGGAACCATTACTATAAATTCAGAAATTATTGCGTGCATTTATTATTGTGATTTTGTCATTTAAGACTAAAATGCAATTTTAATTTTTGCAATTATAACCCTGTCGCATTTTTCGCAATAATAAAAATATTGCAATAATTTCTGAATTTACAGTATTTGCAGAAATTGTAAAATAGCATATAACTAATTATATAACTCTGTCTCATCACCATATCCATTTTCCACACAAATGATATATATAATTGATGGAATAATAATGAATACCAAAATAAAAGGAATAATTTATTGCACCAGTATGTTCACAATGAAATATACATACATTTGTTTCATAACCCTGATATATATACAATCAACTTATTCTGAAAATAAACAAATATCTCTGATAAATAGCATAATATTTTACAGATTCATCATGGTTATAAAACCGCAATACTTAAATTTTTCACAAAGAAATTAAGAATATCAATATGAAGCAGCTGACTATACATAATTTTTGAGGTTTGACAAAAATACTCTCACATTTTTTGTAAATTCAGGTCATCAAAGTCTTGCTTATAATTTAAAGTGCATATTTTGTTGAATATAATTTTAAAGGCTTACATATTGAGTCGATGTTTCCTTATATCAGTAAAACATCATTACTTTATAAATTAGGCAGTGATATTACAATAAAATTATAATTAATTTACACAGTTTTTACCTTAAAATCAATATACATTAAATACAATTTAAGTCACATTTCAATCTGACTGAGAAATACAGGCAATGGTAGTCATGAAAATTAACAGAAAAAAACGTAATATATAGAGTGTTGGTCATTGGTCCCTTAAAGTTTGAAAAGAGTTACCTTAAATCTGATTTTTCAAATGGAATCCAAAGAAATAAAACTTTAAACACTTAGTAAGTTACTACTGTTTTGCATCAAAATCAGTAAGATAGTTTAAGAAACTACCACATTACTGTACGGATATTAGGATCTCATGTTGTAGAATATCCATAATTCTAATTATTATGGATGAATGCTAATGCCACAGAATACAAGAACATTAGAAACCAAATAAATGAACAATAAAAATCTTCCTTTGAAACATAACTAAGAGTTGTAGTCTTGAATACCTGCTAGAAAATATGGAATGTTAGGGCAACAGCATACTAAATATAAAGATCTAGCAACAGAAATTCCCTATATTAAATCACCCAATCGAAAAATTTAACTCTTCAACAATATTGAGATTCAGTCATTGAAGTAAGAGTAGGAGTTTGAGCTATGTATTCTGTTTGTAACTGATATGAAGGAATGTCAAACCAACAATATACACAATATCACAAGTTCAACATACATGCTTTTTCATAAACACACCATGTAGCATGACTGAGGGGTTGGGGCCTAATATAGTGCAGGATATTGAGATGCATGGATAATAAAACAACTGGGTACCAACTATGAATGATGTAATGTGAGGATTTGTTCAGAAATTGTCCTTATCATAAAAATTAAATGTTGATGAATAAATGCAGGAATGCAAACACCCATATTTTTCTAAACAACATTTGTCGCAAGTCAGAGAAAAAATATTGTTAAAATTGAAATAATTTGAGTACTCCATTTTTTACCCTTTTTGGTCCTCTTTTCAAAAACATAAAAATGTTATCAGCCTTTAAATATATTTATCTTCTTTTCCTCAATAATGTTTTCTTTTTAGTTGTATTTTTGTTTCAAAAATTGTGTCTGGACATGATACATTTGTTTTTATAATTCAGAATTATACATCTAACATATGTTTTGTTTTAGTTGTTAAAATCCTGGTAAAATATACTTTTAAAAGATAAGTACCTACCAACAATTGATATAATCTAGCATAAATACAATTAGGTGGTTTCATACTAATGTTTATTGGAAGAAAGATGTTAGGTTGACTCACCAATGTATAATTATAAACATTTATTTTTATTACATTATATAATAATTTGAGCATTTTAAGTAATTTCTTTCTCCATAGGAGGTCTATCTATATTGTTTCTTTTAATTCCTTCTTTAATCCATTCTATACCTTCATGAACACCATCTCTGGCAAAAATAAAACATAATACAACTACTTTTAAGAGGTCAGGTTTTATAAAATATGGTCCTTATAAGAAGGTATTATATACATCACACAATAGGACAATATTTCTGACAATGTCACCAGTTAACATGTCATCCTTTTAGATGTTATTATGAAATAACACATTTCTTTTTCCTCAGATAATAATGACTAAAGTCAGGGATATCGTTAAAGTGTCTACCTTAAGTTAGAAACATTGTTTTTAATGTGTCTAAACTATGTAATGAACCTTGTTTATGTGCCTATCCTAGGTCATGAAACTTGTTTATGTGCCTGTCTTAGGTCATGAACCTTGTTTATGTGCCTGTCTTAGGTCAAGAACATTATGTGCCTGTCCTAGGTCAAGAACCTTGTTTATGTGCCCGTCTTAGGTCACGAACCTTGTTTATGTGCCTGTCCTAGGTCATGAACCTTGTTTATGTGCCTGTCTTAGGTCATGAACCTTGTTTATGTGCCTGTCCTAGGTCATGAACCTTGTTTATGTGCCTGTCCTAGGTCAAGAACCTTGTTTATGTGCCTGTCCTAGGTCATGAACCTTGTTTATGTGCCTGTCTTAGGTCATGAACCTTGTTTATGTGCCTGTCTTAGGTCATGAACCTTGTTTATGTGCCTGTCCTAGGTCAAGAACCTTATGTGCCTGTCTTAGGTCATGAACCTTGTTTATGTGCCTGTCTTAGGTCAAGAACCTTGTTTATGTGTCTTGTCAAGAACTTATGTGCCTGTCTAGGTCAAGAACCTTGTTTATGTGCCTGTCTTAGGTCAAGAACCTTGTTTATGTGCCTGTCTTAGGTCATGAACCTTGTTTATGTGCTTGTCTTAGGTCATGAACCTTGTTTATGTGCCTGTCTTAGGTCAAGAACATTATGTGCCTGTCCTAGGTCAAGAACCTTGTTTATGTGCCTGTCCTAGGTCAAGAACATTATGTGCCTGTCCTAGGTCATGAAACTTGTTTATGTGCCTGTCTTAGGTCATGAACCTTGTTTATGTGCCTGTCTTAGGTCACGAACCTTGTTTATGTGCCTGTCCTAGGTCAAGAACCTTATGTGCCTGTCTTAGGTCATGAACCTTGTTTATGTGCCTGTCTTAGGTCAAGAACCTTGTTTATGTGCTTGTCTTAGGTCACGAACCTTGTTTATGTGCCTGTCTTAGGTCAAGAACCTTGTTTATGTGCCTGTCTTAGGTCATGAACCTTGTTTATGTGCTTGTCTTAGGTCATGAACCTTGTTTATGTGCCTGTCTTAGGTCAAGAACCTTACCTTGTTTATGTGCCTGTCTTAGGTCATGAACCTTGTTTATGTGCCTGTCTTAGGTCATGAACCTTGTTTATGTGCCTGTCTTAGGTCAAGAACCTTGCCAGTGGTTGTTATTGTCTCTTACATTTTTAGCACATTTAGTTGTTCATCATTTATTTAAGAAAAATTGAATTTCTTCATGCCCAAGACAGCTTAGTATATATATGGTGCTGTTGCTTGTGTATTTTTGAAGACCCTTTTATGACCTGTATATTATTGATATAATGTATATTGGTGTTGTTGGATTACTGTTTCATTCACATTGATTCTACTTTATCCTGATTTTGTTCATAGCTTTTTTTAAATCATGTATTCTTGCACCAATATAATAAGGTTTTTTCTACAGTTTAAGAAAGGATATGTATAATTAATTAGTTGCTGTATTTTATTGGGGACATTTTGATATGACCAATGCGTATCAATCAAAATATTCATGTAAGTTACCCTTTGAGTGCAGATGTACCAAGAAATTTACATTCTCTATCTCCAATGAGTTGTGCACTACTGTTAAACACCTTTTTCACTTCTGAAGCTTTCATACAACCCTTAAAATACAGGAAAATTTCTTTAAATATAAAAAAAATATCAGGATTATGATATACAAACACATAAATCTTATGCCATAAAAGGTCCAAGCAATTTATTGTATGAAGGATGGACAGAAAGACAGCGGTTTATCATTCTTTTTACAATGGGTCAAAATAAAATTCTAATATGATGTTCTTCAACGCTTCGAGTACACACCTGTGGTAAAATACAAACATATTATATGGCAGCTGATCGGCAGCATCATGATTTGTTTGGGCTGTTCCAATCATACTCTCACATCGTATACTTTTTATGAAAGAGTTACATGAGGTCAATCGGTTTAAATGATGTCATTGAAAGATGACGTTAGAATTTAAGCATTCTACGGGAAAATGCACAAATGTGAAACTGAAAGTCATCTAAACATGGAAACATAAACAAACGATGATAGGAATGTGTTCAACCCCATTTTTTCAAATAGAAGTAAGATAATCTTTTTAACTTCATCCAAACTTGTCTAAGTATGTTATTGTAAGTTGTTCAAACATGTCACTGATTTAGTTTTTTAGTCTTTTACATCAACATTGGTAGTTTAATTACAGGAACAGTGAACATTATTTGCCTTCACCTATGGTGCTTCCATCCAAAAGTTTTATCATTCTTATATTAGCTGAACATTTTTATTTTCTGTAATTTTATATACCAACCTCTAGATCTTGTTTATTGGCAAGAATAAGTAGTGGTACACCTTTTAACATGTCATTCACTATCATTTTATCTATAATATACATACATTTAATGACTAAATAATACCACAGTATAACAGAGATGCAATATGGTTATATTTCCAAAACGTATTCTAGTATCATTCAAATTTGCATTTAAGTACTGATGCAACAGTACTACAAGGTATTTTTAGAATATATCTATTTTTCAAAAGGTTTTCAATCCCTGTATTCGGCTAAACATAGTTTCGATACCTTTTTGTCAGTTTTATGGATATATATCAATGGAAGCTCAACTTTCAATTAAAACTTTCGAGTTACTAATGATCATTGTTAAAGTTATAGAAATATTGTTATGTAATTATGTACTGTGGATTCATTATTATTTGTTGGATACCAATTATTTGTTGGATACCAGTTATATGTTGGACACCAATTATTTGTTGGACACCAATTATTTGTTGGACACCAATTATTTGTTGGATACCAATTATCTGTTGGACACCAATTATCTGTTGGATACCAATTATCTGTACCAATTATCTGTTGGATACCAATTATCTATTGGATACCAATTATATGTTGGACACCAATTATCTGTTGGACACCAATTATGTGTTGGACACCAATTATTTGTTGGATACCAATTATTTGTTGGATACCAATTATCTATTGGATACCAATTATCTGTTGGATACCAATTATCTGTTGGATACCAATTATCTGTTGACCAATTATCTGTTGGATACCAATTATCTGTTGGATACCAATTATTTGTTGGATACCAATTATCTGTTGGATACCAATTATTTGTGGATTCTGTGGGTAGAGGTGAACCATGAATGTCCAATGATGTACAGGCTTGTATGCAGACTTTTGCAAAACCATGAATTCCAATATCCATGAAAGTACAATTTTTCTTTAATTCATGAAAATGAGTATCCACAAAATAAATGATTCCACAGTACACGATTTATCTTTACAAGTTAAGGTTAGCAATTTTACATTTATAGCAAGTTCCCTCTTGTTCAACAGAGGTCAATGTGTCGTCTTAAAAGCTAAATAACTACTGTGATTACAGCAGATTCAAATATAACACTCTTTTTTATTTTGTAAATGTGTGTGATGGCACAATTAAATTAGCAATGTCATTTGTATTTTGGGAAAAGACTTGATCCAAATATTCCTTTCTGTGAGTATTACTTGCTAGGAAATTCAATAAAATCTTTTAAAAAGTATTCCTTATGAATTTTACCCACTTTTTTGAGAACACACTTAATAAAAAAATTCAATTCAAGACATCAAATTGTGAAATACTAGTTGTCTACATATTTTATAGAGCACACAATGGGTGTCACATGTGGAGCAGGATCAACTAACCCTTCTGGAGCACCTAGGTTCAGTCCCTGTTTTTGGTTGGGTTCCTCTTGCTAGATCTTTAGTTCCCTATGATGTATTTTGTATTCTGTTGTCTGTATTTTGGTCTTTTTTTGTTTTGTTTTTTTTTGGGAATGGCATTGTCAGTTTTTCATCGACATATCCCTTTATCTTCCGTCTCTCTTTCACAAAATACATCAAAAATTTAAAATAACTTTCATCACAGAAGAGATAAACAACTATTGATATATCGTAGGTTCCTGAGAAATTAACAGTAACATGTAAATCTAACAAACATGAAATGAATGGATAGAATTATAGAGTTATGTTTAATATACCAAAAGCATCTTTTGATTCATCTATTCTGTCTGTGTCTGAAGAATCTATGATGTATATTACTGCATGAGATTCTGCATAATACTGAAAAAAAATAGGGTGAACAAATTTTGTAATTAGGTCTTCGATACCTTTCTTTTACAAATTGTTATACTATTCAGGAATTTTTACTTACGATTCTTAGTAGGCTAACAATTAAAAATTTTCAGAAGTCCAGGACAAATCTGAAGAAACAGTCCAGCTCATTTCATTCCTGTTATCATTCACATGAAATTAATGTATAATGGGTTGAAACTCAATATCTATAGTTAATTTCTACAGAAAATATTAAACAGAATCATATTACGAGCTTTTGAGTAGAAATTTCATTTTAAGGTAAAATTTGTTTAAAAATAACAATTTAAATTAGTTTACTTGATAAAATCCATTATAACAGTAACTTTTGCTTTAGGATTATCAAATACACTGTATGTAAATGAAATACTTCTTAAAAAGTTTCTATTCATTACATTTGTACAAATAATTAAAATTGATTAATTAATTTGTGAATGATAAAAGTCTATTTCCAGTATTATATCCATATTCAGGACAAGTACATGATAATGAGACATAAACCCTGATTTGTACTAGATTGGCATGTGGAGTCAATATTTAACATAGTACCTCACAAGGTCAGGTGAGTCAGCTGGTAGACATGTCACCCTAACTATATACATTATAATGACTCTTAATCCTTCAATGTTTGTAATGACTCAGCAAATTACACATGACTTCCTACAAAAATGTACACTACAGGTAAGCATGCTCACAGGAGACCTATAACATATTGAAAGGAGGCCCTAATACTAAGACAGAATTTACGAATCTGTGTTTCAAATTGTCAGCTAAATAAAAATTTAAAAGTTAAACACACTGATTTTATACTGAAGATGTAGTCAATTAAAAATGTTCAAAGAACCGAATTACTATTAGAAATATAAAATTACTTTATCCCATAATGACTGTAACTCTTCTTGTCCACCAAGATCCCAGAAATTAAGCCGTACTCTTCCAATGTCTATCTTTCCAACTGAAAAAAGTTTACGTTCATATACATACAATATAACATCATTTTTACATACAAAAAAATACTTTTCCTTTGTGTGTATCATGAACAAAACTATAATAGATATAAGAAGATGTGGTATGAGTGCCAATGAGACAACTCTCCATCCTAGTCACAATTTGTAAAAGTAAACCATTATAGGTCAAAGTAAGGCCTTCAACACGGAGCCTTGGCTCACACCCAACAGCAAGCTATAAAGGGCCCCAAAAATGATTAGTGTTAAACCATTCAAACAAATCTACATAAATAAATTGCTTCGCCGAGCGCAGCTGGATACGTCCGCAGAGGTCCAGCCCTGAACAGTTGGGGCAAAAATGGACACAATATTCGTGCTTGATACAGGTCTGAATTTGGATTGTAATTAAATATTTGACACATAATAGGTTTCTGACACAGAATAACTGTAGTCAAAGAACTTAGAATTGGTTATATGATTTGAATTTATATTCAATTTTTTGCTTTTGTGCAATACACTTTGCTGTTGCGAATTAATCCCCCCTCCCCCACAAAAAAAAAAAATTTTAAACCTTTTTTTGCTTTTGTGCAATACACTATACTGTTGCGTATTGACCCCCCACCACTTTTTTTTGCAAAAAAAATATTTGAAGAATTTTTCTTTTTAATTTCTGAAATCTGAAATGAGAAAAAATTGACCCCCCACAATTTCTTTTACCCCCAAATTTTTTTCACCTCCCCTTTTTCCCCCAAAAAAATTCTTTTCCCTCAAGATATGGTCATAATCTCAATTCAAATTTCCAATGGAGTTTGCAACCATAATTACCCATTTAAATACATCATAAAAGTCTTAAAATAGAAAATGACATACATAATCATGGCTAAATTTAATATTCCTTAATAGTAACTTCTAAAAATAAATTGACAGCTAATCACCTCAAGACAATACAACATTTCTTTATACATAATTTAAAAGCAGTGTAAGGGAGGTAATCAAAACGTTGTGTTTGGATTACCTCCCTTACACTGCTTTTAAATTGTCTTAAGTAATTGCCCATTAACTAGGAAACCCTTGTTTTTCCCCCTTTTTTGCCCCTAATTCCTAAATGGTTTGAGCCATAACCCCCCAAAGCAAATCCTAACCATCCCTTTGTGGTATGGAAACTTGTGGTATAATTTCAGAGAGATCCATACACCGTTCCACAAGTTATTGTCTGCAAACTAGAAAAATGCTTATTTGGGCCCCTTTTTGGCCCCTAATTCTTTAACTGTTTGGACCATAACCCCCAAAATCAATCCCAACCTTCCTTTTGTGGTTATAAACCTTGTGTTTAAATTTCATAGATTTCTATTTAATTATACTAAAGTTATTGTCCGGAAAACAACTGTCTTCGGACGACGACGACGTGATACCAATATACCACCGCAAAATTTTTTGCGGTCGATAAAAACAAGAATTATAAAAGTTTTTCTAACAAAGAGTCAGCACATAAAAATTCCGTCCTTTCTAACTAAAATATTTTTTTTAAGTATGACTCTTTTTATTTCATTTAAGAAAACTAGATTTATATATGCTCAATGGTTTCTAAGAACTTTTTTACATCTCACTAATAAATATTTTTACCTGTAAAATCTTAAAGTCAAACTACATTGATACAGATACTCGTATACTTCTAACTCTACTCAACATAATGGTGTGATCATTTCAATATAGGCAAAAGATGTTTTTCATTTGCTGCTTTTACTGGTAATCAGAGTAAGAAAGAAATTACTGCGGTGATATAAGACTGGCTTTCCCCCAAAGATCAAGATCATCTATTTATTGTTGGTTGTCCAACAAAGCCTGGAATGCCTTTTTGTAAAAAAAATTCTGTATTTACAACAAAAAGTAGAAAAAAGTTCCATTCATAACATCTGTATTTTATTGATTTTTTGGGAGAATATGACATCAGCACAAATGTAGCGGTATTATAACATCAAATGTGAAAGCTGTTGTTTCAAACTATGTAAAGTTTTTTTTTAAGTTTTAGATATAATCTACCTAATTTAACAGTTATATGAATTTATATATGTTTATGTTCCTTACTGTTCAGTCCAACTGTCGCCGTTATTTTTGACAAATTCATTCCTTGATACTTGGAGTTGAACTTTGTTTTGGACTGTTCTAAGTATGTCTGAAAAAATATAACACATCAAGAGGTAAATAACTGAAACAAGGTGTTACACATACACAGTGCAACATCTTGACCAGGAGATGTGAACATATCAAAAGTGACTGTGACAAACACTATTGTTGCCTTCCAATTGATATTTTATAGTGTGTCTTTCTATGTTGTGATGTTATACTATTGTTTCAGAAAAGGGAGAAGGTTTGGTACCATTAAAACGTTTAATCCCGCTGCAAATGTTTGCACCTGTCCTAAGTCAGGAATCTGATGTACAGTAGTTGTCATCTGTTTATGTAGTTCATACGTGTTTCTCGTTTTTATATAGATTAGACCGTTGGTTTTCCCGTTTGAATGGTTTTACACTTGTAATTTTTGGGGCCCTTTATAGCTTGCTGTTCGGTGTGAGCCAATGCTCCGTGTTGAAGGCCGTACCTTGACCTATAATGGTTTACTTTTATAAATTGTTACTTGGATGGAGAGTTGTCTCATTGGCACTCATACCACATCTTCCTATATCTATTTAACAACGATTTTCTTCACATAAATTATATTACCAGGCTGGACTAGTTAATTTGCACCTGTCTTTTTTATGCCAGATAGAGTGTAATTTATATCCTCTTTTGCCTTTTGCCTCTGATAGATTGGAAACTGTAATGGCTCAGCAAAATCTGTTGCAATAATCCTGAAATCTCTCAATGAATAAAACAGAGGGAAAATTCCAATTTTGTCTAATTGTCTATGTTTTCAGTAACAGCAGGCATGCTGATAGATCAGATATGCTCTTTATCCTATATATTTCTTTCCTTGTATATTACATTATATTTGCTGTTTAAGCAGTTTAAAATTACCTGTTGTTTCAAGTTACTTTATGGTACAGAAAAGGCTAACTTATTTCATATACTCACTGATTTTCCTGCATTATCTAAACCAAGAATTAAGACATTGTACTCCTCTTTCTGGAAAAAATATTTCCAATAACCTGACAGCAATGTATACATCTACAAAAGACACACACACATATATCATGTATATATATAGCAGAACAATTCAAATCTACCATCAAAATCATTAATAAATTTATAAAACAAATTATGATTTTTTAACTTTCAAATATCAGTTATGAAGATTTTTCAATTGACAACAAAAATGATTTGCAGAACACTATACATGTACCAAGTTTACTTTTAGTATATTGTAGATTTTAATCCCCTCAAAACATGATTTTGCCAACTATTAATCAATAATGTTTGTATATACATGTTGGTACTATGCATGTGTTATTTATGGAGTAGTGTTGAAGACCTATTCCAACATGGGTTGATATGCTTAATCATCTGACCAAAAAAATCATAAACAAAACTAGTGTACATATACATGTGTATGTTTATTGGATGAGATCAGTGTTTCAAAACATATATTTACTAATAATGCTTCAATTTTTGTGTGTATTAGTTCAATTTAAATTAAGTTTTATAAGATATAATTCGAAAACAATGCAATAATTGCTGAACTTGGAAATAGAGAGGTACACAAATGTTACATGTCGAAATTTACCCAAAACTTACTTTAAATAAATCTAACATAAACAGCAGTAGTTGTCCTTTTCTAGATTTAGACATTTCAATTTCTAAAGGGAAACTCCATACTAAAATTTACGACAAAAGAGACGATTTTTCATTCCCTATTGTTAATTTTCCTTTTTTAGACGGCGATGTTCCTTTGGCTCCATCATACAGTGTTTATATATCCCAACTTGTTCGTTATGCCCATGTGTGTAGTGATGCCATAGATTTTAACGAACGTAATCAATGCATCACTAGTAAATTATTAAGTCAGGGATTTTGTTACCATAAATTACTTAAAACATTTACTGAATTCTTTCATCGATACAATGATTTGATTAGTAAATTTGGCTGTATCTGTAGAAAACTTATTAAAAACGGTATTTCACATCCTAAATTTTATGATTGTACTAAAAGCGCGGAAATCACTTTGTTAGGTTAATAAGGTTATCTTATTAATGTTGTAATAAGATCTTTGAATATTGTTAACATTGGCACTAACATCGTTTTTGTCATCAACAAATTAAAACATAACTAAATTTGTATTCTTTTCGAATGGTTTTTGGGATGTATAAATAAACATCCATGTTAATTTTCTATTTAGAGATTGCTTTATCTATATATAACATGATACATATTTATTATAAGGTTAATCCTAACGATCCTACTGCCTGTCGATACTTTTATTTTGGCACTGCACAAGTCATGTCTTCTTTGACTATCCATGGCGTTAACACTAAATCCCTGGGATGTGTTTTAATTGATTTTAGTTTCTGATGCATGATTTTTTATTATTAATTGTTTTTGGCTTTTAACTAGCTTTCAGTAACTGGGAGTACTCTCAAATCATACTTTCATGTTAATTTGACCTGTTGACACAATTTGTAATGCATTTCTGTAATTCAATGTTTACTTATTTTGTGTTATATCTTGTCTCACTATTTTTAATATTTACCACCTTTGAGTATTAAGTATGACGATAAATTTTCACTTCTGTACTTGTACTCTGAACAACAAATTTATTAATTTTGTAAAAAATGTTTACTTCCGTACTCCTAACAACAAAATTGTTATAATTAAATTTACCTGTGTTAATTGTTTTATTTAACGCCATTTTATATTGGGTCAAATATCAAACTTATTCATTCACTGTATGTTTACTTGTTTTTGTTTAAATGTCTTTTTGATCGAGTTAAGCCATTTCAATTGATATTTTAAAGTGCATCTTTTTATGTAATGCTACACTATTGTCTCAGGTTAGTATGAAGGTTGGCGCTTGTTAACTCTTTTAAACCCGCTGCATTCTTATGCACCTGTCCTAAATCAGGAGCCTGTTGTTCAGTGGTTGTCGTTTGTTGGTGTGGTTCATAGGTGTTTCTTGTTTCTCGTTTTTTATATAGATTAGACCGTTGGTTTATCTGTTTGAATTGTTTTACACTAGTCATTTTGAGGCCCTTTATAGCTTGCTGTTTGGTGTGAGTCAAGGTTCCAGTCCGTGTTGAAGGCCTTACTTTGGCCTATAATTGATAACCTTTTATACATTGTGACTTGGATGGAGAGTTGTCTCATTGGCACTCATACAACATCTTCTTATTTATATGAACATGAAGCTTTGATCTGAACTATCTGAATTTCAAAATTCTATTTGCTGTATATTTTACATCACACAGTGTTACTCTGTAATTAAATATAAATAAGATTATGTTGATATTTAATACATTTGTAGTACATGTATACATACCTAATTTGATTTATTTTCTATTGATATGTTATGTCAATGAAATTCCAGTCTGGTTTTTCAGCACTAAGAAATTCAGTCTAACTGTACTGGTCAAAAATAACTTTTCACCATAATTTTCTTATCTAAAATAAATACAATGTAACTAAAACATGGATAGATGAGATGTCATGAAGTCAATTCTGGATACTGATCGAAGACTTGTCAAATTTATGGCAAATAAAGTACAATGACAAAACTTTCTACCCTGTGAGAACTACTCTTTAACTGTTATCTATCTACAATATGTATTGATTACAGGGGTTAAACAATAGTATGGAGAAAGGGGAGTAAGTTGGAAATATTAACTGATGGTGTTTGAACAAGAAACGGAGGACGTTTCCACTGTGGTATTGTGTATGAATATGTATGAGTGTCTTTAAGAGTCCTTGATTTTATATAAGTGCTTGCATGGGTTATCCTGGTTCTTGGGTTCATTAGTATGATGATGTCTGATGGAAAGGCAAGATGGTAAGTGATTTTGATACACATTGTCAATCTTGTGCATAGTCTAAGTTATGCTACTGATGATTATGTTAGTGTGTTTGGCAAAGTAGGTACACTAGCTGGTATGTTCCAGAAGGGAGCATAAATGGTAGAAGGGTCGGTTAGCCTCTGTATACTATGGCCCTGTAACCTTCAACATGGGTGCTATAAAATTTCTTTCTGGTTTTCCACTATTTTTGGGAGCATACCAAAGATCTGGAAATTTTTCATGAAATTTCAATATTTATTTTAGGACTTGAAATGATTAAAGTGGTTTAATAACACTGATAATTGTTTTAGTCATGTAATTTGGCATGGAATTATTGAATATGTTACATTTAAAAAGTTAAATCTGACCATTTCTAGACCCTTGGAGCTTATGATTTCACACAAATTTGTTTATCTGTTTGTAGTAAAGTATGATGACAAGTAAATAAAAAAATATGAAATTTGTGTGTTAAAAACCAATAAACCTTTGAGGCTCATCAGGAAGAATTGTTGGGTTGTTGACATACTGAGCAGCTCACTACTGGAGCCTCTAAATTTTGGATGCATATCTGGCTGTACGAGGATCCCAACAGAACAAGGATATTCGTGTTTGGGTTCGACAAGTGCTTAGTATAATCAGGCTTTTATATTGATACACATGAAATCAGTAATAACAAATCTGAGTGAAATTTTAACCTCCATTTTCAGGTTGGAACATAATTAACCCGAAAAACTTCTGAAAAGTGGTTAAAACATTGAAAAATAATTGATATTATCTGAAAACTCTAAATTATATGGTGCAATACTGCTTTAATACAAGATGTCCATTATTAATATGATGACAAAGTCCTTATTTACAGTAGACAAAATAAAAACAAAAATCAATATACTAATGAACCCAAAATCGTTCAATTTTCTTTTCAGTATCCTGCATTTGAGCAAGAAATTTTTTCTGGTATTGTTTGTCTCATGAAATATAAGGAAATGGGCATCATATGATTTCCCGCAAATTTGTTGTACATGTATCTGATTACCAAAAGAATATATTGTCAGTTAAACATTGAAAATAAATGTGGTATCATTTTAAAATGAGTCCAGTGCTTATTCAATTTTACAATTTTATAGTTAACAAAATGTGTTCTCTGGAGGGACTCACTAGAATCAATCAGGCAGATTATTGTATCTGATAAGGAATTTTTTACACGAAGACAAATAAATAACACATAGACTTTGAATTTATGTCTTTTTAAGGTACAATGTACACATTCAATTATTTCATACTTAATGATTCTTTAATTGGATATGCAAAAACGTTACCTGAAGAAAGCGTTTCTTTGATAACACTGAAAATGACTTCATAACTGAAATCCAGATCAACAGGACTAACATCGGAAACGCTTCCATATTTCCATTATATTTTCAATGGAAATTAAAAATATGCTGGGAATTCAAAAAATAATTGATACGGACTTCGTCCTCCCCTACAGGTAACACAAGAATCATATTAAAGACAATGATTTTGAGATCTATATAATGTCACTTTTACAATATTAAAATACAATTGAACTTTCGTCCTCCCCTACAGGTAACACATGAATCATATTAAAGACAATGATTTTAAGATCTATATAATGTCACTTTTACAATATCAAAATACAATTCAACTTTAAAAGTACAATTTTTGTGTCTTTTTTCCTGGTATAAACATATGGCAGATCTATGCAATAAATTTTCATAAGGTAAATAACTCGATCTTAAAAATTACATCTGCCAACATGACCAAGAAAATTGTATATCTCTGAAGTTTAATATTGTACTGTATATGAAAGTAATAAAAATCTCAACAATCATCAATATGCAATGTAAGCTGTAATAAACCTGAAAAATTAAGAGTTTTCAGGTACATGTAATATCAATCAGTTTTCAGGTTAGGCACTGGCTACTATTACGTTGAAAGGTAACAATAACAAAAAAGTTGTTGTTATGTTAGACACTAAATGCCGAAATGTTAGGTCGAAGCCAGTGCCTTCATGTTATCAGGTTATCAGGATAGGGTTTTGAGGTCTCCTTCAGGAATATTTTGTTTCTATGCCATGTTTGCTGTGTGAATAAAATTTCACTTTTTTTAAATGTAGTAAGATTTAAGTTATGTTGATCCAAGGATTTGTATAGTAATACAAATCCCTGGTTGATCCTTTTCTCCAGCTTTTATAATTTAGAATTTGATATCGTATTTACGGTAAAAATTAGAGCAGAAATTATTTTGTTTATTGTTGACATGACGTGTACTCATGTGAGTAAAGTAGATTTCTTCGTCTATCTTAACAAAAATTAACTATATTGTAGTTCAATATGGGGACGAGTCATTTACATGCAGCGCATTCTTGGTAGAAAAAGAATTGCTTTTAACTTAAAAGAATAAAAATACTTTTAACAGCACTATCATTGAAGTAAAAGCCCGATAGTTCCAAATGAACAAAACCGAACGTTTCCGCTACAAATAAAGTTCAGTGCGTATCAGGGTAAATTACTAAATAATTCCGGAAAGCAACGAACTTCAGTTTGCTTCGTCCCCAAGAACGTGGGTCTTATTGGGGTCTAAGCGTGACCCGGGATTGCCGATATTTTGTAAGCGTGACACGTGAAAGTCAAATTATAGTGCCGTGAAAACGGGAAATGAAGTCTAGCGGGACACGGGAAATTACAAAAAAAAATGAGAATTGCTTACGTACATAGTGTAAGCGGGATACGGGAATCTGACAAAACAGTAAGCGGGATCCGGGATCAGAACCCCCCAATGAGACCCCAAGAACATTATATCGACAATTATTTTGTTTATAATAATATATTTTACTTTCCCCTTAATATAAATTTTCTCAGTACCCGAGAGTGAAACATAAACTAGAAGCGTAAAATATAACGTGAGTGTACCCAAATTGCACCTATTTTGACAGTTTTTTTCACCTACGTTTATTTATGATCTAGCAAAAAGTTTCTATTCTGTGTTTTTTTTTGTAGATGTATCCTTATTTACGATATAGTCCCACCAATTTAATTTTAAATCCATATTGAATCATAGAAAATGGGTTTGAACCGACCCCCAAACGACCCATGATTCTGTAATGAGGCGTACCCAAATTGCAGCCATGCTTAAATTCACGTCCGTAAAAACGGATCAAGGATTAACATAGTTATGTGCATTCTTTCTTCGATGCAGACATCCATTTTTCATCCTATTGATTGTTAATCAATGAGACTGAAATCAAACAGACCTAGAACAATCTTCGTTATACGATTGATTGTTAATTAATGAGACTGAAATCAAACAGACCTAGAACAATCTTCGTTATACGATGTTAAATCAAACAGACCTAGAACAATCTTCGTTATACAATTGATTGTTAATCAATGAGACTGAAATCAAACAGACTTAGAACAATCTTCGTTATACGATTGATTGTTAATCAATGTGACTGAAATCAAACAGACCTATAACAATCTTCGTTATACGATTGATTGTTAATCAATGAGACTGAAAGCAAACAGACCTAGAACAATCTTCGTTATACGATGTTAAATCAAACAGACCTAGAACAATCTTCGTTATACGATTGCACGTGCTTGTCATTATATTTATATTTATGTTTATATCTAGTCGTATGATTAGTGCCGTAGCTAGGCCAGTTTTAAGTGTACGCCCGAACCTCGGCGAGGGTCTGAGGGCCCCAGCCTGTCCAGGTCTTTGAACCTCCTGGTAGAGAGTTCGAGGGGGCGAAACCCCTGGAGGGTAACGAGTGATCGAGAATGAGATACCATTTCTGTCATTAAAAACTCATCAATAGCAACATACATAAGAGTCTAATTTGTTTATTTTTCATGTTTTATTTATTCATTGTCAGTTGATTTGGAATCTAATGGTCATTGGTTTTAGAGAAAATGTCCAAACCAGTTACTGTAAAATATGTTTAAAAGGAGCCATGGGGTAAAGCAATCAATCGACAAAAACACTTTTTATGTGCAAATTTCGTTAATGGACATGAAATAATTTATTTTCATAGATGTTCAGGTGTAATATGAAAACCCTGGTTCTCGCCTAAGATTGCTTCCCGCAAAAAGTGAATCCATTTATCAGTCCATTACAGGATTTAAAAAAATCAAACATTGTCTTCAGAAATTTTTTCTTGATCTGCAATATTAGCTTCTGCCCGTTCCATGACAATCTACGAAGGTTTACTAATTTATCATGTAAAAAAATCAATCCCACACCGTCTGTTAATTGCGAAAAGACAAGTCCGTCTGTAAGCAAATACTGAAAAATGAAAAAAATTATACTTTCAAAATTTTGCTTCAGTCATTAATCATAAAAAACTTCTGCCAAAGTTTCATTAAATTCGATGAAGGTTTGACCATGGAAGTAAAATAAATATATAATATATCCATGGTTTGACAAAGTAGTTGATTTGTAACACACTTTAACCCCAGACTGTATCTACTTGTTAACTGCAAAAAGCAATTCCTTTTATCAGTTAAATATGGGAAAATAAAAAATATATTTTCATCATTATGCTCTGGATACTCTTTTGATCATAAAAGCTTCTGTCCAACTTCCGTCAAATTTCATAAAGGTTTGACAAAGTTATTGATATTTGAAAAAAAACTTTAACCACATACTGAACCTAAATGTTGACGACGAAATCTAGGATTGCTATGTCTCGATTTCACGACATAAATGTCGCAGGCTCGACAAAAATGCAAACCACATATCAAATCTCAGCTGATTATGAATTGCTTTTAAAAAACAAAAGGAAAGTAATTATAGAAATCACAGTAGATTCAGACTTTGGTAGAAAATGAACAAATATATATGATACCATTTGATTGAAAAGTAAATTTCGTCACTTTTATTCGCAATTACACGCCATTGAAGAAAGAATTACAAGGCGGGTGTGCTTTTAACCAGTTCTTTTTGCTTTATTTAGATTAAAATAATTTTTTACCAAAATTCAAGTGCACGCCAGGCGTTTTGACGTAAACTTAGCTACGCGCCTGATGATCATCGCCAGTGTTTGGAGATTATCTCGGTGGTTAATTAGATGGTGTCTAGTCTAAAATACACACGAAATGCTGATCTATTATAATGGGTAGATACATTGTAAATTGTTTCTTTTGGACTTTTTTAAATTTGGATATACATTTTATCAAGGATTTGTATAAAATCCTTGGTTTTAGTATGCTATAAATAAAATATAAGAGTTTTGGTTAATTCGGTGAACATGAATTTGACAGTTAATGCCCCTTTAAAGTTAATGTGACCATATAGGACTACCTGACAGCTTTTTCCCTCAGAATATGTTGATTTCAGACTTTTAAATTTCAATGTTCAGTAAACCGCGAAATCTGGGTCAATACCCTATCGTTTGGAATATATTTATTAAGGGTCACCTCATGCATATTAGACATGTGTACCAACTTTAAAGTTGATGTTACCACAGACAGCTTCATGGTAAGTATACATTTGACCTGATAAGGAACGGACGAATGTACAAACGCACAGAGCGGACTTGTAACATTTATTATACACCCCTACTAACGTAACGGGACATAAAATATTGGCAATTCTATACATTTGATAAAATTCTTTCAATTTGTACGACTACATTACAATTGTTCATAAAACAGCCGCACTTAACATAGGAATGGTTCACTGAAAAAGAGTTTTTTTTCTCAATTATAGCAAGATTCTAATAGCCAACTTTTTTTATTCTTTAATGCTCAATGACACACTTTCCCCAATGTCATCTCACATTTTGTAATATTTCAATACAAAAATGTTTCAATATTTAATTTTTCCATTTAATAATGTCAAATTAAAAGGAAGGTTATCTAATGTTTTTATTTGCATTGAGTATTTTAAACAAAAAAGACGTTTAAGCATTGGTCATGATTTATCATTTTCCATCATATTATTTCTAAGCCAGGAAATTTATTCGCGCTTATCTGTTAAAGTGCTGCAGTGTTTTCACTTTCCTATATTTAAATGTCAAATTGATTTAAATATTTGTGTCTCTAGTTACGAAGCTTTTTGTCCATTTGACTTGTACGTGAAGTAAAACTGGTTTTGGCTAAAAAGGACCTTGAATATGCTACAACCGGATAGTGATGCAACTTCTCTTCTCATTAGTTCTTTTCTGATAATTTTTTGAATGCCTATACTAGCGCATGAACGGGGATAATAAAAGTTCTGAAAGTTATTTACATGTTTCGCATATATTGCAGTATAATGTGCTTATAAATACCACATCATTAGATTAAGTGAACATATGATTGATTGATTGATTGATTGATTGTTGTTGAACGCCACTGTTGTCTGTTTCATGGAGGTCAGTTATTATTGGTGGAGGAAGCCTGAGTGCTCGGAGAGAACCACGCATCGACATTCGACAGGAAAAACTGACAATCCTAGAAAATTAAGATTAGAGTCGAACTCATCTGTAGCGTGCCATGGCGGGATACGAACTCACAACCTCAGTGTTTACCTGCTAGTGGTGATACAGTAGTTGAACTGCTTAGACCACTCGCCCACCGATTCCCCTTTAAGTGAGCATACATAACTGTTTTAAAATCCAGAAATCTACAGATGTATCCAAGTAATGCTGCAATCTTATATAGGTTTTTAATTTATCACCCAGAAACGAAGATGTAAGATGCTCTACGGACGGACGGACTAGCGGGTCAAATACGATTTACCCTATACTACTTCATATGTCGGGTTACAAAAACAACGTAGTATTTTAATGTTTTATGTTTATATGCACAAAATACACACAGCGTAATTGTGCATATGTGCTAGCTATTATACTTACACTCACTGAACATTTGCATGTACGTGTATTGGCGTCATATGCACGTTTTACACATATATGTATTTCTACATACATATGCACATATTAATTAGATATAGGAAGATGTGGTGTGAGTGCCAATGAGACAACTCTCCATCCAAATAACAATTTATAAAAGTAAACCATTATAGGTCAATGTACGGCCTTCAACACGGAGCCTTGGCTCACACCGAACAACAAGCTATAAAGGGCCCCAAAATTACTAGTGTAAAACCAGTCAAACGGGAAAACCAACAGTCTAGTCTATATAAAAAACGAGAAACGAGAAACGAGAAACACGTATAAATTACATAAACAAACGACAACTACTGTACATCAGATTCCTGACTTAGGACAGGTGCAAACATTTGCAGCGGGATTAAACGTTTTAATGGTACCAAACCTTCTCCCTTTTTCTGAAACAATAGTATAACATCACAACATAGAAAACCACACGATAAAATATCAATTGGAAGGCTTAACTCAATCAAAAAACGTAAATTAACAGAATATGAACGAATAAATTCGATCTGTGATACCTGAATGTAAATACATAGTTAATAAAATATTAGGGACAAACATTCAAGGCCAAAAAGCAAACAAACAAGTCCAAAGAAAGCCATGGCAAGACACCACCGTGAAATATTTAACCCTTAGAAAATAATCACTTTTGAAAAAAAAAACGGTTTTCATAATATATACAGGTAAATGAAAAATAACTTTGTCGTTTTAGGTATACCACTTCTGTCTTTATAAAATCTTCCAATAATTAGGAATACCAAGAAAGGTCTGTCATATAAATACCTAATTTAACACTAGATACATAAGGGGTGAATATCAACAATAAAACTATAAAATTAGAGCTAGCTAAAACTTCCCTGTACAGATTTAAGGAGAATAATCTTGATGTGCATACAAATGTAGTATGAAGAAGTGAAAATTAGTAGATATTTTAAATAATCAAAGCTGGTATATAGACAAGATCCATATTAATAATGAATAACAAAATGTATTACAAATAGTATCAACAGGTCGAATTAAAGAGAAGGTACGATTTGAGAGTACTCGCAGTTACTGACAGCTAGTTAAAAGCCAAAACAATTAATAATAAAAATCATGCATCAGAGACTAAAATCAACTAAAACACATCCCAGGGATTTAGTATTTTAACGTCATGAACAGTCAGAGAAGAAATGACTTGTGCAATGCCAAAATAAATGTATCGACAGGTAGTAGGATAGTGAGGAGCTACTTCTTTAGAGATAAAATTATCGTGTGTGTCTCTAAACATCCCGCCTCAAAAGAAGATGCAATTTAGTTATGTTTTAATTTGCTAATGACAAAATCGATATTAGTGCCAATGTAAACTATATTCAGAGATCTAATTACAATATTGGTACGATAGCCCTTACTTATAAGTTTGTTTAAAGGTTCGATGAGTTTACACGGATCACATAGTGATTTCCTCGCTTTAAGTACAATATTAAGCATACATGTGCAAATGTGTACATGTGAACGGGCTTTAGACACAAAATACAATGCATGTGCACTTTAAGGTCAGCTATAAGGCAAAATTAGATCAATTATGCCCAGTTGTCAAGCTTTCTGAGGGCTGTTCAAAGTTAAAATCAAATTTCGATTCTCAGGTACCACGGGTACTATAAGACATGGAATGATTACTTCGTTTTTTTTTCCCTGCTTTTCATTGAGCGGGCGAACATATTTACGTTTTACAGTTTTATTTAGACTCTTCTGTTTTTTTTCCCTCAAACATTATATATTTCTGGCTTAACACACTTTTGATTATTAGCGTTATTCAAGAAACATAATTATTTTATGAATACGATTTTTTAAAAATGCAATTGATAAGCGTTAGGATCTTTATCTTTACTTGGAAATTCAAAAGTTTTTCGTTTCTTGATATTTGAAAGAAAAGAACTTGATCCGCGCTCTAAATCATGTTTCACCGTCATTGAAAAGCAACCCAGCTTCCGTTCAAAGGTAAAAGTAAGTTAAAGATACAATATACATACATGTACCATTCAATTTGCGAAAAGGGGGGAGGGAGGGAAGTGGAGATCAAAACCGTCTAAAATATTTTTGGGGTTTAAGTTGAGTATATATATATATATCGTTTTCTTCAATTACGCCCCTATATTCTCATTAATATGTTTACTCCAACAAGTTCCAAAGCTTTGCACAATTGACCCCACGAAGAAGGCTTTGATTTTCATAATATACAAACACATATTACTTTTTTGTACTAGATATACACACGAGGGCATTAGTCCGATTGAGTGTATCATATTTACATATAAGACATTAAGAAGAATACTTCCACCCCAATGCCAGATAAATATATTTGGGATGATAATTCCCCATTAAATTTTCAAAACGCTTTAAACTCCTTAAAAGTTAAAAATTTGATTGATGAATTTAATTTGAACCTATATTCAGAAAATAATTTAGAAGTTATGATAGATAACCTAAATAAAATCATTATAACTGCTGGCGACTTAGCCTTAAAGAAGAAGAAAACTATGAAAAAATATTAAAAGAAAGTTAATAACAGAAAGCATAAGTTATGGTATGATTAGTCTTAAGAAAATAAAACAAGAACTAGATCATAAATGCAATCTATTGCAAAAGTATAGCAATGATCCATACATCAGAGGATCATATTTTAAATGCCTAAAACATTACAGAAAAATGAGAAAAGATAAAATGAGAAAAGTTCAAAAGTGATTTGGTTAATAAGCTAGATAATCTTCAAAATGAAAATCCTAAAGTCTATTGGAAATTAGTTGAACAGCTAAAAGGAGATAACAAGGATAAAAAAGAAACAAATATCAGTTTGGAAGATTGTGAGAATCGTTTTAAATCCCTAAATAAAAATACAATTGCTGAAAATGAATCAATTCTACAGGAGCTTAAAAAATTAGAAAAAAAACTAATATTTTTAATGAATTAGACTTTAAGATCACGGAGTCCGACTGTCCGAACTACTAAAAGCTATTAAATCTTTAAAGAATGGCAAATCCTGTGGATTTACTATGATACTAAATGAAATGATTAAGTATGGTCA
Source organism: Mytilus coruscus (assembly GCA_017311375.1). Lineage (NCBI taxonomy): Eukaryota > Metazoa > Mollusca > Bivalvia > Mytilida > Mytilidae > Mytilus > Mytilus coruscus. The sequence continues at coordinate 16,436,784 of CM029595.1, forward strand.
ATCAATTTTAAACCCACTATTTTTAAAAGCTATTGGTCAACTTTTTAACAGAATATTAAATAATAGACTGACAGCATTTTTTGAAAAGAGAAAACTCATTTGTGAAGAACAAATCGGATTTAAAAGAGGATGTCGTACATCTGATCATATGTTTGTAATAAATACGCTTATACAAAAATACATTAGAAATAAATCCCAACCATTATATGCATGTTTTGTAGACTTTAAACGTGCATTTGACTCTGTATGGCACCTAGGACTTTTCTATAAGCTTAAAAAAACTGGTGTCGGTTCAAAATTTTATAATATACTAATTTCTCGCTGCATTGAAGACCTGTTGGTGACCTTCTGCTGTTGTCTGTTCTATGGTCGAGTTGTTGTCTCTTTGACACATTCCCCATTTCCATTCTCAATTTTATTAAGTCAATGTATAAAAACACTGAATTTTGTGTCAAAATTGATTCGTATAGAACAGAGTTTTTCAAGTCCAATATTGGTGTTAGACAAGGAGATCGCTTGAGTCCTAATTTATTTAATTTATACTTAAATGATTTACCAAATTATTTTGATTCTATATGTGACCCAGTTACCTTAAACGCAAAGTCCATTAATTGCCTCATGTATCCTGACGATTTAGTATTATTATCATCCAGCGAGGCAGGGTTACAAAATTGTGTAAACTGTGATAAAACTAAAATAATTGTGTTTAACAAAGCAGGTAGATTAAAAAACATAAAAATTACTTATTGTAACAGCCTAATAGAATGTGTTCAAAAATACACATATTTAGGGGTAACATTTAGTGCATCGGGTACATTTTCATATGCCAAAGAGGATTTAAGTAAAAAAGGCATGAAAGCATCATTTAAGCAGAAGACAGCGCTTCAAGAAAAAACAAATATTACTACTATTTTACATTTATTTAATCACACAGTGAGGCCAATACTTTCCTCCAAAAAATTTAGAACTGACCCTGAAAACTTTATTTTAAAAGAAACTGACACCATTTCTGTTGAAAAAGTACATACAAAATTCTGTAAATTTGCACTTGGTGTTAAAAATAAATCATCCAACTTGGCCTGTAGAAGTGAACTAGGAAGTTATCCAGAGCTCCAGATAAGAATTCACAAATTGGGGTTTTTACCCACCATTTTTTTTATGTAATTGGGTGATAAAGTTTTTTAATTGCATTATCAATTCCAATTCACCCCTCAAGCAAATATCAAATTGGGTTTTTCACCACCAAGCTCCTTAATGTATTGGGTTTTTTCATCAACACAATATTGAATATTTAGGCATGTTATAATCACATTATATCAACCCCAGATGTGTTTCCATCTTAAATGTGTTTCTTTCTTTGTATATGTGCTTAGCTGTTTTATTTGGTTTATTCACTGACGAGCAATTGTACGTTTAATTTGTGTCCCGTTTTAAACGTTCTGTCAGTTTTGTATTTTCTCAAAACTTATGTAAACTGCAGCTGGTGTCACTAGTCGGACAGTAACTAATTGCCTTTCTAGATCCCATATGATCACCCTACAGTTTAATTAAAGTTGGGGTAGGTGTGGCTAAGTGTTTAGATTTTTATGTAATATATGTGAAATTTAGGTGCTGTAAGAAAGTTTTGCCAGTCCTTTCACCTATTTGCCAGATCTACTTTTAATAAGAATAAAAGTAGTTCCCAGATTTAAGATATACCCCAAAACCTTGAGATTTATAGGGTGGTTTAATGATGGAGACCACATTCAACTTAAATTTACAAATAATTCTGCAACATCAAGTAAATAAATGACAATGTTATACTGCACTTGGCAATAAGACAACTATCTTAAGCATCCAGAACAATTAGACCAAAACAAAGAAAGTGTCAAGCTGCATAATTTGACGTAAAAAAAAACGGATATGTGTATTCATTCATCAACTAAAATGAAAAAAAAAAATATATAAACTGTTTTTGTTTAATTCAATTTATATAAATCTGGGTTAAGTTGTCCCTTATCAGAACTTTTGGTTTCCGATGCTTTCCAACTACATATCATGTCATAATTGATTTGGCCTTTCACTTTTTCCAACTGATTTCGTTTTTGACGAAACCCCGTGTTTATCGTTCTATAGCAATGTTCTCGTTAAGGTACGCAAACACGCCCGTGCGTTCAATGGACGCTTCCTAAAATCACTAGCTGAGTCTTGTTATCATCATAACTTTCCCTCAGCTATCAAAAAGAAGCCGAAAACATGCTTCTATTCACACTCATTCTCAAGTTACGGTGGCTAAGGCATATGTTCAAATCAATTATAATAAAGGTTACAAAATTACATTAAAACCTTTCATACATTATACCTAAATAAACCTGTTAATCAAAACTGCTATTCTTTTCTACTCACAAACATGGATAAAAAAATTACCAGCTCTTAGTTTTGGCGCCTCTAATGTCCAATTTGTGACAAAATATTTACGTGATTTGCAACTGACTGTTGTAAACATATTAAATAGAGCCAATGCTCATTCATATACTTCGAAATATTGAGTTGTCTAAATAGAACAACAGTTTTGACTTTCAAATTCACTTCTGATTACCATGGTCCGAAATTCATATGATCGAATCAGACAAATCAAAACTGGGTCCGTTTTTAAACTTTAGATGTTCCTTTAACTCTATAAAATCACTTTCTTTGATTTAAATTATTTTCTGTTCAATTCATTGTAAGTAAACAAATTATGGCTGATACTTTTTTTTGAATAATCATAATGAAATATGAAAAAGATTTTCCCAAAGAAATGTTGGCATAGTAGATATTTTAAACTTTTCATAGACCTGTGTAAAGGTAACGTAAAATCAATAATCTAACTGATTAAATTTTAATCCGCAGTTCTGACTATAAACATTGAAGGTTTATTTAATGAATGAAAACGAATATATTAACTCAGACATATGTCTACCATCAAATAAAAGACGAACATTTCAAAATTTTAATTGGTAACGTAAATATCAAAATGCAAAGAATATGCATCAAACATGTTAAACAATTCAACAAATATGTTTTATTTATTTGTGTTCATTTCATGAGCTTCAAAGTTGTTCTCAAAATACACACAGCGTAATTGTGCATATGTGCTAGCTATTATACTTACACTCACTGAACATTTGCATGTACGTGTATTGGCGTCATATGCACGTTTTACACATATATGTATTTCTACATACATATGCACATATTAATTAGATATAGGAAGATGTGGTGTGAGTGCCAATGAGACAACTCTCCATCCAAATAACAATTTATAAAAGTAAACCATTATAGGTCAATGTACGACCTTCAACACGGAGCCTTGGCTCACACCAAACAACAAGCTATAAAGGGCCCCAAAATTACTAGTGTGAAACCAATCAAACAGGAAAACCAACAGTCTAGTCTATATAAAAAACGAGAAACGAGAAACACGTATAAATTACATAAACAAACGACAACTACTGTACATCAGATTCCTGACTTAGGACAGGTGCAAACATTTGCAGCGGGATTAGACGTTTTAATGGTACCAAACCTTCTCTCATTTTCTGAAACAATAGTATAACATCACAACATAGAAAACCACACGATAAAATATCAATTGGAAGGCTTAACTCAATCAAAAAACGTAAATTAACAGAATATGAACGAATAAATTCGATCTGTGATACCTGAATGTAAATACATAGTTAATAAAATATTAGGGACAAACATTCAAGGCCAAAAGCAAACAAACAAGTCCAAAGAAAGCCATGGCAAGACACCACCGCGAAATATTTAACCCTTAGAAAATAATCACTTTTGAAAAAAAACGGTTTTCATAATATATACAGGTAAATGAAAAATAACTTTGTCGTTTTAGGTATACCACTTCTGTCTTTATAAAATCTTCCAATAATTAGGAATACCAAGAAAGGTCTGTCATATAAATACCTAATTTAACACTAGATACATAAGGGGTGAATATCAACAATAAAACTATAAAATTAGAGCTAGCTAAAACTTCCCTGTACAGATTTAAGGAGAATAATCTTGATGTGCATACAAATGTAGTATGAAGAAGTGAAAATTAGTAGATATTTTAAATAATCAAAGCTGGTATATAGACAAGATCCATATTAATAATGAATAACAAAAATGTATTACAAATAGTATCAACAGGTCGAATTAAAGAGAAGGTACGATTTGAGAGTACTCGCAGTTACTGACAGCTAGTTAAAAGCCAAAAACAATTAATAATAAAAAATCATGCATCAGAGACTAAAATCAACTAAAACACATCCCAGGGATTTAGTATTTTAACGTCATGAACAGTCAGAGAAGAAATGACTTGTGCAATGCCAAAAATAAATGTATCGACAGGTAGTAGGATAGTGAGGAGCTACTTCTTTAGAGATAAAAATTATCGTGTGTGTGTCTCTAAACATCCCGCCTCAAAAGAAGATGCAATTTAGTTATGTTTTAATTTGCTAATGACAAAATCGATATTAGTGCCAATGTAAACTATATTCAGAGATCTAATTACAATATTGGTACGATAGCCCTTACTTATAAGTTTGTTTAAAGGTTCGATGAGTTTACACGGATCACATAGTGATTTCCTCGCTTTAAGTACAATATTAAGCATACATGTGCAAATGTGTACATGTGAACGGGCTTTAGACACAAAATACAATGCATGTGCACTTTAAGGTCAGCTATAAGGCAAAATTAGATCAATTATGCCCAGTTGTCAAGCTTTCTGAGGGCTGTTCAAAGTTAAAATCAAATTTCGATTCTCAGGTACCACGGGTACTATAAGACATGGAATGATTACTTCGTTTTTTCCCTGCTTTTCATTGAGCGGGCGAACATATTTACGTTTTACAGTTTTATTTAGACTCTTCTGTTTTTTTCCTCAAACATTATATATTTCTGGCTTAACACACTTTTGATTATTAGCGTTATTCAAGAAACATAATTATTTTATGAATACGATTTTTAAAATGCAATTGATAAGCGTTAGGATCTTTATCTTTACTTGGAAATTCAAAGTTTTCGTTTCTTGATATTTGAAAGAAAAGAACTTGATCCGCGCTCTAAATCATGTTTCACCGTCATTGAAAAGCAACCCAGCTTCCGTTCAAAGGTAAAAGTAAGTTAAAGATACAATATACATACATGTACCATTCAATTTGCGAAAAGGGGAGGGAGGAAGTGGAGATCAAAACCGTCTAAAATATTTTTGGGGTTTAAGTTGAGTATATATATATATATCGTTTTCTTCAATTACGCCCTATATTCTCATTAATATGTTTACTCCAACAAGTTCCAAAGCTTTGCACAATTGACCCCACGAAGAAGGCTTTGATTTTCATAATATACAAACACATATTACTTTTTTGTACTAGATATACACACGAGGGCATTAGCCCGATTGAGTGTATCATATTTACATATAAGACATTAAGAAGAATACTTCCACCCCAATGCCAGATAAATATATTTGGGATGATAATTCCCCATTAAATTTTCAAAACGCTTTAAACTCCTTAAAAGTTAAAAATTTGATTGATGAATTTAATTTGAACCTATATTCAGAAAATAATTTAGAAGTTATGATAGATAACCTAAATAAAATCATTATAACTGCTGGCGACTTAGCCTTAAAGAAGAAGAAAACTATGAAAAAATATTAAAAGAAAGTTAATAACAGAAAGCATAAGTTATGGTATGATTAGTCTTAAGAAAATAAAACAAGAACTAGATCATAAATGCAATCTATTGCAAAAGTATAGCAATGATCCATACATCAGAGGATCATATTTTAAATGCCTAAAACATTACAGAAAAATGAGAAAAGTTCAAAAGTGATTTGGTTAATAAGCTAGATAATTCCTAAAGTCTATTGGAAATTAGTTGAACAGCTAAAAGGAGATAACAAGGATAAAAAGAAACAAATATCAGTTTGGAAGATTGTGAGAATCGTTTTAAATCCCTAAATAAAAATACAATTGCTGAAAATGAATCAATTCTACAGGAGCTTAAAAAATTAGAAAAAAACTAATATTTTTAATGAATTAGACTTTAAGATCACGGAGTCCGACTGTCCGAACTACTAAAAGCTATTAAATCTTTAAAGAATGGCAAATCCTGTGGATTTACTATGATACTAAATGAAATGATTAAGTATGGTCAATCAATTTTAAACCCACTATTTTTAAAAGCTATTGGTCAACTTTTAACAGAATATTAAATAATAGACTGACAGCATTTTTGAAAAGAAAACTCATTTGTGAAGAACAAATCGGATTTAAAAGAGGATGTCGTACATCTGATCATATGTTTGTAATAAATACGCTTATACAAAAATACATTAGAAATAAATCCCAACCATTATATGCATGTTTCGTAGACTTTAAACGTGCATTTGACTCTGTATGGCACCTAGGACTTTTCTATAAGCTTAAAAAAACTGGTGTCGGTTCAAAATTTTATAATATACTAATTTCTCGCTGCATTGAAGACCTGTTGGTGACCTTCTGCTGTTGTCTGTTCTATGGTCGAGTTGTTGTCTCTTTGACACATTCCCCATTTCCATTCTCAATTTTATTAAGTCAATGTATAAAAACACTGAATTTTGTGTCAAAATTGATTCGTATAGAACAGAGTTTTTTAAGTCCAATATTGGTGTTAGACAAGGAGATCGCTTGAGTCCTAATTTATTTAATTTATACTTAAATGATTTACCAAATTATTTTGATTCTATATGTGACCCAGTTACCTTAAACGCAAAGTCCATTAATTGCCTCATGTATCCTGACGATTTAGTATTATTATCATCCAGCGAGGCAGGGTTACAAAATTGTGTAAACTGTGATAAAACTAAAATAATTGTGTTTAACAAAGCAGGTAGATTAAAAAACATAAAAATTACTTATTGTAACAGCCTAATAGAATGTGTTCAAAAATACACATATTTAGGGGTAACATTTAGTGCATCGGGTACAAAGAGGATTTAAGTAAAAAAGGCATGAAAGCATCATTTAAGCAGAAGACAGCGCTTCAAGAAAAAAAACAAATATTACTACTATTTTACATTTATTTAATCACACAGTGAGGCCTATACTTTCCTCCAAAAAATTTAAAACTGACCCTGAAAACTTTATTTTAAAAGAAACTGACACCATTTCTGTTGAAAAAGTACATACAAAATTCTGTAAATTTGCACTTGGTGTTAAAAATAAATCATCCAACTTGGCCTGTAGAAGTGAACTAGGAAGTTATCCAGAGCTCAGATAAGAATTCACAAATTGGGTTTTACCCACCATTTCTTTTTATGTAATTGGGTGATAAAGTTTTTAATTGCATTATCAATTCAATTCACCCTCAAGCAAATATCAAATTGGGTTTTCACCACCAAGCTCCTTAATGTATTGGGTTTTTTCATCAACACAATATTGAATATTTAGGCATGTTATAATCACATTATATCAACCCCAGATGTGTTTCCATCTTAAATGTGTTTCTTTCTTTGTATATGTGCTTAGCTGTTTTATTTGGTTTATTCACTGACGAGCAATTGTACGTTTAATTTGTGTCCCGTTTTAAACGTTCTGTCAGTTTTGTATTTTCTCAAAACTTATGTAAACTGCAGCTGGTGTCACTAGTCGGACAGTAACTAATTGCCTTTCTAGATCCCATATGATCACCCTACAGTTTAATTAAAGTTGGGGTAGGTGTGGCTAAGTGTTTAGATTTTTATGTAATATATGTGAAATTTAGGTGCTGTAAGAAAGTTTTGCCAGTCCTTTCACCTATTTGCCAGATCTACTTTTTAATAAGAATAAAAAGTAGTTCCCAGATTTAAGATATACCCCAAAACCTTGAGATTTATAGGGTGGTTTAATGATGGAGACCACATTCAACTTAAATTTACAAATAATTCTGCAACATCAAGTAAATAAATGACAATGTTATACTGCACTTGGCAATAAGACAACTATCTTAAGCATCCAGAACAATTAGACCAAAACAAAGAAAGTGTCAAGCTGCATAATTTGACGTAAAAAAACGGATATGTGTATTCATTCATCAACTAAAATGAAAAAAAAAAATATATAAACTGTTTTTGTTTAATTCAATTTATATAAATCTGGGTTAAGTTGTCCCTTATCAGAACTTTTGGTTTCCGATGCTTTCCAACTACATATCATGTGATAATTGATTTGGCCTTTCACTTTTCCAACTGATTTCGTTTTGACGAAACCCCGTGTTTATCGTTCTATAGCAATGTTCTCGTTAAGGTACGCAAACACGCCCGTGCGTTCAATGGACGCTTCCTAAAATCACTAGCTGAGTCTTGTTATCATCATAACTTTCCCTCAGCTATCAAAAAGAAGCCGAAAACATGCTTCTATTTGAACAATATTTTTATCGGACATTTACTTTCGTTTTAATTCATTGTATGTTATGATAAATCCCGAGCAATTCGAAAAAATATAACAGCATGTCACACGCTAATTGGCGTAACTCCTCATCTGGAAATAATTCCAATGAGAAGGTGTTCCATAATTGGAATTAAATACGTATAGAAGAAGAAGATTGGATAAACGCCGAGAAGATCGAAATGTTTTCATAAACACGTGTACCTTTTGAGCAACGGAAAATTCCAACAGGGACCCATTACAGCTACTTGATGCAGGGCTCTATTTTAAGAACGAAAGGACATTTCCAATTATAAATATTATAAAAATAGATTTACGCGACGACTGTAATCAGATAAGGGTAAATAACGCAAACGATAGCGAATAAAAGCGTTAAGAACTCATGGTTTTGGCATATAATTGGGTTTTCCTTTGAATTAATTGGGTTATTGAACCCTGCAATGGGCAATTGCATTGGGTTTTAATCATTTGTATTGCGTGATCACGCAAATACGCAGCTTATCTGGAGCTCTGTTAATATGTATTTTAACAACAACAAAGCACAAAATACACGGTCGCATTTAGTGAAAGAGCCAACCAACTATGCTCTATTTGTAGTTTAATCAAGTTTGAGTTACACATAGTGTTTGTTTCTCGATGTTTACAAGTAATTCACAGACCTGTCTATTTAAAATAGTCACATGGTGTTCATGTAATATAAATGATATACAATGCTGCCAGGAGCAGTAAACTTTGTTTTCATAAACATTGAATACTTAACTGAACAGTTAGTCAATTAGTCTTTGGTGTAAATATAAGAACGGTATACTAGTATCTACCAACATTGCTTCGCGATGTAGCGATTAACGTCCGGAATCAACTGTACGGCGGTTATATCCCGTGGTATAGAACCATTTAAACATGTAACAATAAACTATTTTCATTGGGTTTTTAATTATTTGTATTGCGTGATCACGCAAATACGCAGCTTTGAAGTTATCCAATCATTATGTATGTTTTTCTTAACATGGTTAAATATTGGTGTTATCCAAAAAATATTGCAGATAAAAATACTATATTATATCAAGCTTTTCAAGAATCTATTACAATGGATTCAGAAAATATAGAATCCTGGATTAGTAATATCAGAAAACTTTTGTCTTATCTGAAACTTGATTATTTATTCCATATGCCTAGTTCATCTAATTATACCAGAGACATATAATACAATTTTTTGTATTATGTGTCTCTGATTATACTATAACAAAAGTAAAAAGTTCTCTAAAAACTGTATTTAACCAAATTTGGTTAAAAGGGCTCTTTAATGATAATACTAAACATTCAAAAGTTGGGAACAAGTTTTAAGAACATATCGTAAATTTAAAAACATTTTCAAATTAGAAAAATATTTAAGTTGTGGTAATGAAAATGAAAGAAGGTTGTTAACTAAATTTAGAATAAGCTCACATAACCTAAACATTGAAAAGGGAAGATATTGTAACTTAGATATTAGTGAAAGAAAATGTAACTTACGTAAAAACTCTGTTGAAGATGAAATCCATTTTTAATTCAATGCCCATGCTTAACAACAGTACGCAAACCATATTTTGATCAATTAAAAAAGTTAATAAGAATTTTAGAAAACTTTCAGATGAAAACAAATTAATTTGGCTGTTAAGTAACGAAGATATAGACATCATTTATATAATTAATAAACTTTTAAAACAACTGTCAAAACAAAGAGATGCACTATTATTGAACAATTGACTTAAGAGCTGTCCCCCTTTATTATATTTCTATTATTGTGTCAAATCTTTATGTTCCAGGTGGAATCCATATTACTGAGTTTTATTCACCAGTTTTGTATATTTTATGCAGTTTTTCCCTTAATAAGTGTATATATGTTCAATGTTCTAATCAACTCAATCATTCAAATCATGTTAAGTATTGTATGTTCTGTCTTGTAGTCATAATTAAACTGTAATTATTCTGCCCTAGTACGGGCACTGTGATTTGTATTTATGATAGATTTCAATAATTAAGGAAGGGGGTCGGTCATTCAGCAATTTGACCTTATGTTAAGGAAAACATGATAAATGCAGGACATCCAATTGCACTGTGTAAATAGTGGTATCACCACTCTCTCTGAAGTAAAGGAAGATGAATAGTGTATAAGTACGCCGTACAGTGACTGTAGTTGTTAAGCCTTTTAACATTATCATCGTTAAGTTATCTCATTGACAACCATATCACATATCCAGTCACTAAAAGATGATAAAAAGGAGGGTCCAGAAAAAACAGTAAATACAAATGTTTGGTATACCTACTTTAAATCACTTAATAAAATACCAGATAAATATAAATCTAGAATTAATCAAATTGACAAGATACTCAAAATCATGGAATTAAGCCACTCGTTCAATGAACTGTATTTTAGGATAACCTCCAAAGAGGTGTTAGACACTATTTGTAAGTTAAAATGTGGAAAGGCAATCGGTTTAGATGGCCTCCCAAATGAAATATTGAAGAGTGGTGCTAGTATTTTGGCTCCATTATTTCAAAAACTTTTTAATCTTGTATTTTCTTTAGGAATATATCCAAAAAAATGGTCATCAGCATATATTTGTCCAATTTTTAAGCTGAAGATCCATCTAAACCTGAACACTACAGAGGTATTGCAATTAATATGTGTATAGGAAAACTATTCAATTCAATACTAAACAAAAGGCTTGATAACTATTTAGAAACAAATAATATCATAAATTCATGTCAGATTGTTTTTTCATGTAAAAGTAGGACATCTGATCACATGTTTGTATTAAAACTATAATGGATAAGTACACCAGTATGAAAGGTGGGAAACTTTATGCTTGCTTTGTTGATTTCAAAAAAGCGTTTGACAAAGTCATTCATTCTGGTTTAAAATATAAACTATTGAAACATAATATAGGTGGTAATTTCTATGCAATCCAATCCTGAGAGATATGTACAATAAAAGTGAATTATGTGTTCAAATAGACAATGTGCTTACTCCTACTTTTTATTCTCAAATTGGAGTGAAGCAAGGGGATGTTTTGAGTCCTAACCTTTTCAAGATTTTTATAAATGCTTTACCGGATGCATTTAATGAAAGCACAGATGCTGTTGATATAAATGACCGCAGAATTGACTGCCTCATGTATGCAGATGATATTGTTATTTTTTCTAGTTCGAAGGCAGGTCTTCAAAAACGACTAGATGGTTTATCCAAATTTTGTACTAAATGGTGTTAAGAGGTCAATCTATCTAAAACCAAAGTTATTATATTTAACAAACCTGGTAAACTGTTAAAAGAATATTTTTATTTCGAAAAAGATACAATAGAATGTGTTAACAATTATAAGTATTTAGGTTTAAAATTTATATCTAGTGGACTTTTTAAGCAAGGAAAGGAAGAATGATACAAAAAATCACTAAAAGCTGATTTCAAATTGCAAAGATCTTTATCATCTTCCAATCCAAGTATTTCTACTCTATTACATATATATGACCATACAATAAAACCCATTTTAATGTATGGCAGTGAAATTACAGGTATGTTTAAAACTAGCTCTGCAGCATGCCAGAAAGAAAGTGAATATTTATTACAGCACATTTATGTGAATGATTTTTTTTTAGATAAATCCAATTTAAGATATATGAAGTATATTTTAGGTGTAAACAAAAAGTCTTCTAACCTAGCTGTGCTAGGAGAGCTTGGTAGATTCCCTTTATATTTTTCAGTTGTATTATCAATGATGAAATATTGGTTTAGAATAAAAAATATGAAAGATTGTTTACTGTACGATACCTATATGTGTAACAAAAAAATGTTTACTAATAATATTGAATGCTGGTGTTCATCCATACATTACATTTTTAAAAAGCTGAATATTCATAATTTGGAGGTAAAGCTTAACTTTTTTATCAAGTCCGTTAAGCAAAAACTTTGTAATAGTTTTGTAAAATTTTGGAACACAAAAAGAACAGATACAAAGAGTAGTAAATTAGATACTTATTTCAAACTAAAATTTTGTTTTTCTAAAGAAATGTATCTATCTTTAAACAATTTTCAATTGAGAAGTGCCATATGTAAAATCAGAATCAGTGCCCATGATCTCAAAATAGAAAGAGACAGGTATAAAACTTTATATATAGAAAGAGACCAAAGGCTTTGTAAGAAATGTACTCTAAATCTGGTTGAAGATGAACAACATTTTATTACTAGTTGTCCAGCATACAAAGATGATAGGGAGATATTTTTCAAGGAGATAAACAGTATTTGTCCTAATTTTTCATATCTCTCAAATGAGGCAAAATTTGTTTGGTTACTTACTAATGAAAATTTGTCTGTACTTAAATATTTAGGGAACTATATTATTACATGTCTAGATGTTAGACGAAATGTAAATTAATGTATGTAATAACAATGATAATTGTAATGATTTTATGGTTCTGGTCCTGCTTGGAATTAAATGTATGTGATTTTCATAGAATGGAGATAATAACATGTCTGAACTTTTTAATGTTTCATTTTAATATATAAAAATGTTTTTCTGTTACAAATGATGATGTATTGTTTTATGTGTACATGTCATGCTGTCCATCAAAACATCAGTTATGATTAAAATCACGTTATAGGCTTTAAATTGGGTTTATTGCATAGAGAATAACTGTCTATAAATAAACATTAAATATATAAAATATTTAATAAACAAAAACATGTAAAGCTTTCTCGTTTGAATTGTTTCACATGATGTCATGTCTGGACCTTTTATAGCTGACTATACGGTAAGGGGTTTGCTCATTATTGAAGCCTATGTTTGCTTACATTCTCGTCATTTGGTATCTAGTGATAGTTGTCTGATTGCCAATCATATCATATCGTCTTATTTTTAGAAAGATTAAATGTATATAGAAGTACTAAATGGACTTTAAAAATACCGATCAAGATGAGATAAGATCATTCATCTCTGACATTTATTATAAAAATAAGGAGATGATATATGATTGCCAATGAGACAACTATCCACCAAAGTTCAAATAAAGTTGATGTAAACAATTTAGTTCACAAATAATTAGCATGTAATAAAGGCAAACAAAAGCATAATATTGTAATTATAAGCTGTCTTTATCAGAGTTTTATCAAATGACAATTATACAAAAGATCACTAATATAACATGACTCAATTAGCATGTTACCGGAGTTTAATTATGATCTGATAAACAATAAGATGACTTCCTAGTTCTTTACTACAGTATTAAGTACAAAATAAGGAAGTTATATTTTGAACAAAATTATCGCTACAGAAAGTTAATATAAAAGTACACAATTGCGTCCGGTTCATATTTTCATGCAAATAATTGTTGTGGTTTACTGCTTTTCTACCTTATTTTCTCTTTTAACAATATTCTATCATTTTCCAACCAGATTTCGACTTTTATTTAAAGAAGTAGTCCATATAGGAAACATACTAATCGAAATGTTGTCACACAGTGATACACTTCATAAAAGGCTACAAACTTTTTTTTTTTGTAAATCAATTGCAATGTAGAATCGATGCCTATGAAAGGAATGACATTTTTTTTTTCATTTGCTGCCTTACCAGGTATCTATTACAAAACAATAATAAAAAGGATGGGGTCCTTTGTTAAAATCGCCATCAACGTAATTCTTTCGTGCAGGTATATTAGTATGTTTCCTGCATTACGTGTTGCATACAGACGAGATTGCCAAATATTTGTAGGAATTTAAGTTGGAAAGATAGGCTGGAGAATTATTATAAACCATTTGATGAAATAATTTTTTAAATGCTGTAAAAGTCTGTTGCGTTAATAAAAGACAGAGAAGCATTTAGCTACAATTAACTCTTCAACTTCGTATTTAATTTGGCCTTACAGCTGATTCGAGAGCCACTGGTCAGTCTTATGTAGACGAACTCGTGTCTAGCGTGCAAAACTATAAACTTGGTATTTTTGATAAGTTGTTAGGTTATAGTACAGTCTCGTGATTTTTTTAAAGGAACATTCTACATGCAACTAGCACTTAATGTACTATATATGACTACGAAAAAATTACATAGGTAACTTTTGTACTTTCAGAAATAAATAAAATTGAATATTCTGTAGATAGAAATACAAATGTTTAGGATAAACGTAGATATCACAAAATTATTGAATAATTAATGTGTTGTTTAATAACATGATACCTGTCTGAAATCATTCATAACCCCTTTGTTCGCACAACCTCTGTCAGGAAGATATACTGAAACATATTGTATTTATTTCGGATTCCATCCACCCTGTAATTTTGTCACTTTCAAAATTTCGAGCCGATTCAAACTAAACGGTTCCTCTTTCAGAATTTCAGCAGTCATGTCCATGAAAATATCGCCATCAATTTGTTCCTCAGAGCATATTTCAGCAAATTTATCAAGCTTAACATGTTTAAGCAGATTTCCAAGCTCAATCATTGTATTGGTTCTCAGATCACTCTCTGGCTGACTAATACTTGGTATCTGTGATCTTTTTTCAGGTTTTTTATCGTTGATTTCATTGTCTTTGACTGGCTCTGTACCTGCTGTAAAAGTATCATATTTAGTCTGATTATCTTTTGGTGAGATAGGAGGATCAAGGTATTTCCGTTCTGGTAATGGCGGTTGATCGGATGTGGTATCGCTATTATCGATCGAATTTAAGTACTCCTCTTGAGTAGATAATCTACGCAAATGTAACCGTTTAGTTTGCTTTGGTAGTGTGTTGTTACCATCTGAAATATGTTGGTTGTTGTTGCATGTTCTTCCGTTTTCAATCGTTAGCGTTGACGTACATGATTCTAGATCAGCATCTGCAAATCCAGAGTCACTAGATGACATTTCATGTGCTCCAGTCTTTCCTTTAGATATGTTCATATCTTGAAAAAAAATATCATTTATATTATTTGGGATTTCACATAAAAAAGATCACTTTTAAGTGGCACGGAAATGTTTACCGACCATTCTTCTTCTTTCTTTTTAATTTTTGACCGAAATTTGTTTTCTAGTAAATTACTTAGTAGAAGATTTAATCAAAGTGAACAAGACTACTTTTCCTTGTGATATATTATATAAAAACGATTTTTCAATGAGTACAAATTGTGACGTCATAAATTAAAACAGCTATACATACAATCGAGA
Source organism: Mytilus coruscus (assembly GCA_017311375.1). NCBI lineage: Eukaryota > Metazoa > Mollusca > Bivalvia > Mytilida > Mytilidae > Mytilus > Mytilus coruscus. The sequence goes on from CM029595.1 coordinate 16,452,394, forward strand.
CAACTTCACATTTGATTTATTCGAGGTGCATGGAAATGATGAATTGAAATAAGCAATATAAACGATAAGGTTTAATTCTTCTTTACATTGGTTAAAATTTCATAAATATGGCGGAATAAGAATAGGTTCATAGATTTTTTACATTGTTGATATTTATAAGTCTATAGAATGACACAATAAAGATGAAAGGAGGATGTATAATAAAAGCCATTATCCGACCCTATAATTGCAAAAAGTCGCTGACGTGTAATGATTTATCATGGCACTTTCTGGGTAGAGACATCAGACTTTAAAATAATCTCAGACCAGTCACTGTCATGTCATAGATATAACGAAATTAGCATATATGACTTAAAATTGCACTTTTACAAATTTTTTTTGGACAAAATCAGATATGAGCCAAAGCCATACCCAAAAATATGTTTTACTCACATTTACACCTCTTATACGACATCGTGTAGCAAAATATCTTTCTGGATAAAGACTTGGCTCATAACTTAATTTTGATGACAATCTTTCAAAATCATACTTATTTAGAAAATTGTATGCAGTTTTGCATTTAAACAGGATGTTTGAAGCCTTAAAGAAAATACGAATTGCAAAATTTTAAAACATGAATATTAATATGTGCCAGAGTAACAGGGGAACATTATCTGAAGAATGTTATATGATGGAAGTATAATACTTTTTGCTTCTCGAAAAGTCCATTTCCAACAAACAAAAGTACACCAAAACATGCTCTTTCTCTAAGGCTTGTATGGGTAAGGATACATGTAATCGTACTTTTAAGTTTTTTTCCGTTTACAACATAATTGAACATTGGAAACACAATCGATAATTGGAAATGTACCGTTCAAAGGACCATAAAAATGGTCTGATATCATATCACTGGCCTTTGTATCGTAAACCTAATGTAAGAACTTATAGTTGTATAGGAGAAAGAATACGTTTATTTTCCATTCAATGGGCTAACAAGGAGCATAGCACAATATGTTAAAGGCATTATTTTATACCAAATAAAAAACAAACAAGTCTTCTCAAACAAAAAATGAGGATGTTCAAGCTGTATTAGAAGACATGGAAAACCTATATTTTGATTTAATGGAATCAATCGTTCCGGATAAAGATAATCCAGAAAAGCGCTTTTGACGTACGAAATTTGTATAGCACTTTTTTTTTGTGTTTGTTAAGAATGGTATAAAAGTTGCAGATAAGATAATGTTGGATTGTATGTCATTTATTTGATATATGACGTACTTGAAGTTTTTGAATAATTGAAAATTAGGGCACACTCTTATCTAGTTATATTATCAAGTAAAGTTTTTAATGGCTAAAAGAGTTCCCTCGCTTACTCGGTCAATTCTAAAACATTTGTTTAACTTACTATTCTTTTACTTTGTTATACAACATCGTTGTAAACGGGTAAGAAATTTTCAAAAAAGGGAGGGAGGGACTGGGAAGCTGGTAATCCAAATATTGTACTGAAAGTTCCGGTGGAATATGGAGCGACTGTCAAAAGCTTTTTATTTTTACAAAACTGAGAACATGATTTTCAAAACATGGGACCGTGAAAAATATGTTTATCATATAACTTTAGGAATAAGAGTTTACAAAGGACAAATAAATTAACATGAATTGCATATTAATTAACGAGACCCAAAAACAACACTCTCGCACAAATTGGAATGTGATATATCGCTTGACATAATTTATCAAATATTTGTATTTATAAATCGTTAATATATGAATAGCAATATAAAGTAGTTATGTGTTATGTTCAAAATACGATAAGTGTTAGGTCGGATAAAGGCAATATTCAAAGAATTTTCTAATATGGTAAATTGATAACGTTTAAGAATACGCTTTTACAAAAGATTAGTTAAGTTTATATGGATTACTTTATAACGAAATTAAATACTAGCAATAAGTGCTTAAATATTGCTAGGAAACAAGTAAAAAAACATGAAAGTAAGTTGTAAAGCACCTTTTAATCTGGATACTGGGGTGGAGCATTGTCTACCAATCACAGAAAATACCATATGGCCATCTTGATTTAATGTTTCAAACAAAAATATTGTAGAAAACGTCTCGCCAACCTGACTGTTGTCCATACGTCTTCTTAGTTTCACTGCAGTCGGATCGACTAATTCACAACACTTAATTTGGTGTCGCAGTTCAAATCCTGAAAACAGAGGGCCAGTTTTGGGTTCGGATGTAAACAATAGAAAATTGTTTGTTGTAACTGACTGCAAATCGAGGTCCTTAGAACATATGTACGGTAATCCTAATCTGTAAAGACTTTCGTCAATTAATTTAACTTGCCTTGGAAGAGAAAAGTTTTCTAACAACTCGCGTGGTGTGTAATGATTTGGGTCTTCAAGGCCCTGGAAGGTATATTCATTTGCAGACGGCATCTGAATTACACAGTTATCACGGTTACAAAGCATTATGTTTAATGTTTTCGTGGTTTTCCTGACATTGGTGTTAGCCTGTATCGTCTTTAATTCGATTTGCTCGCCACTCTTTACTCTGACTATACAGTCTTTTTCATCAATTGCAAAAAGATCTTTATTGCAAGAAAAAAAGCGAGGACGTTCACGGCACAACTCGTCAAAAGTTTTAAATGTTTCCCCATTGCAATGAATGTCAGCAAAGAATTCATGATTTCCTGGGTTCAAATAAATTTTTTCGAATCTGTCGGTAATTTTCGTATTGCACCCAACATTGACATTTACATAATCTCCATCACCAACACAAACTACAAGTTGTTCACATAGTAAAACACAAATTTCTGTTCCAGCAGGAACCAGTTCTCCTGTCACTGTGACTATGCCAGTATCCAGTATTACTTTCTGTGGACAAAGCTTTCCTTGAACATCTGACAAATCCATTACGTGCTTTCAAAGCTCGTTACATATATAAATATATATAAATTGTTATTCAAATTCCGAGTTCTCTTGCAAAGTGATCTGTAAACGACGAACAAAATACGCTTGTTGTTATTTTTCTAATAGAACAGAAAAAAGTACATATAAAACTTTTATTTGTATAGTACAGTAAATCCAGTGATTTTAACTATTATTATGTCATGTCTGGTATGTTTGTACACTTATCACATTATCATTAGAAATCCTACTGTCTGATAATATGAAAATAAAAAAAAACAGGAAGTCATGAGTTATTTTTAGCTCTTTTTATCCTTCTGATTGAAACAGGTCAATTTGAAATCATAAAAGGCATAGTGTATATGTGTAATTTTCATTAAAAAAAAAAACCAGTATAGCTATGTAAAATATATTTTTTTTTGTAACATGCAATCATTGATATAGTGAAAAAATTGAATTGTGTTAACATGTGTAAATTTTTTTTTTCATTTCAAGAATTGCTGACACTTGTTTGCTTGAAATTTACCATGAAAGTAACAATAAGCTACTTGTTTCTCATGATACAATCACGGAACTCAGCCTACGATATATAAATATATTCAATTGAAAAAAGGATAGTATATGCGATAAAAAATCAACAAGGTTGGACCTACATCCTTTACAGTTTCTTTGAACTTTAGATATTTCTTTTAACTATAGAAATAATACTTCCTAATGAAAAGTAAATTATAAAAATACAAACTTGTCCAGAACAGTGTCCAGTCAAAGAACACAAAAATCTTAAATGAGGCAGACAGTATAAAACAAACACAACAAACAGTAAAATAAATAATAAAAGTATTAGTACATCACTGGCATGGGCTGCCATTTGGAGCACATGCTTTAGTTTAATTATTGAACTGTTGCGAGGACGTTCCCTGTCCAAAATGATTTTGTAGCTAATCTCTAATTTGAATGTTCCTTACTTTAGACTATCATACCTGGTGGTTCTAACATTGAGCTTATCTACTGTTTCATCTGCTCATGTCCTGGTTAGATTGATATTTAGAAATTCGAGTTTAAATGTTGATGAAATCACGCAGATACCTAGGATATGTTTTGTGAATAATTTTAAAAGTTTCAAAGTGAATTTTTCTAGCACTCCAGATTGTTAAAGAAAGAAACTTGAATTTTCAAGAGATTTTCAAAAGTATTAGCGAATTCATTGTATACAGGTCATTGTAAATAAGTCTACGAGATTTCATTGAACAAGTCTGAGGGATGTCATTGTAAACAAGTCTAAGGATTTCATCGAAACATTTGTGAGGGATGTCATTGTATACAAGTCTAAGGGGTGTCATTGTAAACAAGTTTAGGGGATATCATTGTTTACAAGTCTAAGGGTTGTCATTGTAAACAAGTCTAAGGGATGTCATTGTAGACAAGTCTTCGGGATCTAAGTGTAAACAAGTCTGAGAAATGTCATTGTATACAAGTCTTTGGGATGTTATTGTGAACAAGTCTAAGGGATGTCACTGTAAACAAGTCTAGGGGATATCATTGTTTACAAGTCTAAGGGTTGTCTTTGTAAAGATGTCTGAGGGATGTAATTATATAAAAGTCTAAGGGATGTCAATGTATACAAGTCTAACAGATGTCATTGTAAACAATTCTAAGGGATGTCATTGTATATATATCTAAGGAATATCACTGTAAATAAGTCTGAGGGATGTAACTGTATACAAGTTAAGGGATGTCATTGTATACAAGTCTTAGGGATGTCCTTGTATACAAGTCAAAGGGATATCATTGTATAAAAGTCTAAGTGATGGCATTGCAAACAAGTCTGAGGGATTTTAATTTTAAAAAGTCTGAGGGATGTCATTGTTTATAAGTCTGAGGGATGTTACTGTTTACTAGTCTAAGGGATGCCATTGTTTGCAAGTCTGAGGGATGTCATTATTTACAAGTCTAAGGTATGCTATTTTTTATATGTCTGAGAAACAAGTCTTTGGGATGTCATTGTTAACAAGTCTGAGGGATGTTATTGTTTACTAGTATAAGGGATGCAATTGCTTACAAGTCTTAAGAATGTCATTGTGAGCAAGTCAGAGGATGTAATTGTAAACAAGTCTGAGGTGTGTCAAAGTATACAAGTCTAAGGGATGCCATTGTGTACAAGTCTTTGGGATGTAATTATAAACAAGTCTGAGTGATGCCATTGTTTACAAGTCTTAGGGGTACTTTTGTATACAAGGTTACCAGATGCTATTGTAAACAAGTCTGAGGGGTGTCATTGCAAATAAGTTTAGGCGATGTCATTTGAAACAAATCTGAAGGGTGTCATTGTATACAAGTCTAAGGTATGTCATTGTATACAAGTCTGCGGGATGTAATTGTTAACAAGTCTGAGGGATGTTATTGTTTACAAGTCTAAGGGATGCCATTGATTACAAGTCTAAGTGATGCCATTGTATACAAGTCTGTTGGATATCTTTGTGAAGAAGTCTGAGGGATGTCATTGTAAAGAGGTCTGAGGGATATCATTGTTTACAAGTCTAAGGGATGCCATGGTATACAAGTCTAAGGGATGCAATTGTCAACAAATGTTAGAGATGTCATTGTAAACAAGTATAAGTGTTGTCATTGTAAACAAGTCTTAGGGATGTCATTTTATACAATTCTGTGGGATGCAATTGTAAACAAGTCCGAGGAATGTTAGTGTAAACAAGTGTAGGGGATGTTTCCTGTCATTATTTATGTTAATAATTAATAATTAATATTATTCGTTTTATAAACTGAATCATGCCATATGAATAAATTGACCAGTCTTGCCACTGGAGGAGTATTGACCGGGGCGGTAAATACCGGTTAAATACCACTGGTAAGTACCGGGGGCGGTACGGTATTCTCTGCCCAAACTTGTTGAAAACTAATTTATCTTACCCGAAAACCTTAAATTATATGGTGTAATACTGTTATATTGATAATAAAGACTATAATTTAGAGATATATGTCACATTTACTCAATTTAAATACAATTGTTGTGTCTTTTATAAAGTTCCTTATATAACAATATGGCAGATGCAATACTTATTGAAAAGGTAGATAACTATATCTTAATAATTACATTTGCCAATGAACACGAAGAAGACAATCGTATTTCTGAAGCTTAATATTGTACTTTAATGGAGTAAAAGTGACAAATGTCTCAACATTGTAGTCTTTGTTATCAATATAAGCTGTATTAAATCAGATAAAATATAATTTTCATGTAATATATATCAGTTTTGGGAAGTTTTCTGGTTATCAGATTAGCGTTTTTAGGTCTTCTTTTGGAATATGTTGTTTCATTTTATATTCTATGAAAAAAATTTCACTGGTTTTTATATGTTGTAGAATTTAAGTTATGTCCATTTCTTCACCTTGAAACAGTATATTTTAGACTTTGATATAGTCTAACGGTAAATACTAAATCAGTATTTTATTGATGACATGACGTGTACTTATGTGAGTAAAGTAGGTTTCTTCATCTGTTATTACATAGTAGGAATTTTATCATAAACACTAAATATCCATATTATAGTTCAATTTAGGTCGAGACAAACGAAAGTAGACTCTTTAAAAATTACACGCAGCGCATTCCTAATAGAAAAAAAAAATGCGTTTAACTTAAAAAGAGTAAAAACATTTTTTAACTGCAAAGTGATTGGCGAAAAAGTCGGAAAGTTCCAAATTATCAAGGGAAAACGGTAGTATTACATTTTTCCAGCATTAGGTTGTCCTTTTGTGTACATAAGGCAGGTGAAGGAAGTCAACTTAGGAGCGCTGTGATTGGATGTAAGGGTACAATATATTTTTTTATTTATCTATGAACAACCGCAGTGTGTAAATATACAATATAAATTTTGAAACCTATTGAAATATTTTCTAGAGAAATATTCGAAAAGACTTCCAAAATTTCATAAATTTGGTGTAAAATGACGGTGGGCATGGATAACATAAACAAGCTCCGTTGGAAGTTGGTCATAATACTATTTGGTTTCATTTTTTTAAACAGAATAATAAAGTACTAACACAACACATAACTGTTTTATCCAGGTTTTATTATAAAACGTGGTAAATTTAGAAAATGTTAGTATTGTCGCCTATGGCAGAATAAATAGTACCGTTTTCCCTATACTGAAGATAGCAAGGGAAATTAAAATCAATCAGACTTCAGTTATTTTATACTGTTTTGAAGCTTTTGATTAGTACATTTAATTTTTATCACCAAGAATAGAAATTTTTCACTGATATTAATACTGTGTTGAGAAAAGAGCTGAGTCATAATAATAAGTCAAATTGATGGGTACTGATATTAAACTTTATTCTAGGATTTCAATATTAACTATATTGTATAAAATGCACCAAACTATAGTTTTTGTATTTGTTTTCACCTTTTAGCATTGATTAATTCAATTGGAAACACCAGAATTCAAGTCGCGACAAATATTTTTAACTGAAATATTTGCCTTTTTTGCTGTGTAATTCCCTAAATTTATCACTTGGGTATTTCTCAAGACATAATCTATTAAAATGGGAAATTGTCTGGTTAAGTTAGTACTGTTTATGGAGTAAGGCAATATTTGGTCATACTAGAAGCATTTTCAGTGTTAAAATTGTCCATCTAAGAAAGAAAGAGGCCCAATTGAGGCTAAATTTAGATAGAATTTATACTCTTCTGTATAAAGAATTGTTCACATTCTTGGCAATTCATGCAGCAAATATTTTGATAGTGCTTCATTTTGTAGTTTCTATCTTTTATTATATCAAGCATATATATTATTTCATTTTCTACTGTTTGAAATGACTTTTGTTTGAAATGAATACTCCCAAGGGACATAATTTAGCTTCTTCATAGATTAATACAGGCAACAAAGGCAACTTTACAGCTGAGTATTTTGCATATTTAATGTTTTAAGTGTCCAATATCTTTGTTTTTATCATCTCAAGACAGAATAATGGATTTTATAACAAGCTCTGAAATTTTGAACCAAAATATGGCATATACTAAAGCATGGAATGGAGATTAGTATAAAAAATTTTGAATTTGTGCTTCTGTTGTAAATTTTGGATAAAATGAATACAATTTGAATAGAACTGTCATTTTTATCTGTTTGAATGGAACTGTTTATCATTCTTTTTAAATAAGATGAGATATGATTGGATACAGGTTGTTTATTAAGCCTTATCTGAAAGAAGTACAGAAAGAGGTAAAACAGCATGTAGGGGTGGGGATATAAAATGATCCATGTTTCTTTAAGTAATGGGGACATACAAGTATTTATTATAGCCAAGGTTTTCACAATAACCCAGTATTGCATTAATGGTGTCATAATAATTCTTTATATCTTTATGTCACAGTATAGGGATAACGGTAGTATTACATTTCCCAGCATTAGGTTGTCCTTTTGTGTACATAAGGCAGGTGAAGAAAGTCAACTTAGGAGCGCTGTGATTGGATGTAAGTCTACAATATATTTTTTTATTTATCTATGAATAACTGCAGTGTGTAAATATACAATATTAATTTTGAAACCTATTGAAATATTTTCTAGAGAAATATTCGAAAAGACTTCCAAAATTTCATAAATTTGGTGTAAAATGACGGTGGGCATGGATAACATAAACAAGCTCCGTTGGAAGTTGGTCATGATACTATTTGGCTTCATTTTTTTAAACAGAATAATAAAGTACTAACACCACACATAACTGTTTTATCCAGGTTTTTATTATAAAAAGTGGTAAATTTAGAAAATGTTAGTATTGTCGCCTATGGCAAAATAAATAGTACCGTTTTCCCTCAAAACCGAACGTTTCCGCTACAAAAAAAGTCAAATGCGTATTAAGGTTAGTTACAAATTCCAGAATGCAATGAACTTTTATACTTTGAGTCCATTGTTTAGTGATAAGTATGATATACACAAAGATTGGGAGCAAGAGAAGCTTAATATTAAATTTTATAAATACAATATTTGGTTATATAGTGATAGTAATATTAAATAAACTATTGAAACAAAGAAATGTCTCGCCTGTCGGCATAAACTTCAGAAAAAGGCAATCCGATGGACAGCAACATGGTTTATTAATTCAGCTGCTGGACCACTATCTAGTGGGCAGGGCCTGAAAATAATCGTCAAACTGATATGTACTGATAGTAATGCAACTTTTACAAAATATCACTGATATATCACAAGTAGTTCTTATCAAACTGACTGAAGCAGAAAACTTAACATTGAAAATAGCTTATTAATTCAAAGTCACTGGACCATGACCTAGGGGTCAGGGCCTGGAAATGGTCGTCAAACTGATATAAACTGATAGTAATGCAACTTCATACAAAATATCATTGATGTCATTGATCTATCACAAGTAGTTTCTATCAAACTGACTTAAGCAGAAAACTTAACATTGAAAATTGCTAATAAATTCAAAGTCACTCGACCATGTCCTATGAGCAGGGCCCCAAAATAGTCGTCAAACTGATATGTACAGATAGTAATGCGACTTCATACAAAATATCATTGACCTATCACAAGTAGATCCTATCAAACTAACTTAAGCTGAAAATTTGACTTTGAAAATTGCTAATTAATTCAAAGTCACTAGACCACGACCTAGAAAGCAGGGCATCGAAATAGTCGTCAAACTGATATGAACTGATAGTAATGCAAATATCATTGATCTATCACTAGTAGATCCTATCAAACTAACTTAAGCAGAAAACTTAAACTTAAAATCTACGTTTTACGAAGGCCAAGCTTAAAATACAATACAGCTATCTTCTTAATTGACTATTTTGGCCTAAAAATGTCATAAATGAAAAAAGTCCGCGAAACTGTTGCATCGTCTTTGGCTTCTAAAGAATGTGACGTCAAAGGTATACTCCCGATGTCAAACATAAACACTAGACGTATTTATACTTTTCGTACGCTTCTGAATGGTTTCAATTTTGAAAAAAAGAAGATTTTGAATCACAAAATGAGAATGTTTTTATTTACGTTTTGAGAAACTACATACCAAAAGAAAATCGGAATTCAAAATGGTGGCTCAGTCCTCAGTTACGGACTGGTAGATCGGAATCCAACCCTTCAAAATATTTTTTCAACGTCCAATGAAAATTATCGTTACAAACGAACTGCATTTGAATGGTTGTATTACCTCGTCAAGATAGAATATGCAATGTTTGCTCACTAAACACAGTTGAAGATGAAGCTATTTTTTTTTCATTTACGTGCCCTCTTTATAATGATATTAGAGAATCGAGTTTTCTAACTTGAGAAAATTATATAAAGATGCTCTTTTATCTGGATGATGTCAAATTGTGACATGCAATTCATATCTGCATTCAGTGAATATCTTAATTAATTATTTGAAACTTTTGATCGTTAGCGTTATTGAAGAAATATGATTATTTCATCAGTACGATTTTTTAAAAATGTAATTGATAAGTGTTAGGATCTTTATCTTGACCTGGAAATTCAAAAAAATGTTTCTTTTTATTGATATTTGAAATAAAAGAACTTGACCCGCGCTCTAAATCATGTTTCACAGTCACTGAAAAGCAACCCAGCTTCCGTTCAAAAGTAAAAGTAACTAAAAGATACAGTATACATACAGGTACCATTCCATTTGGGAGGGGAGAGGGAAGTAGAGATGAAAATCTTTTCAGGGTTTAAATTGAGTATATATACCGTTTTCTGCAATTAAGGCGTACATTCTCATTAATATGTTAACTCCAACAAGGAACATAACATGTTATCCTAATTAAATTCAAACAGACTTCCAAAGCTTTGTACAAATGACATCATGAAGAAGGCTTTGATTTTCATAATATACAAACACATATTACTTTTCTATAATAGATACACACATGAGGGCGTTAGCCCGATTGAGTGTATTATATTTACATATAAGACATTATGATGGATTTCAATAATTAAGGGAGGGGGTCTTTCAGCAATTTGGCCTATGTTGAGGCAAACATGATAAATGCAGCGTATCCAATAGTCATTGTGTAAATGGTTACAAGGTCGCAATTATTTGTTTACATTTTACCGGCAAGTTTTTACCCCAAGATGGTACTCAGAATAGAATCCTATACGGCTTCTGATTGGATGATACAGGATTGGAATTACATTTAATCGAAAGCTTATCCAATTAGGTTTAAAATTGCAGAAAATCATATTCACATTTTACGAAGTATAGAAAATATCTTCCATTTCTGCACGTCGGAGCCATTAAAAATATGCCTTTTTCATTAAGCGAAAAAATAGACGATCTTTTCAACTGCATTTTAAGTCAATTTGAGCCGCATGACCCTATATATTTTTTGGTTGTAATGCAACACTGGCATTTCTAGTAACAGGAACTGCTACCCGTTTTCCCTAGTTTGTGTAGTCTTCGAGAAAAAATACGGAACACCAGTGGTACCCTATGGAAAATGCATTACGAATAATTGCGCTCTTGTAACCTATAGAAAAATGACATTTTTTTAATAAGGCTTTGAAAAATATCAAAATAGTCATTTTGCTCGGAAAAATGTGAAACAGTAAGAAATGGGGTCAAATGGACTTTTCATCAATGTGAATTCAAGCTATAGTCTGTTTCCTATTTGTATTTATTTCTATATCTAAATCTAGGGTGGGCTCGAATGTCGACAAAGTTTGAAGAGAATAGAACGTTTTGAGATATCTACTGTTTTATTGGGAAAAGCATGTATTTATCTTAAATTTGAAGATAAATTTTGGTTTTAATCATAATGACCGTGACTCAGTTGCTATTCTAGCAAAAGCTAATTTGGTGAAAATTGGCCAAAAGGGTCCCTAAGCAAACACCAACGATTTAGTTAAATTGCAAAGTAGAAAAATAATCTTGGCATTGAATATTGTAGTCCAAGAATAGTTTCTCTTGCCAAAGTAGTAATATTATCATATTTTCAAAATTTGGAAAAACTATAGTCTGTTTCAAAACGTGTTTTTTCAAGAAATGGTTTCATTTAAAGCCATTCTTCAAAATTCGATGTAGCTTTTCCGTATCAGAACGGTTTTGTTGACAATATGATCAGTGCTGGATGACCTTTGAAAAATTAGGCAAGTAAATAAACATTATCTTCATGTCTTTTGAACAGTACCGTATTTGGTGAAAAATCAGTTCCAATTTTGGCCTGATCTGCGGGCAAAACTAATTCTCCAAATTCAGAGAGTGATCAGATAATGTTTTGAAGATGTGATATTATCTACATAGACGCTAGCGCTTCTTTTGGCCCGGGCGCTTAATTTTCGGAATTTTTCATTACCGTATAGGTTACAAGGTCGCAATTATTTGTTTACATTTTACCGGCAAGTTTTTACCCCAAGATGGTACTCAGAATAGAATCCTATACGGCTTCTGATTGGATGATACAGGATTGGAATTACATTTAATCAGCTTATCCAATTAGGTTTAAAATTGCAGAAAATCATATTCACATTTTACGAAGTATAGAAAATATCTTCCATTTCTGCACGTCGGAGCCATTAAAAATATGCCTTTTCATTAAGCGAAAAAATAGACGATCTTTTCAACTGCATTTTAAGTCAATTTGAGCCGCATGACCCTATATATTTTTTGGTTGTAATGCAACACTGGCATTTCTAGTAACAGGAACTGCTACCCGTTTTCCCTAGTTTGTGTAGTCTTCGAGAAAAAATACGGAACACCAGTGGTACCCTATGGAAAATGCATTACGAATAATTGCGCTCTTGTAACCAAATAGTGACATCACCACGTAGTGGAAGATGAACAGTGTATATGTCAAATTAGTACGCCGAACAGTGACGGTAGATGTAAATATTATCCTTGTTATTTGATCTTTGTTTGATAGCTGTTTCATTGACAATCATATCACATCTCTTTATTTATTTTGATATGTACAAAACATCAGTTATTATTAATCACGTTAGGGTTTAAATTAGGTTTATTGCATAGACAATAACTGTCTATTAATAAACATTAAAAGTCCAAATATTTTAAGAACATGCAAAGTTTTCTCGATTGAATTGTTTCACATGAGGTCATGTCTGGACTTTTTATAGCTTCTATACGGTTTGGGTTTTTCTTATTATTGAAGGCCGTTAGCTAACCTATGTTTGATTACATTATCACTAATTGGACTCTGGTGGATAGTTGTCTGATTGCCAATCATACCACATCTTCTTATTTTAAGAAAGATCAGAAGTATATAGTAGTATTGAATGGATTTTAAAATTACCAATTAAGATCATTCATCTCTGACATTTAGTTCATAAATATTGAGCATGTAATGAGTGTACATACAATTATATGAAGTATGCTTGTATATGAATTTTAAAACAAACCAAAGTATAATATTGTAATTATAAGCTGACTTTAGCAGAGTTTTATCAAATGACAATTATACAAAAGATCACTAATATAACATGACTCAATTAGCATGTTCCTAATTCTTTATAACTTAAATTACTCTATCTGCTACAAAACCATTGCTTATGGTACAAGTACGAGACTACAGTATTAAGTACAAAATGAGGAAGTTTTGTTCTGAACAAAAATATCGCCACAGAAAGTTAATGTGAAAGTTCACAATTGTGTTCAATTCATATTTTTATGCAAACTAATTGTTGTGGTTTACTGCTTTTTTACCTTATTTTCTCTTTTGACAATATATAATGATTTTCCTACCAGATTTCGACTTTTATTTAAAGAAGTAGTCCATATCGGAAACATACTAATCGAATGTTGTCACACAGCGATACACCTCAAAAAAGGCTACCAACTTTTTTTTTTTGCAATATAGATGAAAGAAATTAATAACTTTTTTCATTTACTACCTTAAAAAGATAGATATGCTATGTACAATCTATCCTATAGGATATTGTTGAAGTTATCTCCCTTGGTGTTAGTTTTATAATGCACTATAAAGATTTTTGTCTCAGATGGTAATGGTAAAAAAAAAAAATAAATAAATAAAAATAAACGACTTAAAACACACTTTTATATCATAATTAATATATAAAAAAATCACAGGTAGGCTTCCACTGATAAATCACATTTTACATGGAATATCTGATGAGTCAAACCCTTCCCAAATGATTTTTACAGTTTGCCCTCACGTTGTGCTGTTACACAACTGTCCCATATTAAGGGGAGGGTTGATCGCTCGCATAATTGTTAATACCGCTGCGTCATGTGCCTGTCTCAAGTCAGGAGTCATAATTCAGTGGTTATCGTTGGATTCTGTCTGCCATATTTGATTTTCTCTTCTTATATTGTTTCACATTTTTCATGCCGTTTATAGCTACTGTGATGTATAAGGTTTGCTCATTATTAAAGACCGCACAAGAGTGAAATAATTAAACTAAATTTCCAATATGAATTTGATAAGTACATTTTTATTATAAATCAATGATTCCAAAGTACAAAATACTTGATTTATAAAACATCACTCTCCTACATCTCTATTTCACATTTTACTTTGTGAGCAACTGATATGTGCCACCGACTACTATTGGGAAAAAAGATATAGCAAGATTTCATTCAATGAAGGAAATAAGCTGAAATAACAATTTTTTTCGTTGATAATATCTAATTCAAAGAAAATAATAAAAAGGATGGGGTCCATGCCCCAATCGCCATCATGATAACTCGTTCGTGCAGGTATATTAGTATGTTTCCTGCATTAAGTGTTTCATACGCACAAGATTGGCAATCATCGGTAGAGACATAAGCTGACACGATAGGCTAGAGAATTATCATAAACCATCTGATGAAATTATTCTTTTAAATCTGTAAAAGTCTGTTATCGTTTTTAAAAAAATACAACATTCAGCTATAATTAGCTCTGGAACTTCGTATTTAATTTGGCCTTTCAACTGTTTTGATTCGAGAAAAACTGATGGGTCTATTGTATACGAAACTCGTGTCTGGCGTACACAATTATAAACCTGGTATTTTTGATAAATTGTCAGGTTAAAGTACGGTCTTATAATTTTTATGGAAATTCTAGCGCTAAGGGTTCTATGTATGACTATCAAAACATGATATAGGTAAATTTGTTACTTTCTGAAAATAATAAAATTTGAATATTCTGTAGATAGAAGTACAAATATTTAGGATGAAAGTAGAGATCACAAAAATATTGAATAATGGATGTGTTGTTTACTGACATGGTACCTATGTGAAAACATTCATAACACCCTTTTTTCACACAACCTCGGTCAGGAATATATACTGAAAATTTCATTGTACCTATTTCGGATTCCATCCACTCTGTAATTTTGTCACTTTCAAAATTTCAAATCGATTTAAACTAAACGGTTCTTCTTTCAGAATTTCATCAGTCATGTCCATAAAAAAATTGCCATCAATTTGTTCTTCAAAGCATTTTTCAGCAAATTTATCAAGCTTAAACTTTTTAAGAAGATTTCCAAGCTGAATCATGGTAATGAATCTAAGATCACTCTCTGGCTGACTTATACTTGGTATCTCTGATCTTTTTTCAAGTTCTTTATTGATGGTTTCCGGATTTTCATATGCTCTTTCACCAGCCTTGACTTGCTCTGTACTTGCTGTATAAGAATTATATTTAATCTGATTATCTTTTTGTGCAATAGGAGGATCAAGGTATGTCCGTTCTGGTAATGGTGATACTTCTTCTCTGTCTACTCTAACACCTACATATTCTCCCGAGGCGTGGTCGAATGTGGTATCGCCATCATCGATGGAATTAAAGTACTCCTCTTGAGTTGATAATCTACGCAATGGACGCCGTTCATTTTGCCTTGGCAGTGTGTTATTACCATGTGAAATATGTTGATTGTTGCTGCATGATCTTTTTTCAACCGTTAGCGTTGACGTACAGGATTCTAAATCAGCATCTGCAAATCCTGAGTCATTATCTGAAAAAAAGTTAATCTTTTTTTTTATTTGGAATCTCACATAAAAAGTAAGCATGTTTTATCAAAGATCACTTTTAAGTAGCACGGAAAGGTTTACCGACCATTTATTTTCTTTCTTTATTTTTCTAATAATAAATTACCAAATTTTTTTCTTTAGTAAATGAGAAAATTTGGTAAAAGTTAAAAAGATCACTTTCCCTATGATATGTCATATATCGAACGATTTTTCAAGAAGTAAAAAACGGCTTTACATCTGATTTATTTGAGGTACAAGGAAATGTTCATTAAATGATGCAATATTAACAATAGGATATAATTCTGCATGGTTAAAATTTCATGAATATGGCGGAATAAGAATGATTCAGGATTTGTTTACATGTTCAATATTTAAAAATCTATAGAATTATAGAAAAAAAGGGAAAAGAGTTGTAAAAGCCATCAACCATACCGCAAATTACAAAAGATCGATAACGTGTAATGGTTTATTATGGCACTTGTTCGGGAGTGACATCAGATTTCAGCATATAAAGATATTTCTGGATAAAGAATTGGCTCATATCTAGATGTTGATGACAAGCTTTCAAAATCATGCTTATTTAGAAGATTTTATACAGTTTTGCATTTAAACAACATGTTTGAAGCCTTAAAGCAAATCCAAAAGGCAAAATTGTAAAACATAAATAGTAATGTATGATAGACTAACAGGGAACATATGAAGAATTTTAATTGATGTAAGAAGCATGCTTTTTGCTTCTCGAAAAGTCCATTTCCCAACAACAACAAAAAACGTACATCAAAACATGCTCTTTTTCTGAGGTTTGTATAACCAATGATACATGTTATCCTACCTTAAGTTTTTCCCTTTGCAACATAATCTAACATTGGAAACGCAATCGATATTAGGAAAATGTACTTTCAAAGGGCAATAAAAATGGTCTTATATCATATTATCGGACTTTGTATATTAAACCTTATGTAAGCACTTAACTGTATATGAAGACGAAGACGTTTATTTTCAACTAAGTAGGCTCACAAGGAGCATGAAGCAATGTGATTAAGACATTATTTTATATCAAATGAAAACATAAAGCCAGGATGCTCAAGCTGTATAAGAATACATGAAAAAATATAATTCTTATTCAAGGGAATGAATCTTTACGGATGAAGTTAATCCAGAAAAGCGCTTCAGATGTTAAGAATTTTCTCGAAGTTGCAGATAAGATAATGGTCGATAGTGTCATTTATTTTAGAAATTTTTGACTACTATGAAAGTACTTTAATTCGTCGGTATCAATTTTCGTGGGTTTTTGAATTCGTGGATTTTAATTTTCTGAAAAAAAAAAAAAATCGATTGAAGAATATGAAGCCATCAGAAACGAAGATTCTTGAAATAATCATATGTTGTTTTATAATGATTAATATTGTGGGACATTATAACATTTTCACTCACTTGTTCGTCTTTCATTACTGACAACATTCATCAAATTTTCAATAAAATTATTGCTTTTGGATATAAGCAGCTTCATCTATGCTTACGAATTGTCTCGATCGAAAGAAATTGCAATAGTAAACATTTTAATTGTTTCACACGTGTAATCAGAAGTGATGACAGTTATTAACCCAAGATGGAATGATCAACAGATTAACGATCGTCACATGTGTTAATTGGGTCATTAACATATCACTTAAAAAACGGTTACATAAACAAATGATACAAATATACTTTGAATTGTAGAATTAATTCTTATGAAATAAAAAAAAGCTATCCCAATATGAAATCGTTTTTTTTATTCGTATGACAATTACAAGGAGATAAAATGAATACTTTATCTTCGGATATCATCACTGGAAGTCTGACTTTCATCGTTCAAAACTAATTTTCTCATAAGAATTACAAGGATAAAAGTCGTACAGTTGAGGTTTGTTTTAAGATTAAATGGATAAAAAATTGTCTGAAGTTGTATATATAGTGCATAGTTCTTTTGCTGATATTCGATGGTTTCTCTAGATTATATGCCGGTATCCATATAGTCAAACCTACATAGGAGTCTTTCCATATCTTGATTTGGACAACAGTTGTTTTATTTCGTAGGATACATAAAATTCGTGGATAAAACCATCCACGAAAAACACGAAAATTGGTACAACACGAATAAAAGATCTTTCACGGCTGAGTAATTGAAAATTATTGCTCATTCTTATTCATAAAATATCAAGTAAAGTTTTAATGGCTAAAAGAGTTGTGTCAAAAGATCTTTTTACGAAACCGAGAACATGTTTTTTAAAGCATGTGAAAGAATATGTATATTACATAACCTTAATGAATAAGAGTCTACAAAGAACAAATAAGTTAACAGGGATCGTAAATTAATCGACGAGCCCAATAAAACAACCCTCCCGCAAAAAATGGGATGTGATAAACCGTTTGACATAATATTTTTTCAGATACAGCCAAACTTCGAAATCAAATATTTGATTCTATGAAAGAATTGGTTGGTGGTAACGAAATCCCCAACTTTAAGCTGAAATTATCAAAAGGACATAAGACCAAATGCGTTAGTAAGGTATAGCAATATAAAATAGTTATATTTTAAACTATTGAAAATAAAACCTTCGTTAGTCCCGGTAAAGGTAATATTCAAAGAATTTTCTGAAATGTTCAATAAGTTAACCAATTGTGCCCCTCTTCTTGCCGACTTGTTTCTTTATTATTATGAGGCTGACTTCATACAGGAACTTCTTAGGAAGAAAGATAAGAAGTTAGCAATATCCTTTAACTCTACGTTCCGCTATATAGATGATGTTCTCTCACTAAATAATACAAAATTTGGTGACTATGTTGAACGAATCTATCCCATCGAACTAGAGATAAAGGATACTACAGATACAGTTAAGTCTGCCTCATATCTTGACTTGCATCTAGAAATTGACAATGAGGGTCGGTTGAAAACAAAACTTTACGACAAAAGAGATGATTTTAGCTTCCCAATTGTGAACTTTCCATTTCTATGTAGCAACATTCCAGCAGCGCCTGCATACGGAGTATATATCTCCCAATTGATACGATATTCCCGGTCTTGTGTTTCCTATCATGATTTCCTTGATAGAGGATTGCTGCTCACAAGGAAGCTATTAAACCAAGAGTTCCAAATGGTGAAGTTGAAATCATCCCTTCGTAAATTTTACGGACGCCATCACGAGTTGGTTGACCGTTATGGAATAACCGTTTCACAGATGATATCGGATATGTTCCTTATGTCGTAACTACAATACCCTTCCCTTTTCAC
Source organism: Mytilus coruscus (assembly GCA_017311375.1). NCBI lineage: Eukaryota > Metazoa > Mollusca > Bivalvia > Mytilida > Mytilidae > Mytilus > Mytilus coruscus. The sequence continues at coordinate 16,471,504 of CM029595.1, forward strand.
GAATTTGACTTACCGAATTAGACTATTTACCGGATTTGTAATAACATAAGCAACACGACGGGTGCCACAGGTGGAGCAGGATCTGCTTACCCTTCCGGAGCACCTGAGATCACCCTCAGTTTTTGGTGGGGTTCGTGTTGCTCAGTCTTTAGTTTTCTATGTTGTGTCATCTGTACTATTATTTGTCTGTTTGTCTTTTTTATTTTTGGCCATGGCGTTGTCAGTTTGTTTTCGATCTATGAGTTTGACTGTCCCTCTGGTATCTTTCGTCCCTCTTTTTTAACATGGACACTATCTTAATTAGTCTTTCACACACATTAATTCTATTAATCTCATATACTTTATTAAGAAATTAAAAAAAATGAGTTCTTTAATAGTTGCTAGAAAATAGTAAATGGACAGAAAAGTAAAGAATTTAAAACCTCTATTTGAAGCTGACTTGCAACGAAAGTTGACATGTTTCTTATGTAGGTTAGTAGAGACGTTCATAGAAGGCATTATGATAATATTTGATAATGATATGATTGTCTATTATTTCATTCTACGCAGAGACGTAAAATAATTTATAATTTTATTCTGAAGAACTTTCCTGTAGTACTTACATCACACCTCTGCCAAAGTGCTGGCTGATTTTCTGGCCGGTACGAAGACGAAACGCTTTGCCTGTTTATGTTTTCTTGATGCACTTTTAAAAGGGTTTCGTGTGAAGTTAAGTTTCAGAAGCAAGATACAGTATTGCAAAAGCATAAGCCAATCTAATGCCTAAACAAATCACATATCTTACCTTTCGAATGCTCCCGGTCCGCATTTAATCTGGGTATTGGGGTGAAGCATTGTCTTCCAATCACAGAAAATACCAGTTGGCCATCTTGAATTTGTTCAAATAAAAATATTGTAGAAAACGTTTCGCTACTCTGACTGTTGTCTATATGTCTTCTGAGTTTCACTGCTGTCGGGTCGACTAATTCACAGCACTTAACTTGGTGTCGCAGTTCAAATCCTGATAACGGAGGGCTAGTTTTGAGTTCCAATGTAAACAATAGAAAACAGTTTGTTGTAAATGACTGCAAATTGAGTTCCTTAGAACATAGGTACGGTAATCTAAATTTGTAAAGACTTTCGTCAATTAATTTAACTTGCCTTGGAAGAGGAAAGTTTTCTAACAACTCGCGTGGTGTGTAATGATTTGGGTCTTCAAGGCACTGGAAGGTATATTCATTTGCAGACGGCATCTGAATTACACAGTTATCACGGTTACAAAGCATAATGTTTAATGTTTTCGTGGTTTTCCTGACATTGGTGTTAGCCTGTATCGTCTTTAATTCGATTTGCTCGCCACTCTTTACTCTGACTATACAGTCTTTTTCATCAATTGCAAAAAGATCTTTATTGCAAGAAAAAAAGCGAGGACGTTCACGGCACAACTCGTCAAACGTTTTAAATGTTTTCCCATTGCAATGAATGTCAGCAAAGAATTCTTGATTTCCAGGGTTCAAATATATTTTTTTGAATCTGTCGGTAACTTTCGTACTGCACCCAACATTGACATTGAAATAATCTCCATCATCAACACAAACTACTAGTTGTTCACACAGTAAAACGCAGATTTCTGTACCAGCAGGAACCGGTTCTCCTGTCACTGTTTCTATGCTAGTATCCAGTATAACTTTCTGTGGAAAAAGTTTTCCTTGAACGTCTGACAAATCCATTGTGTGCTTTCACAGCCCGTTACATATATAAATATTGTTATAATAAATTCCAAGTTTCCTTGCTAATTGATCTGTAAACGACGAATAAAATACACGCAGTTGGTATTTTGTAATAGAACAGAAAAAATATTTATATAGAACTTTTATCTATATAGTACAGTAAATCCAGACAGTTTTACTATTGTTATATCAGGTCTGGTATGTTTGAACATTTATCACAATAGCATAAGAAAGCGTACTGTTTTATAATCTGTGTACAAGAAAACAGGAAGTCATGAGATATTTTTTATCTCCTTTCTTCCTTTTGATTAAAACAGGTCCATTTGTATAAATCATGAAAAAACATATAGTGTACAAGAATATGTATAATTTTAGTAAAATATCTTACAAACTTAGAATATTGTAAAGTTATCAAGGATCAAATGATCTCTTGATTTGTTTTAATGAAGAATTCGTTTCATTGTCAATGCAGTATTTTTAATTAATGCATGACTCCATTTTTAGGCATTTCATTAATAATTAGTCTTTAGTGATGTAAAGACTTTCTTATAATTTGAGTAACTTTGATAAATTGTGTTTTAAGAATTAGATGACACAACGGTACAAAGAAATGGTAGAAATTGTATAAGTTTCCTAATTGTGAGTATTATTTTAAGTCATACAAAAAATAGTGAAAAATTATCTTTTTGTTTATTTACAGTTCAATTTATTAAATTCGAAATCTGAGTTAAAACTACATTGTGTTCCACAGCCAATTCTATTCCAACTCTTTATATATCAAATACTATCCATTAACTAAAATTTAAATATTACAAAAATACTTTTCATATAAAATTAAAAATATTCCTTTCATTTCCTGCTTGTATTGTATCGGTATAATGGAAATGACTATTCTTACTAGCTGCGGATACCGTAATCTGGGTTTTGGTTAGGGTATTAGCTAAAGAATAAGTTATATCTAATTTCAAAAGTTTTTGTTTCGTTCCTTTTGTTCTTTGTTGCATTGCTTTTTTTTCAATTTGGAAATACAGAAATTATTCACATAATAACATTAACGGTATCAATTTTACTGCACCTGTAAACTTAATTTGATTTTTTGTTTATTTCAAAATTCAACTTTCCGTTCTAACTGATAAATGTTGTGCGGTTGTAACTAATTTTTAGAAATTCTTTGTTTTGGACTGTGAATTGGCATAAAAAATAAGATAACCCCTTACCAAGAACATGATTTACATTCATTCATCACAATTAAGTAACATCACATCATACAGTATCATTGGTCTAGAACACTTTGCTATATGAAAAATGCCTGTACCAAGTCAGGAATATGACAGTTGTTTTCCATTCTTTTGATGTGTTTGAGCTTTTGATTTTGCCATTTGATAAGGGACTTTCCGATTTGAATTTTCCTTGGAGTTCGGTATTTTTGTTTATTTTACTTTTTGCTATATCTAATTTGGATTCAGTTATAAAACGGTATAGATAAAAAAAAATATATATTTTTATCATGCAATAATTCACAGAGTTAAACTATTGAATTGTGTTAACATAAATTATGTAAATTTTTTATCTTATTTCAAGTGTAGCTAGAACTTTTTTGCTTGAAATTTCCTAGAAAGTAACAAGTAGCCACTTGTTATTCATAATACAAACACAGAACTCAGCCTACGATATATAAAATGTTCAATTGAAAAAGGATACTGTATGCGAACAAAATTTAACAAGGTTTGATCTACATCCTGTAAATTTTATTTGATCTTTAGATACTAGTAGTTACTTTTAAAAATAGAAATAAACTTCCTCATGAAATGTAAATTATGGAAATACAAATTTGTCCAGAAAAGGGTCCAGTCAAAGAACACATAAAAATTCAAGGAAGCTCATATTATAAAACAAACACAACAAACAGTAAAACGATAATCAAAATAAAGCACTACAGGCATACAATGCACTGCACTTGCCATTTGGATTTCGTGCTTCAGTTTAGGGGGCATTGGCTGTCAAATTCATGTTCACTGATTTGACTTAAATTCTTATGTTAGACTTATAACATACTTAAACGCATATTCAAATTATAAAAGTCTAAAATAAACAATTTACGATGCATAGACTCGATAGTATGTATCAGCATTTCGTGCGTAATTTAGTCTAGACGCTATCTAATTAACCATCAAGATGACCTCCGAAGACTATCGACAATCATATAACCCGATATAAACATAAACATAGATACAAATAGATTGCGAACTCGTGCAATTGGATTTTTCTAGGTCTGTTTGATTTCATATTATTGGTTAAAAAATATGTTAATAATAGTTTTTACCTGTATAAGAATGAGTTTTTCTAGATCGAATCAGTCAACCAAATGGTTTACCCTTGTTTCATTTCCAATGTTTACGTTCTTTTCCATTTGATAACTGACCACGGCTAGTTCATGCGTAACCCATCTCTAGCTATAGGAATCAATTAAAGCTCACATGAAAACGGATGAAATGAGGTCGAATTATTCACTTGCAAGTGAATAATTCATTAGCGATGTTTCTTTGCTTATTTTGACAAAACTGAACCAAACTGGTTGTTAAAAGCGAATAATTATTTAACTATTTCACAATCATTAATGATCGAAAAAAAAAATCATATTTTATTTTTTTTTATATCTCGCAGCTAATGCCCCTTTAAATTATTTAATTTTTAGAAGGGGTGTTTCCTGTCTAAAATGATTTTGCGGCTAAATTCCGATTTGTATGGCCCTGTATCTTAAAAGATTTTATATCATATCTGGTGGTTCTAACCTTAAGTCTATCTGCTGTTTCATGTCCTGATTAAATAATTGATATTTGTAAATTCGAGTTTAAATGTTAATAAAATTGTGCAGATACCTAGGACATGTTTTGTGAATAATTTTAAAAGTTTAAAAACGAATATTTCTGACACTCCAGATTGTCAAAGAAAGATGCTTGAATTTTTAAGAGGTCTTCATATGTATTATCGTAGTCAATGTATACAAGTTGAAGGTATGGCATGGTAAACAAGACCGAGGGGTGTCATTATAAACAAGGCTGAAGGATGTCATTGTAATCAAGTCTTAGGGATGTCATTGTAAACAAGTCTGAGGAATGTCATCGTGAACAAGTCTACGGGATGTCATTGTCAACAAGTCTATGGCATGTCATTGTAAACAAGTCTGCATGAAGTAATTGTTAACAAGACTGAGGGATGTCATTTTTTCCAAGTCATAGCGATGTCATTGTTAACAAGTCTAAGTGATGTCATTGTAAACAAGTCTACGGGATGTCATTGTAAACAAGTCTTAGTGATGTCATTGTAAACAAGTCTAAGGTTTGTCATTGTAAATAAGTCTATGGGATGTCATTGTAAACAAATCTAAGGGATGTCATTGTAAACAAGTCTGATGAATGTCATTGTTAACAAGTCTACATGATGTTTTTATAAACAAGTCTACATGAAGTCATTGTAAACAAATCTAAGGGATGTCATTGTAAATAAGTCTATCGGATGTCATTGTAAACAAATCTGAGGGATGTCACTTTAAACAAGAATGATAAATTTCATTGTTTACAAGTCTACTAATGTCTTTGTAAACAAGTCTTTGAGATGTCACTGTAAACAAGTCTGAAGAATGTCATTGTTTACAAGTCTAAGGAATGTAATTGTTAACAAGTCTACATGATGCTTTTATAAACAAGTCTGAGGGATATCTTTGTAAACAAGTCTGAGGGATGTCATTGTAAACAAGTTAGAGGAATGTCATTATATACAAGTCTGAGGGATGTCATTGTATACAAGTCTACTTAATGTAATTGTTAACATGTGTAAAATATGTCATTGTAAACAAGTCTACTTGATGTCATTGTAAACAAGTGCAAGGGATGTCATTGTATTCAAGTCTTAGGGATGTCTTGTATACAAGTCTTAAAGATGTCATTGTATACAAGTCCGAGAGATGTCATTTTAAACAAGTCTGTTTATATCTCAGGAATGTCATTGTATGCAAGTCTAAGGAATGTCATTGTATACAAGTCAGTGGGATACCAATGTAAATGAGTCCGAAGGATTTCACTGTAAACAAGTCTAGGTGATGTTATTGTATAAAATTGTAAGGGATGTCATTGTATACAATTCGTATTAGGCACAACTTTTTGGACCTTTTGGTCCTCAATGCTCTTCAACTTTGTACTTCTGTTGGCTTTCGAACTTTTTTGATTTGAGCGTCACTGGTTAGTCTTCTGTGGACGAAACGCGCGTCTTGCGTATTAAATTTTAAACCTGGTACCTTTTGTTAGCTATTATTCGTATGTTTCTCTGTCCTATATATTCTCCCATATATTTGTATTGTAGTCCTGTCATGTAATGTTGTCATTTTAATGTTATATTTAACATTGCCATAAAAGCGGGAGGTTTGGCTAGCCACAAAACCAGGTTCAACCCACCATTTTTTTCTTAAAATGTCCTGTACCAAGTCAGGAAAATGGCCATTGTTATATCATAGTTCGTTTCTGTGTGTGTTACATTTTAATGTTGTGTTTCTGTTGTGTCGTAGTTCTCCTCTTATATTTGATGTGTTTCCCTCAGTTTTAGTTTGTAACCCGGATTTGTTTTTTTCTCAAACGATTAATGAATTTAGAACAGCGGTATACTACTGTTGCTTTTATTTAGGGATGTCTTTGTAAAAAATTCTAAAGAATGCCATTATATACAAGTCTGTTCGATGTCAATGTAAACAAGTGTAAGGGATGTCATTGTATACAAGAGTAAGGGTTGTCATTGTAAACAAGTCTAAGGGATGTCATTGTATTGAAGTCTAAGGAATGCCTGGACCCTTAAATTGCACAAAGTCATAGAAATACCCGCCTTAAAATCTGTGACTATAGACGCGCGTTTCGTCTTAATTACACTCATCCGTGGTGCTCGAAACAAAACAAATAGGAGCCTGTTGTTAAGGGATTGTCGTTTGTTGGTGTGGTTCATAAGTGTTTCTCGTTTCTCGTTTTTTTATATAGATTAGACCGTTGGTTTTCCTGTTTGAATTGTTCGACACTAGTCTTTTTGGGGCCCTTTATAGCTTGCTTTCGGTATGAGGCAAGGGTCCGTGTTGAAAGCCGTACTTTGACCTATAATTGTTTATTTTTTACACATTGTGACTTGGTGATAGTTCGTTGTGTTTACAATGACATCCCTCAGACTTGTTTTACAAAGACATCTCATAGACACTAGTAGACTTGTAAACAATGACATTCATCAGACTTGTTTACAATGACATCCCTCAGATTTTTTTACAATGACATCACATAGACTTATTTACAATGACAAACCTTAGACTTGTTTACAATGAAATCTCTAAGACTTGTTTACAATGACATCCCTCAGACTTTTTTACAATGACATCACATAGACTTATTTACAATGACAAACCTTAGACTTGTTTACAATGACATCTCTAAGACTTGTTTACAATGACATCCCTCAGATTTTTTTACAATGACATCACATAGACTTATTTACAATGACAAACCTTAGACTTGTTTACAATGAAATCTCTAAGACTTGTTTACAATGACATCCCGTAGACTTGTTTACAATGACATCACTTAGACTTCTTAACAATGACATCGCTATGACTTGGAAAAATGACATCCCTCAGTCTTGTTAACAATTACATCATGTAGACTTGTAAACAATGACATACCATAGACTTGTTGACAATGACATCCCGTAGACTTGTTCACAATGACAGTTTCCTCCATTAAGTGTTCCATGCGGACGACATTGGCCAACATTGGTAAAGACGTAAGATTAAAAGAATTATATTTAATCATCTGAAATGATTTTTAAATGCTGTGAAAAGCGGACGATTTGGACAAAATGTAGCATTAAGGATATAGAACAGTACGTTAATCGACGATCTCCAGATTGTTTTAATAGAAAATTCTGCATGCAACTAGAGCATTATCAACTGTATATGACTATGAAAAACTATATATGTATCATTTATACTATAGAAATAAAACCTAATATTCTGTAGATAGAAGTACACATTTTTAGATATCGCACAAATATTGAATAGTCAATGTATTGTTTACCTATGTGAACACATTTATAACCCCCTTTTGGTCACACAAGAGGAAGCTATATTTAAAAATATCATTGTACTTATTTTGGTTTCCATCCACCCTGTAATTTTTTCGCTTTCAAAATTTCGAACCGATTCAAACTAAACGGTTCCTCTTTCAGTATTTCATCTGTCATGTCCATGAAAAAATCGCCATCAATTTGTTCCGCACAGCACATTTCAGCAAATTTATCAAGCTTTACACTTTTAAGTAGATTTTCAAGTTCAATCATTGTCATGGATCTAAGATTACTCTCTGGTTGGCTAATTCGTGTTATATCTGATCTTTGTTCAAGTTCTTTATTGTCGGTTTCCGATTCTGTATTTGCTCCTTTTTTGGCTTTGACTTGCTCTGTATCTGCGATATTAATATCATATTTAGTCTGATTATCTTTTGATGGAATAGGAGGATCAAGGTATTTCCGTTCTGGTAATGGCGGTGTTTTCTCTCTGTCTAATCTAACATCTACATATTCTCCCGAGGAGCGGTCGGATGTGTTATCGCCATCATCGATTGGATTCAAGTATTCCTCTTGAGTAGATAATCTATCGGAAGTGTGACATTCGGAATACCGGAGTTTAGTTTGCCTTGATGGTGCGTTATAACCATCTGATAATTGTTGGTTGTTACTACTTGTTCTTCCTTTTTCAACCGTTAGCGTTGATGTACAGAGTTCTAAATCAGCATCTGCAAATCCTGAGTCACTAGATGACAATTTATGCGCTCCAGTTTTTCCTTTAGATATGTTCATATCTGAAAAAAATATTTTGATTTGTATTATTTTTATTATTTGGGATTTCACATTAAAGAATTACGCATGTTGTATCAAAGATCAATTTTAAGTAGCACGGAAAGGTTTTCTTTTTATATCTATCTTTTTTTTTTTTGAGTTTATGAGAAAGTTTAACAAATGTTGACAAGATCAATTTTTCCCTATGATATATTAAATATTAAACGATTTTAAAGTTAAAATTGGGACGTCATAAGTTAAAACAGCTATATAGTAGAATAAACTTCACATAAGATTTTACTTGCGGTGCGCTGAAGTGCTTTTGAAATTACGATTTAAATTAATAAATACGAACTAAAGGATATAATATTTGCATTGTTACAATTTCGTGAAATAGCACAATAAAAATAGGTCCACAATTATCTTGACATGATTAACATTTAAACGACTATAGAAGAATACAATAATAAAAGGGAAGTAGAAGGTATTGTAGCGGGCAGGGGCTTGAAATGCTTGACCCAAAAGTTTTACTCGAATTTTATGAGTAGTTTGTAAATTGCTAAGTCAGTATGACAAGATATGATCTGGTCAGTATAATATAGGCATTTGTTAAAAGTAACATGATATATAAGTTTCTATATTTTATTGATTTCGAGAATCAGATATTTTCATTAATATTCAGGATAAACAACAACAATTTTAAGTAGTAAGATAATTAAATTATAGACTCTTAGATGATATGACAAGAATCTATTCAGTATACATGTAACAATTCATCTCTACACTCAAGAGATAAATAATATAATTTTATGATTGCAGGATAACTTTGTCCGTGCAATTCTAATAAAAATAACACTTGTTATTACCAATATAATTGTATGTTGGTATGTTAGAAAAATACATAAAAGGCTGAGTCCTGCTATATTACCAAGAAAATAACTTACATAAAAATAGATAATAATTTCAAGAGAATTTTGTCAAAAGACCTCTTTCTGACATATTTGTATAGTAGTAACTGATACCTCACCAGTTACATAAAAAAATGTTTATTATTATCAGTTATATTCAGAACCTTTCCCGAATAATAACTAACAATGAAATACAGTTTATACCTTAAATAAACTGTTTTGTTTATTATAATTTCAGACCTTTAGGAAATTATCCCTTAATTGCCAAATGTTTTCCTATTTAATTCTATTTATGAGAAAAGACAAACGTTAACAGTAAACGTGAACTACAACTTTAAATTCAAACGTACAATTACAATAATCCTAACTTTAAAAATAACTTGAAATAAAGCTTTGCCAGCAATAATACGATAATTAACCCAAAAGATATTTTAAAACAGTTTTAAGAACTTTCCTACATTTACCAAAAGAATTAAATACTTTAAGCAAAAGATAAAAATGTAGGAGTCCGGCTCCTAAGAGTTCGCTAAAATGAAATATTCCTTTCTAACGTAGAAAACGCGGCTAAATTTACTATTTTCCTTTACAATTTAACCCAAAAAATGAAGTTTGTGAGAAAATTAACCATTTTGACAAAATTAACGACGAGCAAAATAAAATACTAACTGTAACGACCAAAGATTTAAGCAGAACTGCCAAACGAGCGTCAAAATTACGTCAATGTTGGATTGTTGGATTGTTGGCAAAGTTGGTAAATGATTGTTGGATTGCGCGCTTGCTATCCAACTAAATATTTGAATTCTCAAATAAATTACAAAAATCATAATTATATACAATTTTAGTAACAGTTATATTATAAACACATTTTGCATGGTATTAAACAAATTTCTATGGTAACTAAAAATACACCAATACAACTTCACCGGAAGTCCCGATACGTAAACAACATTGCAAAAGTTATGTGTGTCACCGGCGGACCAAATGATAAATATCAAGGATAGTGAGCATTAACATCTGCAAAACATTGAAGACGTTGAACACAAATACTATAAGGAATTACAATGATGATGTGAAAACAGTTGCCAAAACGTAAAAATAGTGTTTTTATTGAAAAATCGTCCTAAGTGACACATGGATTCTACTGCGCATGTCCGTACATTTCATTCATAAAATTCAAGCAAGGTGCGTAAAGTTACTACAGTTGCTAAAGTTGGATCTTCACAAAAATACAAGACATTTCGTTTCAAAATCAACATATGACAGATAGATGTAATAATGGAACGTATAAACTTTACAATACAGAGAAGTTATCGTTATCGATTTATAATCAACTGAAGTGAAAGTGAAAATTGGATTCAACCAAGCGTGATGACCGCATGGCCTAAATTGCAGACGACATTTAGTTGTGGATCATTCGGTGGATTATTACTATGAACTGGTAAATTATAAACATGAATATCAGATTGTTTATCAAATATTCAAATGACAGTAATTCAATATTACTAGAAAAATCATAACATTGTAATTGTTCTAACTTTACTTAATTAAATGTTAATTAAAACTTATTTGCTTCAATTATGAATATGTTTCAGACTACAAGCATTACAAGTAGTATAGTACAAGTTATTTCACACAGTTACTGTTTCCTACATAATAAGACTTTCATAAAATTACAGAATATTAAACAATATGCTTTATTGATAGATACCAACTAAAACATACATTAAAAATATCTTATCCATGTCTATGTAGACTTACATGTATATCACACATGTCACTATAAAATACATGTACCCAGGCTCTGTACTCTACAGTATGTTAAAAGCCATTTTTTCGACCCTATAATTGTAAAACATCGCTAACGAGTAATGGTTTTTTATGGGACCTACTGGGGAGAGACGTCAGATTTGAGAACAATTTCGGTCACTGTGACGTCATAAATATGTCGAAATTGACTTATCCAAAATTTACTCTTTTGACATCATGAACATTGTTTATAAAAGACAACGTAATAAAAGGTATCATTGCAAACTTGTCAATCGAAATCAACTAATTAAACATCGTACAAGTTATACAAGTCATGATATCTTATCAATATTTCAAAAAACAATGGTACACATCGATTATTATGTAAACTCAAATACCAATGAGTATATTGCATGATATTTTTTCAAGTAGCAGGATACAGGTTTTGTTTTTCAGCGGACGCTATGAATATACGCGTTTAATAAAAAGTAAAATAACAAAAAATACCGAACTCCAAGGAAAATTCAAAAAGTCCCTTATCAAAAGCAAAATCAAAAGCTCAAACATATCAAACGAATGGAAAACCAATGTCATATTCCTGACTTGGTACAGGCATTTCGTTATGCAGAAAATGGATTAAACCTAGTTTTGTAGCTATCCAAACCTCGCACTTGTATGACAGTCGCATAGAATTCCATTATATTGACAACAATGTTTGAGCAAAACAAACAGACATAATAGGTAAAAATGTTAAAAATTGGGGAACAGCAGTCATCATTGTGTTATAATCATAACCACTATAAAACCAAATAACCATTTCAATAAAGAAAAACAAAATGGCATATAGACACTCTATATACAAAGTACATAAGCATAAATGAAAGACGAGAATACAAAAATGACCATAGCACAATAACACAATGGCGGGATGTATGAATACACAGCCACTCGAGAATTATATACCAAAAAATGGACTAAACAGTAAAGGTTAAAAATGTACAAAGACAAATAAAAAGAACACTACAACACTTAATTAAGATGATAAACAACGTCAGTTCCTAAAATCTATACTTCAAGACTATCATGTATTATTTGTAAAGTTGATAGGTAATATTTTCCGATGAACTCTTTTTTTTAGGAAAAGGACGAAACGTTCTTTGACATAACTCATTAACTTTCTGCTCAGACACTGATAACGTTTTGTAAAGTCTGAGTAGCAGCTGCTAGCTCTTGAACACCAAATGAGTTGGGAAATGAATATCCCATATGCAGGTGAAGTGGTATATTAGTGCTAAGGTGGGAGGAAATTTATAATTTCAAAATTAAAATCACATGCTTGTCATAGATTCTGGTACTGAGATGACCATTTATGTCAAATTCGAGGTAAAAGTCTAAAACTGAGCTTATAATAGCTTCTTGTCATCATAGGCTGTTCTAGCGTATCGATAAACCTGAAGACCGAAAGCGGAATTTTCTTTAAATTAATTATATAAACAGATTTTTTTATTTTTTTTTCAAATTATTTAGTATATTTGACAATTTAAAACCATTCACAACTTTCTACCATATATTTTGATATCATAGAACAACCTATTATTTCGTATACATACAACAAACCCAGTAAAGTTTGATTTTTAGTTATACGCCAGTCACATCATACTTCAATATAGAAATTAATGCTCCTTCAACATGAGACTGTATGACACCGAATTTTAGATATAATCCCTATGACCATGTTATTACAGTAGACCCCAACATCGTTCCAGACCGAGAGGCTTAAACCTTTTAAAAAAGGACCAAAATAGTTTTGAAACAGTGTCGTCAGGTCATTAAGATGCTCTTTCATCCTATTGTAAAATATTGTGTAAATATGAGGAATCGGATAAAAAATCTCTTGATTTAAATTTGAATAAATATATGAATATTGTGGATATTGGAATATCACTTTTTGAAAATAATTTAGAAATTAGTAAGTAAAAGTCCCTAATAAACCCATTTCTAGAATAAAAAAAACTTCAGGTCCTTGTAAAGCTATTTGTGTTCGTACTGGCCGACAAAGCAGCCAACAATGGACGTAAATACTACACGGACGTTCTTAAGTATGAAATAATATTGTTTTCCACTATTATGGCCGTATGATCGTAAAGAGTCAAATAGTAAACAATCATATCATTACCACATCTCAGCTTAAGGCCTCCTCTCAACATTTGAATGTCAATTCTATTTATTGGCTACCTTAACTACACAAGGCATCGGTCAAATATCCTTTCATTACGGCCTCTAGTGAGAGTTCTACAGCTAATTGATTCGGTTGACAGTTTTTGACACTTCACTTTCTCACAATCTAATTAAACAAAAGTATTCCTATTTTATTAAAAGGTCTTTTGAAAAATTTGATTGCAAATTTATTTGCTGCAACTCGTATAAACCTTTCTTCGGTAGTGAAAAAAGGTAAATATGCTAGAAATATTTACTGGAAGCGTGATCAATTGATTAAAGCTGTAATTTTCTCCTTGACAACATCTATGTACGTTTCGGCAATAAAGTTTACCAACAGGTTGTAGGTACTTATTGTGTCCATTTAATAGCAGACGTGTTTCTGTTACCATTACCGTGATAATATTGTTTCGTTAAATAATCAAAAATTCCCTAAATAACTGCTGAAATTTACGAAAAGAAACTTACTTTAACTAAATTCAATATAGACAGCAGCAACTGCCTTTCCCGATATTTAAAACGGGAAACTGTATGCTAAAATTTAAGACAAAGGAACGATTTATGTTTCCTGTTATTGGACGATGAGGTTCCTTGGATCAGTACACGGTGCTTATATTAACCAACTTTGCTATGCCCATGTCTGTAGGGACGTTATAGATTTCAATGAATGTAATTTGTGTATTACTGGTAAATAATTAATTCAAGGACTTCATTACCACAGGTTACTTAAAACCATTACTAAATTATATTATAGATACAAATATTTGGTTTAGAATTCTGACTGAACATGTAAAAAACGTATTAATAACAGAATATCACCTTCTTATTTCACGATGTTGTTTTTAGAGCCCGTCAATTTAGATACGATCCATATAAGCTTATCGATTCGTTAATTAATTTAACATTATACTAAGATCTTTACGTATTGTTTTCATCGGTACTATAATTGATTTTTGTTGTCAATAACTAAAAATATAACTAAATATGTATTGCTTTACATCCATTAACTGTTACGGTCCTACATCCTTTCGATACTAATATTTTGGCATGGAACAAGGCCATGTTTTTATGCCCCACCTAGGGGCATTATATTTCTCGGTCTGTGCGTCTGTTCGTTCGTCCGTCCGTCCGTCTGTTTGTTCGTTCGTTCGTTCGTCCGTCTTTCTGTCCCGCTTCAGGTTAAAGTTTTTGGTCAAGGTAGTTTTTGATTAAGTTGAAGTCCAATCAACTTGAAACTTATTACACATGTTCCCTATGATATGATCTTTCTTATTTTAATGCTAAATTAGAGTTTTGACCCCATTTCACGGTCAACTGAACATAGAAAATGATTGTGCGAGTGGGGCATCCGTGTACTATAGACACATTCTTGTTCTAGATAGTTTATGACGTCTTTACACTAAAGCCATTGGATGTGTACTTATTCATATTTTTATGTCTTAGATACATGATTTTTTTATTAGTTATTATTGGCTTGGAACTAGCTTTAAGTAACTGTGAGTACTCTCAGGTCTGTACTTTGTGTTTTTAGAGTTTTTGTTAAGTATTTTTGTGCTTTGTATCGACCTGATGAGTCAAGCCCCTTCTAATAATTTTTTAGTTAAATTTTGTCCTTGTGTTTTACTGTCACTACTGTCCCAGATTAAGGGCGTGGTTGTGCGCCCGGAAATATGATTCACACCGCCAAATTTTGAATGTTCCAATCCGAAGTCAGGAGCCTGTACTTCAGTGGTTGTCTTTTGTCGCTGCATATTATATTTGTGTTTCGTTTATTGTTTTGTACAGTTTGTTCTTATTCTGTGCTGTTGCACCACTATCCCAAGTAACGGGAGGGTTTTGCACAAACAAACATGTTTATCTCCGCCACATTCTGTATGTGCCTTTTGGTTTGCCAAAACCTTGCAGTGGTTTTCGTTTGTTGTTGTATGTTTTACTTGTTTATTGTTGAAGGCCGTATGGTGACCTATAGTTACTAAAATCTACGTCATTTGGTCTCTGGTGGATAGTTGTCTGATTGGCAATCATACCAAATTTCCTTGTTTGATATATATATGAATTAAAATTGCCCTTTTACATTTTTTTCTTTTGCAAAATGGAATACGAGCCAAGGCCATACACAAGGATATATCATATTAATTTTAATATCTTTTATAAACCATTTTGTAGTAAAATACCGTTTTGGGTAAAGACTTGGCTCCTGTCCAAATGATATTGAAATGCTTTCAAAATCATGATATTGTAGAAGATTTTGCAGTTTTACATTAGAACAAGTTGTTTGAAGCCCTAAAGTAAATAAAAAGGCAAAAACGATAAAACGTAAATAGTGATGTGTGGCAGACTTACTTGTAAACATTTGAAGAATGTGATTTGATTGAAGTATCATACTTTTTGTTTTCCGAAATGTCCAAAAAGTACAATAAAACATGTTCTTTCATTCAGGTTTGTATAGGTAATGATACCTGTTGTCCTACCTTAAGTTTTTGTTCTCTTTGTAACATAATCTAACATTGGAAACAAAAATCGGTACTTGGAAACGGACTATTCAAAGATCCAAAAGAAATGGCCTTATAATAAACTCATAATAAATATCATGCTTCTAATTTTGTGCGCCAGACGCTAGTTTCGTCTACAAAAGACTCATCAGTGACGCTCGAATGGAAAAAAGTTTAAGCTTTGCAATTTGTGAACCTTATATAGTGAGCTTTTTATAGCTGACTGTGTGGTATGGGCTTTGATCATTGTTGAAGGCCGTACGGTGACCTATAGTTGTTAATTTCTGTGTCATTTGGTCTCTTGTGGAGAGTTTTCTCATTGGCAATCATACCACATCTTCTTTTTATACTTTTGTTATCAACTGTATATGAAGAAAATGTTTTCTATCAAATTGTCCCTTAAGGACCACAGAACAATATGTTTAAGACATCATGTATACCAAATGAAAAAACAAACAAGTCTAGCCTACCAAAAAGGAGGATAATCCAGCTGTATTTATATATATAAATGGATATGAAAAATTTCCTTTTGATTTAATGGAATGAATATTCGAATCTTTTAATCGTTTCGAACGAAGTTAATCGATAAAAGCTCACGTAGTGCTATTTCCATTTGTAATGACTGGTTAAGTAGTTGAAGATTAGATAAAGGTAGATTGTGTGTTATTTGATTGATGCAGGAAGTATTAACAATTTATTTGATTAATTGCAAATTAGGTCACATCTTATCTAGTAATAGTACATTTTTATATAATAACTAATAACTAAAAGAGTTCCCTTTTTATCATTTCTTCACTACTTATTCTCTATCTATTTTACTTACTTTGTGGTCAACATAGGCATTGTAGGGTAAAGGATTTTTAACAGGACTTTCAGAAAGGGGAGAGACAGGTGCAAATCTGACAATTCTATTCGAATTTGGAGCGGCTGTCAACAGATATTGTTACGAAACTAAGAACATGATTTTCAAAAAGTGGGCCGGTGAAAACAATACACGTTTATCGCATAAATTTTAAGAATAAGTTTATACAATAACCAAGAAGATAACATTGATCTTATTTTGATTTACGAGCCCTTAAAATAACATGCCCGTAAAAAATGTATGTGATTTACGGTTTGGTATAATATTTCGTCAGGTGCAGACAAACTTCTAAACCAAATATTTGAATCTATGCAAAAATAAGTAGATTTGAGGTGACGACTTTCAATTTATTGTATTGGCATCAGCAGAACGCATGGTCGTTTTTGTTATTAACTGGATAGCAATATATGGTAATTATGTGTTATACTATTGAAAATACAATCATTGTTAGTCCTGATAAAGACATTATTCAAAGTTCTTTCAAAAATACTTAAATGATAACGTTTCGAAATAAACTTTTACAAAGAACCAATTAGTTTACATCCATCGTATATCTTAACTAGTCTTATACACTCTAGCAATAGTTAATTCCATTATGTTTTTAAATACTTTATAACAAAATTAAACAACAAGTTCTTTAAAAATTGCTATGAAACCAGTGAAAATGATGCAACAAGTAACCTAATTGAAACAGAGCTGCAATGAAAATTGAAGGTTTTTTTTGTGTAGTTTACAAGATACCTTCAAACGTTCAGAAGAGGTTTTATGATAATAATAAATAATGCTATGCTTGTCTTTTGTTCTACACTGATCCTACGGTCGTGAATGTAGAATTATTGATAATTTCATTCTTAAGAACTTTCGTGTGGTATTTACGTCACACCACTACCAAATTGTTGTTTGTTTTTTCGGCCGATACGAACGCAAATCGCTTCGCCCGTTCAAGTGTTCTATGCACTTTGAAATTAGATTCTTGTTAAGTTAAATTTAGACAGCTGGATGATCGATCAATTTTTGTTACAGTATTGCAAAGCACGAGATCATAAGGTTATGCTACAAAGGTTCATAGGTCTTACCTATATAATGCTGTCGTCCTGCATTTAATCTAGATACTGGGGTAGAACACTTTCTACCAAGCACAGAAAATACCACTTGGTCACCTTGTGATTTTTCAAATAAAAATATTGTAGAAAACTTTTCGCCAATCTGACTGTTGTCTATACGTCTTCTGATTTTCACTGCTGTCGGGTCGACTAATTCACAACACTTAACTTGGTGTCGCAGTTCAAATCCTGATAACGGAGGACCAGTTTTGAGTTCGGATGTAAACAATAGAAAACAGTTTGTTGTAAATGACTCCAAATCGAGTTCATTAGAACATAGGTACGGTAATCCTAATCTGTATAGACTTTCGTCAACTAGTCTGACTTGCCGTGGTAGAGGAAAGTTTTCTAACAACTCGCGTGGTGTGTAATGATTTGGGTCTTCAAGGCCCTTGAAGGTATATTTACATGTAGACGGTATCTGAATTTCACAGTTATTACGGTTACAAAGCACAACATTTGACGTTTTCGTGGTTATCCTAACATTGGTATAAGTCTGCTGTCCACTTTTGTCTATTGCACCTGAAGATGTTTCTATACACTGTATCGTATTAAATTCGAGTTTCTCGCCACTGTTAACTCTGACTGTACAGTCTTCTTTACCCACTGCAAAAAAATCATTATTGCAGGAAAAAAAGCGAGGATATGCACGACACAACTCGTCAATCGTTTTATATGTTTCCCCATTGCAATGAATGTCTGCAAATAATTCCTGATTTCCAGGGTTTAAATATATTTTTTCGTGTCTGTCTGTAGTTTTTGTACTGCTATGAACATTAACATTTAAGTAATCTCCATCACCAGCACAAAGTACTAGTTGTTCACATAGTAAAACACAGATTTCTGTTCCAGCAGGAACTTGTTCTCCTGTTACTGTTACTATGTTACAATCCAATATAACGTTTTGTGGACACAGTTTTCCTTGAACTGCTGACAAATCCATTGCTTATGTGCTCCTACAGGTCTGTTGGTGTCTCGCTTTACACATAAACATATGTATATATCTATGTATCTACATATATATTATAATTATTCGAATTCCTATTCTCTTTCCTAGTGATCTGTAAACAACGAACAAAATACATGTAGTAAGTATGTCTTAATAGACCAGGAAGAATATATATTATATAACTTTTATCTGTAAAGTACGGTAAATCCAGTGATGTTTACAGTTGTTATGTCTTGTCTTGTATGTTGTACATTGATCACAAGATCATAAGAAAACGTATCTTTTTATAACAGGTGTAGAAGAAAACAGGAAGTGATTATCGAGTTATTTTTAGCTTTTTGTTCGCCCTTTTGAATTAAACATATTTGAATAACACATAAAAGGTATATTTACTGTATTTTCAAAAGAATGACTAATAAAGCGTTAACTATAAACAACAGTTAAGCTATTAAAAAAAGTATATACTCGTGCAATGATTGATAAAGTAAAACATATTGAATTATACTGAATTATGTTAATTTTCCTTTTCATTTATTCAGTACGTGACACTTGTTGGCTTGAAAATTTCCTTTAAAGTAATAAGTAGTTTCTGGTACTTATGATACAATCACGGAACTCGGCTTACGATATATAAAGTGGTAGTTGAGAAAAGGATAGTATATAAAAACAAATTAACAAAAAAATATAACATAAATACCGAACTCCATGGTAAATTCAAAATGGGGAAGTCCATAAAAACTAACAAAATAAAACGTCATGAACAAACATAACGAGTGGAACACAACTGTCATATTTCTGACTTGGTACAGACATTTTCCGAAGGAAATGGTGGGTTAAACATGGTGGACCTACATTCTTTACAGTTTCTTTTATCTTAAGATTATGAGTTTTAACTATAGAATAGTTCAACCTAATTATACATTGTAAATTATAGAAATACAAACCCGTCAAGAAAAGTGTTCAGTTAAGGAAACACAAAATTTCGAAATGGGGACTAAGCCATTTTAAAACAAACAATCACAAGCTCTTTGAGAGCTTTCAAAATCGACTGTTTACATACTTACATACTGTACAAACACGCTTCCTACATATTCAAGCAGATGAAAAGTACACACATGACAAGACAAGTACTAAGTTCATACACGCAATACAAATAAATTAGTTATAGAAATATGAGAAAATCACTTTGAGCTTAAAAGAGCATGTATTTTCAAGATATATATTGATATATATTGAATGCTGTACAGAGTAATACAAGTGAAGCACAACAGGCATGATGCACACAACACTAGTACTAAACTGACATGAACTGCTATTTGGATCCCATGCTTCAATTACATTCCTGAACTGTTACACGGATGTTCCCTGTCCATAATGATTTTGTAGCACATTTCAAATTTGTATGACCCTGTATCTTGAAGAACTTCATATCTTACCTGATGGATCTAACCCCAAGTTCATCTGATGTTTCATGTCCTGATTTAATACATAGTTGTAAATCGAGTTTTAATGTTGATAAGGTATAGCACATACCTAGGACATATTTGTGATTATTTGAAAAATTATCAATGTAACTTCGGATTTTTACAGTGTGAGTCTTGGTGCAGTTTTGATGTGTTTTATGGTATACATTGTATACAAATCTAAGGGAAGTTCTTACTTTTGGGGTTCTAAATTGCCATATAAAACTCATCAAAGATATCACGCTTATGTTTTATTACCGCAGATGCATGTTTCGTCTTCAAACGACTCACTAGTGGCGGTCTAATCAAAACCGTTTGGAACGCTCTATTAAATATGAGTCGAAGAACACTCAAAAACCGAAGTAAGTTGGCTTATATGCAATCAGATAGTGTATCTATTAAAAATAGTATGCTTTGCAAATCCGAATATATCAATAATTTCTGAAGACTACAACATTTTTTTTATATAACACAAAACTTATTGTATATTTTAATATGACGTGTTACTCTTGCCTTATAAATAACAGCGTGATTAAAATCTCGATATATCTATACTTAGCACTGACTCAGAGATGCAAATATTAATTTTATTTAATTTATCTAAGGAGATTTGTTAATATATTTTCACTATTTGTAGTTTGACATTTTTTTTTTGCCTACCATTATTAATCAGAACAATTTTTAAAGATAATTGAAGTAATGCTTTATGAAATACTTGTCCGTATTAAATACATGTCCGTATGAAATACATGTCTGTTTGAAATGCATGTCTGTATGAAATACATGTCTGTATGAAATACATGTCTGTGTGAAATACATGTCCGTATGAATAAATGTCTGTATGAAATACATATATGTGTGAATTACATGTCCGTATGAAATACATGTCTGTATAAAATACATGTCTGTATCAAATACATGTCCGTATGAAATACATGTCCGTATGAAATACATGTCCGTATGAAATATATGTCTGTATGAAATACATGTCTATGTGAAATACTTGTCCGTATGAAATACATGTCTGTATGAAGTACGTGTATGTGTAAAATACATGTCTGTATGAAATACATGTCCGTATGAAATGCATGTCCGTATGAAATACATGTCCGTATGAAATACATCTCTGTGTGAAATACATGTCCGTATGAAATACATGTCTGTGTGAAATACATGTCCGCATGAAATACATGTCTGTGTGAAATACATGTCTGTATGAAATACATGTCCGTATGAAATACATGTCCGTATATAACACATGTCTATATGAAATACAGGTCTGTATGAAATACATGTCTGTGTAAAATACATGTCTGTATGAAATGCATGTCCGTATGAAATACATGTGTGTATGAAATACATGTCTGTATGAAATGCATGTGCGTATGACATACATGTGCGTATGAAATATATTCCGAAGAAACGCTGCTGATATTAGAGTGCAATTAGGCATGCATATATCGTTTTCTATACGAGAGAGGCATAATATACCAAAGTGTTATTCAAACGCATAAGTCGAACACAAATTTACAACGCAATGGAAAAAACCCGAAAAAGGACGCAAAGACAAACAACAATCTACAAATCAAATGTTGTCATAAGTATTAACTTGACAGTACACGTTTATTACTAGTTCCTGAAAGATAGCATGAATATTTCATCATATACTAAACTAATTTTAAGTTTTAGTGTCGTACTGTGAAGTGAAAGGCGAAAAGAAATTTAAAACTAATTGTCCCTCCAGTCACACACGATGTGGGTTTTTTTTTACTAAAGAAATTTCACCAAATGAATTTTTAGATGGATATAAACGATATTAACGACTTTGAGAGAAACATATTCAATAATGAGATGACTTTCACTTTTAAAAAAAAATCAATGCAGTTTGTTAGTGTTTAACCAATATCAGGATCATAATTGCTCCTTTTCAAATGAAAAAAAATATACAACGTTTCATAACGCAACGGAAATATGGATTAACTTAATAATCAGTTTTATCAGGATGATTATATCAATTATCAATTTTATAAAATTAAACAAACAACCACTTTATATGTCTTATGTCCGAAGCTTTTTCTGACATTATCTTCATCAGGAATGCTGCAAAACAATAATTTGAAAGCCGAAGATAACGTTAATTAAGTTAAAGGTAAGTTTTATACCTGTGCGATAAACGTCTTAGATTTAAAATCATTGTAAAATACATAATATTGTTATATTGATATATTGCACACCAGTTGAATGGAATATTATTTATACTGGAAGTTCACCGGAATGTTCAAAGTTTGATATAACAATATGTTCAATGTTTCCAGCCTTCTCTCCTCTCCATAGTTTTGTGTTATATGCAAATGCTTACATTTCAGATTCAATCATTGACTGACTTCACATTCCTCAATCATTTTGTTTCAGTACTAGTATTTTATTACAAAACACTTTTGGTATGAAGGTCAATTGCATTTTCTTGTTTACTGAATGTGCTTGAAATTTAAAGGTTTCTTTTTCTTTTTGGTAACCAGTACATCAATCATGCTACTTTTAATCTTAAATGACCATTTTAAATTTATGCATTTTCTATAAAAATTAGAGGACTTTAATACTGAGTGTGTACAAATATAAAACGAAATTAAATTGATGATTTTTATAATTTCATGATGCATTATCTGTTTTTGTTTCATTTATGAATTTCATTGAAATTCAGTTTGAATTTCAGCAGAAACTTCCTTTCTTACATATTAAATTTTAAATTACTATTAATGATCATCGGTTATAATTGTTAAATCTATCTGGTAAATTAATCGACTTTTCACACAATAGCAACTATATATCTGTGAAAGGTAAACGATTATCCCTTATAACCTTATATCTGTTGTATTTGTCCATCCTAGGGTCCAAATATTTCTTAATATAAATCTAGAATAAAATATCTACTCCGAAAAAAATGCACCAGATATATTACCAATTGTTTTGTTGGAAGCGTAACTAAATCTCAGCATACATTCCAAAAATGGAACACTGCATATTTCTTTAAACAGTCATTTCCTAAATGAAATAGAAAAGATAGTTGTGTTCTATAAACTGAAGAAAAGTGGGAGGGATGAACCTTTATAGAGGAAAATCTAAACCCAGAACATTTTAACAAAACTTCTACAAATCATCTATATAAAATTATTAAACTTGTTCTCATTATAAAATAGAGAGATGCGGTATGATTGCCAATGAGGCAACAATCCTACAGAGTCCAAAACGAAGCATATTTAAGCAACTATAGGTCACCGAACGGGCATTAACAACGGACAAAACTTATTCCGTATAGGCAGCTATAAAATGCCCCGTCACGAAAAAGGTGAAAAAATTCAATAGAAAGGAAACAACGGCCTGATTAATGACAAAACAACAAACGAAAAACAAATATGACAGACAGCGACCAACGACAAACTCCTTACTTGGGACAGGGCGGGGTTAAACATGTTTTTGAGAACGCAATCTTTCTGGTGTAGCATCAACATTTAAAGCAGCGCCTGCATACGGAGTATATATCTCCCAATTGATACGATATTCCCGGGCTTGTGTTTCCTATCATGATTTCCTTGATAGAGGATTGCTGCTCACAAGGAAGCTATTAAACCAAGAGTTCCAAATGGTGAAGTTGAAATCATCCCTTCGTAAATTTTACGGACGCCATCACGAGTTGGTTGACCGTTATGGAATAACCGTTTCACAGATGATATCGGATATGTTCCTTATGTCGTAACTACAATACCCTTCCCTTTTCACGAATGTGACTTACCGAATTAGACTATTTACCGGATTTGTAATAACATAAGCAACACGACGGGTGCCACATGTGGAGCAGGATCTGCTTACCCTTCCGGAGCACCTGAGATCACCCCCAGTTTTTGGTGGGGTTCGTGTTGCTTAGTCTTTAGTTTTCGATGTTGTGTCATCTGTACTATTATTTGTCTGTTTGTCTTTCTATTTTTGGCCATGGCGTTGTCAGTTTGTTTTCGATCTATGAGTTTGACTATCCCTCTGGTATCTTTCGTCCCTCTTTTAAAGAAAAACTGTAAAAATCAGTTGGAAATGGCTTTACTTATCAGATCGGCACGATGTAAAAGAAGAAAACAACAACAAAAAAAAATTCCAACATAAATAGCATAAAGACGAAAAACACAAAGGACCGATCTAAGAGTACTCACAGTTACTGAAAGCTAGTTTAGTTCAAACCCAATAACAACTTATAATGAACTGGACTAGCAAGGAATTAATTTCAAAATTGCTTGAAATCTTCTGAAACATACATAACCTTCTTTAACCCATATAACAAGGAAATAATCATTTTTACTCAAATATTGAGAATTTATGATTTTTTTTCCCTGGAAGATCAGTATCTTACACATCAAGTCAACAATTAGATGTAACTACTTCCCGTGATGCAAAGTTGACTCACCACGTAAAAAATACTGTTTAAAATATTACAATGCATTAAAGAGTCCTAAGAGAAAAATTTTTAAAGATGAACATACAAAATTTAGAAAGTGTGGGACAATTGGGGTATTTGCTTTTTAATCAAATCCAGGAAAACAATTCAACTGGAAGCTGCGAAATTATAACAGGATTGCCAATCTTTTTTCATGTCGATTATCTATATTTATAGAACCCGTTCACAGTAGAAGATACAGAAGACAAGTCCATTATAAGATATACAATGGTCTTGTCCCACAATGTGTGTGTGTTTTACTTCCCCAAATTATACAAAGTACAACTGATTATCCACTGCGTAATGGCAATGATTTAATATCACCGCTTTGTAGACTCTCCTTAACAAATTGTACATTTATTCCATCATATATCAGCGAGTCGAACAAACTTGTAATTGGGTTTAAACTAGCTTTCGCTAACTGTGAGTACTCTTATTTCGGTGCTTTGTGTCAATTGTTTTTATTTTAGTAGTGTGCCTCGTACCGATTTTTTGAGTTAAGTCAGTAGATACTGATTTTTACATTTTGTTCCAATGTTGTGCTGTAACACCACACAAAAACTCTAACCACTCTCAGATTAGGGGAGGGTTGAACGCTCATTATATGGTTAACCCCGCCACATTCTTTATGTGTCTGTCCCATGTCAGGAGCCTATATAGTTCAGTAGTTGTCGTTGGTTCATGTCTGTCATATTTCTTTTTTCGTAAATTGTTTTGTTATAGACTAGGTTGTTAGTTTTCTCGTTTGAATTATTTCAAATTTTCGTGTCGGGTCCTTTTATTGCCGACTATACGGTATGGGTTTTTTTCACATTAATGAAGGTCCTATAGTGGCCTATAATTGCTTACATCCACTTCATTTGAAATGTGGTAGATAGTTCTTATTGGCAATCATACCACATCTCCTTATTTTTATACTGATAATTCTATTCTTACCCTTGCTACCTTTCTTATTTCCAACGTTCTTTGTTGAATAACAACCAAACACTGTATATAGTCATTTCATATATGGTCCGGAGGAATTGCATGTTATCTAAGCTCAGCTGCACTGTTCAGCTTCATTTCTGAATAATAACCTTCTAGAATCAAATGTAGTACAGTCAAAATTATGTATGTGGCACTCCTCGTTAGGAATCATTTCATTTCTTCTTTGATTGTAATACAAACACCAATATTAGGAACGATCTACTGACTAACAATTTGAATAAGATGTAAGCCTCATAACCAAGACAAGATGACTTGATATCTATCATGTTGATGCTATACGGCAATTGGGGGATTTAAGAGCTTTCTTTTCTTTTCTCTTTATATATAATTAATTGGGAAATTTTTTTAAAGAATGTCAATTATTTGAATTGCTTCGTTTTTTTTAAAATTAATACAGTATCAAACTTAGACTTTAAGATAAATAAAAAAGTAATGGAAAAATGTATAGTATAAGCTAACCAATTAGCATGCCGGAACCTGTATCCTTTACAGTTTCTTTAAACTTAAGATTGTGATTTGTTGAAAAAAGACATATTTCTTCTTTTACGAATTGTAAATTCTAGAAATACAAGATTGTCAGGAGAAGTTTGCAGTCGACCATGTGCTAGAAAATCGATACATGATACCAAGCAAACGACATGTCCAATTGGTCTAATTGTTGCAGAGTGATGTTTTCTCACCAAAACCATTGATTTAAGACATAAAATGCAAAACATTAGACTAATAACAATACTTTTTACTCCAAATTTCTTAAACGTCATTTTTTTTTATCTGAAAACATGAATCATAAACAAAGTCTGATTAAAATTATGAATCCCTTGGAGATATTGGAATACTTTCTCATCTTCAGAACTGTGTTTCGATTCTTTTGTCTTTTTCCTAACAAAAATGTTGATCCCTTAGTCTAACAACACCGTATTTTGCCATTTTCCTACTTCGGTTTTCATATATAGATATAGGAAGATGTGGTGTGAGTGCCAATGAGACAACTCTCCATCCAAATAACAATTTATAAAAGTAAACCATTATAGGTCATATATAGATATAGGAAGATGTGGTGTGAGTGCCAATGAGACAACTCTCCATCCAAATAACAATTTATAAAAGTAAACCATTATAGGTCATATATAGATATAGGAAGATGTGGTATGAGTGCCAATGAGACAACTCTCCATCCAAATAACAATTTATAAAAGTAAACCATTATAGGTCATATATAGATATAGGAAGATGTGGTATGAGTGCCAATGAGACAACTCTCCATCCAAATAACAATTTATAAAAGTAAACCATTATAGGTCATATATAGATATAGGAAGATGTGGTATGAGTGCCAATGAGACAACTCTCCATCGAAATAACAATTTATAAAAGTAAACCATTATAGGTCATATATAGATATAGGAAGATGTGGTGTGAGTGCCAATGAGACAACTCTCCATCCAAATAACAATTTATAAAAGTAAACCATTATAGGTCATATATAGATATAGGAAGATGTGGTATGAGTGCCAATGAGACAACTCTCCATCCAAATAACAATTTATAAAAGTAAACCATTATAGGTCATATATAGATATAGGAAGATGTGGTGTGAGTGCCAATGAGACAACTCTCCATCCAAATAACAATTTATAAAAGTAAACCATTATAGGTCATATATAGATATAGGAAGATGTGGTGTGAGTGCCAATGAGACAACTCTCCATCCAAATAACAATTTATAAAAGTAAACCATTATAGGTCATATATAGATATAGGAAGATGTGGTGTGAGTGCCAATGAGACAACTCTCCATCCAAATAACAATTTATAAAAGTAAACCATTATAGGTCATATATAGATATAGGAAGATGTGGTATGAGTGCCAATGAGACAACTCTCCATCCAAATAACAATTTATAAAAGTAAACCATTATAGGTCATATATAGATATAGGAAGATGTGGTGTGAGTGCCAATGAGACAACTCTCCATCCAAATAACAATTTATAAAAGTAAACCATTATAGGTCATATATAGATATAGGAAGATGTGGTGTGAGTGCCAATGAGACAACTCTCCATCCAAATAACAATTTATAAAAGTAAACCATTATAGGTCATATATAGATATAGGAAGATGTGGTGTGAGTGCCAATGAGACAACTCTCCATCCAAATAACAATTTATAAAAGTAAACCATTATAGGTCATATATAGATATAGGAAGATGTGGTGTGAGTGCCAATGAGACAACTCTCCATCCAAATAACAATTTATAAAAGTAAACCATTATAGGTCATATATAGATATAGGAAGATGTGGTGTGAGTGCCAATGAGACAACTCTCCATCCAAATAACAATTTATAAAAGTAAACCATTATAGGTCATATATAGATATAGGAAGATGTGGTGTGAGTGCCAATGAGACAACTCTCCATCCAAATAACAATTTATAAAAGTAAACCATTATAGGTCATATATAGATATAGGAAGATGTGGTGTGAGTGCCAATGAGACAACTCTCCATCCAAGAAACCATTATAGGTCATATGAATGTTTTTCCTATTCCTATTATTTTATGACACAATCTAGCTCAAAGTTGTGTGTCATTACTTTTGTTGACACGTGTAGTTCATATTATGCACAACATTAATCAAATAGCCCTTTGAGCGTTCCCGGTGAAGGTAAATCCAGGTAAGCACTTCGGACGCATGAAATTTATAATGTGTTGTTTTCATTTTTTACAGCACTGGGTCGATACCTGTGCTGGTAGACTATCAGTCCCGGAGGGTATCATATAGTCAGTACTTCGGTACTGACATGATTTATAACAAAGCTTTCTAAATTGTCCGTTTATAAATTTTGAAATTATAAAGAAACAAATGTTTTAACTACCTCAGGCAAAGTTGACATTAGATGGATTTGACTAATTTTTTTTAAGTCCTTATATTTATTTGTCATATAGCTCTTCAACTGTTTCGGTTTTTATACATCCTTGACTTTCAAATATTCGGCTTTGAGCGTTCCTGATAAAGTTAATCCAGA
This sequence comes from Mytilus coruscus, assembly GCA_017311375.1. Taxonomy (NCBI): domain Eukaryota; kingdom Metazoa; phylum Mollusca; class Bivalvia; order Mytilida; family Mytilidae; genus Mytilus; species Mytilus coruscus. Next base: position 16,500,309 of record CM029595.1, read on the forward strand.
AAAGCGCTTCGGACTCATGACATTTATAACTTTTTGTTTTCTTTTTCTAGCACAATGTTATACAAAACCAAATAATTATTCATGAAAAAAGTAAAATAACAAAATACCGAACTCCAAGGACAATTAAAATCGGAAAGTCCCTAATCAAATGGCAAAATCAAAAGTTCAAACACATCAAACGAATGGAAAACAACTGTCATATTCCTGACTTGGTACAGGCATTTCCTTATGTAGAAAATGGTGGATTAAACCTGGTTTTATAGCTAGCTAAACCTTTCACGTGTATGACAGTCGCATAAAACTCAATTTTACATATTTAAACAAGAATAAATTAAATGATATCAAATGAAAGTGACAAATCAATATTTTCACAGCACTACATTAAGCATTAAACAATAAAAAAGGATGTCTTTGCCATAAAATAAGATTAATATAGTAACAAATGCATTGCATTTGATGCTGAAGAGTACGGGTTAGTTAGTCGTGTATAATTTAATTACGTCTTCCTTTTAATAATAAAAAGGTATTTTTTCAGTAGTTGTTCGTCAATTCCTTGTTTCACTCAAGTTTTTACACATTAATAAATGTGCATTACGCATTAGGCGTAAAATTTAAACGTTTTCCTTACATGATAATAAATAAAAAGTTAATTATGAAAATTTCTCAACTAAACACAGGTTAATTTACATATTCTTTAGCTAGATGCAAATACTCAAATGACCTTGTAGATGTGGCGTAATCTTCAATCGGGAAAAATCTCGATTGCATGTGACTCAATCCATTTGTCAGTCAAATACAACAAAAAAATCGTCCTTTCCTTTCGTGGGAAGGGATTTTCAAATCTTCTCTGTAATCTTTAATAGGGAAAACAACTCCTACATTGTAACAATGGCATATATACAAACTAACGCCTACATTATAACTATTAGTAGTATTTGGCATATGTACAAACCATGGTATCCTATACGGAAGAAGTCAATCTTTTGCGTGCTGAAATGTATGAAACAATTCTTTCGAGGAGAATATGATTGACAGCACAAATCCTATAGTTGGATACAAATCCATCTATATATCTTCTTATTTCAAGCCTAGGACACCAAAAACGAAGAAAACGTTAATCAGTTTGGAGGGAATATAGAGAGATCGCAAAATAAAAAGATACATTAATAGTAACTGATGATATTTCAACCTACCATCGTAGGTTTGCAAGAGCCGACAATCATCTTAGCTGTATTTTCCAAAACCTTTCGGAATTTTAGGTCCTCAATGCTCTTTAACTTCGAACTTTATTTGGCTTTTCAACTTGTCTTTTTGGTTTACTAAACGGGCGTCAGGCGTACAAAATTATAAGCGATTTGTCTTTGGTGAATGTTTTTTTTTCTGATACCTTATACTCACCAGTATCCTACTATGCGCCATAAATTTATAGAAATACTAGATTACTGAGGATTTACTCAATTATTTAAAGAACTCACTGGAGGCAGCACTATCTTAGATCTTATAGTTACAAATCCCCTAGCTTGTTTCCGTATAACAGAAAGCATACCATGCATATTAGATCATGGTATATTATATACTGAAATAGATATTACATCAGCTGAACACCGGAAGAAACATTACTATTTATCATTATATCACAAAAAAGTTGAAAAAAGGCAGAATGTAACTCACAAGAAAACGGGATAGGAGGTACAAATGTTAAAAGAAATCTGGGAACCATGACGATTAGGCAAAGAAAAAATAACTAAAACAGGAGACAAACCGATAATTCGACGTGCTTACTGGAAATATAGAAGAGGGTATAATCACAACACAACAGGATGACCACACTGGCACTAGAAATTGTATGAAGCATTTTTTGGAACTACATTAACAGAAAAGATCTGATAAGAACAGCTTCCGGCTCCTTAAATAGGAAGAAACCCTACAAATTTAAAAGATAAAGCGAACAATCTACATACCTAGTATTTTTTTAAGAGTAGATGTAGCATAGAATACAAGGTCAAGATGAGGGGAAACATTCAACTTTAGCTGACATAAATATCGTTGACCAATATAAATCAGCTTGACCATACAAATCAACACCTAGAATTTTAAAAGAAATTCCCACTGTACCATTTCTAACTTTGATATGTAAAGAGTCATACAACACCGGAAAAGTATCCAGCATAAGAATATCAATTGATTGCTCCATCTTTCAGAAAGGAAAAGAAATTTATGTCATGCTTATTTAAGACAAGAAGGTACAAACAATTGATATAGTATGTAGGTTCTGCATAATTGTAAGGGTTGGTTAACATGCAGAGAATTTAGCATTTATGTACACTCGCATGCAACTTAACGTCTCTGTATTGCTACTAGTTACACCATGGTACTGCTTATCAGTACAATATCTTAAATTTACTACAACATAGTTTTTGCACACGCAGCTAGTGGAATTCATAGAAATGCAAAAAAAAAAAAAAAAAAAAAAAAAAAAAACTGGATACAGTTCAATAAACAGTTTATTTAACTATGGATTTCAGAAATATATTTGACAAATTGATGAACTCATGGATGTGAGAGAGAATCACACAGTTAATCATGTTCACCTGAAGCTTGATTTCATGTGATTTCAGAAAGCATTGATTAGTAGCTCCTTAGAAAAATGCAACAAAAATTTGAAACATATACATTACGTGTAAGAATATAGAAGTATTAGAGATAAACAGGTAGTTGATGAACGATGAATATGGAGAATACATCATCACCTGTATCGCATCCTCATATGAAGCTTGATACCAAATTTTAGTAAGCTTTGATATGTAGTTCCAGAGAAAAATGGGACGGGCGTACTGAGAGAAACACGTACGGACAGATGTTAACCAGCTATCAGAACCATTTAATTAATTCAGAAAATTAAGATTCATTCATATCTAATTGCTCAGACATAATTTCCCGTGTAAATTGAACAAAAGTGTATAAAATTTTGAGATTGTTGGTTAGGCAATCACGTAAGTTTGATATCTGATTGCTCTGAAAAAGGCATCGAAAAGTTACTATCCCACTACTTTTTATATCTTACTATATGGTATGGGGTTTTCTTATTTTTTCAATGCGCACGATAACACATAGTTTCTAACTTCCTTGCACTTTGATCTTATGTGGATAAGTGTTTCATTGGCCATAATACCACATCTCCTTATAATCATTTTGTGTAATTTTATACCCACTATAAGTAATACTTATACTATGACACTTATTTGGCAGGTTTAATATAGACTTGATGATTTGTTTCAGATATGATCGAGATAAGCACATGACTTTTCAACAGATGAATCCCATGAAATGACAATAAAAAACTATGGCATAACCAGTTACATTGTACATGCAAATCTACTTAGGCCATTCCACAAGAGTATTTGTTTGCACTACTAGTATCTACAATCTGTTTGTATAAAATCTACTCTTAAGTACAGCTGCTGATATTAAAGTGTTATAAGGTATCATAATGTATTTTATATCGGTAGATTAAAGAACTTTAACTTGCTTTCAGTTATGTGGGCATTTTGTTTTATAAACCCTTTTTTTTACCTTGATTTTTTTTATCTTCTTGAAGGAATATGAAATTTGAACATCGATAAACTATCATTGCCTCTTAGTTTTCGATTATCATAGCAAGAAACCATTTCGCTAGGCTATTCTATTTACTAGTATGTAAAAAGTTACAAGGAATTATTATATTAAAGCTACAGAGTTATATAAAGTTGCAATAAGCACTCGTACAAGTCAGTAGGGAATCAACTTGAACAAGATGGCAGCCTTATAACCAAGATAACTATCAGATAGGATTCATTGGAGGTGGATAAGGTGACTCGATAACTGTAAAATTATGCTCTTACTAATATGCAATAGTGGTATATCTCCATTAAAAAATCCTTTCAATAAATTTTATAGATTCAGTAACAGCCAAAACTGTATCATACGAGAGTAGGAAATGTTTGATGCATTAAAAATGTGTCTAATACAACTTTTAGGTATTGTACATATGTTGTTCTTGCGTTAATCCCTATAAATGTGTTCGCTTACTAAGCATTTTCTTTATTGCCTGTTTTAAAATAGTTATAGTTAGACTGGATACATCAATGTTGCAATAACTGACAGTACAGTACGTGTCTTCATTATATGTTATAGAATAACGTGTTGTCAACGAAGGCAATGATATAATAGTCCATACTGTTATAGAATAAGGTGTGGTCAACGAAGGCAATGATATTATAGTCCACACTGTTATATAATAAGGTGTGGTCAACCAAGGCAATGATCTAATAGTCCACACTGTTACAGAATAAGGTGTGATCAACGAAGGCAATGATCTAATAGTCCACACTGTTATAGAATAAGGTGTGGTCAACGAAGGCAATGATATAATAGTCCACACTGTTATAGAATAAGGTGTGGTCAACGAAGGCAATGATATAATAGTCCATACTGATATAGAATAAGGTGCGGTCAACGAAGGCAATGATATAATAGTCCACACTGTTATAAAATATGGTGCGGTTAAGGAAGGCAATGATATAATAGTCCACACTTTTATAGAATAAGGTGTGGTCAACGAAGGCAATGATATAATAGTCCACACTTTTATAGAATAAGGTGTGGTCAACGAAGGCAATGATATAATAGTCAACACTGTTATAGAATAAGGTGTGGTCAACGAAGGCATAATCTAATAGTCCACACTGTTATAGAATAAGGTGTGGTCAACCAAGGCAATGATCTAATAGTCCAAACTGTTATAGAATAAGGTGTTGTCAACGAAGGCAATGATATAATAGTCCACACTGTTATAGAATAAGGTGTGGTCAACGAAGGCAATGATATAATAGTCCACACTGTTATAGAATAAGGTGTGGTCAACGAAGGCAATGATATAATAGTCCACACTGTTATAGAATAAGGTGTTGTCAACAAAGGCAATGATATAATAGTCCACACTGTTATAAAATAAGGTGTTGTCAACGAAGCCAATGATTTAATAGTCCACACTGCAGTTTGTACTTAACTTTTGTGGTCAGATAGATCAACATTGTAATAACTGAAATGATAGATCAAAATTGTAATAACTGACAATGATAGATCAACGTTGTAATAACTGACAATGATAGATCGGCATTGTAATAACTGACAATGCAATTTACTCATTACCTTCAGCTATATTTCTAAATAAGAGCGCCTGTTTTTGTGCGTTGCTTCGCCAAATATCAGATTTAATATATCGGCATGACTGACTACGTGTCCTGACAATGCACCACAACGAACCCATAAAAACAAAAATTCAAACACAATGGACAACACTATAAACTGAATACAATTACTGATTTATGTCAATATTCCTTCATATGTCAGGACATGGTCACTGAACGAAATATATGACTACTAGTTAAAAAAAACCAATAACATATCCATACAAACCAATATAAGACCAAAAACAATTCAAAATTTTAAACAACAATCTACCACTATGTTCTTAAATGAAAACGAATCGGTCAAGGACTAACAAAATTGAGATCATGACAAACGAACAAATCAATGTATGTTGACGATAATAGTTCACTTATTTAAACATTAGTTATTACTAAAAGAGATGCGAAACATACCAAAGGGACATGCAAACTCATAAGTCAAAAATAAACTGACAACGCCATGGCTAAAAAAGAAAAAGACAAACAGACAATCAACAGTACACAAAACACAACAGAGAAAAACTAAAGACTGAGCAACACGAACCCAACCAAAAACCGGGGTTACTACATGCATGTGTACTTAATTAGTTGATAAAGCAAACTTTGAAAATCAAAATAATAATCCAATTCACATGCATACTATTTCGTAGGTGTTCTCTCGTAGAATAAGATATGGTCACATACATCAACGCTATAATAGTCCACTGCACAGTTCCTTTTTCCCCAAATACATCAATATTGTAATAATTGAAAGTACAGTTTCTTGAATACCTGTTAAAGAATTAGGTTTATTCAAACAATTGCTGACAATACTGTTGGAATATAGTATTATACATTAATAAATATAAGAACACTAAAAAAAATTGTAAAAAGCCGAGAAAGAGAAAAAATTCATACACAATGTGAATTAAACTTTTAAAAGCATATTACAAATTTCGTTTTGTTTTTGTTTTTTTTTTCTAACTGATAACACTTCGCTTTCTTTAATAGAGGTCCCTCATTGTCTTCCTTTTTTTTACTTTACTATTGAAGTTTTAAATTACAATTGTTTATAAAAAGAAAAGGGAGGAAAGGGACACCTCACACAAGTACTTAAAGCAGCAGAATTACAGAAAAAAATTACCGTACTATTGCAATTGCCCTAATTACTATAACCAACTATATAGGACACAAGAGGGTCATATCAAGTTGTCTTGATATAATCGATATCCCGAGAATGCTTATATTATACTTTTTGAATATGCTCTCTACTATTCGAGTAGAATCTGCTTGTTTAAACAGAGGAAATCCAACATTTAGTCCGGATTTTACTAGTTTTACAATTAATTCCAATCACTGTTAAGCCTTTAGATCGCATAAAATTACCGTCATAATTCAAGGAAGATTAACGGATGAAGCTTGACATTTCAACATATTAATAGAAAATTCCCTGATTTAGATAAATGCAAAGTACTATCAATAAACACGTGCGATTGGTATGTCTGTTCTTAAGGTTTTGGCTATTTTCCCGCACGAAGAGATATTTCGCGTGTCACAATGAATGGGGTGTGATATGAATAAGTGATATTAAATTTGGTGGGTCTATCATACGGTTGATATTTATCTATGAATAAAATAGTTTTCACAAAAACCTCATCTTTTTACTTTCTGATATATGATAATGTCGTGTGATTTATGTAAAGCAAGAGACGCTTAACTTGTTGAAGTATCTGATCATGGTAATTTTAGAGTTCATACGATTCTCTCAGTTTTTGTTTGTTACCATGATTTGTATTTTCTTATTCGATTTTGACATCTATGAATAAAACTTTTATTGTTGCGTTACACAACCTCTTGTGGTTACAGTATGCGGGTACAAGGGCCGTCTCAAAGAGATAAATGATTACCGATATAATTCAATTATCGAGGATTTTCGCGAATAATGATTCCAGTGGATTCTGAATGGCCCATGGTTGACAGAATTATAACTCACGAATACATATGCGTGAACCCCCTTAATGGCTGTTGAGTGTTGTACTCTCATCAAAACCATTGATTCAAGAAAAAAAATCAGAAAAATGTTTTATTTGCAAAAATATCGATTTCAAACATCATTTTCATCAAAATTTCAAAAACCGTTATTGGGGCCGATAAATCATAACATGGTTGGATTCAATTTTTTAATTTCTTTCGCATTTATTTGAATACTAACTTCACTTTTTTCAGAAACCGGTTGCGATTTTGACATTTTTCGCAAAATAAATGTTAACCTCTTATTTCAACAACGCTGGTTTTTATTCACTCCCTTACTTTCTGTTGTGATCGATATGCACTAGCTAAGAATTGATTTGTTGTAACATTTTTTTCCTCTTTGTATTATTTTGGTATAAATTTAGGCAATACAGTAGTTTGCCGATGTTCAAATATCAGATCAATTTTAACACAGCTCTAAATTGTATAAAAGTATTAACAAAAATACCGAACTTCAAGGCAAATTAAAAAAGAGAAGTCCATAAAAACTGACACAATAAAACGTTAGACTATATCAACTAACGGAACGAATGGAAAACAACTGTCATATTCCTGACTTGATACAGATATTTTCCAAAGAAAATGGTGGGATAAAGAGTAAAATCACAAAAATACTGAACTCCGAGGAAAATTCAAAAAGGAAAGTCCTCAATCAAATGGCAAAATCAAAAGTTCAAACACATCAAACGAATGGATAACAACTGTCATATTCCTGACTTGGTACAGGCATTTTCTTATGTAGAAAATGGTGGATTGAACCTGGTTTTATGGCTAGCCAAACCTCTCACTTGTATGACAGTCGCATCAAATTCCATTATATTGACAACGATGCGTGAACAAAACAAACAGACACAATTCATTTTAGTGTTACAAAGAACTTTGGAAAATATCTGTATCAAGTCAGGAATATGACAGTTGTTTTCCATTCGTTCCGTTAGTTGATATAGTCTAACGTTTTATTGTGTCAGTTTTTATGGACTTCTCTCTTTTTGAATTTGCCTTGAAGTTCGGTATTTTTGTTTGTCATTTTTTTTCTTTCATCACGGTTTCCCTTGCACTTGCTGTGCGGTAGCCGAAATTCAAACGAGATGTCTCTTAGTTAAGATCACTGCATACGGGAAAATATCGTATTATCAAATTAGAGTACAGAAAGACTTAGCCATTCAAGTAATAAAACCTCTTCATCTTTTTTTAAATAGTCTATTACAAGTGTGTTCATTGCACAAAGAATTTCTAATCTCCTAATAAATAGTCAATAATTTTAATTAACGAAAAGATAATTTCAGACAAAATATAATTAATTTATGGTAACAAATGCACTTTATTTGATGCGGAAGCGCGTTGTTTACTTACTATTATGTGGTTTAACTACTTCTTCCGTTTAAGAAATGAAATTTTATTACTTTTTTTTTTTTTTTGTAAGTTCTTTGTAACACTAAAATATTAAAACATAAACAAATGTGCTTTTTCGTCATCGCATATGGTTTAAAGTTTTCGACGTTAATCATCATTTAATTAAAAGTTTTATATGAATTATGATCATTTTAAAACTATACACATGTTAGTTTACATGTTCGTTAGTTAGACCCTATAAGGACTAACATGACCTTGTATTTGTGGTTTCTTCTTTAATTAAAAAAATCCCTCATTTCATGTTTACAGGCGATTCATTATTCATTTGTCAATCAATAACAATAGAAACTCATCCTTTCTCTTCGTAGAAAAGGATTGCTAATCTTAGTAGTAGTTCTTATTTCCAGGAAGTCAATATCACATGCATACGGGAACGGTCAACCTATAGCGTAAGGCATACAAGAGTATGAAACAATTTCATGTAAGGAAATTATTGCACCAATGCATATATATATTGTTTACTGAACTAATTCCTCTATATACATGATGCACGTGTTTTACATTTATTACGAATCTATAACGTATTATCGACAAATAATATTTAATTCAGTGATTAGTTTGTTGTCGAAGTTTAAGGAATCGTAACATTGATAAACAATCAGCATAAAATCGTGGAGCACATGAATAATAACTGAGTTGATAGAGCGGTGTTAACTTTTTGTATATTTCCCATGCGTTCCCATTTAGGAGATAACTGTTTTGTATTTAAAGCTTGTCCTAGCGATAACGTAGATTTTATTGTCGCAAATTGGGTTTACCTAGCGACGCAACGGATATTTGCGACAGTAAAATCAAGTTTACGAAGGCCAAGCTTAAAATACAATACAGTTATCTCCATTGTAATGCTACATATCAAAATAAATTCCATTTGAGTAAATGTTTTGACTTAAAAATGCCATAATGAAAATGTCCGCAAAACTGATACATCGTCTTTGGCATCTAATCAATGGGACATCATCAATGAGACAACTCTCCATCCAAGTCAAAATTTGTAAATGTAAACCATTATAGGTCAAAGTACGGTCTTCAACACGGAGCCTAGGCTCACACCGAACAGTAAGTCAAACATAAACCATTAAAACTGGAAAATACTCAGATGTCAAACATATAGTATTTTACTTTTCGTACGCTTCTGAATGGTTTAAATATTGACAAAGAGAAGATTTTGAGGCACAAAATGTTACTTTTTTGTTTATTTTTTGAGAAATTACATAAAAAAATATTGGAATTCAAAATGGTGGCTTTCCTTAGTTACGGACTGGTAGAACGTGGAATCTAACCCTTCAAAAAATTTGTCGACGTCCAATGGAACTTGTCGTTCTAAACGAATTGCATTAGAATTGCTAATTTAACTTTTTCATAACAGTTGTTAATGATTTGGTGTATTAAATCAGTACTTTAAGAATCAGTTATTACCGGTACTATATACCTTCCAGTGCACGCTTGTTTACATTCTTTCATCACGGTTTCCCTTGCACTTGCTGTGCGGTAGCCGAAATTCAAACGAGAGGTCTCTTAGTTAAGATCACTGCATACGGGAAAATATCGTATTATCAAATTAGTGTAGAGAAAGACTTAGCCATTCAAGTAATAAAACCTTTTCATCTTTTTTTAAAATTTTAAGTATAATATGACTTTGAACAACGCCAAAAGTATTTTTTATATCATTTCTCTTCATACTTTTATAAATTTTAAACAATACAAACCATAGCAAATCCATCAACTGTTTATCATGGAAGGCATTATATAATAAAACAAGCAATTCAATATACGAAAGTGTATTTTGAGAATAAAAGTAATAATATACAAATTCAATGGCAAATTTTGTTTATTTCTTTTATTCATCGACATAGAACAAGTTAAGACAGACATATGAATGATAACAAAACAGACATTTTATCAAAATGGTATGTATGAGAAAAGGAGATGGGATAATAAATAAGCATTGAGAAACAATGACATGCTGACTTGGGGTGTTGGAAGGTTTTAAAATATTAATCATAGAAACTTAAAATAAAAATTATCCATTAAAAAATTTAAATTTATGAAACAAGATTTTTCGTATTTATAATCTTAAAGAAATGTTAAAAGCAATAAAGGCAACAGTAGTATACTGCTGTTCAATAGTCATAAATCGATTGAGCGAAAACAAATCCGGGTTACAAACCAAAACCGAGGGAAACACATCAACTATAAGAGGAAAACAACGGAACAACAGAAACACTGAACTGCTACAAAAACAAACATACTTAGAAACGGACTATTTGATAACAACTGCCCTGACTTGGTACAGGACATTTTAAGAAAAAATTGTGTTTTGAACCTGGTTTATGGCTAGCAAAACCTCCCGCTTATATGGCAATGTTAAAAATACCGCTAAAATGACAACGTTACGTGACAGGAATACAGTACAAATAAACGCAAGAACACTCAGGACAGAGAAATACATAAATAAATAATATAATAGTACATTACAACATGTAAACCACAGAATAAAACGGACAAACCTCCATTAATTTACGACAGTACACTAGTACACCACAATAGAATTATGAACTGTGTGTCACACAAATGTATCAACGCCACAAAAAGTGACGTCACAGGTAAATTTCTAAAAATAGAATATGAAATTGGGATTTGGTTTGTAATGGTGTTATTTTATGTATTATCTGCATGTTTATATACGAAACTAAGTCTTCTGTGTAAATTCTTTTACATTTATTTTACAATTACATAATGCGTATTATCAACAAAAATGTTCTACCATGATTGCTGATTGAATACTTTGACTGCTAATTAACTTTCGGTTTAAGTTCCAAATTCGCCAATTAAGGTTTAGATGCTATCAATATTAGCAATATTTTCCACCAGAAATCTGTACAAAAAACTATACCTGATTACTTCAAAAATAAAGCTACACCTGTAATTTCATATACTTACACCAAGTCTATTGCTTCCAAAATTTTCAACCATAAGAGGGTTTTAGAGGCCTTTAGCCTCAAAGATGTAAAATCCAAACCTCCGGATTGCTCATGTGCATCGTCAAAATACAATTATAGTCCAGCTGGTCATTAGATATAGGAAGATGTGGTGTGAGTGCCAATGAGACAACTCTCCATCCAAATAACAATTTATAAAAGTAAACCATTATAGGTCAATGTACGGCCTTCAACACGGAGCCTTGGCTCACACCGAACAACAAGCTATAAAGGGCCCCAAAAGTACTAGTGTAAAACCATTCAAACGGTAAAACCAACGGTCTAGTCTATATAAAAAACGAGAAACGAGAAACACGTATAAATTACATAAACAAACGACAACTACTGTACATCAGATTCCTGACTTAGGACAGGTGCAAACATTTGCAGCGGGATTAAACGTTTTAATGGTACCAAACCTTCTCCCTCTTTCTGAAACAATAGTATAACATCACAACATAGAAAAACACACGATAAAACATCAATTGGAAGGCTTAACTCAATCAAAAACGTAAATTAACACACTATGAACGAATAAATTCGATCTGTGATACCTGAAAGTAAATACATAGTTAATAAAATATTAGGGACAAACATTCAAGGCCAAAAAGCAAACAAACAAGTCCAAATAAAGCCATGGCAATACACCACCGCGAAATATTTAACCCTTAGCATGTTATTACTGGCGACCTTGGCATCGTTACCAATGAACAACTAAGAGAGTTGTTAGCCAAGGGACCAAAATACAGAATTCCACAGCCCATCAACTGGAAAAAGAACTTCAGGTTACTGATGGATGCAGTTGAGGACTATGCTAGAAAATGGGTAAAGTGCGAACCAGACGAACCAGAACTGGACACTTTGTCTGAATGGATCAAAGCTACTCGATCATGCATTCAGAAGCGCATTCAGAAACTATGATGTACTATGAGCACAAGGGTTTCTAACCCATTCAAGAACCTGGAGGTTGTGGATGCTTTATCCTCTTTGCATGACAAATATGTCGTTGTTCCAGCAGATAAAGCCTCCAATAATATTGTCTTCGTATGTAAAAACCATTATTTGCAATGTCTCACAGAAGAGCTTGGAATAAACAGCACAACTGGTAATCCTACATATTCTTTAACATCATTTACAAAGGATGAAAGGATGAAATTTTACAAAATCACAAATCTGTCACTCTTTCATTTGGTATTAACATCAAAGAAAACGAAAAATATCTACCGTCATTATACTGGATACCAAAACTTCATAAAACTCCGTATAAAGAACGATACATAGCTGGATCATCAAGATGTTCGACTAAACATCTTTCTAAAGTGTTGACTACTATTCTATCTACAGTAAAAGATGGCCTTCAAAAATATTGTGATGAGATATATTCAACCTGTGGTGTCAATCAGATGTGGATTCTCAAAAATTCTAAAGATCTACTGCTAAATCTCAGATCACAATCACTGCAATTTTGCAGCAACATTAAGACCTTTGATTTTTCTACGCTTTACAGTACTCTTCCCATGCTCAATTGAAAGATCGACTTCACCATCTCATTAAACAGAACTTTTTCTATAAAAATGGGAATCGTAGATATCAATTTCTTGTTTTGGGTTATAATAATTCTTATTTTGTGAAGAACCACACTGATTCTATCAGAAAATACAGTGAAGATGATATTATCAAAATGCTGGACTTTTTAATCGACAATATATTTGTTGAGTTTGGAGGATTGATATTTCAACAGACAGTCGGTATTCCAATAGGTACTAATTGTGCACCCCTTCTGGCCGACTTGGTTTTGTACTCGTATGAAGCAGAATTCATTCAAAACCTTCTAAAAGACAAAAAGAAAAAGCACCTTGCAAAGTTCTTTAATTTTACTTTCAGATATATTGATGATGTCCTATCATTGAATAACCCATATTTCAGTCAGTACTTGCATCTCATATATCCCAGTGAGCTTGAAATTAAGGATACTACTGATACAAGGAGGACTGCTTCATACCTTGATCTTTTCCTCAATATTGACACACTAAAATTTATTACAAACGGGATGAATTCAACTTCCCAATTATCAATTTCCCATTTCTCTGCAGTAACATACCCTCTGCTCCGTCGTATGGTGTGTACATATCTCAATTGATACGTTATGCTCGTGCAGGTTCACACTATGCTGACTTCGTATACAGGAGTGTGCTCCTTATGCAGAAACTGCTCCAACAGAGTTATGAGGAGGAAAGATAAAAAATAACACTCCGTAAATTTTATGGACACCATCACGAATTGGTTGATCTATACGATGTGTCTGAGTCTAAACTAACTAATGACATTTTAACCACGTCTTAGATTGTGGTTTAACATCTATGTCGTCTGTCTGCTAAGTACCGAACGTGACCTATTCCCGAATATAACTGTTATACCGAGAGTGAATTTACATTGCTATACGACGTGTCTCGGTATTTTGTACATCCAACATTAATGGATTTATTTTGATGTTTCTGTTATGGTTTCGGTTGGACAATCTGTTATGTCTTATCGTTTGTAGTCCAAATAATTATAAAATTGCCTTTCCATACCATCATTGGCATGTAAATTGTTTGGACGAATATTGTGAAAATAATTGTATAATGTTCAAGATTGCATGTTAGTTACGTAAGCGTGTCACTGTTTTTGATATCCTATTGTGTTTTTCTTTGATGGAATATGTTCGTTGTTGTTCTGTGGTTTGCATGTTGTGTCGACTATTATATTTTTTGTTTGTGCGTTTCTCTGTTTTGAATGTTCTTGCGTGTGTTTGTGCTGTATTTCTGTCACGTAGTGTTTTAGCGATATATTTTTTTAACATTGTCATAAAGCAGGAGGTTTGGCATGCCATGAAACCAGGTTCAACCCACCATTTTTCTTAAAATGTCCAGTACCAAGTCAGGAATATGGCAGTTGTTATCAAATAGTTGGTTTATATGTGTGTTGGCGTTTGTTTTTGTTGCACTTCGGTGTTCCTGTTGTTCATTTGTTTTCCTCTTATAGTTGATGGGTTCCTCTGGGTTTTGGTTTGTAACCCGGATTTGTTTTCTCTCAATCGATTTATGACTTTTGAACACCGGTATACTACTGTTGCCTTTATTTACCTTGGTTTACTATCTTCAATGAATCACGGAGCACATGTATAATAAGTGAGATGATAGAGCAATATCTGGTTTTTTTTAATACTTTAATTACTAAGCCAGCTTCTAGACAAATTTAGACGGAATGATGATGGTGGGTTTCTGTCTGATTGAGTAGACCCACATCTCTTTTCTTAAAATGTATTGCAAATTGTATGCATTTCTTTTACATTTATTATTCTATTGTGATCTTTTCTACACCTTTTAATCTATATGAGGGATTACAACCGACTCCGGTATACAAGGGATATGAATATAAATAGATGTGGCATATTCATCGATGAGACAGCAACCCAGATTGGTTTGATTAAATAAAGTTGTCTGCAAATTACAGGTCAGCATTAAGCTAAGTCTTTAACAATAGGCAGGTTTCTATACAATATGTCAAGCTCTAAATTGCCCTAGATCTTTGAAGATTGGTATGCTTCTAAACAAACATATATTATATATATATATAAATATAGACTATCAAGTTTCTATACAAGTGCTCATACATTTATAATATCTTGACAGCAAAAGAGAGGCGAAAGGTACCAAAGGGACATTCAAACTCATAAGTCGAAAATAAACTGACAGCGCCATGGCTGAAAAAGAAAAAGACAAACAGTACACAAAACACAACATAGAAAACCAAAGACTGAGCAACCATAACCCCACCAAAGCGGGGGTGATCTAAGGTGCTCTGGAAGGGTAAGCAGATCCTGCTGCACATGTGGCACCCACTGTGTTGCTCATGTTAGTACAAACCCTGTGATTAGTCTTATTCGGTAGGTCACAATTGAGGAAAAGGGGACAGGATTGTAGTTACGACAATTAAACATTTGTTACTGGTTTCTGAAAGTGAACAAAAATATTTCATCATATAAAAAGCCAGTTTGAACTTATTTGAAGTTTCATTGTCATGTTGTGAGATAAAAATATTCAAGGATTGAAAGCTAATTGTCCCTACAGTCACAAATAATATGGGTCATTTATGGAAATTCACTAGATAATCCTTGGATGGAGATGACTGCATTTTGTCTGTATCATTGACCTTGGGAGAAACAACTAAAATAATGTGATGACTATCCCTTTTCAAAATATCAATGCATTTTGTTCATGCTGTACTCAGATCAAGGATCATATTTAAAAACATATTTTAATAAATTAGATATACAGCATTTTATGACACAAATCCACTTATGTGCAGCATAAGAGAATTTATGGTATAATGCAATATCTTATGTTTTAATATTTAGTTATACATGGTAGTGTTCTATATCATAGTTGTAAATGTTAGCAATATATAGGAAATAGTTTTGTAGATTGGTGTTAATCTTAATTGAACACATTTTATATTTTTGTAATTGATATTGGGGCACTACTTTATGCACTACTTTGAGCACATGTTTTAATTTAATGTTCAGCCTCTCTTTTTTTAATAGATGGTGATGGAAGAACAGAAATTTCGTGACATTCAATTTCTTTCAAAAAAATTAATGCCCACCTCCTCCCCAGTTTCCAACTGAAACTTAGAATTTTCATTCACTGTTGAGTTTTTAAATTAGATGTTATGAATTGGTTATTTTAAAAAACATGGTATCTGCTACCAAAAAATGAGATGTTACACTTTCATTTTTATTAACTATGTGCAAATATCTATTTTTGATTGTATTGTAATCTGTGTGTGACAGCCTCTGGGATGATGACTTTGTTGTAACTAATTGTGTTTCTGCAATAACATACCAATTTAGATGCACCAGATGCACATTTTGATATTTAATGTCTCTCCAGTGATGATTGAGGCCAAAATATTTGAATATCCGAAATCTAATAAAAATGTTGAAGAGCCGATCAAACTAAAAAGGACCAAAAGTATAGACAAATTCGGACATGGAATCAGAGCTTTGTATTAGGGAGATGTATTCCTTAATCTTAAATAAAGAATTTATTATTATTATCATTACCAAATTCATAGTTAAAGGGAGAACACTCTAAATTATTTAAATTTTTCTAAATCTTTTATTTTATTATTTGCTGTCATTTGTCTTTTTCACTTATACTATGCTTTTATTGGTTGAGATTGTACTAAAAGTATTGTTAATCAAAAATAATAATTGGTAGTTAACATTGTAGTGTATGCTTAATTTTCGTACATGAATCTTTTGATATGAAATTTAAGTATTAACTGTCACATTTATAGCCTGCATCATCAAAACTTCTGTTAGTTGTTATTTGCCTTCAGTGGACCATAAAGGAATTATTGATTAACTTAATGGTCAAATTTATAGAGGTTGAGAAATTTTAATGAATGGTTATATTGTGATAAACGTCTACGATTTGGAAGCCATAAAAACATGGCAAAATACATAATTTTATTTTTATTAAAATAAAAATCATATATTACACATCAGTTCACTGGAATATTCAAAATTTTCACATTACAAAATGTTCACTATTTTCAGTCTTCTCTCTTCAGAATGTTAAGATATGTGCAGCTATATACTTTTAAGATTGAATGATTGACTGACTTCACAGTATTCAATCATATTTGATTTTGGTACTTTAATGCAAAGAACTTTTGGTATGAAGGTCAAGTTGTATTTTCTTGATTACTGAATTGTGCTTGTATCTTCAGAGCTTCACTTTTTTGTTGATTGGTACAATAATCCTGTAAATTTCAAGCAGCATAATTTTCAATTTACAAATAATGCATTTTCCATAAAATGAAAGAAATTTAAATACTCAACTGTTTTGAAATATTGAAAGAAATGAAATGTAGGATTTTCAATAATAGCATTTGTGTATTTTCTGTTCTTTGTTCCATCCATCAACTTCATTTGCATTCAGTATGAATCCTGTTAACAAAAGCAGATGTTTTTTTTTCAAATGCTTACATTTTAAACTTCTAATGATGAAGTATATAGATGTCAATACTATTGAATAAGGTGTAATTTCCTTCGTGGAATTACAGTTATTAGAATTGCTAATTTTTTATGAAAACATAAATTTACAAAATTTTCATACAATAACAATTTTGCTTTTGTAAATGGTTC
Organism: Mytilus coruscus; assembly: GCA_017311375.1. Taxonomy (NCBI): domain Eukaryota; kingdom Metazoa; phylum Mollusca; class Bivalvia; order Mytilida; family Mytilidae; genus Mytilus; species Mytilus coruscus. The sequence goes on from CM029595.1 coordinate 16,518,134, forward strand.
AATTCGATCCCTTACTTTCTTATTTCTGAAATAGGAGTATTTGTCCTTCCTAGGGTCTAAACCTCTCATAATAGAAAGCTGGAATAAAATGTTTACCAACCTGTAAAAATACCTCAGCTAGATTACCAATTCTTTTGTTGGAAGCTTGACTAAATCTCAGCATACATTCCACAACGGGTACACTGCATATTTCTAAAAAAAAAAAAGACATTTCCTACGTTTAGATGAAATGAATTATCCAGTGTATGAAACTGAATGTCAGTTGAAACTAGCCATACACATTCTTATATAGAACAATATAATACATATTTTGCTACCTTCCAGAAGTCCTATTATATGTTATAAGGTTATGATCATAGAATCTGGTGTAGACATCAAGTATTATAGAATCTGGTGTAGACATGCAGTATTATTGAATCTGGTGTAGACATGCAGTATTATAGAATCTGGTGTAGACATCCAGTATTATAGAATCTGGTGTAGACATCCAGTATTATTGAATCTGGTGTAGGCATCCAGTATTATAGAATCTGGTGTATTATTGAATCTGGTGTAGGCATCCAGTATTATAGAATCTGGTGTAGACATCCAGTATTATAGAATCTGGTGTAGACATCTGGTGTAGACAGTATTATAGAATCTGTCTATCTTTCCACTATTGTGTAGACATAAACATTTAAAAACATTTTGAATGTATAGAAATTGTTGTACAGTGTAGAAGATCAGAGCTGAAGCTTCAGTATTATAGAATCTGGTGTAGACATCCAGTATTTTGAAGACAACCATAATAATCCAATTGACATGCCCTATTTTCCCAGGTGTCTACTAGAAGAATAAGATATATACATTAATGTTATAACAGTCTATTGCAGTTTCTATTTTATTTTTAGAATTATAGGTAGTCAGTTACTTCAATAATTTAATGATTAAAAGAAGTTTTTTATTACCTGTTTTAGAATTGGGTGTAGTCAGATACATCAGTGTTGTAATGGCTGACAATACTGTTTCTTCATTTGTACTATCAAAAAGAAATTAAAGAATTTGGACTGCTAAAAAAAAAGTAAAGTAAATGGACTGCTAAAAGGAAAATAAAGTATGTAATGTGTGAGTGATGAAGTAATGTCAAAGTGTGCTGCACTACATATATTAACAATTAAATGTTTCATGTTCAAATCCTTTCATCAGCTTTGAACTATGTCATAAAAAGATTGCACTCTTAATTCAGATCAGACTAAACAATGCGATCTTTCATAAATGAATAATTTTTTTTATAAATTAGTGTTCAAAATGGACATTACAGGACAACAAAAGAATATGTAATAAATGTGAAACAATTGTGAATGTCTTTCCTCCTTTCCAATACATCAGAGAGTGGTTTATTGATTGAGTGTTGTTTGTGTAAAGTCTACAGACATATATTTCACATACTAATAGATTGATTTATTGGTTGTGTAATGTTTAGTGAGATATAACATGCATTGTCAATAGAAAGAAAACAGGTTAAATATACACCCTCATAAAGGAACGGTGGGAACCAGTTCATCAATTAAACAAGAGCTGTCAACATAGAGGGATTAATAACCCACGTACAAGCATTTCAGTTTCTGCTGTGATTCAGTATTGAGACAATGACATTTTGAGATTTTTGGCTTTCTGCCATTCATTTTATATAATCATTGCCTTTTTGGGGTCAAAAGTCAAAGGAATAATGACCTAATCTTACTGACAAATAATCTTCTCATTATGCATCTGCACATTTAGTTTGATTCAGTTTGGTTACCCTAAGTTCTCCAGAGACAAGTTGCGAAACAAACAGGAATTTTGAAGGAGAAAAGTGGCAAAAGAAGAAAAAAATTAAAAATGATCATATTCTGGACAAAATCAAATTATCTTCCCTTGGAAAGGTGTAAAGGCATAGTATTTGTTGCATAAAAAATATTCCAAATCAGGAACTTTGTAGTTTGGTTGAATAAAGCAGGAAAACAATCCTTAGGTTGAGTGTTGAAAAACACTAAGAGTTCCAAATTCTGATCAAAATGGTCTAACAAATCTGTGAGGTAAAAGTACTTATTCTTTTATTAAGCAATAAATTGCAAAGAATATGATTTTTGTTATTTTTTTGTCCTTCTCTCTTAAGGAGAAATTAACTCATATTTATAGGATTAATCAAAGGTTATTTTCAGGTTTCCTATTATTGATTTTCAATATCTTTAAAAGAATTACCTTGATAAGCATTTAATTACCAATTGAACACCATTATTCTTCAGGATATATTCCTTATTTTCTTTATCTATAACATAAAACATAGTTAATCGTTATTACAAAGTTTTTCTCATCACTATTGTCTTTAAAATTAATCAGGTACTAAACAAGATTGCTTCAACGCTCAAAATGTCTCACTAGGCTGTGTAAATGAGGAATTGAATTGTGTGTTCAAAATAGAATTGTAGAACAGGAACATACGATAGATTACATTATGAAGTGTATTTATAGCTTTTGTATTTGTTACTGTTATTCAATAGGCAAAACATGCTGTCATTGTGGTACAATAGTAGAAAAAAATAGTCAAAGGCTCTCTTTGTATTGATGTGTTTCAAACTGTCTGACAAACAGACAGACAGATTTGGACCATCACCATATGACTGAGATTAGACAAAATATAAAAGGTGAGTCAATGCAGGAATCAGAGTGATTTATTTGACTAAGAGTCTGTTATACATGTATACACCCATAAATGCATTAGTCCAACAAGTTTGCATACTTTGTAAGATTATTTTGAAAAATATTTCTTATTCAGTATTTATTATAACAGCTAAAATTGAAATGTAAGTTTGCATTGCTTAATCTAAATAGGAGGTTGTTATATTTCTACATATATGCGTCCTTACTATAATAACTATGATTTATACTGTTGAAACATATTTATATATATCATACAATTTGCAATTCTGTTACAAATACATATATATGTGTGAAAAACATGTATGTATCCTAATTTTATGACAAAATAAGAATGTCTCAATAGTACACGGATGCCCCACTCGCACTATCATTTTCTATGTTCAGTGGACCAGGAAATTGGGGTCAAACTCTAATTTGGCATTAAATTTAGAAAGATCATATCATAGGGAACATGTGTACTAAGTTTCAAGTTGATTGGACTTCAACTTCAACAAAAACTACCTTGACCAAAAACTTTAACCTGAAGCGACCAAAAACTTTAACCTGAAGTGGGACAGACGGAAGAACAAACAAACAGACCGAAAAACATAATGCCCCTTGGTGGGCCACAAAAATAAATCTTAATATAATAGTCTTTCAAAATTATACCGATTAAGAAATATTTTCCAAACTTATCTCATGTACCAGTAATCTCAAAATTGATTGTCTGTGCTGAGAAAATTAATAGTGGTGCTGGAAATCCAAGGGTGTGCTTATAATTCAAGGATGAAGGAGCAGCACCATAAAATAGCCTGTGCTTATCCCTGCATCATAATTACCTAAACAGCAATTACATATACCTCCCACGGCAAATTCTACCAGTTGGTCATCTGTTTCCTCAATAGCATCTACAACACAAACATTTACACCTGCACTCAATCTTCTAAAAACAAAATTCACAAAATTTTTAAACACATACCTATTGATATATTTTTGCTTCATCTTTGCATATCTCATATTTTTTAAAATAAATATAAATTCCATTTCAGTGTTTTACCTATATTTTTTTTCAAGGATTGGGAATTAACTGAAAGGATAGTAGTCATGAATTTTGACGGATAGGGCTAATATAGAGTAATAAGGAATTTCAAATTTTAAAGGATGGGGGCGTAAATTAAACCACCATGTATAAACCCAGTAAGAAAAACATTGCATTTCACACTTAGTGGATTGTTTATTTTCCCACTGATCATGATATTAGGAGTGAGGCTTAGTTCTTGTTAAACCCTACCAATTTAATGTGCATATCCAAAATCAGAATTCTTGTAAGTAGGAATTAAAAAGAAATATGGGGTATATCTCAATGACTCAGCAACCCAACAACACAATGAAGACATCTACATTTAACCCAACGACGAAACCAAAAGATATTTACGTCTATCACTGTCCTCTTGTGTTTCTTTCTACAAAGAAATTTAGTGTGTGCAGATTTCAGATATTTTATGTCGTCTCTTCATCTAATTCCCAAACTATTTAGACACAAGCCAACTAAGAAATTTTCAAACCAGCGAAAACTATTTATATTTACTACTTTTGAGACATTGTTTTTAAATTTTTTTTATCAAATTATCTATGCTTTCTCAGGACACATTAGAAATCCTTAAAAGATGAATAATATTCCATTTACAATTAATACAAAAGCAAAGACTTGATTCTAATACACCTTATCGCTATTTATTCCAATCTGGAAAAGTTCTAAAATTACACAACTCTTTCAAACCAGTTAAAGCTAGCTGGGGACCTGTTTAAACAGTGCACTGTGCATAAAAATTTTCAAAAAGTTATGTTTAAACCATTGTAAATGCTTCAAACATAGCATTTTTTTTACTTTAATTTGTGAATAAAAAATTGGATCATAAAGTTTATGATAAACTATACAAATTTTAAAATGTTCACTTTCTACACATTTACCGCCCTCAGCTCATTACTGATGTCCTTTGTTCTTGCGTCACTTGACCCAAACCAGTCGGAAAGTAAGCCCTTAGAAACGACCGTTGTTGCTACTTTCTCAAGACAACAATGGGACTGATATTAAAGCCCGCCATTCTGAAATTGCGTTAATTACGCGGAAAAAATATTTTGGCGGCTATTTGGAAGTTTTTTATTTTCTATTTCTAACATGCCATTGGGGTCAGAAATAGATTTCTTTCTATATTTTAATGTGTCTTATTATTAAAGAAAATAATACCTAAATTGGCCCTCCTTTAATAATTACGTTAATAAACAAATTGTCTGTTATTTTTCTTCTTTTCACAGATATAGATCTATAAAACAAATCAATAATACGTATCTCAAAGTTAAAAAAAAATCAAGTCTAACGTTCTGTCACCCTTAGGAAACCCGTTTGAACTAAATTCCAAAAGAAATACATTTTTTAACATTGTAGTTTTTTGGTTTTACACATTGATGTCAACATGCATCTAAACAGAATGTACACACATTTAGTGTCATTTAGTGTGTTTGTTTAAAAAAGCAATGGCGAGTTCAGCTGTAAATTTTTCGGATTAATTATTCTCTTTAAGTAAAATGTTTGATGTTAACTAAAACAATAAGGTAAGGAAATTTTATACTGTCTGTGCACCACATTAAGATGACTAAAAAAACTCATTCATTGTTGGGGATATCATTTTTTTTTTGTGATGAATCAAGGAATCCTGCAAAAGGGTTCTCCTTTGAACTTAAAACAATCTCTTTCAGACTTGCATTTTAATCACTCTTATTCATTTTCATACTTACATGAAGTGTGACTTACTCATGACTTGTGATCTAAAACATAATTGTTGACTTAGCACTCAGAAACTGCTATGAAGTACTTTTAATATGCATAGTTATTTATTTTGTTTAAATAGAAGGAAAATATGAAATCGAATCTTTCTCGTTCTTATTTATTCGCAAGTTCATGATTATAAACCATTTAAATCCTTTGGTTTAGGCTTTTTTATAATTTGAGTCCATTCAGTAGAACTTGCATGGAATCAATGAGACAAAATTTATTGTTATATTTAGTTTAATCATACAAGGATTACAAACCAATTTCCTTTTATTTCAAATTATGAAGAATTTACATTGAGAATACTTTGATTATTATCTCTTTTAAATGTATATCCTACAGGAAAAAGGTAGGATCAGGTTATCAGTATTGAAAAGGAATTCCTGTTTGTGATCATTTTAACCCTGTCTAGGTCAAGTATTCAAGCAAATTTTGGCTACCCCTTGTCTTTATGTAGTAGAAATTTATTTCTGTGTTTATATAATTTGGTTAAAGCAGTAAAAATATTTACCAAAATATAAATATTAAAGTTACTCTTGGAATAATATATTATGGCACAGAGTAACATTTACTGTAATATTAAAGCCCTATTTCAGTTCTGAAATTGTTGTAAAAATGATAAAATGTGTTTACCTAATTGTTTTACATATGCCATTAAAATCAAAATATATTTAGTAAAAAGATAATAAATTATTTTAATAACATCTACTTGTAAATAACAGCATATAGTGCTTGATAGTACCTATAAGTTTGTTCATCAAAAGAGTCAACAAAGGGACGTAACTTGTAAATTACTATCGGCACCGCTTCGTCAGAAATATCAACATATCGAAGTGGCACATTTGGCCGGATTGGACTAAATAGGGATAAGGTGTATTACTGTGGTGTGACATTATAAATGAAAGAATAGTTATTTGCTGAACATACAAAATTTCACCATATTTCACATTTATCTATTTGGTGTACATACAAAATTTCCCCATATTTCACATATTTGGTATACATACACAATTTCCCCATATTTTGCATATTTGGTGTACATACAAATTTCACCAAATTTTACATATATTTATTTGGTTCATACAAAACTTCACAATATTCATTTCAGCAATTTGTAACATTACATGTACTTACAATTCAAGAGGTGAATGACAATTTTTTGAATCCAAGTGTTGTAAGGAAAAAAAGTGTTGCATTTGTATCAAAACTTACCAAGAAAGAGATCCAGCATGTTCAATGTTCTGAAGTAATCATAGTTTACTGGGTCATATGCAAAGTTTGCCAGGTTTGCCAACACTTGCTGCTTTGATTCTGTCAATAAAATAAATCTATTCTAAAGAACTAGCTCAAAGTCAATAAATTGCCTCGCTGAGCGCAGCTGGATACGACCGCAGATGTCCAACCCTGAAAAGTTGCGGCCAAAATGGACACATTATTCGTGCTTGATACAGGTCTGAATTAGGATTGTAATTAAATATTTGACACAGAATAAGTGTAGTCAAAGAACTTAAAATTGGTTATATGATTTGAATTTATATTAAATTTTTTGCTTTTGTGCAATACACTATGCTGTTGCGAATTAATATTAATTAATAGTAACTTCTAAAAGTGTGATTACATTGTGTAGGTTTTTACATATTTGTATAGACACCTTTATTAATCGTTGAAGGCTGTATATTGACCTCTAGATATCTTTTTGGTTATCTGTGTTGTTGGTTGCTGTCTTACTGACGTATACTTCCTTTCATTTATATTTGCGATAATTACCAAAGACATGTTTTAACCAAATATAGGTTAAGGCTCCTGGAAATGTCAGAAAAATTCAAGTTTTTTAAGAAATGTTATAGAAACATAAAAAATTATACAGTTTAGACATTTTAGAGCATGAAATCTTTTTTCATTCATAATCATTTCAAAATTTTTTGGAAAGGGGTTAAATTTTGTTGAGTTATATCATATAAGAGTGAAAGCTACATGTATGCAAAATTTTCCATAAGCTTTTTGAGTGAGACTTGTTAACTTATAGCATGAACCTTTGCCCATTGCTTCACCTTGTCTACACATTTAGAAACCTGTAGATGTGTCTATGGTCACTTTAATGTCCTTTGGTAGATAGTTGTCTTAATGGCCATTATATCACATCCTCTATTTACAATTGTTTCAGATGAATAGAAGCCTACCAGAGTTAACTAAATCTTGAAATTTACATTAAGCATATAAATAAATTGAACTAGTGTAAGTGAATCCTACCAAGGCTGTTTGTGTCTTGATATTCTGTGACAAGAGACTGTAAATAACTTAGTCTTCCAATACCATAAGGTCCTGTTTTTTTATCTAATTGCTCCTTGCTACTAAACATCTGTAAAAATATACACTTTTTACTTACAATGAACTAAAAGTCTTTGTTCTGATCTTTTAGTTCAATAGCGAAAATAAGTTACACCAATGTCTTGTAGGCAAGAGGATGAATAAAACTTATATAAAAGAATTTTTCAAAGTGTATACAAACATGACATATATTGTTTCAAGCAAAATGAACAAACAACAAGAGCTGTTGAGTGACAGCATACTGGATTTTCCTGCAGAAGTCGAACCCAGAACAGTTGAGCAAGTATGGACACAACTTTTAATTTAAACAGCTTGTATTTGGATTGTGATTGAATATTTGACACAGCATAGGTTTGTGACACAAAATGCCTGTAGTTAAATAACTGAAAAATTTAAATTGGACATTTACCTATTATGGTCCAGTATCCAAAATAAAAAATACATTGTTTGAATAAGCATATCAAAGAACAAGAATTCAATTTTTGATTTAATAAAATGTTATCTATCATTAATACAATATCTCTTAAAAATCTATAAAACTTATCTGTAATTATCTTCAAAATGTCTAATAATGAACAGTAAATTTCAAACTTTATTTATACAGTCCTACAGATCTTATCAGAAACAGAAAATTTTCAAATAAATCTGTCACTCCAATTATGATCATATGATAAGATATTTCCCAGATCTAATTAATACATGTATTGAAAATGATATTTGCAAATCTAAAGGGTTATTTCCTTTGAACAGAAATATGGTTTAACATAGTACTCTAACATTAGATATGATTAATAGTTCTCTTAAATTAGACATGATGTAACACAACGTATATCTATTTTCAAATTATAGTCAAATATAATTAATAGTTCCAAATATTTTTCTTTCATTGGTCACAAACTAATACAGATCTGCAACTTATCTATTAATGTAACAACTTTAAATGTAATGAAATATATCCTATAATAAAAATAGATTATTATCTAATTAAAGGAGTTCACTTCATAAAAAAAAATTAAACATATAGCATTCAGAAAATTAGTTTATACAGAATAAAATTAGTTTATACAGAATAACAAACAAACCTACCACAAAATTCTTCACACAATTTACCAAAGAAAAGAAAAAAAAAAAAACCAAAATATCACAATGTCTTTTAAAAATCTTTTAAATAAAAAATCAGTTATTTCCCTTTGTACAGAAATTGATTAATTCATCAAAAATTGAATTCTTGGGAAAGGGCTATAACTGAAAAAAGAGAAAAGCTAAAATCGTGAAAATTGAACTTGACCTTCATTTAGTCACAGGAAACAACATATCTAAATGAACGGACACTGTTTGGCAGCAGCCCGCCCACCCACCCACTCGCCCGTCTGCCATACATCCCCAAATCAATAATCGATTTTTACTTCGAAAATCAGGTTAAAAATTTGAAAATGAAATCGAGTGAGAGGACATTGCCACATCTCTGGATTAGCCATCCACATACATGTATTTACCATATTTTGTTTATAATAATATTATAATCTATCTAAACTTTATATCTGTTTTTGTGTGTGTTTTGATCCATATTTTGTAACATGTATATGTTACCTACCCCCCTCCCCCCAAAAGAAAAATCAGCATTGTGATGTTGGAAATATACAATAATGCAAGAATTTGAAAGTCCACTATTGCATTGAAGCAGAAGTCCAGGAACTAACAAATCACATGACATTGCGACTGATAATTATTGGAAGATGATAAGTAAAAAAAAACCATGCAAATCCAATCCACTTCTTATAAATTAAAGCAGGGAGCTGATAAGCTGTGATTACTACAACACCTAATAGAAGTCAATGAATTCAACAGATTTTGATGGTCAATAACGTGAAGTTGTCAATCCCTTGGTTAAAGGTAAGAGATAAGGTAGCACATGTCTGTTATATATATAGTAAACAATATAAAAATAAGGAGATGCGGTATGAATTTTGCCAAATCATATGCTGATCCACCAAGAACCAGATATATTATGTAGGACTCTAAAGTGCGATGGTACTCTAAAGTGCGATGGTCACGCTAAAGTACGATGGTCTACGCTAAAGTGCGATGGTGTCAGGCGCTAAAGTGCGATGGTTGTTTTCTTTTTAGTGCGATCAGATATCACGCTAAAGTGCGATGGTATGACACGCTTAAGTCCGATGGTGTAAGAATGTGGTTCAGGCAATGGTTTTCGTTTGTTGCTGAGTTCCTATTACATTTTCGTTTATTGTTTTATTTATATATCAAGCTGTAGTCTTTCTCTTTTGAATTGTTTTACACTGGTCATTTTATAACCCTATATAGCTTGTTATGCGGCATGGGCCAAGGCTTTACGTTGACGTATGATTATTAGTTGCATACATGAACGACATTTGGGGTTGGATTGATAGTTTATACTACATCTTCTTATTTTTATTTAAAGTACGATAGTTGTCCAAAAGTGTAATGGTTAAACTGCAGTATAGTTAGTATATCCGAATTTAGTAGAAGTCGTTTTTAATAAAAATAATATGTCGTGTAAGACAATGCTCAGCGTTAAAGGTCATACCTAAAGTTGCATACATCAGTGACATTAGGTCGTGGATAGAGAGTTGTCGTATTGGCAATCGTATTTTATGATGATACTACACATCTGTTCGTCAGGTTGCTGTCTAGTTGAAGTATATTCATTATTTAACAGAAATAACAAACCATATTGTAATTTTTTATAGAATTATTCAATTAGAAAGTAACTATTTTGATTAAAGCTCTTTTACAATTTTACAAATTATGTTAACCTCTTCCAGCAACGACCAAAATAGTTCCAGATTGTGATCATTTGTTTCTCTCTTCTTTCTTTTCTTGTGTAATCCTTAATCTGGACAAACAATCTCGTCATAATGCTGTCGAACGTTGCTAACGTCGATACTTTTGCGGAAAAACGCACTTTAGCGTGTTCAAATGAATAGCACAGACCATCGCACTTTAGCGTATCAAACCATCGCACTTTAGCATAGGCTATCGCACTTTAGCGTGACCATCGCGTTTTAGTGTCCCCATCGCACTTTAGAGTCCTACATATTAACTTAAGCTTTTGTGCAGCTTTTCATCACAGCTTGTTACTATGTCAAATGCATTGATAGATTATAAGAATGTAAAATTATTTTGTTGAAATTTGCCTTTTTTCAGATTGAAATGAAGACTCCTTTTTTTCTACTTTCTATTTACCCGGAAATAAACATTTGAAATTGGACTTTATAGAAAAAAACAGACACTTCCGAAAGTTTGACAAGTCACATGACAAATTGTTGACAAACTGAAAGGGCCCAGCTGAAAGACTGATAGGACTTGTATCGAGCTAATTATGAAATGTTATTTGTTGTTCTTTTGAACAAATACAAAAACGACTTTTTCTAGCACTTGTATAGCATTACCTGTATCTTATTAACAGCTCATCCCACTGAGGAAACAGCTTCACCAGAAAATTGCAATGGCGGAGAAAAGTCCATCCACGGCTGGTCAAGTGAAGATTGGCCATTACATTCTTGGTGAAACACTAGGAACTGGAACATTTGGAAAGGTCAAAAGTATGTATTTTGTTAATTACAGACATTGCATTAAAAAATAGAACCATTCAGAAATTATATGTCATACTTAAGGTGAAGGTCATTGTACCATTTATTTTGTACACTGAATAATTTTCTTATTTATGCTGCAAATGTGCTATTTGAGCACTCAAATTGCATTGACTTTATATATTTTTTTTGTGATATACAGTCACGGAAGGAATATAGCCTAGTATGTGATGTTGATTATTTTTTATGATGAGTTTGTTTTATGACATCATTAAACCATACACATGTACAGCCTTACAGGTCCGCAGAATTTTTATGGCATCTGCTTCAAATTTAGAATTGACCCAAAATATTCCATTGAGCCCGTTCAACAAGAATGCCAGTGGCTCATCATACCCGCCTTGAATTACTACATGTAAAGATGTGTGGTAATACAGTGGATGGATCTAGATAATGGTGATTCAGTCTGATTTTGAGTTCATGGCTATTGGATTAGTTCTACATGTAGTTAGGACACTGCCATTGTATGATCCTAATATGGTCCATTAAGGTTTTCTGTTTGAACACTGTTACAGTATTAGTTTTTTTCTGTTGTAGCATATTATGTATCACACATAATAAAATGTTTTTTTTTCGTTTCAGTTGCAACACATTATATCACTAGTCATAAGGTGGCTGTGAAGATTTTAAATAGAAATAAAATAAAAAGTTTAGATGTTGTGTCTAAGATCAAAAGAGAAATACAAAACCTCAAGCTGTTTAGACATCCACACATCATCAAACTGTAAGTCTCCAACCTTGTATGATATCCTGAAATTAACAGTAACTTGCATGTCCTTAAGTAATTACATGTACAGAATATATATAATCTAAGAATTTGAATGCTGAAGAACAAATATTTATTAGACAAGTTAAGTATCAGAACAAAACATTAATTCACAAAAGTGTATAGGGCATGAGTGAATTATTAGTGTTGTTTGGTAAAAGAGATGAATATTTGTTGATAAATTTGAATTCTTGGTTTATTTATACTTTTATTACATTGACTTTCAATGTAAATTTAGTAGTAAAATCAATGAACTCTTGTAGCTTTTTCTATGCTTTCTCATTTTGTTTTGATGCAACATCAATAACAATGTTGTAAAAACCTAATGTTGTAAATATATATATACATGTATATATATATATGTTCCAGACCATATGGGTAGAGTGGGTAATTAACAGGATGAACATTGAAATGGTTTGTCTTTACTTCTATCATAGGCTATAATACATGTGTATCTATCAGACCATTCATTAGGAGGCGGTACCCGGTACTTTTACCCTCCTATGCTACTGATAAGTACCGCCTGAATTCAGGAATTTTTATATAAGATGTTCATTGAATATATTGAAAAGTACCACCTACAAACTGGAATGTACCTGTCAACATAAAAGATAATGAAACCCCTGATCTATACTTCTATTAATTTCACAAGGATAACCCTTCTAGATGTCATAAAAAATTTGAAGTTATCATCATATGGTAATCAGGGTTACATGTACATATTTAATAACAAAAAAAAATATTGGTGAAAAACCCAGTTAATTAAATTCTCAAGTTAGAATTACAGTGAACACATTTGTACATGGTCATTATTGAAGTGTCCTGTACATGTAGAATCAAAACATATAAATTAACTACAATGTATCAAACAAGAAGCCAACTGTTTTAATAATGGATGAAAAGGTCAACAAGATAAAAACGATTTTAATTGGCATTAGTGTACTGTGAAGGACAGAAAACATGTACACCCAACATGCCCAAATTAGACAAAACATCCAAGATAAAAAAAAGTATGTCAGTATAAACTTGTGTCGTTTTCGATATCGTAAACAAATTGTGTGTTGCAGCGAAAGAAATTATTATTCTTACACATATTATCTTTACTTATTTGAAAATACGCAATTGCAGTGAAGTATTTTGAGAAATCATCTGTGTCTGAAACATACATGTTTGTTATGTTTCTTACTTGCTGTCGTTTGAATTATGTTTTGTTTCCAGAACATACTTGTTGAACAAAAAGCACACAAGATATTAAATGAGCATACGTCATTGGTTAACGTTTTTTTATCTTATGTATATTTGAAGAATACCTATACTGTCCAAATATTTTTATGGTCTGGCCCATTAATTACCAAACAAGTATATACTCATATGGTCCGACCGTACTATATACTCATATGGTCCGACTGTACTTGTTTACATATATGGTCATGACCATTCACCTATGGTCCAAATACTCATATGGTCTGGAAAAATATATATGTGTGAAGCCAGATAAGTGAAAATCTAGGATTTATTGACCTGTGAAGAATCAGTTTTTATTTGGCTAAAATGGTAATATTTCTTTGCAATTACAACCAATGTAATAAATTTTGTTTTATGTGATACATAGTTTAGTTATCATGATCAATCTTTATTTTTTTTTCTTATTTTATAAAAACCCTCTCACTTAATAGAATCCACTCTGACCAATATTTTAAATCTGTCGTCTGTTTGAAAAAATGTCAAATGTTCATGCTTTTTGAAAGATATATCAATTTCATTAACATGAGTGTTTTATAGTGTTCATGAAAAGATTTTTGTTAGTGGCAGAAAAAGATTAAAATAATGAATACAATATATGTTACTAAAGTGTACACAACAATGTCCAAGCCATTTTGTTACAAGATTTGAGCATATGGAAATTTTGGATCCATAAATTACAAAATCATCTTCTTATGAATTATGATGACAATGTTATATTTTAATTACACATTTGAAACATAGAATGGGGAGTTTATTTTACCCATAATTGCAATAGATGATAGTAAGAGCTGAACAAAGTTGCTGGGAGTGATTTTCTTTATCTGGAAGCAGATTTTAGAGCATATAAGTTGGTATGGATTCTTGATAGTGTTACTTTACCTTAGATATAGACAAAAGGTTGTTTGAAATAACATTGTGTTAAATGAATGCTGATGTCACCATTGTAATGTTTTCCTTCACTGTGTATTGTTGGTCTCTATAGATCCTATTTATTCCCTGTTAAGGAAGTTTGCTGCTCAGTTTCAAAATAAATAACTTTCCATAAAACTAGTATATATTGGAATTGATAGGGGATTAATTGAGGAACCAAAAAAGCAAAAAAAATATAGGGGTCAATGTGCTTGTTTTCGAGATATTAGCCATTGGAATTTTGGCGGAAAAATGTTCTCTCTGGATTTTTCATAGCTTTATCATTGACCAGTTAAAGTTCTCAAAACTATTAAAAATAAATAAGATTTTATAAGACTTTTACAAATGGCTTATAATTATATATGTAAAAGATTTATAAAAAGAAAAATGGGGGTCCATGGGCAAAATTTTTTAAGGCATTCAAATGGATAAAACCAGAGGATTTCGAAAATCTGACAAAAATTCCAAAACTTGACAAGCAAACATCCTTAAACTAAATTAACTGCTCTGTTCTTTAATTAGAGAAGGTACATTTTATTTGCTTTATTGATTCATTTTACTTAGCTGAATTTCAGTACATTTTATTAGTTGAAGTATGATCACTGTTCCTGTCAGCCATTTAGTTTTCATTATTTTGAGCACTTTCTGCATTTTCAGTAATTGCATTAGAAAATTTTCCAGAAAAAAAAACACTTTTCTTTTCATAATTTCAATTAATGCATCCTAAAAAAAAATTGACATACTATGATCATTTAATATCTTGACAGTAAACACATCTCTGTACAAAATACATGAAAAATCAAAATTACATCTCTTAGTGACTTTATTGAAATGGTTGTGAGTAATGTAGAGCCTACCTTTTTCCTATCTAAGTATCTTCACCAAATTTGGCACTGTGTTTTTCAACCTTATTTGGTATGTCAAACCTCATGTGTCAAGGTCATCTGGTAGTATTATTTAAAAAGATTTTAAAGTTGAAAGGTATATCTTTTTGGGTTTGATTCATATTTGTCTATAATATAAAAAAATATCTTCAATACACAAATATTTTAATCCCATCTTTATTGTCCCCGCGTGACACGTTGTGGGGGACAAAGACATACTGGGTGTCCGTCCATTCTTTTTGGTGCTTAAACGTGTACAATTCTTTACAGATTTTTATAAAACTTATGTCAAAGGTTTATATCAGCATTGTCTTGAACAAATTCGAAAATCAGTACCAATCAACAATTTTTGAAAGAGTTATGCCCCTTGGAAATATTAATTATATGGAAAATTGCATTGTTAGTGCTCTCATGTGTACAATTCTTACCAGATTTTTATGAAACTTTTATCATAGGTTAATATAAGCAGTATTTGGGACAAGTTTGAAAATATGTGCCGATCAATAATTTTTAAGAGAGTTTATGTCCCTTGGAAATATTAATTATATGCAAAATTGTAATGTTAGTGCTCCAGTGTGTACAATTCTTTCCAGATTTTTTTAAAACTTATATCATAGTTTTATATCTGCAATGTCTTAAATAAATTTGAAAAACAGTGCTGATCAATTATTTTTAAAAGAGTTATGCCCCTTGGAAATATTAATTATATGGAAAATTACATTGTAAGTGCTCCCACATGTACAATTTTTGCCATATTTTTATTAAAGGTTTATATCAGCAATGTCATGAATAAGTTCAAAAATCAGTGCCGATCAAATACTTTTAAAAGAGTTATGCCACTTGGAAATTTTAATCATATCTGAAATTGCATTGCAATGGTTATCCCAAGTACATGTAGAATATGTTGAATCTTGATGAATATCTAGTTCATATATAAAAATCATGGTAAAATGTTAACATTCTGTCCTTTAAGGTATGTGGGTTCTCCAGGTGCCAGGGGATGCTCTTCTTTTGGGATGCCCTTCATATACCTATTTATAGATATATTTGTGATCTCTCTGTTGAACTTCTTTCTTAATAGCAACAACCATTGAAAATTTACATATAACGGTCAATGTCAGTCATTGCTGAAAAAATATCTTGTGATATCATTCAGCCATTTGGAAACAAGTACAGAGGAAAATTTTCAAAGTGGGACCATTTAATAATGATATATCAGTTGTATTTGGTTTTCTTATTCAATATTAATTTTACCTAGATGCCTTTGACATTGAGACAATCTTACTTCAATGGAATCACTTGTAATGTTTTTTTTCTAATTTTTATTTTGTATTTTATGAGATCATGGACTTTAATTTACAGAGAGAATAATTAGAAATTAAGCTAATTCATTAAAGTTTTATATTATTCAATTAAATTGAAGTAAATTATAGATATGATAGAAACCTTTTAAAATATTTGTGTACTTTTTTCAAAAATACCTCAAACCCTGTTTATTTTCATGCCTTTCAGCTTTTGTACATTCATTTTAACCTTTATTCTGGAAAGTATTTATTTGGAACCTGTAGTTAGAATTCATTAATCAAACATTTACTTGTAAAATTGGAAAACAAAAGTATTTTGACTCAAATTTTGGTTGTATTTATTTTGATGGTAATTTTTCTTGCGTAATAAAACCTCAGGTATCAGGTGATGAGTACCCCAACAGATATATTTATGGTTATGGAGTATGTGGCTGGTGGTGAACTCTTTGATTATATTGTCAAGAAAGGCAAAGTAAGTCTAAAGCACTAGATATGAGACTGTCTCAAAATGTTTTTCTTTCAACTTTCAGAAGCAAATATGGAAATAAGTTTGAACAATGTTGGAAAATTTGAAGAAGACTTAAAAATTAAAATAGATATTATTCGAATTATTAATCAGAACCATGACTCATTAGTGAGTATAACTTTTTGGTCTTAATCAACATAAACAATGTATTACAAACCAAAATCCACAGTTATTCTGGAAGTTTAAAAAAACATTTTGAGACAAATCCTTTAGATATAATATAATAGCACTGCATTTTTTGCTAATTTAACCTGTTTCTAACAGGTACCAGGTGATAAGTACTCCTACGGACATATTCATGGTGATGGAATATGTGGGAGGAGGTGAATTGTTTGATTACATTGTCAAACATGGAAAAGTAAGTATAAATATTAAGGATTATCTCCCTTTTCTTAATTGCACCATATAGGCTTATGAACAAAATATTCGTATTCACAATTTTTTATCCTTTAATGAAAAAAATACACATTTTGACAGCAGTATGTAGAAATTTCAAAATACAAATGTACATGAAGATGCTGCTTTTTCAATTATTAAGTAGAAAATTTCCATAATTTTGGTGTGTCGTGTGCAAAATGTATGTAGGTTAGTAGTGTTTTGTGGATTTTAACTTTTGAGTGATAGACTGATGAAGGTCTTGTGATAGTTTCATTGATTGGTGATTGCTTTACTTAACTTGTGTGTTACTCTAATAAAATAACTACACAATTTGAACAGTAGTGGACATTGTTTGATTACTTTATCTGTAAACTCAGATGACATTTTTAAAACCAATTAATTTTGTCAAAATTAGTAATAATCTGCACTCATATTTGAATGAAAATTAAGAATCATTAAACATAATCATGATAATGGTTAAATTTTAATCAGGTTTATTACATGGATGCATGTGGAAATGTATTATAAATTATAACTTTGCATGATGCTTTTTCAATACAAATGTATAGAAATGATAATATAAGCATATATTTGGAATTGATATGTATTTTTAGGTTGATATTTAAGGTACATGTAGCTGTCTTGGAGGATTTTATGTATTTTTAGGTTGATATTTAAGGTACATGTAGCTGTCTCTGAGGATTTCATGTATTTTTAGTTTGATATTTAAGGTACATGTAGCTTGAGGATTTCATGTATTTTTAGGTTGATATTTAAGGTACATGTAGCTGTCTCGGAGGGTTTCATGTATTTTTAGGTTGATATTTAAGGTACATGTAGCTGTCTCTGAGGAGTTCATGTATTTTTAGGTTGATATTTAAGGTACATGTAGCTGTCTTGGAGGAGTTCATGTATTTTTAGGTTGATATTTAAGGTACATGTAGCTGTCTCGGAGGAGTTCATGTATTTTTAGGTTGATATTTAAGGTACATGTAGCTGTCTCGGAGGAGTTCATGTATTTTTAGGTTGATATTTAAGGTACATGTAGCTGTCTCGATATTTAAGGTACATGTAGCTGTCTCGGAGGATTTTATGTATTTTTAGGTTGATATTTAAGGTACATGTAGCTGTCTCTGAGGATTTTATGTATTTTTAGGTTGATATTTAAGGTACATGTAGCTGTCTCGGAGGATTTCATGTATTTTTAGGTTGATATTTAAGGTACATGTAGCTGTCTCTGAGGATTTCATGTATTTTTAGGTTGATATTTAAGGTACATGTAGCTGTCTCTGAGGATCTTATGTATTTTTAGGTTGATATTTAAGGTACATGTAGCTGTCTCTGAGGATTTCATGTATTTTTAGGTTGATATTTAAGGTACATGTAGCTGTCTCGAAGGATTTTATTATTTTTAGGTTGATATTTAAGGTACATGTAGCTGTCTCTGAGGATTTCATGTATTTTTAGGTTGATATTTAAGGTACATGTAGCTGTCTCTGAAGATCTTATGTATTTTTAGGTTGATATTTAAGGTACATGTAGCTCTCTGAGGATTTTATTATTTTTAGGTTGATATTTAAGGTACATGTAGCTGTCTCTGAGGATTTCATGTATTTTTAGGTTGATATTTAAGGTACATGTAGCTGTCTCTGAGGATTTCATGTATTTTTAGGTTGATATTTAAGGTACATGTAGCTGTCTCTGAGGATTTCATGTATTTTTAGGTTGATATTTAAGGTACATGTAGCTGTCTCTGAGGATTTCATTTATTTTTAGGTTGATATTTAAGGTACATGTAGCTGTCTCTGAGGATTTCATGTATTTTTAGGTTGATATTTAAGGTACATGAAGCTTGAGGATTTCATGTATTTTTAGGTTGATATTTAAGGTACATGTAGCTGTCTCAGAGGATTTCTTGATTTGAAAAACTTGTTATCTGTCAATATGTAAATCTAATGAACCCTAAATGAATAGCAATGGTGATACTTCCTGTTTGCCTCTATTTCATATTATATTAAGGCAGCAGCTTATCACATAAGTCTGTATTTGATACTTTAAGGTATATGATAAGTTTACTAGTAGCAGTTGGAAGTAGGTCAAAGGTTAAATTATGTGTCACATTCTTTTTACTGATTAAAGAATCAAGATAATAAGTTAATAAGTAATGTTAGTAGTTTGTTACTGAAAATGCAATATGTGGTATGAGACACACCCAAAGCAGTTTTATGTGAGAAGAACACAATGTGATTGTTTTAGATTATCATATTAAAAAGTTTGTAAATGTTCTAAAGAAGAATAGAATTTATTGATACTGTAGTTTTGTAGATGAAGGAAAAATTGTTTTCCCTGAATGCTTGATTTTTGTGATTTTAACAAACTCTGATTACAAGCTACGTACAATATGGAATCTGTATTTTGATGAATACTTAGTGTTAGTTAGTGGTTTACCTTTATAACCAAGGAAATCCTGGAAATTTAGTATTAATGTATAATAATGATTCACAGTAGCTGTTGACAGTATATCTGTCATCCTTACCTATAACTGTCTTTGTGTTAACTCCACAGTCATTTTCAATAGACAACAAAAGAATTAAAAAAAAATGTATCTCATGTGTTTTTGATTTGCTTATTTCAAGATGCCTGCAACTTTACTTAATTTAGTTAAAAGAACCAGAGGCCAGAAGATTTTTCCAGCAGATTATATCAGGCGTAGAATACTGTCACAGACACATGGTTGTACATAGAGATCTGAAACCAGAAAACTTATTACTGGATGATAAACTTAATGTCAAGATTGCTGATTTTGGTAAGGAGAAGTACTTGAGACTTTAATCTTATACTTAAGTTTATATGAATTTGTTGAGAAGTTGCATGCATGTCATAGCTGCAGATCTTGATTTATGACAAACCATCAAATGAAAAAACAAACTTGACAGACAGTAACTAACAACAACCACTGAATTATAGCTCCTGACTTTGGACAGGCACTTATAACCTGGAACAGTTACAGCACAACATAAGAACAAACCGTAAAAATCAGTTGGAAATGTCTTGACTCATTAGATGTGCTTATTTCATACACTTATCTTGAAATATACATCAGAAATGATTATTTATTACAGTTTTATATGAACAGTATAATACATAAGTTGAGAAATAAGGAAAACAAGATTTAACAACAATATTTTTTCTATTATTAGAGATTTTATGTCATATATCAATACACCATATATTCTGTTCCTGTTTTATATATATAAGTAAAACATTTTTTACAGGTTTGTCAAATATGATGCAGGATGGAGAATTTTTACGAACAAGTTGTGGTTCACCTAATTATGCTGCTCCAGAAGTCATATCAGGAAAGTAAGATATATATATATCTATGTTGTATGTACAAATAGACAAAAGGCAGTATAATTATTTACTAAGTTGTCATTGCTGATATTTATTTTTCAATAAAAAGGTAATATCCATGGCAGCACATGGTCTCCATGGCAACTTATAACCATGCATAGGAACATTTAAAATAAAAAAATGATAAGTTTAAACTTGTCTTTTTCTGTTTTAAGCATTAAAATATAACTTATATGAAGATATGAATGCTTCTTTTTTGTAGTGTTGTGAATATAGTTCACTATGCACACATTTTTAGTAGAAAGTTTATCATTCAAAATGTGTTTTGGTTAATGCTTTTACATCCCCAACACTACAATAGTATTCCATTCTTAAATACAGCATGTAGTAATAGATTAATAATCCCACAATACAAACTGGTTGTCCTGATATGTTTACAACTTTTCAGTATTTATAATTTGTTTCAGATTGTATGCAGGTCCTGAAGTAGATATTTGGAGTTGTGGTGTCATCTTGTATGCTTTATTGTGTGGAACAGTAAGTTCATTTTTGGGTAAAGATTGCATGAAATGCAATCAAAACCCTATGGTACTGACTTGATATCTAAAACAACCAAGGATTATCACTACTTTCGACATACACAAAATGTAGTACATTGATCATAACGAACATTTCCAGAAATTTATCAATGAAATATATGTTTAGATATTCAAGTTACGAAATGATGTTGTACTGGTCAAGACAATTACATACCTTTTGCAAGATGCAGGAATCTAATATCTGTTCTAAAAATATCAATGATGTCATTGTTAAAGTAATCTATAAATTAGAGTTATCTCCCTTTGTCCATAATTGTAGTTGAATCAACTACAACCAATGCTTTATACAATGCACTGTTTAATTTTACTTCCCACTGATAAGTTAAAGCAATCTTTACCCTTCTGTGCTTACAAGCACTTTGATTGAAGTTTGAAAGCAAAATAACCAATTAAAAAGAAATATTTGATTCTATAAAACCAACAACAAACTTGAATTACTTAAGATGCTTTACATAGATAAACAATCAGATCAACATGCAAGAAAAGCATCTGAGAAACAGGTTTTGCTTTAAAACTTGCATTCATTGTTTACATGTTTAAAGTAGACAGAGATCAATCTTATATGTTTGAATTTTCTCCAGAACAATTATTAATAATATGATTCTATTTCTAGTTGCCGTTTGATGATGAACATGTTCCAACATTGTTTAGAAAAATCAAATGTAAGTGGATTATTTATTTATATAATGGTTAAGGAGATAAATAAAACATAAGGGAGGTAACTTCATATAATTCAACAGAATGTTTTACTAGTAAGAAAAGTCATAGCATGTGAAATTAATGACGCTTATTAACAAAAACTGAAACTTTTAAAGCAGACAACATTATCAGTTTTGGCTACTGCATATTTGGGTGAAATAAAATTTTGGTAGAGATTAAAATTTGTTTAATTGAAAAGTTATGTTTATCTCAAATGAAAAAAATAAGGAGGAATAGTGTTTATTTCAAGTGA
Source organism: Mytilus coruscus (assembly GCA_017311375.1). Classification (NCBI taxonomy): domain Eukaryota; kingdom Metazoa; phylum Mollusca; class Bivalvia; order Mytilida; family Mytilidae; genus Mytilus; species Mytilus coruscus. The sequence goes on from CM029595.1 coordinate 16,540,502, forward strand.
AAATATAAAAAGTAATAGTATTTAATTGGTGTTCAGTATCACAACTTTTTAAATTTTATGCCAAATTATTTTTTAATTTAAAAAATTTTTTTAATTGTGAAAGTTTTGTGTAAAATGGTACACTGTATAAATTTGTACAGGGATGGAGGATTTAAGATATTCTGTCATGGAACTGTTTTAATTAAAAACAGATATATGTGTTTTTGTTTTTCTTGAATACTTGAAAATGTATATACATGTTATAGGAAGTGAGATATAGATTGCAAAACACAATTAATTTCCCCCTAGGACACAATAGTAGCCTTTTTCAAGATACAGACTTTAGAAAGATGATTTTTGGAACAAACTTTTGCTCTATTTAAAGAAAAATTTATTAGGACAGTAATTTTTGTCCAAAATATAGGTTCCCGATGCTTTTCTTAATGCAATTTGAACTATCTCCCTTGTCTGTCAATTCTGCTCTTAAAAATATGTGCGTCATCACAGTGTAGAAAAGCCTTCTCAGTTCCTTAAAGGGTAAGGAAAATAAATTACTTGGCCTTTGGTAAAATGCAGAGTGCACTAAGTGTCTGGTAATAAAAGATAACAGCTGCACACATCAACCAATCAGGATTAGCTATACTACCATATTATCTTCATAAAATTGATAACTTTTGTGCATTATATGATATAACTGATAGGGAATGAGAGATTAACGTGGGCTGGGTAAAAGAATATTAAGGATTTATTTTACAGCTGGTATATTTGCTGTCCCTGACTATCTTAACAAAGAGGTAGTTGGACTTCTGTGTATTATGTTACAAGTAGATCCACTCAAAAGAGCTACAACAGCACAAATCAGGTACGTACATCTTCAGATTACAGTTATTGCATCAGTCAATTGATACCTTTTCTTGTGAGGAATCTTAATTTTTCATCTACACAGAATTTTTTTCAAGTATCCATGTAATAATTTCCATACATTACAAACATTTAAAAGTAATGAAAATGCAGTGGAGATGAACTTTTATGGCAAAACTGAAGTCTTAAAATAAATGGAGATAACCTTTTAATGGCAAAACTGAAGTCTTAATTGAAAAATTTTCAAAAAATTATTATTATTTCAGTGCAAATACTGTCCTCTTAAAAATACTTCATGAGAAATGGTCTGTAACTTTACATATTATACTGCATTACAGAAATACCTAAAAACACTCATTACTTTTACTCTTGTCTAGTGATATATGGTGTTAGAATAAATGACAATTGCCTTTGCTAAAAGTCCCTCAATTGTACTTGCACAAAAAATAGCTTTGTATAACTTTCATAGAACATTTAAGTCTGAGGACTTTTTCACTCCATTTAAATTTTGGAGAAGACATTTCTAAGTTTAAAATCTTGTGTCTAATCCGTTTGTACTTTTTGAACAATAAAATATGTTTAAACATGTAAACTAAACTCAATTTCAGTGAACTTTGATTTTATTTCAGAGAGCATGATTGGTTTAAGAAAGACCTACAAGATTATTTATTCCCATCACCACATGAACAAGATGCATCCATTGTAGATATGGAAGTTATATATGAAGTGTGTGTGGTGAGTATTATGACAATTTCATTATTCACCATTGTATTTGCCAAGGAATCAGCTTTTATTATGAAATACATCATCTTATGCATATTTAACAAATTTAATACAGTAAGGAAAATATAAAGCACTTCACAACTGATAGTACATAGTAAGTAAAGCTTTTTATTAGTGAAAAATGGCTCAGTGTAATTTTTTTTTCTTTAACATGCTATTGGGAAATGTGGTAAAATTAAAAAAAATAACTTGCTATTTTGGAGATGTTTTAATTTGTTATTTGGATATGTTTGAAAAAAAAAAATCATAGTAAATATATTTGTTAATGCATTTCTTTGATAGTAACATATCCATGAAACTTGGTAGGCTGAACTCACATTTTATGAATGAATAACTTAGGTTCAAATTGAGCAGATGAATTTAAAATTTAACATTGACATACAGTGAACATACATCAATATATATGATTCAGTACTGTCATTCCTATTGAAATGTTGTTTTTTATCGTTAGAAATATGATGTAAGTGAAGAAGAAGTAGAGAGAGCCTTGTTGAATGGTGATCCATATGATCAACTTAGTATTGCATACCATCTCATACTAGATAATAAACGACGTCAAGATACTTGTAAGTAACACACACCACACAAAATCTCTACAAGAACTAAGTCAATCATCTCATACTAAATTATAAACGACCTCAAGATACTTGTAAGTAACACACACCACATAAAGTCTCTACAAGAACTAAGTCAATCATCTCATACTAGATTATAAACGACATCAAGATACTTGTAAGTAACACACACCACACACAGTCACTACAAGAACTAAGTCAATCATCATACTAGATAATAAAAGACGTCAAGATACTTGTAAGTAACACACACCACATAAAGTCTCTACAAGACCTAAGTCAATCATCTCATACTAGATTATAAAAGACGTCAAGATACTTGTAAGTTACACACACCACATAAAGTCTCTACTAGAAATAAGTCAGTCATCTCATACTAGATAATAAAAGACGTCAAGATACTTAAGTTTCTACAAGAACTAAGTCGATCATCTCATACTAGATAATAAAAGACGTCAAAATACTTAAGTTTCTACAAGAACTAAGTCGATCATCTCATACTAGATTATAAAAGACGTCAAGATACTTGTAAGTAACACACACCACACAAAGTTTCTACAAGACCTAAGTCAATCATCTCATACTAGATAATAAAAGACGTCAAGATACTTGTAAGTAACACACACCACACAAAGTCTCTACAAGAACTAAGTCAATCATCTCATACTAGATAATAAACGACGTCAAGATACTTGCAAGTAGCACACACCACATAAAGTCACTACAAGAACTAAGTCAGTCATCTCATACTAGATTATAAAAGACATCAAGATACATGTAAGTAACACACACCACACAAAGTCTCTACAAGAACCAAGTCAGTCATCTCATACTGGATTATAAAAGACATCAAGGTATTTGTAACACACACCACACAAAGTCTCTACTAGAACTAAGTCAATCATCTCATACTAGATTATAAAAGACATCAAGATACTTGTAACACACACCACACAAAGTCTTTAAAAGAACTAAGTCAGTCATCTCATACTGGATTATAAAAGACATCAAGATACTTGTAACACACACCACATAAAGTCTCTACTAGAACTAAGTCAATCATCTCATACTAGATAATAAAAGACGTCAAGATACTTGTAAGTAACACACACCACACAAAGTTTCTACTAGAACTAAGTCGGTCATCTCATACTAGATTATAAAAGACGTCAAGATACTTGTAAGTAACACACACCACATAAAGTCTCTACTAGAACTAAGTCAATCATCTCATACTAGATTATAAAAGACGTCAAGATACTTGTAAGTAACACACACCACACAAAGTCACTACAAGAACTAAGTCAATCATCTCATACTAGATTATAAAAGACATCAAGATACTTGTAAGTAACACACACCACATAAAGTATCTACAAGAACTAAGTCAATCATCCCATACTAGATTATAAACGACGTCAAGATATTTGTAACACACACCACACAAAGTCTCTACAAGAACTAAGTCAGTCATCTCATACTAGATTATAAAAGACGTCAAGATATTTGTAACACACACCACACAAAGTCTCTACAAGACCTAAGTCAATCATCTCATACTAGATTATAAACGACGTCAAGATACTTGTAAGTAACACACACCACATAAAGTCTCTACTAGAACTAAGTCAGTCATCTCATACTAAATAATAAAAGACGTCAAGATACTTAAGTTTCTACAAGAACTTAGTCAGTCATCTCATACTAGATAATAAAAGACGTCAAAATACTTAAGTTTCTTCAAGAACTAGACGATCATCTCATACTAGATAATAAAAGACGTCAAAATACTTAAGTTTCTACAAGAACTAAGTCGATCATCTCATTCTAGATTATAAAAGACATCAAGATACTTGTAAGTAACACACACCACACAAAGTTTCTACAAGACCTAAGTCAATCATCTCATACTAGATACTAAAAGACTTCAAGATACTTGTAACACACACCACATAAAGTCTCTACAAGAACTAAGTCAATCATCTGATACTAGATTATAAAAGACATCAAGATACTTGTAAGTTACACACACCACACAAAGTCTCTACTAGAACTAAGTCCATCATCTCATACTAGATAATAAAAGACGTCAAGGTACTTGTAACACAAACCACACAAAGTCTCTACAAGAACTAAGTCAATCATCTCATACTAGATTATAAAAGACATCAAGATACTTGTAAGTTACACACACCACACAAAGTCTCTACTAGAACTAAGTCAATCATCTCATACTAGATAAAAAAAGACGTCAAGATACTTGTAAGTAACACACACCACACAAAGTCTCTACAAGAACTAAGTCAGTCATCTCATACTAGATTATGAAAGACGTCAAGATACTTGTAAGTAACACACACCACATAAAGTCTCTACAAGAACTAAGTCAGTCATCTCATACTAGATAATAAATAACCTCAAGATACTTGGAAGTAACACACACCACACAAAGTCACTACAAGACCTAAGTCAATCATCTCATACTAGATTATAAAAGACATCAAGATACTTGTAACACACACCACACAAAGTCTTTAAAAGAACTAAGTCAGTCATCTCATACTGGATTATAAAAGACATCAAGATACTTGTAACACACACCACACAAAGTTTCTATTAGAACTAAGTCGGTCATTTCATACTAGATAATAAAAATCAAGATAGTAAGTAACACACACCACACAGTCACTACAAGAACAAGATACTAGATTATAAAAGACATCAAGATACTTGTAAGTAACACACACCACATAAAGTCTCTACTAGAACTAAGTCATCATCTCATACATAAAGTCTCTACAAGAACTAAGTCAGTCATCTCATACTAGATTATAAAAGACGTCAAGATACTTGTAAGTAACACACACCACACAAAGTTTCTACAAGAACTAAGTCAATCATCTCATACTAGATTATAAAAAAGGTCAAGATACTTGTAAATAACACACACCACACAAATTCTCTACTAGAACTAAGTCAATCATCTTATACTAGATAATAAACGACGTCAAGGTACTTGTAAGTAACACACACCACACACAGTCACTACAAGAAGTCAATGAAAAAATATCAACCAATTTTTAGGAAAATTGTAAATTATATGCAAGGCCCAAATCAATAGTTTTAACTTAGTCACACCTAGTTAAATTTTTGGTTTACACAAAGAAAGCACAAAATGCCAAGACACGACCTCTAGGGCTCATTCCTCATACTATAGTATAAAAACATCTTCCTCACCCTCAACACACATAATTCTAAACTTAAAGACTTTTTTTCTGAAATAAGTCTTACCTTGTTTCAAAAAAAAAAAATCCAACATAGGGTCAAATATTTTGTTTTAGATGGGAACAAATGATAATACAAAACAATTTGAAAACTCTGAAACTGACTGCATCAAGATGCTTGATTTAATTTTTATTCACAGCATATTTGTAATGTTGGTGGACCAGCTGTGCTCCTCTTTTCACCAACCTGTTTCTTTATTAGGGCCCCGCCGAATGGTGGACGCCCTATAGTGATCAGTCTGTCCGTCCGTCTGTCCGTAACAAATTGTGTCCGCTCTATATCTAGAGAACCGTTATGATTTCAAAGTTTATACTTGACATGTATATTAACCAACACCAGAGGGTGTGTCATAATGTATGTACAACTTCCTAGGTCAAAGGTCGAGATCAAAAACTTTGGTTTTAGTTGACAACCCCATGTCCTATAGTAAAGATTGTGTTCACTCTATATCTTGAGAACTGTTATGATTTCAAAGTTAATACTTGACATGTATATAAACCAACACCAGAGGGTGTGTCATAATTTATGTACAACTTCCTAGGTCAAAGGTCAAGGTCAAAAACTTTGGTTTTAGTTGACAACCCCATGTCCTATAGTAAAGATTGTGTTCACTCTATATCTTGAGAACTGTTATGATTTCAAAGTTAATACTTGACATGTATATAAACCAACACCAGAGGGTGTGTTATAATTTATGTACAACTTCCTAGGTCAAAGGTCAAGGTCAAAAACTTTGGTTTCAGTTGACAACCCCATGTCCAATGATAAAGATACAAATTTTTACCACACATTATTCACAGTGGGGCCCACAGATATGGCTCCCATCTCAATGATATCTAGTTCACTTCACTTCACACTTGATGATAGGCTTCTCAAGAAGAAGCAAAAGAAACATTGTCCTTTAAATTCCATGTTTCACTATGTAGATCTGATCTATCCAATTGAACTTGAAATTAGGGACACCACTGATTGATGGAAGAGATAATTTCAATTTTTCAATTGTGAAGTCAAATGCCCCATATAGATTTAATATCATATAAACAGAAAGGTTTGTAGCAATAACAATTTAAAACAAATTGTTTGGGACAATCCTGAGAAAAGATAATTTAGTTAAAAAAAAATGCATGTTTATAGTGCTTTATTAACATTGATCTTATGCTATTATTTTGCATTGAATGTTTAAATCATATAAAAAAAGCTATGAAATTTGTAATCCAACAAACAAAAGTTTATTAAAGGTTTATTTCATTTTCAGCAATGGATATAGATGTTAATGATTTTTATCTGGCAGCCAGTCCACCAACAGATTCATTGCTGGTATGTTCAGGTTACATAAACAAAATTATACATGTCAAACATTTCAGAAAATTAATGCATATATATTGCTTTCAAGGAACAGTAACTATTACAGAATCAGTAGAATGGCAAATGTCATGCAACAATTTGAATACGAAAAATTGTCATTGCACACAATTTTTTTCAAGCTCCTTGGAAACGGCTAGTCAGAATTCACCAAACTTACCACAGATTCTTCTCAAGGATATGATGTTGTGCTATTGATTTTCTCGTACCAAAATTATGGTATTAAATATAATTTGGAGACGGCAAGCGACACATTTCTTCCTTGGAAAAAACACACACTTTATAGAGAATGCTTTTCTTTTTATATGATGGGAACTAAGATTTCTTAAGCCTCTATATCTTTTATTATATTTATAAAAAGATTTCAACAACATTTAAACATCTCATTAAGAAATATAACTTATTAATATAGACAAATTCTTTCTCCTTTTCACTTTAGTTAAATAAGTTTTAATTTTGTTATTTTAAATTTGACATTTGTAGTTCCAGTATATGAAATTAATAGATTGTTGGTTGCTTAATGTCCGGTGGCAAATATTTCATGCATGCTAAGGACAACTAAAATGTTAGATCATTTACATTTATAATCAAAACAATGCCTAAATAAATAATTAGTTATTTGAAATTTGTCTTTTGACATAATAATCTTCTTCTTTGATTTTTGCTGAAACAACATTTCCAAAACAAAAGTAAAATATAAATTACTGTAGTGTTGGCGCTACTCAAAGTTAAGTATTAATAAGTTTCAATGAAATTTTGAAGGCACTTTTGTTAACATGTCTGAGTATTATAGAATACAATTTTCATTGTTTATTTCTAAATGAGTTGCATTTTCTGGAAGAAGTTTATATGTTATTTTCACAATTTTGTGTAATTACTTTGTCAGTTGTGCAACTCATTTATTAAACAATGAAATACATGTACCTCAATTTTTAATGTAGTTTTCTATTTTAATAATAAAAAAAAGAGATGTTTTTGTTTAAAAGTGCCTTCAAATCTTTAAGTCTGTTATTTTGAAGGAATCCTGTTTTCAAGTTTTAGTTATTTTTTTTTTAAATTTTAACAAGTGATACTTCATGTGAAAATTATCTGTTAAAATATGTCTAGGCACATGCAACTCGTGTGAAATACAAATTGATTTAACATGTACTCGAATAACATTTTTTGTTTGAGCGAAAATTGCTGTGTATTTTCCTTATATTTTTTGGCATGATATAAAATCAGAACACTCAATGTTAAGTGTAAATATGATTGGCCTATACATTTTGGAAAGATTCTTGTATAGAATATCCCTAATAAGGGTATTAACCCTTCCTCTGTTAATTTGTAAAAACAAATATTTTTCAGAAAAATAATGTAAAGTATCAATTCATTGAAGTTATTTCAAATATTTTTTGTTTGTGACTTTTGTGATGTTTCATTTAACCAAACAATTGATTATTGCACATTTTGCACTGTCATTTAATTTTGAAATAGATCTACCTTACAATTAATGACATTTTTTTCTTCAAATTGCACCCCCAATATAAAAAGATCTCAGGAAAATAAGTAATATCTGGCAGAGGTATAAGAAAGTAATAAACTTTATTTACAAAACAATACCTTTTTTGTTAAGATGTAGCTTAAAAGTGCTAACAAAATACAGTCCAGAAAAGCTTTTCTTTATGTTTATACCCAGGGAAAGTTACTGAGGGTTAATAATTCTTGGTTTAGACACGAATGTGACCATGATCCTTAAAAGTTCTAATGATAGAGATTACACAGATTTATTAACCTGATATAAGCAATTATATTATTGTTATGATTAATTGTTGTTATTAAGAGTTTTGGTAAAATTCATATCGAAATTTGTAAACTTTAATGTCTGATTATGATCATGATAAATTGTGTCACTGGCTCTGACAATCTATTGTAACAAAGGTATTTCCCTTAAACTAAATGATATGGACATTCTGTCATGAAGTCTGTCATATGTTGTATATTTATGAGCTGCAGATGGACTTTCATATCGTTCCTGTTGACTCACTTTGAGGATATAACACCCTTGTACTTGGAAAATTTGATAAAATTGTATTTGTCCAGATTTTTTTATGTATTCTGGCAGACATTAAACTAAGCTGATTTTGGTGGTCAGTTTTTACTTTGGACATTATTGCTAGCAGTGGCTTTGTGTTACCCTAACACATATTGTTCAAATTTTCTTAAAAGAAAACAGTACATTTGATATAATGTTTTTTCAGTTTACATAAATACTTATGTCATGGGATATCCCATACATGCATTAGTCTTTTATGCATAAACCTAAAGATTTATGAATAAAAGAGCTTTGGGCTTAACATTATTGAGGCAGCAATCCAAAAACACACATACACCAACGATCAGAATTGTTTTGTGTACATAAGTTGCTTCAGAGCTATGTTTACACATTTAAATAGAATAACATTTATATAAGGAATGTTATTAATTGCTGTTTGTTTTATTTTTACCAGTCTCGTTATACACACTTGGTTGGTTCTCCACCAACACAGGATCAAGTTAGTATTCACTGTGTTCCTTCATTGCTTATCATAGCTAGATTGTTGTAGTCATTAACCATACTATTGTAAAGATTTGTGGACATCTGTTTGTAATTTTATTATCACAAATTTAATTTGAATTTGGAAGTAAGATGATACACTGTGCTGCAAGATTTATGTTTTGCAAAGCTTTTATTGTTTATATATTTTGTAGAGCTAACAATTTAAAAAGTTTTTGAAAGAATACTTATATTTACTGCAAAATTTATTTAAGTCTTGCTTGATTTATAAATCATTACATACACATCAAAGTATTGCATACTAATTATAGAACTTTGTATGAAAATATTCTCCGTTAATCCGTCATCTTAAATTCTGCTGCTACATATATATTATGCACCAAATCTTAGTATGATTTCATAATGAATGAAAATTTTCTATGCAGTTAATATCAGTGAATTTCTATAACTGAAATAGGTGCATGGACTCTATTCTATGCCTGGTCATATAAAGTATAAAATAAAACTACATTTGATGTCTGGAAGTCTTTAGAATATTGTGGTGAAACCTTATACAGCAACATACCATTTTACTACTGACAGCTGCTCAGTAAAGACATAAGTGTGCATGGCTATTATGGAATTTCCTGGTTCTGAAGTGCTTAATTTTTCATATGACTGTCATAGATGTACATATTATGTTATACTATTTTATGTCCGTCTGTATGCTTTTACAAATCCTTGATGATATTTTATACAACACTAGGTTTCATAGATACAAATACATTTCAGTTTTATTGATTATTCTATTATTTCTTCCAGGGTTATGGGACTACAATTGGCAATTTTTCATGTCGGGTAATAATACAAGTTTGCTATCACAGAATCCCATAATTTTTTTAACAATGTCACAACTAATGAAAGTTTGCTCCTATTCATCTGATGATTTTCAGATTTCACCCTTCACAGAATCATGAATATTTTTTAACAATGACACAACTAATGAAAAGTTAGCTCCCTTTTGATTTTGATGTTGTGTCTCACAATAACTCTTAGTATGCTCTTATTATTTTTATGAACATTTTGGACACTGTTGTTTATTCAGTTACTTTTTGTCTCGCCTGTGACGTAGGGATTACAATAAGGTGGCAACAGCATAAACTATTTGTATAAAGGTTTATATTTTAAAAGGTAGAAGACTTGGATGCTTCATACCTTGTATGCAGATGCATTACGTTAAGAAGTTTTCATCTGTCATATATGTCCATTGTTTTTGAACTCATTTTCTTGGTTTAGTAACTTTGAAATTTTTTAGAGTTTTTTGTCATGTGAAATACACAGCTTATATGAGTGATAGAATAATTATATTTGGTATATGGCATCTTGCAAGGTCTACATGTCTGTCAGATGGCGTTCACCTGACCTCAACCTCATTTCATGGATGAGTGATCAAGGTAAAGTTTTCATGTTCAAGTACGTTTCTCATAAGCAATAATTCAACTATATTTGGTGTGTGGAATGATTGTAAGGTGTACATGTCTGACTGAAAGTTTGTATCTAGCCTTGACCTCATTATCATGGTTATGTTTTCGTGGTTTTTCAGAAACTATAAGCAATAGATCAGCTGTATTTGGTGTATGGAAAAGATTGCAAGATGTTCTTGTTGTCTGGCAGGGTTCATCTGACCTTGACTTTAATTTTATGGTTCTTGGTCAATGTTCAGTTTTCATTATTAGGTCTGTTTATCAGATACTAAAAGCCATAGGCTAACTATATTTGGTTTATGGTATGTAATTAGATCATAATTAGTAAAGTAGGCAAGACATTTCAGTGTGCATTCTTGTAAAAAATTTACTTACAGTGTTCACTATATCAGTGATCTGCAGACAGGTATATCATGGCTTCTGCTCCAGCAGTTTTTTTTTTTTACCATATGGAATGGTAATTAATGATAAATCTGTAAATATATATATTGTTTACTGATATCATTTTCATGCAGTTGCTAAAATATAGATATTTTTTATTTCATTGCTAAAATCCAGGAACTAATTGCATGAATTGTAATGAGATTGGAAAATCAATGAGTACTATTGCTCAGAGTGTACAAATATGAAATGTAAAAGTAATACAGTATAATAGAGTACCTTGATTAATAGAGTTTACATTTTGTAGTATTGTCCTTTTAATACTGATATTTTAGGTATTAGTCACTTAATGATCATGTAGAGTCTGTTTTGGTTTTTATACGCCTGTCAATTTTTGACGGGACGTATTATGGTATACAAATGTCCGGTGTCCGTCTGTCCGTCTGTCTGTCCGGTGTAAACATGTCGTACCGTAACTTGAGAATGACTTATCAAAATTTCATGAAACTTAACATAGTTGTTTCTTATGGTGGTCAAACGATCTGTATACTTTTTGGTGAAAATAAGATTAAAACTTTTTGAGTTACGGGACTTAGTAACTAAAACAGGTGTGTGTTTTTTTTCACATGTTGCGCCGTATCTCAAAAACAATTTATGATTATTGCTTAAAACTTTACACACTTCTTAGTTATATTAATCTTAAGATCTGTTTACTTTTTGGTGATGATTCAAAATTTTATTTTAGAGATATTGAGTATTTTGTTAAAAAGGGGAGGATTTTTCACATGTCACGCTGTATCTCAAAACAATTTATGATTATTGCTTAAAACTTTACACACTTCTTAGTTATATTAATCTTAAGATCTGTATACTTTTGGTGATGATTCAAAATTTTATTTTAGAGATATTGAGTATTTTGTTAAAAAAGGGGAAGGGGTTTGTCACATGTCGGGCCGTATCTCAAAAACAGTTTATGATTATTGCTTAAAACTTTACACACTTCTTAGTTATATTAACCTTAAGATCTGTATACTTTTTGGTGATGATTCAAAATTTTATTTTTGAGTTATTGAGTATTTTGTAAAAGAAGGGGGAGAGGTTTTTCACATGTCACACTGTATCTCAAAAACAATTTATGATTATTGCTTAAAATTTTACACACTTCTTAGTTATATTAATCTAAAGATCTGTATACTTTTTGGTTTTGATTCAAAATTTTATTTTTGAGATATTGATTTTTTTTTTTTTCAAAGGGGGTTTTCACATGTCGCACTGTATCTGAAAAATGATTTATGATTATTGCTTAAAATTTTACACACTTCTTAGTTATATTAATCTAAAGATCTGTATACTTTTTGGTTTTGATTCAAAATATTATTTTAGAGATGTTGAGTTTTTTGTAAAAAAAAAGGGGGTTTTCGCATGTCACGCTGTATGTCAGAAACTATTTATGCTTATTGCATAAAAATTCACACACAAGACGACGGGCGTATCATGCGCTCATGGTGCAACTGTTTATTAATGAATGTTAACATCACTTCTTAGACATTTATACAATTTCATTGCTATTTATGTTTTTAATTGGTTGAGAAAAAAAGAGTATTTTATTTTTGAGTAAACTTTGACCTTTGACATGAATTTGATTACTTTGAATGCAGATCATGTACACTTTTCCTTCTTACATATTACCTGAGCAGGGTATAATTATGATACTTGTTGATGGTATTTATAGAATTAAGTGATATGTACTCCCAATGTATAAAAAAATGCATTGTTAGTGTGCCTACTCATTATATCCAGCAGCCAGTATCACAACAAAAATGTCTCATCCCTACTACATATACATTTTTATACAACCGCAAAAAAATTTGCAGTCATATACTGGTATCTCGTCGTCCGAAAACATTTGGTTTTCACACAATACCTTTAGTATAAGTAAATAGAAATCTATGAAATTTAAACATAAGGTTTATGACCACAAGAGGAAGGTTGGGATTGTTTTTGGGGTTATGGTCCCAACAGCTTAGGAATTAGGGGCCGAAAAGAGGCCCAAATAAACATTTTTCTACTTTCCAGACAATAACTTGTGGAATGGTGTATGGATCTCTCTGAAATTATACCACAAGTTTCCATACCACAAAGGGATGGTAAAAATTGGCTTTGGGGGGTTATGGCTCAAACCATTTAGGAATTATGGGCAAAAAAGGGGGAAAAACAAGGGTGTCCTGGTTAATGGACAATTACTTAAGTACAAAACATAATTTAAAAGCAATGTAAGGGAAGTAATTCAAACACAACATTTTAAATTACCTCCCTTACATTGCTTTTAAATTATGTATATAAAGAAATGTTGTATTGTCTTGAGGTGATTAGCTGTCAATTTATTTTTAGAAGTTACTATTTTAAAAATGCTGATGAAGGTAATTTGATTTTAGTCATGATTATGTATGTCATTTTCTATTTTAAGACTTTTATGATGTATTTAAATGGGTTATTATGGTTGCAAACTCCATTGGAAATTTGAATTGAGCTTATGACCATATCTTGAGGAAAGATTTTTTTTTTTTTTGGTTAAAAAAGGGGGGACAATTTGTTCTCAAGATTTGAGAAATTACAAAGAAAATTTCTTCAAATATTTTTTTTTTTGCAAAAAAAAAAGGGGGGTAAAAAATTTTTTTTTTGGGGGGGGGAGAGGGGTCAATTCGCAACGGCATAATGTATTGCACAAAAGCAAAAAAATGAATATAAATTCTGTATTTTCTGTAAAATTCTGATATGAATACAAAGCACTAAATCCATAAATGCTGTTAATCTTACAAGAGAAAATTCAGCTAACAGTTAACAAACAGGTGTACGAAAGTAAAGTATTACAGTTAATAAACGAGGGTGTATGAAAGTAAAGTATTACAGTTAATAAACAGGGTGTATGAAAGTAAAGTATTACAGTTAATGAACAAGGGTGTATGAAAGTAAAGTATTACAGTTAATAAACAGAGGTGTATGAAAGTAAAGTATTACAGTTAATAAAGAAGGGTGTATGAAAGTAAAGTATTACAGTTAATAAACAGGGAGTATGAAAGTAAAGTATTACAGTTAATAAAGAAGGGTGTATGAAAGTAAAGTATTACAGTTAATAAACAAGGGTGTATGAAAGTAAAGTATTACAGTTAATGAACAAGGGTGTATGAAAGTAAAGTATTACAGTTAATGAACAGGTGTATGAAAGTAAAAATTACAGTTAATGAACAGGGTGTATGAAAGTAAAGAATTACAGTTAATAAACAGGGTGTATGAAAGTAAAGTATTACAGTTAATAAACAGGGGTGTATGAAAGTAAAGAATTACAGTTAATGAACAAAGCTGTATGAAAGTAAAGTATTACAGTTAATGAACAGGGGTGTATGAAAGTAAAGTATTACAGTTAATAAACAAGGGTGTATGAAAGTAAAGTATTACAGTTAATGAACAGGGGTGTATGAAAGTAAAGAATTACAGTTAATGAACAGGGGTGTATGAAAGTAAAGAATTACAGTTAATAAACAAGGGTGTATGAAAGTAAAGTATTACAGTTAATAAACAGGGGTGTATGAAAGTAAAGAATTACAGTTAATGAACAAGGGTGTATGAAAGTAAAGTATTACAGTTAATAAACAAGGGTATATGAAAGTAAAATATTACAGTTAATGAACAAGGGTGTATGAAAGTAAAGTATTACAGTTAATAAACAGAGGTGTATGAAAGTAAAGTATTACAGTTAATAAACAAGGGTGTATGAAAGTAAAGTATTACAGTTGATAAACAGGGTGTATGAAAGTAAAGTATTACAGTTAATGAACAAGGGTGTATGAAAGTAAAGTATTACAGTTAATAAAAAAGGGTGTATGAAAGTCAAGTATTACAGTTAATGAACAAGAGTGTATGAAAGTAAAGTATTGTGAAACTGGTTAAAGAATCTAATTTTCTTTTTCACTAGATTTAATTAGATTCTCAGCTTTTATTTCTGAAGAAGGATAGCAACGGAATTGTATGAAGATTTATCATTCTAACTTTAATAAATACATCAACATCACTTTATCATGGTATAACTATATCTCTTTTATTTCTACATTTGTATGTTTTTATCTTGCAATGTTTGGAATTTAGAAATAATATGCACTTATATAATACCAAAGCTAATTGTTATATAAATTTGAAATGCACAGATAGAGTAATACTATTATTTGACATATTTAAGAATAATTTGTCATTCAGTTTCTATCTGCCTTCAGTCATTAGCAGTCTCTTTGATGGCAGAGTGAAATTATAAAAGTTTACACTGCATTCAAAGGCATGGGAATATTGTGTTTTTGATAGGACACTTGCACTTTTTTAATGGACATTTGCTTTTAAAAAAAAAGGACATTTACGCTTTTTCAATAGGACATCTGCAATTTATTAACACAACATTTGAGTTGTATTATGGTTAAAAGTTTAAAGATTTGATATTATGAAAACACAATACATTCAAATATTTATATACAGCCAAAAGACTTCATTTTTCGCCATCATGATTGTGACAGATGTTAACGACAACACTTCAAGATGGCGAATGGAAGTAAAGTCCTTATAACAACCATGACTATTTCTAAAAGACAACATGAACAGCAGGTGGTTTAAAAAATCAAATTTCGGCCTTCACAAATTGAAACAAGCTTACTAGATAAGCCATGATGGTACAGTTCCACAGAATATCCACACAGTAGAATATAGTTTCCAATTTTAAATCCATGAATTGTATGAAGCTGCTTGAGGAATTTAGGGCAATATTAAAATGTTCCATCCATAAAAACTTTATTTTCTCTATTGTTTACCCAAGTAATTCTTCTGATTTTGTCATTTGTTCAGAAGAACTTTCAAAGAATATGTGAACATCTTTCTATGTCTTTGTTTAATTTGGTTAAGATTACAGGTGAAAACTATCATAGGTAAAAAGCGCAAATGTCTGGTCGATTTAGTTCAGTTGTATCATAGTTTAGAGCGCAAATGTCCATAGTGTTAGAGCATAATTGTCCTTTGTGTTACAGTTAAAAAAGCGCAAACGTCCTGAGCCCATTTTCAACTGTTTTTCATGTTGTGAATGTTTGCAGGTCGATAATTTTTTTTTTTAAATCTAGATAAATTTGTTTATAAGCTGTTTTATTAAAACTTACAGACATCCTTATAGGGGTTGTTTCCCTTGAATGATGATTTTTCTTTTTGCTATTTTTTGTTTTTTGTCAGAAACAGTTAAAAGCAAAAATGATTTGCAAATTAAAAATCAACAAATATGTCAACATTGCTGAAATCCTCAATCAACTCCTTTATGAGACTTATTGTCATTAAATGATGGTCTTTGACCAGTTTCAGTGTTTTACCTTTTAATAGCAAAAAATAAAATCAGCAACTAAAGATCTTCAATTAAATTATGGTTGAAATCTTCAATTGACTCATAACAGGATTGTGTGCTCATAAATCAAAATTTGTATCCATTATTTCAGTTTTGGCTGTTATCTAGAAAACTATATTTGATTTAAAGAAACTGCAGCAAAAATTATCATCAAGAAAAGATTGTACACCACAGTTTTAATTCAGAACAAATCTTTCTTTTGCATTGTATAAATTTTATGAAATAATGCCTGGATAGGGATATTGACTCTAGTTTATTGTGACATGGATTTCTAAATATGCCTTACCCCCATTATATATGGTGAGGCATATTGTTTTTGTCCCCTGCGTATGTCTGTCTGTCATTAAATTTTTATCATCAAATTCTTTAACAATAACATAGGATTAAAACTTACCAGTATTATATCCAACAGTGTGTAGTTGAAGTCAGTCTTTTTTTGATTGATTTTGTGGTTTGCTCTTACATTTTTACATTTTTATAAATTTTAGATTTAATGTTTCTAAGTTATGGGATTTCATTAATAAAAAAGGGGGATTTTCTAGTTTTTGGACAATAACTCAAAAAACTCTTTGAGCAGTTTCATGAAACTTTGGTGAATGGTTTATATCTATTAAAATAAGCTACCTTAAGTTTTTTTTATAAATTTCTGATATAAAATTGAGGAGTTATGGAACTTTATTCGTTGAAAAAAGCGATGGGCGTATCATGCACTCATTGCGTAGCTATTTATTTGTTTAATCAGCATCTTGTAGCTGCAGCATTTCATATACAAGTGACTTATTATGATTTATTTCATCAAAACTTTCAAAAAATCTTCAATGGGTTGTCAACTTGTGTTTTTGGTTAGGAGGATTTTTTGGGGTCTTCTCATTGCAAATGATAAACTTTGCCATTTGCACATTCTGGAGATTGTCAGAACAAATTCTCCCTCAGGATGAAGAAAAAACAGAGGGAGACATTTGTCAAAACAAACTTTAGAATTGTTTTGCTGATGTTGTGTATTATATAGGATAAATTTGGATACATTTAGAAATAGTGATTAGAAATATTTTTTTCCTTGAAGTCTTAATATGATGTCTTCATTGATCAAACAGCATAAATTTATTAAACCTCAAACAACAAGTCATGCATGAAACATTGATGTTTTTTTTTAATTCTGTTGAGACAATAAAGTAAGCTTGCCTTTGATTGTTTTTCATTAAATACAAGATTTGAAAGCGATGATAAAATCAATAGTCTTTTATTAATCACTTTTGTTTTCAAATAAAAATTCCCTGAAAATTAGACAAAACCTGTTTCATCACACTGTTTAGCAAGTAAAATTTTATGAATGAAAAAAATCATTATGCAGAATGAGGTGTTAAAACATATTGTAAAAGATAGATTATTTTTTAATGTTGTACGAGAATAATCATATTTTAGTACAAAATTCATCCTGGACAACATATTACAATCTATCAGCCATGTTAAGAGGCCAATTGATATGTAATATGTTAGCTCATGTCACAGTGAACTTCATTATGTTATGTATAAAACTGTTTTTCATGTTGATATTAAGCAACAAAATTATTTCTATTTTTCAGGCCACTAGTCCTCTACGGCCACATCCAGAAAGAATGCCAGGTATGTTTAGATTTTGACTGAATTAGACATTTGAATGATAATTGTTATCATTTATGTTTTAAATTTAGAATCTTTGAACTCTTTTGTTCTACGACTTAAAATAAGTGAATATTTTACATATGTATAAACAAAGCCAACAATTTTTTAACTGTGTTATATTTTTACATGTAGAAAAAAGTGACAGAATAAATCTCTCAAACTCTAAATACATAATTTGAAAGAAAGCCGCCTGCCTTTCTAGAACTATCATTTTTATTGTTGTAGATTTTAAGGAAAGAAACTCAACTTAATAAGTTACTGTACAAAATAAAAATCATTTAAATGCATAACAAAGATTTTATGATATGAGGATTTCAAGGACTACAGGATTAGCTAAAAAGGAGTTTATGAATTGGTAGTGGTACCATATATGTTTGATTTGCAGGACTGTTAAAGGAATACAACAGGAAAATGGAATGATCCTTGCAAATATTTACATACTTTCCCTTTAATGAAAATTTTGATAAGAAACGAGATCAGGATAAAAAATAATGTCCCAGTCCCACCAGTTGTTAAAGAATTGTACTTTATTTCTTTTGTTCAGCCTGTAACAGAATTTTGAAAATTTTCAGCTTTGAAAATGTCACAAGGTAATAAATGGATGTGGTTAGGCAGACTATCATATGTTAACACATTATGAAATAGCATTCTCATTTTTTGTTGTCTAAATTTTGTATCCCAATATATAAATTATTTAGAAAATATCCAAATATTTCTTTTTGAGTTACTGTCATATCTATTGTGTAGGAAGAAGAGAAGATGTCTCGAACTTATTGTTATTCTGTCCTTAAAGTTGGAAAACCATCCTTATCTAAGCTTGAATTTATCAAAAAATTTCTCATTTGAAATAACCATATAAGCATTACTATAGAGGATTAAAAGGTCCAATTCTAAAATTTATTTACCCATCCTAATTCTTTTAAAAGTTATTTGTATTCAAAAGTAAGTTTAGATATTACTTTCCCCAAAAACGTTTTAAAAAAAAATCAAAGTAAAACATCCCCACATTTTTCCTGATTTGATCAGATCAAACAAAGCAGAAAATTTACAAATGAAATAAACATTATTTGTTAAAAGATGTCAGCTGTATTCACACAACACATCCATTTTTACATTAAAAAAAATACAGGTCATCATCCAGTAATTTTCAAATTTACTGTGAAATGTAGAAAAATACATATATAAAAATTTTATCATTTAAGAAATATGTGTTGTGAAAATGGTTGATACTATATTTGTAATCAGTTGTATTGTGTACTATCAGGAAAAGATACCACAATACATATTAATTGAATAAAAAGTACCACACTGTATAACGATTGAATAAAATGTACCACACTATATAACGATTGAATAAAAAGTACCACACTGTATAACGATTGAATAAAAAGTACCACACTATATAACGATTGAATAAAAAGTACCACACTATATAACGATTGAATAAAAAGTACCACACTATATAACGATTGAATAAAAAGTACCACACTGTATATCGATTGAATAAAATGAATAAAAAGTACCACACTATATAACGATTGAATAAAAAGTACCACACTATATATCAATTGAGTAAAAGTACCACACTATATATCAATTGAATAAAAGTACCACTCTATATATATCTACTGAATAAAAGTTCCACACTATATATCGATTGAATAAAAGTATCACACTATATATATTGATTGAATAAAAGTACCACACTATATATCAATTAGATAAAAAGTACCACACTATATATCGATTGAATAAAAAGTACCACACTATATATTGATTGAAAAAAAGTACCACACTATATATCAATTGAAAAAAAGTACCACACTATATATTGATTGAATAAAAGTACCACACTATATATCAATCGAAAAAAGTACCACACTATATTTTGATTTAAAAAAGTACCACACTATATATTGATTGAAAAAAAGTACCACAGTACCACACTATATATCGATTGAAAAAAGTACCACAACATATATATTGATTGAAAAAAGTACCACACTTTATATTGATAGAATAAAAGTACCACTATATATATCGATAGAATAAATCATTTCACTTAAATAGATATATATGTCATGTCATGTGATCCACCTCTAAAATCTCTCAACCTTAATATTATCTTTCAATCAAACTTATGTGGATTATGTTTTTTAGCTTAAATTCTAATCATATGTTATTGATTTCACATAATTTATAAGAACAATATTTTGTAAAACTGAAGTTAGGAAATTTTGAATATAATGCACATGCATGTATATTTAAATAGATTTATATTATGGTACAGTGTCATGCTTGGTGGCTTTCTGTAATGGCAGTAATAAAGAATGTATTTTCTAAATGTCGGCTATAAATGGAGCATTTTAAAAAGGGAACTGCTTTAAGATTTTTTAAAACCCAAAAGAATATGTAGTGCTTCTACATGGTGTACTGTGTTTACATTGTATCCAATGAATATAGAAATAAGAAGATGAGGTATGATTACTAACGAGACAACTATCCATCAGAGACAAAAGAACGTAGATTGATGCAACTACAGGTCACTGCATGGCCTTCAACAATGAGTAAATCCTATTCTGTATAGCAAGCTATAAAAGTCCCTGGCTTGACAAAATGTGAAACAATTCAAAAATGAAAACCAACGGCCTAATCTATGTCTATTGTGATAATCTTATAATAATAGTATTGAGGTGAAAAGTTTAAAATAATGCTTACAGTTATGGTTACTAATTGTTGTTGTAACGATATTCTCATTTACATAACATATGTCAAAGTTGTTTAAAATTTATTAATATACTTTATTTAATTTTCCTTGTCTTTGATACAGATAAAAAAAATTGTCACTGGACATTAAGCTCACAACAATCAATTGCATTGTATTATTTTATGTAGCTATATTTGTACTGTTTCCCTAGGCATAAATTGAATTACTGCAAACAAGTAAAATATAAAGTGATATATATACCATACATGTATAAGTATCATAGAAACTTATTTATAACCAAGGTGCAGTCGTTCAAAATTGCCAAAATTTGCTTAGATTGTTCATGAGAAAACACATTTTGTGCTTGAAAAGAAATTTATAAGACAGAATTTTGAAATAAAATATGAGAAGATAGGTTTTATAATATATTTTAAGAAAATGGAAAGAAAAATGGTGTCACCTAACTCTTTTCTTGCTACAAGTAAAAATGAAAATTTCCTATATTCCAGTATAAATTTTGTACTAAAGAGTTATCTCCCTTAAATGGGTTATTTAAATTTGGTATTTTAAAACATTTTTAAGCAATGAAATGTTAACCAATAGTTAGTAACAATAATGTTGACATAGTAGAGTATTATTAGCAAAAGATAAAACAATAATGTTGACATAGTAGAGTAAAAAGAGAAAACCTTTTACCTGTCTTGACATCTGACTAAAATTCCGATCCGTGTCCTAGCTTTGCTTACAAGGATCTGACAACACTGAGGCTGACTCCATTCTACTCTCTGTTCTGGTGATTATTACTTCAGCCAACAAAATTTCAGCTTCCAAAATTTTGAAGGTGTGTATGATTACGTCAAAACCAGAGGATCCTAAAAGGTCTAAAACAGAAAGTAGAACAGAACGCTGTCAGATCCTTGAAAGCGAAGCGTGGACACAGGATCTGTATTCCAATCAGATTACCTGTCTGACTAAATATTTTGGTATATTATGGACAGCTTCCTATCTTATTGTATAAATGAAAAGATAAAATTTCTCACTTTTAGTAGAACATTTATTGTTAGACAATTAAAGGATGAATATATTAGTTTATATTTCATTCTTTTCAAAACATAATTGAGATATGATACATATACATTTGTAATTATTTAAACATAGATATTTTATTTTTCAGAATTGAAACATACATCACATACTTTAGAGCCTTTACTAGTGACTGCCAACAAATCTCAGACTCCACCTAAAAAGGCAAAGTGGCATTTAGGTACAATTATACAAATTTTATCAAGTGGTATAAATAGCACAATAACATTAGGAAGAAGATAGATTAACATCATTCATGTAAGATGAACTGTGGATCATGCCAGTTTGACTGCACATGATTGCCCTACTAATCTGAATCCTGTTTGCTACCTTTGAAACCATTGGACAAGTGAATTAGAGACTTCAGTTTCATGTCAGTTCCCACTAGCTACAACAGAGTATCAGAAAATATGACTAATTATAGAATAGCCCTACATTGTGTTGTTTAAGAAACAAGTAACAATTTAGAATTTAAATGCACATCATATGTTTGGAAAATGTTTACAAAAAGTTGCCATTTGAGATATCTGATTACTTGCACCTCATGATACTATGATACTAATTTGGAAGACTTTATGAGCATTTTTATCTTGATGCGTGCAAATTTCACATTTAAAAAATTAATTCTTATTCCTTATACTTTAATCTTTTCACTTGCCCGCAATTCTTATTCATTATAACTTTGCAATGAAATTCTACTGAAACTTATTTTAAACATCACATACAATTCTTTATGGAAGCAGTAAATTTTATATGTTTATTCTCATTTCAGGCTATTTTCAGTCAGCCTTTGTAATATGCTGATCTTGGATTGAAATAATGGATTTGATTTTTGGCTAGATCAAACAAAAGACTTTTAAATTTGTCTTTGCTAATTCTGCACTGCTATCATTCTTAGAACCAAGACAGTGTGTTAGAGTGGGGTAACATGTTGTCCTACTCATTGCTACCTTCTGGTTTAGAATTTGTTCAAAGTTTGGCTTAACTTGTGATTTTGGTCAAAACATGATTCACATTAGAATTGATCACATTCAAATTATTATACCCCACGCAACGAGTTGCGGAGGGTATAATGTTTTTGACCCGTCCTTCCGTCCGTCCGTCTGTCAGTCCTGTTTCTTGTCATCGCAACTCCTCTCAAACCACACAACAGAATTTCACGAAACCTTTTTAGATATTAAGGACATACTATGTAGTTGTGCATATCGACAGGAAATTACGATTCAATTCTTTTTCTAGGAGTTATGCCCCTTTGAACTTATTTACTTTAATGTACTACTGCAACAGTTTGTCATCGCAACTCCTCTCAAACCACACTACAGAATTTCATGAAACCTTTTCAGATAATAAGGACATACTACGTAGATGTGCATATCGACAGGAAATTACGATTCAATTTTTTTTCCAGGAGTTACGCCTTTGAACTTATTTGCCCAATATACTACTGCAACCTTATGTCATCGCAACTCCTCTCAAACCACACAACAGAATTTCATGAAACCTTTTCAGATAATAAGGACATACTACGTAGATGTGCATATCGACAGGAAATTAGGATTCAATTTTTTCCAGGAGTTATGCCCTTTGAACTTATTTGCTTCAATGTACTTCTGCAACAGTTTGTCATCGCAACTCCTCTCAAACCACACACCAGAATTTCATGAAACTGTGTAGATAATAAGGACATACTATGTAGATGTGCATATTGACAGGAAATTATGATTCAATTTTTTTCTGATACAATTTTTATACGACCGCAAAAAATTTTTGTGGTCGTATATTAATATGACGTTACGTGTCGTCGTCGCGTCGTCGTCGTCGTCGTCGTCGTCGTCGTCCAAGACACATTGGTTTTCGCACTCTAACTTTAGTTTAAGTAAATGGATCTCTAGGAAATTTTACCATAAGGTTCAATACCACAAAAGGAAGGTTGGGATTGATTTTGGGGTTATGGTACCAACAGTTAAGGAATTAGGGGCCAAAAGGGGCCAAAATAAGCATTTTGTAACTTCCAGACAATAACTTGTGTGTAAGTGTATGGATCTCTGACATTGTACCACAAGGTTCCATATCACAAAGGAATGCTGGGATTGATTTTGGGGTAATTGCCTCAAAATTTTAGGAATTAGGGGCCAAAAGGGCCAAAAATAAGCATTTTTCTAGTTTTAGGACAATAACTTGTGTGTAAGTGTATGGATCTTTCTGAAATTGTACTACAAGGTTCCATATCACAAAGAAAAGCTGGAATTGAGTTTGGGGTAATTGCCTAAACGTTTAGGAATTAGGGTCCAAAAGGGCCAAAATAAGCATTTTCTAGTTTCAGACAATAACTTGTGTTTAAGTGTATGGATCTCTCTGAAATTGTACTGCAAGGTACCATACCTCATTGAAGGCTGGGATTGAGTTTGGGGTGATGAATCATAAGGGGTTCAAAAATTGGGGGATTTTTTTTTCCTTTTTCCTTTTTTTTTCTTTAAAATTTTCCATTTTACGTTGTTTATTTCTGATTTATATTTAAAAGCAAATGATAATGATATGGCAGGAGATATACACCAAACAGGATGTGTAAATTATTATATAATAAGTATTGTGCAATAGCAAGAAAATTTCAATTGCACAGTATTGCGCAATAGCAAGAAATCTTCAATTGCACAGTATTGCATAATAGCAAGAAATATCCAATAGCACAATATTGCACAATAGGAAGAAATTGTCAATTGTACAGTATTGCACAATAGCAAGAAATATTCAATTGCACAGTATTGCGCAATTGCAAGAAATATTCAATTGCACAGTATTGTGCAAAAGAAGATACTTTGTATAAATTGCTTATTTCTTGACCAATTTCAATGGGGTTTTATTCTTGAATTCTTGGGGTTCTTTAATATGCTGAATCTAACCGTGTATTAAGTTTTGGATTTTGGTCCCGTTTTAAATTGGTCCACATTGAGGTCCAAAGGGTCCAAAATTAAACTTTGTTTGATTTCATCAAAATTGAATTATTGGGGTTCTTTGATATGCCGAATCTAACCGTGTATTTAGATTCTTAATTTTGGTCCTGTTTTCAAATTGGTCTACATTAAGGTCCAAAGGGTCCAAAATTAAACTTAGTTTGATTTTAACAAAATTGAATTCTTAGGGTTCTTTGATATGCTGAATCTAATCATGTATTTAGATTTTTGATTATGGGCCCAGTTTTCAAGTTGGTCCAAATTGGGGTCCAAAATTAAACTTTATTTGATTTCAACAAAATTGAATATATGGGGTTCTTTGATATGCTGAATCTAACCATGTATTTAGATTCTTAATTTTGGTCCTGTTTTCAAATTGGTCTACATTAAGGTCCAAAGGGTCCAAAATTAAACTTAATTTGATTTTAACAAAATTGAATTCTTAGGGTTCTTTGATATGCTGAATCTAAACATGTCTTAAAATTTTGATTATGGGCCCAGTTTTCAAGTTGGTCCAAATCGGGTCCAAAATTAAACTTTGTTTGATTTCAACAAAATTGAATATATTGGGTTCTTTGATATGCTTAATCTAACCATGTATTTAGATTTTTGATTTTGGGCCCGTTATCAACTTTGTCCACATTGAGGTCAAAGGGTCCAAATTAAACTTTGTTTGATTTCAACAAAATTGAATATATGGGGTTCTTTGATATGCTGAATCTAACCGTGTATTCAGATTCTTAATTTTGGTCCCGTTTTCAAATTGGTATACATTAAGGTCCAAAGGGTCCAAAATTAAACTTAGTTTGATTTTAACAAAATTGAATTCTTAGGGTTCTTTGATATGCTGAATCTAATCATGTATTTAGATTTTTGATTATGGGCCCAGTTTTCAAGTTAGTCCAAATTGGGGTCCAAAATTAAACTTTATTTGATTTCAACAAAATTGAATATATGGGGTTCTTTGATATGCTGAATCTAACCATGTATTTAGATTCTTAATTTTTGGTCCTGTTTTCAAATTGGTCTACATTAAGGTCCAAATCGGGTCCAAAATTAAACTTAATTTGATTTTAACAAAATTGAATTCTTAGGGTTCTTTGATATGCTGAATCTAAACATGTCTTTAAATTTTGATTATGGGCCCAGTTTTCAAGTTGGTCCAAATCGGGTCCCAAATTAAACTTTGTTTGATTTCAACAAAAATTGAATATATGGGGTTCTTTGATATGCTGAATCTAACCATGTATTTAGATTTTTGATTTTTGGGCCCTGTTATCAACTTTGTCCACATTGAGGTCAAAGGGTCCAAAATTAAACTTTGTTTGATTTCAACAAAATTGAATATATGGGGTTCTTTGATATGCTGAATCTAACCATGTATTTAGATTTTTGATTTTGGGCCCGTTATCAACTTTGTCCACATTGAGGTCAAAAGGGTCCAAAATTAAACTTTGTTTGATTTCATCAAAATTGAACTCTTAGGGTTCTTTGAAATGCTGAATCTAACCATGTATTTAGATTTTGGATATTGGACTATAATAGGTGAATGTCCAATTTAAAATTTTAAGTTCTTAGACCACATTCATTCTGTGTCAGAAACCTATGCTGTGTCAAATATTTAATCACAATCCAAATTCAGAGCTGTATCAAGCTTGAATGTTGTGTCCATACTTGCCCCAACTGTGCAGGGTTCGACCTCTGCGGTCGTATCAAGCTGCGCCTCTGGAGCATTTTTTTTTTTACACTTATTTTATTTCTCCAATGACAATGTGGGGCGTGGGGTATGTGAGCGCTCACTAAGGTTCTTTCATTACATGTAGTTTGAGTTTCCATGGTATCTACTCGTTCAACACTTATGTAACAAGCAAAGTAAACTTATTGCATGTGCATCAGTCAAAACTTCAACTGACTGTCTGGCCTAACTGATATTGTTATATTTTAGGTATTAGATCACAGAGCAAACCACAGGACATTATGCATGAGGTATACAGAGCTATGAAGACATTGAATTATGTAAGTATCTATCACATTTACACTTTTTACAGAGAACATTCTATATTGGTATCTAAGGAATGGGATACCAAAGATTCAATGATGGTCCCAGAAATTAATGAAACTCAAATTTAGATTATTCCACAATTTTAAGGAAAAGATATTTTTACATAGGTATCTGACTAATGAAAATTATAATTATTTTCATTGCATAGAATAAGCTTTAGAGTCATGACACAGAAATTAAGCAATATATATAATGAACAACCATTAAATATGATTTCAGGAATGGAAGGTTATAAACCATTATCATGTTCGAGTTAGGAGGAAGAACCCAGTATCTGGTAGATTTGTGAGTATAAATGACTTTATCAGAATATTACATACATATAGTTTCTACTGCTGTGTAATGTCAGATGGGATGTTCACAGGAAAGGAGAGTTGAATACTTGAGAAGTAAACTACTAAGAGTGGATAATGATATTGCAGTAAAACAATTTGTTTCTGGATTGGTTCCAAGAAGATAGGCAAACTTTGACATTCTTTTCTGATGAAGATTGTGTTCTTTCTGTAAAAGAGCATCAGGAATGGATAAACTATTGAATTGCTACAAATTTGTTTTTATAATTGAATTTCACTCAAGAAGAGATAAAAAGCAAACAACATTATCAATTATCTTAAAAAATACAGTCAGAAAAAGTATTGCTCTACAAAGAATGAAAAAATGTAACTTATATTCTATCAACATATTACTAGTAAATTCAGAATATGCAGTTTACATTGATTATTTGATAAAAAGTCATATTAACAGGTAATTTTTCTGACAGTCAAAAGACAAAAACTGAAACCACAATATAAAGATTGGCTTGGTATAATTGTCACAGGGAAAAGAAAGCTAGATATATTTATAACCCAGCTAGTTAGAAATATATTGAAGACATGCATGAGTTGTGATCAGTTGTTTTAAGTTTTTAAAAAAGAACATCAGTTATAGATTTTATATTTTTTATGCAACCATATTTAATATAATGTAATTTTAATTAATTTAATTTTTTCAGTCAAAAATGAGTTTACAGCTATATCAGGTTGATCAGAAGAGTTTCCTTCTTGATTTCAAAAGTCTGAACTCGGTAGAATTGAGGGAATCGTCAGTAGCATCTTCAGAATCTTCCCAGAGTTCCATGGCACACAGTTTACCAGCTACACCAGCCTCATTTTCAGATCTAGGTAATTTTAGTGTACATTCCATTTTCATTTTGCATCTCTTCCTAACCATTGACTTGTTCACAAAGAAGACTTTTTATAGAATTTTTTAAAGTGAGTACTGCTTCATTCAGTGGAAAATTTGCTTCACCAGTAAATAACTGGAATTTGTGCACACAGACACTAAAGATCACTACTATGTTATAACACTGACTGTCAAGCATTTTTGTACAGCAATATGCACAGAGAAACTTTATTGTCCTTTTCAGAATCAAAGATATGAACTTTTGTTGCCTTGGAATTTATAATATTTAATTATAATTAAGGAATGCATATGTTTTACAGAATGCCATTTGTTTTATACACCTTTAGAGGTGTCATTATCTTTTTATAGAATTTACAGTCAACATTTTCCATAGTCTCTTCTATAAGTAGGTTTGAGTCAATTTCCTGTCTGTCTTGAAAATATGGATTTTTCAAAATTACCTTAAGTCTTTCTCTAATGAGATTGATTGCCAGAATTCTCAAGTCCAGTTGATTTTTACAAGTAGATCATTACAGTTTTATGTGACATGGTGGTCTCAGATTTGAACCTAAAATGTCCTGCATCTACTTTAAATTTATTGAATGGCTTTATGCATTGCTAACACCAAATAAGATGAATCTCTTACAGTAAGTGTTCATGAAATATTTCTTAGAAGTGATCCATTCAAATTTAATCTGTTTACAAATGTCAGATCTAGTTCAACTCTCAAGCCATTCTGAATTAATTTCAGTAACTAACAGTCGTTTAAATAGTTGTCAGTAAAATTCTGTTCGAACTGACTTGTTGCAAGAAAAAATGAACAGTTGTACAAGTTTTGATGTAAGGTATTAATTGAAATGTTGAAATGAAACATAAACGTGATTGACCGATCTTGATTCAAGGAGTTTTTGTTTTATATTAATGTCTCATTTTTTATTACAGCAAAAAGGAATATGTTATTTTCAAATGATTCCTTTGAAATTGAAATTAGCTTTTTATCAGTAATAACTAAACTGAATATGTCAATATAATTTTATTACAATTTTGTATTTTAATGAGTAATGAATATAAAGTTAAAACCAATTAAAGGTAAAGAGTAAAAAAAAATATGATGATTGAAATTCTTTTAATAAATGACTGCTGGTAAACTTTTCAAGTTTAAGTGATATTTTTCAATTCTATGTGAATTTTGTTTTAATAATTCAGTGAAATAATTCAGCATCAGTTAAAATGAAAAAGTAAGAGAAAAGTAAAGTATCCATGATCTGTCATGTTCATTAATGTATAAGTAACGACCATTATCATTCATTTCTGCTAAATTAATGTCCCACTTCTTTATAATTGCAGTGATAGTGAAGCCTTTTGTCTCGGCAGGGAAGGTGACTGAAAACATACCTCGTCATCGTAAAATACTATTTCGTAATATTGAACGTTTTCCTTGTTGTCGTTTACCGTACACTCCGTTCAGTATACTTCCAGGTGAAGACTTATTACTGTCCTGCCGATTTTCTTCAGCTATTTAGTGCCATTTTGTTTTGCAGGCACGAATCCTATACTTAGTACTAAAATAACTGTCTCAGTGGCAGCTGATGTAGATTTCAGGCATGCTTTTAATAATTATGAAAGCTACTTTTAAATAAAATAATCGATATTCGAATATTAAGCACTTTTCTTATGGTTTGTAGAAAATTTTGAATTGTGGAAGTTGTTTTCAGATGCCAGTTATTATACTCCATGCCAACACAGTTTTTTTGGGGAGTATATAGGAATTACACTGTCCATCCATCTGTCTGTTCATGTTTCCTTATCTCCTATACTGCTTAACAGATATTGATTAAACCTTACACAGTGGTAGAACACTATCTGAGGATTAACATAGAAGGAAATATAACCCTGGTCTGCCATGTTTAAGGGGAGATAATTGAATGTACTTACTTCAATTGAATACTAAAAGTGTTGTGGGCAGGGGATATCCATTCATAATTTCACTCACAGTGCTATTTCTCCACTATTTATTGAGATGAAATCCTAGGTCATGATAAGCTGGCTTGTGAAGACAGGTTCTGCTGATACAGGAATGGACATGTTTTTTATTTTCCTCTTTTTTTGTGCATGATCTATCAGCTTAAAAAATAAAACAAAATAAATCACAAAAATCAACATATTTCAAACACATTTTCATTTAAATGATCAAATCTTTTTGTAACAAGAGTTGTAAAGTGACAGACTTGAGATGTTAAACCAGGATTCTATGGAATAAATAAAAAAAGACAATATTATATGTAGTATATGTGTGCTTTGGTAATACTGAGTTGACAGTTCACTTAATCTTGTTTTAGACATATGGATGAATTATGTCGCATCTACTTTGCATTTTAAAATCAAGTAAACTAGTGCCTTTCCAAAAAAGAAAAAAATTGCCACAAAATCTTTGTTTGTACTGCTTGCAGTGTTGTGACAACCTCATTTCATTGATAATTTTTACAAACTGTTTTTATTCCTAATATATATGTTTCAGTGTGCTATATAGATATAAACTTATATTAAAAATCAATTTCATCAGTTGAGATTAAGGAGAAAATCTTCCAAATAAATAGACAGAATGACAATGTATTACAGTTTGTTTGATAAGTCTTCTTCCTCGTCCTGAACATGCATGAAATATTTGCCACTGGATATTAAGCAACCAACAATCAATCAATCTACTCTTCTTCCTACATGAGAGCAAAATATGAAATTATTGTTAAAATTAAAAAGAAATTTCTATCATTTAGTGGATATATTCATAATTGGTCCTTTTTCCTATGAAATATCACACGAAAATAAAACAGTAGGAAGCTTCTTTTCATTGCTCATCAGTTGATTTATATTTATATATTTCAAGTTTGTATAGTTCAGACAAACTTTGGAGCTTTACATTATGAAACAAAGCAACAAATAATTTTAAATGAATTATAAAGATAAACATATTGGTTGATGGGAAAATTTGAGCATTCTGTTATCTCAAAATATTATTGTAAAAAAGTGACAGTAGTAATTTTGATAGAGCAAACATAAGGGTTCTTAATATTCTCAGGACATTCAATATAGATAATCATTGAGTACGAATGGAAGTCAGGACCATGGCACATTATGCAAGTCTAAACACTTGTTAATAAGAGAAAGCCCAGTATTTAAGTTCATATGTGTATTGTTAAGACCTGCTGAAAAATAATTATATGCTTATAACGTAATGGCCATTCACTGTATATAACCTTTTCTTATATCAGAATTTTTGTTTTTCTTCAATTTTTATATTAAGAAAAGTAGGAAGATGGTTGTAACCCCTGGTGTTTTTTGGTCACCAGCAATGAAAAGGAGACATTTCTAGCAGTGTTAGCGTCGGTGTCAACAATTGTTAAGTTTACTGCTTAAGTTAGTTTGATAGGAACTACTTGTGATAGATCAATAATATTTTCTATAAAGTTGCATTACTATCAGAACATATCAGTGTGACATCTATTTCAAGAACCTGCACACTAGGTGACTGAATTAATTATCAATCTTCAATGTTAAAGTCCATCAGATTGTCATTTTTAAAATATTTGCCCACAGGCGAGGCATATCTCTGCATTGACAGTCATTATTTTAATTTTGATCCTCCTGATTGGCAACATTAATTTTTTGGTCAAAATTTCTGCAGATATAATCAGTTGTAAAAAAATAATTATATAGTGTGGCTCCTGCAATATCTTAATTTATTTAAAAATAAATATTGTATGCAAAGGATTATTTTAACAGTCAGGATTCTACTTCGTCAAAATTATCTCCCCATTACGCCACCTAATTTTCATAATAGTAAAAATGGAAGCCATTGTAGTGATGACGCGCTGTCAATTTAGCTCTTGAAAACCGATAAATTTATCCACATATTATCATTACAATCCTTATATGCCAGTTGTATTTTAAAAGACAAATGTATCTACTAGCTATTGAGGATCATTTAATGTACTTTTATGCATTTGGTCAACTTAAAACTATTGTCTGATCGGTTGTCAGGGGGAATTTTCGAAAGTTCAAAAATATTTAAAAAAATTATAATTAAATATTTTGTGGAAGGGCAGACTAAAAATTTTCAGAGGTTGAAGACTAATTACCCTTGATAACACATACAAAAAATGAAGTGTTTTTGAAGTTATGCATTTTAAAGATCCAGTACTTTTAGTAAAAATATTGTTATTCGAACACGCCTGCTCTGTTTTTATGACTCATTAGAAAGGTATTTCGCTTGACCCATATATTTCATCTTTTAGTACTGTAAATTTTTAATGCTTTTGTATCAACCTACAGCCTAAATATATAAAAATAATAGAATCTGAAGCGAGATGATGTATCAAATATTTTTCTTTTATACGTTTTCGAGACAGAATAGTCAACTCAAACACGCCTGAACCTATTTTGGTGTACTTGATTTTCTCTTTTCGATGAAATTATTGCCTATTTTGGGAATTTTTTTCTCAAAAAACTGTCACCGAGGGCAGAGCTGCAAATTGATGCTTTAAGAAGATAAATCTATTATCTTTCTTTGGAATTTTTTCAGCGGAATTTATGCTTATGCACAAAAAAGATCCATGAGAATTTGCACTTACCACAATTGACTGTTTTGTGAAAATTTGTCTATAATTTAAAAGTTTCAAATATCTTGAAGCTTAATTAGTCCCCTACCGACGAAGTCGAAGGGGACTTTAGGTTTGCACTCCGTCCGTCTGTCTGTCTGTCTGTCTGTCCATCTGTCTGTCTGTCCTTCTGTCAGTCCGGCAAATCAGCTTTCCACACCTTTTTTCCTTGTTCTTGAAGATATTGATTTGATATTTGGTATATAGTTTTATCATGACAAGTTATAGATCAAGTTTTAATTTTGTTCCTGTCTGATGATTTAATCCAGAGTTATGGACCATAACTCTGGACCATATCTAATGTTAGAGTACTCACTATAATGTTAAACCATATTTCTGTACAAAGGGAGATAACTAATTTTTTAAAAGACATTCTTTATTCAATTATTTGAAGAATTTTTTGGCAGGTTTGTTAGTTATTTAGTATAAACTAATTTTCTGAGGGCTATATATATAAAAAAAAATTATGAAGAGAAATCCTTTAATTAGATAATAATCTATTCTTATTATGTATATATTTCAATACATTACATTGTGTAGATAAAAGTTGTTGACATTTTATAGATCAGTTACAAATCTATATTAGTTTGTGACAAATGAAAGAATTATTAATTATATTTGATTATAATTTGAAAATAGATATACACTGTATTACATCATATCTAATTTTAGAGAACTATGAATCATATCTAATGTTTTTCATCATGCTTATACGATATTGATTGATAATTGGTATATAGTTTTATGACAAGTTACAGATCAAGTTCAAATTTTTGTTTCAGTCTAATAATTTTGTGCAGAGTTATGGTCCTTGGACTTGAAAAATTCACTCATATAATCAGTTTTCCACACTGTTTTTAGTCATGCTTGAAGATATTGACATGATATTTACTTTTTGTTTACACCATGGCAAGTTATATAACAAGTTAGCATTTTGTTCCAGTATAATGAATTTTTACCCGGTAGGGGACTATGTATTGCCATGCAATACTCTCAGAATGTTTGTTATTTTAATAATTTAAGAAAAAAACACACACATAAGATGCATAAAATCCTAAATTAGGCACATTCATTTAACTTTTAAAGCCCATAGAAACAGATGTAAACAATTCAAATTATTTAACTTCACCTTTTTTACCTTCTCTAACAAAGAGTTCCATTTCTTTTGATTAATTTCAACTGGGTTTCTGCCTGTTAAAGCATGCTTTTCGTGATAATAAAATTGATTTCATGGTGTTTTATTGTTGTTTTCTGTGATGTCTTTCTTCAAACTTGACATAGATAATTACTCAATACGCTGTGTTGTTTGCATCTACTGTACTTGTTAAGTCTGGATTTAAGAGAAAATAATAGAGTTAAATCTGGATAAAACATTTAAAATATACATAAATTATTTAGTTAAGGCAAAGCTATTTTACTGTCAGCTACTAGTATTTTGAATGATCACATGAACTTGTGGTTTGCATAGTTTATTTTGTGACAGTAATGAGATGTGTGTATTTGTGATATCTTGACTGTGGATCTGGAAATAACAGATAAACTTTTTTACAATGATTAAACCATTTTTAAGCGTTTTGACCACTGGCCTTCTTCAGTTTCTCTATTATCCTTCTAACCTACATGGCAGACATGTCACTTTTCACAATCCTTTAGATGTTATACATTTAGCATGGTAATGTTATGACGTCTATACATTCAGATCCTTGGTAATATGTTATGATGTCTATACATTTAGATCCTTGGTAATGTTATGAGGTCTATACATTCAGATCCTTGGTAATGTTATGAAGTCATAATAATTACCTTTTGTATGATCAAAAACATATGTGCTATATACTTGGAAATTTTGCCATCTCTATTAACACTTTTATTAATTTTTCATTTAATTTCAAATTTTATATATGTCTGTTATATTGTGTATACATTCGATTTGTACAGTTAGAGTAATTTTTTTCTTTTTTAGGGGGTGGGGGAGAGCTATCACCATTATAGTAAAATGTAAAATGAATTATTGATTTGCACCAATTGTAGTTAAAATGACCTTGCATTTTGTGATGTGACTACCACTCTTGTATGACCTGTATGGGACAGCCATTTGAAAAAAAAGAAAATGCCTTCTTTCTGTAAAGTAACAGTAAAAATGAATTATTATATTTCATCCAACACAAAATCCTCATACACACTAGACAAAACTCAAAGTAGAAAGAAAACAACACCTTTATTCCTGTTCTTCATCTCAAAGTCACAGTGAGGCCTTCAACAATCAGCAAAAGATCACAAGTTCAAGATGGCCGCTAAAATTTTTATTTTGCAATAAGCATATTGGAATAAGTGAATGGTTGACATTACTTTCCAGTCACTGTAAACACTATGTGTTTTCAAAAATGCCACATAATCACTTTATTTCCTAGCTTTTTATCATTCAATTTGCCTTTGGAAAAACCTGTTAGAAATAGGTTTTGCTCAAGAATTTCATAAACTTTGCAGTGTAGTTTTTTTTTGTTCTAGCTTTTCTTTATCATATATGTCAATGAGACAGTTACCAAATGACAAAAAGCCAAAGTCATCAGAATTCACTTATAAGGTATACAACCACGGGTACATTGGTTCTATGTTCTATTCTGCTATTTCCTACAGTCATAGCCATTTTGTCTTTAGTTGAAAAAAGTTAGTCATTTCATGTCAAAACAATACCTTTGCTTGGCTTGTGGTGAAATTTTTGTTATTGCATTTATGAGTGCACTGGCTCCTTGAGGTTCGGAAGTACAAAACACAGGTACTGGTACTTCTGATCTATTTCTATATGATGTTTTAATATTCAAAATTAAAATTCACCAAGGTAATACAGTTCTCAAGTCCTTAAGCTTTCATATCCTACCAAAGTTACCAACAATTTTTGCATATTTTAGAAGTTACAGCTATGTCTAGGAAATAATTTGTTTAAAAGATATGTATTACTTTTGTATATGTTCCTCCTGACAGGGTATTGTACCATAAGTGTTAATGGTTGATTTAATTACTATTTAGCACATTTGAGTATGTCATATTTGATTCTATAAATTATCAGAAAATTTAAGTAATTTCCAGTTGCTTGGTCTTATATAACTATCTTTTGCTTTGTTGATATGTTTGTTTGCCTTACATTGTCTGGCTTTCTACAAAGTTTGTGTACATGAAGCTTTTGTCATTTTGCATAAAAAGGTTTTCATGTGTTTTTTTTTTGTCGACAAAAGTCATTTTCAAACATATGTAGTTGATCATTAATTTCATAAACCTGTTCCTAGTATTGCCATCACTTCCATCTGCTGTCAAGTAGGTTTCAAAAGTTGGGTTCAGTGGAACCAACCAGATTTGGTTATCTTTTTTTTATTTAAAATTTTGAATGTATGAAGTAATGTGCTGAATTAGAAATTTTGTAATATGATTATCTGAACCACACAAATTTTGTAATATGATTATCTGAACCACACAATCTATAGATACATGTGGTATGAGTGATCTGAGGATGTTTTTGACATCAGATTTTTAAATTTAAGGTCAAAAGTCTAAATGTTCAACTCCATCACATTTTTATGCCCCCACCGTAGCAGAGGGGGCATTAAGTTTTACCCTTGTCCCTCTGTACGTCCGTAAGTCCCAAAATTGGTTTCCGTTCTCTAACTTAAGTTTGCCTCAACTAAATGTTATGAAACTTATACACAATGCTTATTACCAAAAACACAGATCAAGTTTGAATATTGATGGCGTCATTTCTACCGTTCTAGAGTTATACCCCTTTACAAATGGAAAAATTGCTGAATTTTTCGTTTCCGTTCTCTAACTTTAGTTTGCGTCAACCAAATGTTATGAATCTTATACACAACGCTTATTACCACAAAACACAGATCAAGGTAGAATTTCAATGGCGTCACTTTTACCGTTCTAGAGTTATGCCCCTTTACAAATGGAAAAATTGCTGAATTTTTCGTTTCCGTTCTCAAACTTTAGTTTGCCTGAACCAAATGTTATGAAACTTATATACAATGCTCATTACCACAAAACACAGATCAAGTTTGAATTTTGGTGGCGCCACTTTTACTGTTCTTGAGTTATGTACCTTTATAACATTGTATGCAAGCAAGGGCATCATCTGTGTCCCATAGACACATTTCCCATTTATTATTTTTAATAAGCTTAAATGATGACTGTTAGATTTCTCTTGAATTGATTCAAATTTTGTTATTCAAGGGTATTTTATAGCTTTTTGAATGTTAAGGGATTTTCTCATTATTGAAGGCCGTATGATAACCTGTAGTTTTTCACATCCACACCCTTTGGTCATTTGGGGACACTTGTCTTATTGGCATCGTACCACGTCATTTTCGTACAGTGCATGTATGAGTAACAAATCACTGTTTTTCAACCTCTTGTATCCAAGTGATTTGTGAGCTATTATACTCAGCTATTCAAGTTACAAAATGACCTGGTATGTATTTGAATAACGATACTTGTTTTATTTTTAAAAATAACATATGTTGTGCATGGAGAATGAATCTATCTGTCATAAAAATGGGGTTATTTTCATTTACCTGTGTTTAAAGTTATTGCAAATGGCTGATATTTTTGTTCGAGCAATTTGTTTTTCTTAAATTGTTTAACATTTCATACCGATATAACATGTTACTTTTATTATTCTTCCCTTAGTTTATTTATTTTGTATTTACATTGTATCATAGGTCAAATTTATTTGTTCAGTGTGTGTTCACTGGTGTTAATATGTCCTTTGATTGAGTTAAGCTATTTCAGTTGATATTTTATAGTGTGTCTTTCTATGTTGTGATGTTACACTATTGTTTCAGAAAAAGGGTGAAGGTTTGGTACAATTAAAATGTTTAAACCTGCTGCATTTGTTTGCACCTGTCCTAAGTGAGGAATCTGATGTTCAGTAGTTGTCGTTTGTTGATGTGGTTCATAAGTGTTTCTCGTTTCTCGTTTTTTATATAGATTAGACCGTTGGTTTTCCTGTTTGAATGGTTTTATACTAGTAATTTTTGGGGCCCTTTATAGCTTACTGTTCGGTGTGAGCCAAGGCTCTGTGTTGAAGACCGTACTTTGACCTATAATGGTTTACTTTTATAAATTTTGACTTGGATGGAGAGTTGTCTCATTGGCACTCATACCACATCTTCTTATATCTATTAACTTCAAGTGTATAATTATGAACAAGGGATGATAACTCCAACTCAAAATATATAAATTGCCTAAATGTGTTCAATTGCTAAATATAATTCATTGTTTAATTTTTAAGTTCACATAGCAACATGAAAGCAATTTGTACCCTTCAATGCTCACATACAATTTGATTTTTCTATGTCAGTGGTACATCCAAAATTACTCCTTAGCACAATATGTTACTTAATGCTTTAGCTAGCATTTAAGCAGATTTACACATATCTGCCAGGTGGGCAATACATGTTTTGGAGCCTTAAGGGCATACGATACAGTTACAGGGAGGTAATGGCGTTACTAACGTAAATTGTTATTTTTGACGTCAAACTACGACTTATCGGAAAACATTCAGTTTTCGACTGATATTTATCATTCAAACTTATTTAACTTGAAAACGAGTTCATGGACCCTCTTTTAAAATGTCATTTGGTTTGATTACGTAAGGCGATAACGTGTGCAAATTTTCATGAAAGCGTAAATAGTACAATTTATTCAAATTAGATAAATATACAGCAAAAATGATGTTTTTCTACATTGATGAACATTTGATAAATATGAGTTATTTCTGAATAAAAATGTATAAAATTTTAGGATACTTATAAAATATAGAAATTACAAATTATTTAACAAAAACAATTTGTGTTTATCTTTTAAAACAAAAAGTTATGTCTTTCTTTCGAAAAGGAAAATACGCCACAAATCAATTTTGAGCAAATATACAAAATTTGACCTCATTTTACTCAAAAGTAGCACATGAAGGTATATTTTTATTATATATTTGATTTAATCAGGTAAAAATAGTCTATATGGAAATTTTATCAAAATGTAAATACGGGATCAAAACTGTATCGTATGCCCTTAAGTAATTATGTTTTTTCTCTTAAAAATTTTATTCCATTTGCACTTGAAAGTTTTATATGAAAACCTTTTTTGAAATGATCATCATTGTCACATAATACCTGTATTTTTGTGTCACAGCACCCAGTTGTCATTCAGCACAGGTTTAAGGTTACTCACAATGGTGTGAATGACATTATGCAGGATCAAGCCCAGTTCCCTTCACAACAGCTTTATGGGGTACACTTAGTTTAATATATAATTGATTTTCAGATGCGTCGCAAGATACTGTATTATTTATGCCTGGTAAGTGTTACTATCAGCTTATGTCACGCTTTATACACAATGCACTTTCTACTTTAAGATTGGGATTCTCTGAAAACCTAGCTATTACAGTTTCACAATTTAACTCATTTTTTTGTTTATATGATACAGTTCTATCATACAAATTTCTTTATTTGATTTGCTTCATTTGTTTATTTACAACATTAATTTTCTTGTATGATTGATTACTATTTTAATACAACAAAAATTCCCTGTGGTACACTATGGTTTTGGAATTATCTGAGAATTCCAAATTAAAATGTCATAATAACTTATAAAGTAATACATTGCTAATGGTTCTAAATATTAACAATTTGACAAATGCAGATTGAAAAATTTTCTTATCCCAGAAGACATTGAATTTTGAATATAAAAATTGTTTTCACATGGATATTATACTGCCATTGGAGCCAAAAATATGATTTATTTATTTTATTCCAATTGATTGACATAAGCTGATAACTATGGCTAGCTGCTTTGAGGTCGAAGGTTACACAATATATATATTATAGAATCACACTTTTCCCTTCCTTTGAAATATTATATCATAGATGCATGATTTAGATGAATCATGCATTCATGGAATGCTTCTTAGCAAATACTTGAACAATTGAAATGGAAATTTGAAAACCTTCAAACTTTCTACAGAGATAAAATCATGTACAATGTTACAAAAACATCCATAGTCATATCATTATCTCATTTTTTAAAATATCATCGAACATCGTTTATGATTTGAGGATTTCCACAATTGAAAGTGCAAGTCTTGAAGTAACAGTTTCATGTACAATTTGAGTCTAAAATAAAAAAAATAAAAATGAAGTATCTTGAGAAATTTTATTCCAAAAGTGGATTTCACTAAAATAGAGAAAAAAATCTTGAATTGTGCATGTCCTATGTCAATGTAAGGACAAAAAAGCAGTGTGTGCATAAAGTAATAGCAATATACAAGGACTTTGATGACTTGGCACATATTGCAGATTCACACATTGGAATTGCAAGAAAAATCAATATAGAATTAAACATTCTTTTTCTGTTTAAACTATTTGTGTATTAATAGACAGTTGTATCCAGATCAGTTGCTTTTTTTTACCTTCCTTAAAGACCTTTAGATATATTGCAGTCTGTAGTTGGAGGAGGGAGAAAGAAGCTAATATTTGTTTTGCTGATATTCTCCTGAAAAATAATCTGTATTCTTCCAACTTTATACCTTGGTAATGGATGCTTGTACTGAAATTTATAGCCTGTTTATCTAAGTCAGCATGAGGTCATAGTGAATGTTCAGTAATTCATTCTAATATATTATAGTACTAAGTGTTTGTATGTAGAATATAGATCTTATTAATACATGAATATATAAAGAACTGTGTTGAGCTATAAATTATTTTTATTATATTTCTTTATATGTAGAAACCTAATACAATGATGAAAATAAAATTATTCACAAGTTACCAATTTTCATCAATTAAATGATTAATTAATTCCATTATTTATATTATCCAAAGATTTGAAAATTCTACTAAATAATTCCGCACTTTAAATGAAACTGTAAATTTTCATGGAACAGTTTTGAGCCCCTCCAAGAATCACAAAAGTTGGTATCTTTGGCTTGAAGTACTTTAAAAGATTAATATTAAACTTCATTACTATAAACTTAATATCATGTATAGAAAAATGGACTTCGTTGTTTTATACCAACTCCAAGAAATAGCGTTATTAAGTACCATTCCAAATCCAATTTGATATGAGCAGTTGATAAAATCATGAATTCTTGAAACAATACAACTTTTTCAAATGGAAAAAAAATTGGTACCAGGAAAATTAAATATATACTGTGCTGAACCAATTTGTTTGATTGGAAAGTACTAGATTAAATTTGATTATAGGTGTCCAAATTTGTTTGACCTATTGCTACACAAACATGGGTTTTAAATGAGATAAATACCAAACAGTAAAAAATCACACTGTACTAAATTGGAAGAAATTTTAAGTCTCCAAGATAACAAAAGTCAGCTGTTTACACCATACACAACAGCTCTTGTGGAGTATGCTTTTCTTATCAGTCTTAATTATTTATACAACCCTTATCCACTCTTGTTTTGAAAAATATTGAATGCGTATACTTATATTGATAAAAAAGACAGTCTATCTATGCTAGTGTTTTGTCCAGCTCCTTGTCCATTCCCATTGAAAAGATGGTTTGGAAAAAGCAAGACTCC
Organism: Mytilus coruscus; assembly: GCA_017311375.1. Taxonomy (NCBI): domain Eukaryota; kingdom Metazoa; phylum Mollusca; class Bivalvia; order Mytilida; family Mytilidae; genus Mytilus; species Mytilus coruscus. Next base: position 16,582,021 of record CM029595.1, read on the forward strand.
ACCAGATAAGTAGTTTTTATACGACTGCGGTCAATTTTTTGTGGTCTTATATTGGTATGACGTTGGCGTCGTCATCGTCGTTGTCGTCCTAAGACACATTGGTTTTCGCACAATAACTTTAGTTTAAGTGAATAGATCTCTATGAAATTTCACCATAAGGTTCAATACCACAAAAGAAAGGTTGGGATTGATTTTGGGGGTTATGGTACCAACAGTTAAGGAATTAGGGGCCAAAAAATAAGCATTTTTATAACTTCCAGACAATAACTTGTGTGTTAGTGTATGGATCTCTCTGACATTGTACCACAAGGTTCCATATCACAAAGGGAATGCTGGGATTGATTTTGGGGTTAATTGCCTCAAAATTTTAGGAATTAAGGGCCAAAAAAGGGGCAAAAAACCAGCATTTTTCTAGTTTCATGACAATAACTTGTGTGTGAGTGTATGGATCTTTATGAAATTGTACTACAAGGTTCCATATCACATAGGAAAAGCTGGGTTTGAGTTTGGGGGTAAATGTCGAAACGTTTAGGAATTTGGGGCCAAAAAGGGGCCAAAAAACGAGCATTTTTCTAGTTTCCAGACAATAACTTGTGTTCAAGTGTATGGATCTCTCTGAAATTGTACTGCAAGGTACCATACCACAAAGGAAAGCTGGGATTGAGTTTGGGGTGATGAATCATAAGGGGTTCAAAAATTTGGGGAGATTTTTTCCTTTTTTTTCTTTAAAATATTCCATTTTAAGTTGGTTATTTCTGATTTATATATAAAAGCAAATTATAATGATATGGTTTGATTTCATCAAAAATTGAAATATTGGGGTTCTTTGATATGCTGAATCTAAACGTGTATTTAGATTCTTAATTTTTGGTCCCTTTTTCAAATTGGTCTACATTAAGGTCCAATGGGTCCAAAATTAAACTTAGTTTGATTTTAACAAAAATTGAATTCTTGGGGTTCTTTGATATGCTGAATCTAACCGTGTATTAGTTTTTTTGATTTTGAGCCCTGTTTTTAGATTGGTCTACATTAAGGTCCAAAGGGTCCAAAATTAAACTTATTTTGATTTTAACAAAAATTGAATTCTTGGGGTTTTTTGATATGCTAAATCTAAACATATATTTAGATTTTTATACGACCGCAAAAAATTTTGCGGCCGTATATTGGTATGACGTTGTCGTCGTCGTCGTCCGAAGACACATTGGTTTTCGCACTCTAACTTTAGTTTAAGTGAATGGATCTCTATGAAATTTTACCATAAGGTTCAATACCACAAAAGGAAGGTTGGGATTGATTTTGGGGGTTATGGTACCAACAGTTAAGGAATTAGAGGCCAAAAAGGGGCCAAAAATAAGCATTTTGGTAACTTCCAGACATAACTTGTGTGTTAGTGTATAAATCTCTCTGACATTGTACCACAAGGTTCCATATCACAAAGGGAATACTGGGATTGATTTTGGGGGTAATTGCCTCAAAATTTTAGGAATTAGGGGCCAAAAGGGCAAAAAACAAGCATTTTTCTAGTTTCATGACAATAACTTGTGTGTAAGTGTATGGATCTTTCTGAAATTGAACTACCAGGTTCCATATCACAAAGGGAAAGCTGGAATTGAGTTTGGGGGTAATTGCCTAAAACGTCTAGGAATAAGGGTCCAAAAAGGGGCCAAAAATAAGCATTTTTCTAGTTTCCAGACAATTACTTGTGTTCAAGTGTATGGATCTCTCTGAAATTGTACTGCAAGGTACCATACCACTAAGGGAAGGCTGGGATTGATTTTGGGGTAATTGCCTCAAAATTTAAGGAATGAGGGGCCAAAAGGGGCAAAAACAAGCATTTTCTAGTTTCAGGACAATAACTTGTGTGTAAGTGTATGGATCTTTATGAAATTGTTCCAAAGGTTCCATGTCACAAAGGGAAAGCTGGGTTTGAGTTTGGGGTAGTTACCCTAAACGTTTAGGAATTTAGGGCCAAAAGGAGTTTTGATCCCAACAGTTTAGGAATTAGGGGCCAAAAGGGTCCAAAATTAAACTTTGTTTGATTTAATTGAAAATTGAACTATAGGGGTTCTTTGATATGCGAATCTAACCGTGTATTTAGATTCTTAATTTTTGGTCCCGTTTTCAAATTGGTCTACATTAAGGTCCAAAGGATCCAAAATTAAACTTAGTTTGATTTTAACAAAATTGAATTCTTAGGGTTCTTTGATATGCTGAATCTAAACATGTACTTAGTTTTTGATTATGGGCCCAGTTTTCAAGTTGGTCCAAATCGGGTCCAAAATTAAACTTTGTTTGATTTCAACAAAATTGAATATATGGGGTTCTTCAATATGCTGAATCTAACCATGTATTTAGATTTTTGATATTCGGGCCCAGTTATCAAATTGGTCCACATTGAGGTTTAGAGGTTCCAAAATTGAACTTTATTTGAATTCTTGGGGTTCTTTGATATGCTGAATCTAACCATGTATTTAGATTTTGGATATTGGAATACCACAAAGGGATGGTAAGAATTGTCTTTGGGAGTTATGGCTCAAAGTGTTAAGGAATAAGGTGCAAAAAAGGGGGGAAAAGGGTTTGCAGGTTAATGGACAATTACTTAAGTACAAAACATAATTTAAAAGGCAGTGTTAATATAAAAAAGAAGATGTGGTATGATTGCCAATGAGACAACTGTCCACAAGAGACCAAAATGACATAGAAATTAACAACTATAGGTCACCGTACGGCCTTCAACAATGAGCAAAGCCCATGTAAGGTTGGTAATTGAAACTCATTTGAATATCTCACCTAAACTGCTTTTAAATTATTTATATTGGAAATTTGCCAAAAACTTTATTATTAATAAATTCTATTGGAAATTTGCCAATAACTTTAGTTTAATGAACTTCATTGGAAATTTGCCAATATAAAATATTGCTGATGAAGCTTTTTGTTTATCTCACATAAACTGCTTTTAAATTATGTATATTGAAATTTGCCAAAACTTTATTATTAAATTTCTGATTTATATATAAAAAGCAAATAATAATGATAAGGCAAGAGATACACACCAAACAGGATGTGTAAATTAATATATTAAGTATTGTGCAATAGCAAGAAATTTTCAATTGCACAGTATTGCGCAATAGCAAGAAATCTTCAATTGCACAGTATTGCGCAATAGCAAGAAATATCCAATAGCACAATATTGCGCAATAGCAAGAAATTGTCAATTGTACAGTATTGCGCAATAGCAAGAAATATTCAATTGCACAGTATTGCGCAATTGCAAGAAATATTCAATTGCACAGTATTGTGCAAAAGAAGATACTTTGTATAAATTGCTTATTTCTTGACCAATTTCAATGGGGTTTTATTCTTGAATTCTTGGGGTTCTTTAATATGCTGAATCTAACCGTGTATAAAGTTTTTGGATTTTGGTCCCGTTTTAAATTGGTCCACATGGAGGTCCAAAGGGTCCAAAATTAAACTTTGTTTGATTTCATCAAAATTGAATTATTGGGTTCTTTGATATGCGAATCTAACCGTGTATTTAGATTCTTAATTTTGGTCCCATTTTCAAATTGGTCTACATTAAGGTCCAAAGGGTCCAAAATTAAACTTAGTTTGATTTTAACAAAATTGAATTCTTAGGGTTCTTTGATATGCTGAATCTAAACATGTATTTAGATTTTTGATTATGGGCCCAGTTTTTAGTTGGTCCAAATCGGGGTCCAAAATTAAACTTTGTTTGATTTCAACAAAATTGAATATATGGGGTTCTTTGATATGCTGAATCTAACCATGTATTTAGATTTTTGATTTTTGGGCCCGTTATCAACTTGTCCACATTGAGGTCAAAAGGGTCCAAAATTAAACTTTGTTTGATTTCATCAAAATTGAAATATTGGGGTTCTTTGATATGCGAATCTAACCATGTATTTAGATTCTTAATTTTGGTCCCGTTTTCAAATTGGTCTACATTAAGGTCCAAAGGGTCCAAAATTAAACTTAGTTTGATTTTAACAAAATTGAATTCTTAGGGTTCTTTGATATACTGAATCTAAACATGTATTTAGATTTTGATTATGGGCCCAGTTTTCAAGTTGGTCAAAATCGGGTCCAAAATTAAACTTTGTTTGATTTCAACAAAATTGAATATATGGGGTTCTTTGATATGCTGAATCTAACCATGTATTTAGAATTTTGATTTATGGGCCCTGTTATCAACTTTGTCCACATTGAGGTCAAAAGGGTCCAAAATTAAACTTTGTTTGATTTCATCAAAAATTGAATTATTGGGGTTCTTTGATATGCTGAATCTAACCATGTATTTAGATTTTGGATATTGGACCATTATAGGTGAATGTCCAATTTAAAATTTTTAAGTTCTAAGACCACATTCATTCTGTGTCAGAAACCTATGCTGTGTCAAATATTTAATCACAATCCAAATTCAGAGCTGTATCAAACTTGAATGTTGTGTCCATACTTGCCCCAACTGTTCAGGGTTCGACCTCTGTGGTCGTATCAAGCTGTGCCCTGCGGAGCATTTTATTGATTATGGGCCCAGTTTTCAAGTTGGTGGTAAATTAAAAATTTTTAAGTTCTTAGACCACATTTATTCTGTGTCAGAAACATATGCTGTTTCAAATATTTAATCACAATCCAAATGCAGAGCTGTATCAAGCTTGAATGTTGTGTCCATACTTGCCCCAACTGTTCAGGGTTCGACCTCTACGGTCGTATCAAGCTGCGCCCAGCGGAGCATTTTATCAATAAATGGATAAATGTGTGTATGATCTCATATAGTAGGGAAGCAATTAGTAGAATTACTTGCATGTATCAATATTTTATATAATATGTGTAAGGTTCAGTGAATTTTGTCAATTATTTATTACTTTGATACTAATTTTCATTATCAATATGCATTCCCCTCAGCCTTCCACACGCCCACACAATGGTAAATGGCATCATTTACACATTGTTATATTTGTCCAACATTTGATTCAAAATAACAATTTTTTTTTTATTCTGAAAGTCATGAATAAGATATATATGGCATGTATCTAAAAAATATAACAAAAACTTTGTTTTACAAAATTTTCTAAAGTATAGCTTTCATTATAGTATCTGTAAATATCCTACAATAACCTTCAAAATGGAATACATGGTTATTATAAGAGATAATTGAGGATTGCTTGAAGAAATTTAATCTAGTATTTATGTAGAATTATTTTTATGTTAACCTTTTAATTGTGGCATGCTTTTCTTGGTTAAGGTTTCTGAAAAGAAATAGTAAATGTCATTTATCATTAAAACAACCATTAACAAAAATTATTTGGATAAATTAATGTTCAGATCTTGTACATGATAATATATTCCTTGTTTGTTTTACAGAAGAAAATATGGAAGTTGATGATGAGCCAATGAAAACACACCAGACATTAGAATTCTTTGAAATGTGTGCTGACCTCATAACAACATTAGCTCGATAAGGAGTGTACAGAAACATTGTCACAAAATATTAAACTGTCTTAAGGAAAAGAATGTGAAAAGAATATGACTTCCATCTTAGACTGCCTTATGAATGGGAACTTTGTATTCATCTTTTCTGTAGCTGAATGAAAACAGGTATATGCTAGGAGTTCATCATAAAACTTCAGAGAGTTACATCCTAGCTGTTGTTCATGTAATATTTCATCAGGTAACCCTAAAAAAAAACATAAAGCAAGACATGACTATTACATAAATGACAGTTTACAAAGCACACAATTTATTAAACTTGTTGCATATTTCATTATTTGAAATGAAGTACACAATGTATTAAATGTAGGGTGTATTGCTTTAAGTTACATCAAGTACATAATATATGAAATTTAGTCTATAATTGTTATATTAATATGTTATAATAAATATAGTATGTATAACATTATGTTTAATGAAATGTACACAATACATAAATATAGTGTGTATTACATTATAAAATGAAATGTTATTTGTGATACATATGTTACACTCTTTTACCAGTATCCTACACTGTTCATCATATTTCTTAGGCAAAAACCCAAATTTCATACAAATATCTATTTCAATCCTCTAAATGTCTCGTTTCTAAAAGTTCTCAACGTAAATGGCATTTAACATTCTTCATATTCTTCAGGATCCATGTTATTGAAAGCTTTTTTTATTCTGTGAAAAATATCTAAAATTATGTATGAATGAAGACATGTTGGGTGTGTCTAACTATGTGATTTGTACAAAACCAGTTCTCTCTTTGTGTATTTGTATGACCCAGCCATTTGAATATTTATCTCTTTTAATATCTCGTTGATCGTGTTGAAGTGTAAATAGATAATAAATTCCATTTTTTAAATGTTCTGCATATGTGCAATTTAACACATATTTTTTATGAAGATATTTTGTTTATGTACTTTAGCTTACGTTATGTTGTTTCTGTTAGTGGCTTATTTGAGAGAGAAAATATTGATTACTAAAAATTTCAGTCTTTTTTTCCTAATGGATCTAAAGTCTGTTTCAAATGAAGATGCATATATTTTGTTGAGCTTTATTTTTCACTAAATGACAACAGTGTCAGAGTTTTACTTAGTGAGATCAATCAGACGTGTAGCTTTGAACGACTTGTTAAAATATGAAATTGACAGTGTTGATTACAGTTCCTGAATTTTCTGAAAGTTTTCAGTGCTAGTTTCTTCCAAGTGCTTGTTTCTGAAAAACAATATCTTTTGTTTTGTTATTATGAATAGGGCATTTATGTAATCAAAATTTTAATGTAAAAATGTATATTGACAACATATATTAAACAGAATTGGTATTTATATTTTGTTTTCCTTCTTTTTGTACAGAAAGTATTTGAGAGCATTTGTTCAAATATATAACTGTGTCCAATACACGACATATGCAAACTATTCATGATTCTCGGTCTTTAGTTTTCTATGTTATGTTATTGTTGTTAGTCTTTTCGTTGGTTTAAAATGCATTGCCTTTTATTGGTGTCTAGTCACAGCCGTTCTGTTGACTGATTAATTACCTGAAATACAGTACACAAGGTTTTCATTGATTTTACAGTGATTTGATCCTTCCAAGCTGGGTCTATGTGATCATTCTAGAATTAAAGATGGTATAGGGTTCTGAATTGAAGACATATCATGAAAATAATGATGATTTTTATGGCTTGCAGAAAGTTTAAAAACCATTTTAATTATCTACTACACAATTTTTTGACATGTAATTTGCCCTTAGATTAAAAAAGATCAGTCAAACAGCTACTGAATTGTTTGGCCAATAGAATAAAAAGTGTCTATTAAGATTATGGGAATGAAAATTTTGGCCCTATATCCATTCTTCTTTAGTGTTTCAGAAATCAATTAACAATCCTAAGAAGAGATAGAAAATAGTATATCAATGTTTTAACTTTATTTTAAAAAATTCATGTGAATTTCACATGAGATTCACGTGAAACTCACATGAACTGATTTCACGTGAGTTTCACTTATAAGCTCATTTCAGGTGAAATTCATGTGAGATTCACATGAATTTAAATTCACGTGAAATTGATGCGAGTGAAATTTCCCTGTGTAGTGAGCTATTCTCATCACTTGACGTCAGTAGTCGTCATCTGTTAACTTCTACAAAAATCTTGCTCTCTGAAAGTACTGAGCCAATTGGAACCAAAGTTGGCCACAATAATCATTGGATATCTGGTTTAAAAACTGATGATGCAGTAACAACAAACCTACTCTATGAAGAAAACAGACTCTGTCTCTATATGGGAACAAATAAACATGACAAATGCCAGAAAGCTAATTGTTGGAAGTTGCTATAGACCTCCATGCGATAACGGTACATCTATAGATCAACTCAAAATGTCAAATCAACACTCATTCTTGGTGGCAACTTTAATCATGGTCACATAAGCTGAAATATTCCATGCACCATTCCAAGCAAACCAGACATTCAAACTTCATGAACAACTTCTTACCATCATTAATGAACATTCTCTTGAGCAGATTGTAAAAAAAAGAACCACAAGGGGAGACTTGATCTCATATTTACAAACATACCAACCATAGTCAACAAAGTAGAGCCCCTATCACAAATACAGACAATGATATCGTCTATGCGGAATGTGCAGTATCTCTGAAACGTTATAAGAAAATAAACAGGAAAACCAACCAATATGAAAAATATGAAACAAGATATGAACAAGAAATTAAAGGTTATTACCACAGTTCATCTACTAATGATCTTTGGAATACATTCAGAAACAGACTACTTATATCAGTCAAGAAAAACATTCCCCAAAGACAATCATAAACAAGATAGACTACCCTGGGTTGATCACACCTTAAAAATTATGAAATAGTTAATCGACTATATGAAAAAGAGCAAAAATAGTCCAGAACAAATGAAAAAATACCAATACTGAAAAAGAAAATTACAAATAGAAATGCGTAATGCCTGCTAGAACCACATAAAAAAAGATATCTGACCTACCAGTAGAAGAACAAGAACCAGATGACAACATCAGACATACACAACCATAGAACTTGTTCACATACATTAAAAGTATGACAACACAGGCATTGCTGCACGTAGAAAAGATGGACAACTAACAGACACTACATCAGAAAAAGCAAACATCTTTAAATGTCAGTTTCAGAAAAACTTCTCCGAAGAAACTTCAAGCAAACCTATACCGAACAAAGGGAAAACATACTATCAAAAAATGAAAACATCACTACTTCAAAGAAAGGTGTCATAAAATTACTGGATAAGATCAATCCTAATGAAGCAACTGGTCCAGATCAAATCTGCGGAAAAGTACGAAGAGACGATTGGAAACATGAGAATGTTTGTTCTGTCTTTAATAAAGGAGATAAACACACTGCAATAAACTATAGACATATATCACTCACGGAACATATATTAGCCAGTAATATGATGGGTCACTTAGAAAATTACAAAATGTTGTACGACCTTCAAAATGGATTCTGAGCATCAAGATCATGCAAAACTCAATCAGTATCATATCTTTCATCCAAGAGCTTGCAAGAAACAAGATTAACATCCAAACTGATATAATTGTGATGGACTTTGCCAAAGCATTTGACAAAGTATTTCACAAAAGACTTCTCTCCAAACTAAATTATTATGGTATTGAATACAACACCTTAAAATGGATAGAAGATTTCCTCACATCCGCATTGGTGGTGTCATATCCTGTGCCTTGTGTATATAAATTACCTTAATAAATACATTAAACACAGCACCCAAGATTATTTGCAGGTGACGGCATAATTTATAAAACGATACCTAACAAAGAAAACACACAAAAACTGCAAAAAGATCTTACATCAGCAGTAAAATGGGAGAAGGACTGGCTTATGTTGTTCCATCCAGTGCTCAGTCCTTCAGATAATAACTAAGAAAACCCCAATTAAATTTGACTACACTCTCCACCAACATGTACTGCAAAAAGAAAAATCCACAAAATATTTTGGTGTAACAATACAAACAGACCTGAAATGGAACAAACATGACAATAATATTACAGCTTCAACCACACAAAATCAACCTTTAAGAGAAACCTTAAGGTAAATTCAAAAACAATAAAAGAAAAAGCTTATACATTACCTGTAAGACAAAAGCTTGAATACAGCAGCTGCGTCTGGGACCAACATACCAAATCACAAACACACCAACTTGAGATGGACCAGCGCAGGGCAGCTAGGTACACTTGCAACAGATACCATAACACCAGACCAGTAACTGAAATGCTACACACACTTAACTGGGCAGCTCTTGAGAAAAGGCGAATAAGAACAGACACATTTTCTACAAAATCATACACCATCTTGTAGCTACATACCCAGCAGATTTGCTTATATAAATCCAATCGGATAGAAACAAGACAACAATCACACATTGTTTTGTACATATCTATTGATACATATACATAAGAGGTACTGCCCTTTAATGGTGAATTTTACCCATGTTTTCATTTTTGGCCAGAACTATAGCAGATAAAGAAAAATTGGAAACAGCAAAATATATCAACGCGGTCAAATTTGCCCATTGACTCCTTATACGAATTATTGCTCTTGTATAATGATTTTAACCCAATTTTGCATATTATGCAAAAACTGTAATAGATCAAGAAAAACTGTAAACAACAAAAATGATGAGCCATGGTGTTGTCTGTTTTTATCTAACTTCTGATTTTTATTGACCCTTGCCCCTTTACATTGGCCACACTTTCTTTGAATATGCACTTGTCCATCTTTTCCTTGTTGACATACTGATGTCTTATCGTGCATTGCCTATTCAGTCATTTGTTATTATTACACTTATTTTAAAAAGAGCGATAACAAAATCTGACTTGAAAGTAGATACCAATTCAGTTTATTGAAAACTTTTGGTAGAAAGACTACTGAATTTCTGCCATGGCTTTAAAAATGTACTGACCGTGGTCCTAGTTTAGATTTTCACTTACGACAAGGAAGCAGAAATTTTATTACTGTTCATCTAGGAAATTGCAAACTATATAAAATAACATGTTTTTATTATGTGTTCATAATGCCAAATTACTTTTCTCCTAAATCAATGGCAAACTTTAGACCAAATTTTCGTTGAACAGACAAAATTGTCGTTGCATTATATCAATATATCAGATATAATGCTACTGCTTTTCTTGTTTGAGAAGGCGTACAACATATAAAAGAAAATTGAACTTGTTCACTATTCAAGAGAATACTGTTTGTACAGCTTGCACCACGTGCTTCTTAATCAAAACTCCAGATAAACTTTCTATTTTTACACAGTATTATGCACTTTTTATCATTATATGACCATAAATGAAGATTGAAAGTAATAATATGTAATTTAATCACTAGTGGAGCAGGAACTTCTTACCCACTCCGGAGAGTTTTTCAGCCAGTCATACTTTTGTCTATGTCATCACTCATATTCGGATTTTAGGATGAGGCAGAATTATCAATTTAACATATATGTAAGGCAAATAATACAATCATAGATGATTAAATGACTTTTCACATGAGTTTGCCTTTAAATGAAAATAAACAACTATCGACTGCAATTTTTCTTCTTCAATATACTAGTACTGCCTAATATTCTGGCAAGTTGCGCATGATTAAAAACTGGTAAAAGCGATATTGCTGATATTTAGTAGTGTTGGTCACTTGACACTTGAATATCTCAAGTGACTTTGCTGTTCCGATATCCAGAGACAGTTTGTTCCAGTCCTTGACGGTGTTTTATATGAAAGATGACCAGCTGTAGTTCGTGTAAAAACAGTAAAACCTACTTAAAAACTTTAGATACAAATTCCTTGTTTTAGGTCATTTCTTTGTGAAGAACCACACTGACTCCAACAAAACGACACTATATTTTTTGAGTTAGATGGATTAGAGATGTATTTTATACATCTATGGGTTAATTGATATTACAACAAATAGTCGATATTTCAATGGGTACTAATTGTGCACTTCATACAGAACCTTCTCAAAGACAAAAAGAAAGAGCATCTGGCAAAGTACTTTAATTTCCTTTTCAGATATATTGATGACGTGCTGTCACTCAATTACACACATTATTTCAGTGAGTGTTTGCATCTTATATATCCAAATGAACTTGAGATTAAGTATATTACCGAAACACGAAGGTCTGCTTCATATCTTGATGTTTTACTTGACTTTGACACATATAAACGAATTAAAACTATGACTAATGTGATGATCTGAACTTTGAAATTGTCAACTTCCCATTTCTTAAAGTAAAAAAGTATCACAAAAATACCGAACTACAAGGCAAATTCATAAAGAGGAAGTTAACTGACAAAATCAAACGCTATCAATCAACGGAACAAGTGAAAAACAACTGCCATGTTCCTGACTTGGTATAGGCATTTTCCGAAGAAAATGGTGGGTTCAACCTGGTGTTATAGCTAGCATAACATACAGTCTACCCCATCGTATTGCGTTTACATATATCAATTAATACGTTACGCTCGTGTTCACACTATACGGACTTTACTAACAGAGGTAACACTATAACTTATGGAACGCCACAGCTGTCTTATGTGGAACTCTGATATTACTTTATGTTGTTTTATTATTACTTGATGATATTTTGTCTTTACTTAATATGGTTTTGACATTACGTAATGATGTTTTGATATAACTCAATATGGAATAGTCATTACTTAATGATATTTCGATATTACACGATATGGTTTCGTATTGACTTGATATAGTTTTGTCATTACTCAATATGGTTTTGTCATTACTCGATGTGGTTTCACCATTATTTAATGTGGTTGTGTCATTAGTCAATGTGGTTTTAACATTACTTGATGTGAATGTGACTTAACGTTATGTAGTTGTTTCATTACATGATGTGGTTTTGTTATATTGTAATGATGATTTGCCTATTCTTTATATGGTTTTAACATTACGTAATGATGTTTCAAAATTTGACGATTTTACACTACATGATGTGTTTGTTCCATTATTTGATGTGGTCCTGCCATTCTTTGATGTGGTTATCCCATTACTTGATGAGGTAAAATCACGTGACCAATTCGGAAAAACCTGTTCTATTTTTAGATAGATTTCCATGTTGTATGTGCCTTGGATGAGTGTGGCCGTCCATCGAATTAGAGTTCAAATTAAAGTTCGGGTTACTGTTTGAGTTAAACTTTGAGTTAGTCTTCGATTTCAATTCAAGTCATTATTAGAATTAAAGTTTTAGTTAGCATTGAGTTTCGAGTTGGACATCGAGTTTGAGTCACATTTAACTGAGGTAGAGTTCTAGTTACAACATTAAATTTGAGTCATTTTTGAGGTAGAGTTTGAGTAAGATTCAATTTAAGTCTCATTTAGATTAATTAAGATTTTGAGTTGAAATAAGAGCTATCTTATATGAGTTCGTAATTAAATTTTCTATCGCGGAACAAGGACTTTTGCTCGGGCTTCCGAAAAGAGGGCTCCGGGGTATGCGTACAAAAGATAAACAATGTTACAGTATACAAAACGCAACATAGAAGTTGAAATAAAGTTAGATGTGGTGTGATTGACAATGAGACAACTATCCATCAGAGTTTAAATGCAGTGGATGTAAGAAATCATATATAGGCAACCGTACAGCCTTCAACACACCGTATAGTCAGCTACAAAAGGTCACCATGCAACATGTGAAAAAATTCAAACGAAAAAACAAACGGTCTTATTTATAAATAAACAATCTACAAAAAAGAAATGACACACATTTATACGACAACAATTGAACTTCATGCTCCTGACTTGGGGCAGGTACATAAAGAAAGTGCACGTGGCGGAGTTTAACATGTATGTGAGCGCTAAATCCTAACCTTACATCGGACTGTTACAGTTGTGTAGTAACAGCACAACACGAGAAAAAAATGTAAGCTAGACAAAGTGATGCCCCCGCACTCAACTCATTTAACCACTTATACCCCAAAAATGACAAAAAATGTTCATTTATCTCCCAAAAGAGCAAAAGATAATAAAGATAAAAACCCTGACCACATGCACACCTTCAATATATATACAAACAGACAGTAAAGAGAAAACTTCCTAGGATTCAAACTGTAGGAGGAGTTATGCGGAATAACTATATACCCATAATGGGATGGACAGACGGACGGACGGACAGACGGACGGACGGACGGACAGGGGTAAAACAATATGCCACCCCAACTTTCAGTTGCGGTGGCATACAAAACAGTTTTATTTGGCTGTTTCAATAGATCGGTATGACTGGGTAATATAAATCCATCGGGGTGATCTCGGATGCTCCAGAAAGGCACCCGTCGTGTTATTCGAGAAAGTACAAACCCAGTGATTTGGTTTTATTTGGTAGTTTACATTCAAGGAAAAGATGACGGTTTAATGGTTACGACCACTGGAACATGTCCGTCGTCACATATGAAACAGATATTCCAAAAGTTTATTTTTCAATTAGTGCGAGGTAAATCAGGAATTCAATTGATTACAAATAAAGATTGATATTCGTATAAGTTCAAATGATCATTTACGCACAAAAAAATCGGAGAATTCTTGTTTTATAGTATTGATGCTTTGTCGCTTAGTCCGAGCCCCTCCCCGTTTCCTGTAACTTTAGTGCGAGTTGATTTAAGTGTTTCATTTGTTAACAATAAAGTTCAAGTCTTTTGATTTGTGTCGAGCCTGCGACATCAATGTAGCGGCAGTGAGACACAACAAACCTATATTTCGTCGTCGATAGTGGCGTCGGCGTCTCATTCTCCATTTTTATTTCTATTGAGTTTAACCTTTCATTATACATGTTACTAAACATGTATGCCATGTATATTACTTTTAGAACATCATACTGGATTTGTTTACCTCGACTATTGTATCTGTATTTATATTGTATGTTTCTCTCTAAACTTGTATTTAGTTTTAGAGAATAAAGTATCTATCTATCTATCTATAGATCGTTAGGTTTCTAGTTTTTACATTTTCATTTCGGGACCTTTTATAGCTTACTATAGGGTATGGGTTTTGCTCATTGTTAAAAACCATACAGTTTTGTTTTAGTTAAATAAAACCGAATTACATGTAAACTGTTTTGACATGATAAATTTGTAAACCTCCATGAAGTGTTTTAAAACTTGTATAGGAGTTATTCCTCAATTTCAAGAAAAAGCATCTACAGAAAACATTTTTTTTTTTTTACCGATAAATGTATAGATAAATGTACAGCCGATCAACATGACGCTTTTACACTTACAGCAGCAATATCAGGCGAGACACAGGGTTCCGTGGAATATTTTACAAATTTATTACAAAATACTGCTTCCGTTTGAGAACTTAGGATAAAAACAACAGGACCAAGTGGTTTGGGGATATCCCAATTATGTCCGAAATACTATAAACTTTTAATACTTTTTTCTTATTATTATCTGCTGTTCCCTTTTCATACCAAAAACTCTGAACAACCACTCGAACTTTAATTTGAACTTTAACTCAATGGATAGCGATACCCATCCAAAGCACATTAAACAAACGATAAATTGAAATCTGTTTAAAAATAGAACATATTTTTTCCGAATTGGTCACGTGGTTTTACCTCATCAAGTAATGGGATTACCACATCAAAGAATGACAGGACCACATCAAATAATGAAACAAACACATCATGTAGTGTAAAATCGTCAAATTTTGAAACATCATTGCGTAATATTAAAACCATGTAAAGAATAGGCAAATCATCATTACGAAATAACAAAACCACATCATGTAATGAAACAACTACATAACGTTAAGTCACATTCACATCAAGTAATGTTAAAACTACATTGACTAATGACACAACCACATTAAATAATGGCGAAACCACATCGAGTAATGACAAAACCATATTGAGTAATGACAAAACTATATCAAGTCAATACGAAACCATATCGTGTAATATCGAAATATCATTAAGTAATGACTATTCCATATTGAGTTATATCAAAACATCATTACGTAATGTCAAAACCATATTAAGTAAAGACAAAATATCATCAAGTAATAATAAAACAACATAAAGTTATATCAGAGTTCCACATAAGACAGCTGTGGCGTTCCATAATAACTGCTCAAACAGCATTATGACACATGTATGAGGCAGAACGACTGACATCGGCACAACATAATTTACGGTCACAATCACGAATCAGTTGACCGATACGATGTGTCTAACGCGGTGTCCCAACTGTACTGATTGTTATTTAAGTCTTAGATACATGATTTTTTTTATTAGTTGTTATTGACTTTTAACTAGCTGTCCGTAACTGCGAGTACTCTCAGGTCTGTACTTAGTGTCTTTTTGTTGTAGGGATGTATAAGTACCCGTCCACATCCACTCTGTGTATTTGTTAGATGTATTTCTATTTGTATCCATCGGATGCTTTTTATAGTTTGTTCTTATGTTGTACTGTTACACCACTGTCCCAGGTTAGACGAGGGTTGAGCGCTCACAAACATGTGTAACCCCGCCACATGCTTTATGTGCCTGTCCCAAGTCAGGAGCCTGTAGTTCAGTGGTTATCGTTGGTTCATGTCTGTCATATTTGTTTTTCGTAAATCGTTTTGTTATAAATTAGGCCGTTAGTTTTCTCGTTTGAATTGTTTTACATTTGTCATTCCGGGGCCTTTTATAGCTGACTATGCGGTATGGGCTTTGCTCCTTGTTGAAGTCAGTACGGTTGCCTATAATTGCTTATATTCACTTCATTTGAACTTTGGTGGATAGTTGTCTCATTGGCATTCATACCACATCTCCTTATTTTTATATTTTAGACAAAGACAATTACACATATTATCTTTTTACTGAGATAGTATATGAAATACTGTTGACATCTTGAAAAATATGAAATCATCCGTCCTTGACCTTTTACCTTGTTGTGACGGAAATGCATGATTTATTTATTTACGACCGAGCACGAGCAAAAAAGATAGGACAGATGCTATGCTTTCTAATGGTGTATGATTAAGCTGTATTCTAGACGGGTGCATTAAAAATGAAATTATATGCCTTATGTCGCTTCTGTAATATTGTAGAACCGCACAAATACGTTATGCGCGACGATAGATAGAATATCTTGTACGATTCTGCAATCCCCTTACCTTTGTCACAGTCTAATGCGGAAGGACCTGTTTTTTTCTGTATTTTATATACTCCTTTTGTATTTATTTTTCTTCACTGTATTGTGTTGTTTTACTGAAAGGAAAGGGTTAAAATATATATATACATCAATTGAAAAAAAGTTCAACGCTACACGTTTCTGTCGAATGTAGTTTTGATTTACCTTATTGAAAAATTCTGCCTCGAAAAAGGAATTTACTTGTATCTGAAAGACAAAACATAGGTTTACTTTCGATAGAATTTTGGTTCTGGTTAAGAATCTCCTTCAAAATCTATCAACATTGCAGTTTTGTAGCCATCAGCAGACGTTTATTATTTAGTTTAATGTTCAGCTATACACCAGTATGTTGTTAAAAACTCAATATAATTACACATGAAACTGTGTTCTGAAAAACTCAATATAATTATACATGAAACTGTGTTCTGAAAAACTCAATATAATTACACATGAAACTGTGTTCTGAAAAACTCAATATAATCATACATGAAACTGTGTTCTGAAAAACTCAATATAATTACACATGAAACTGTGTTCTGAAAAACTCAATATAATTATACATGAAACTGTGTTCTGAAAAACTCAATATAATTATACATGAAACTGTGTTCTGAAAAATTCAATATAATTACACATGGAACTGTGTTCTGAAAAATTCAATATAATTATACATGAAACTGTGTTCTGAAAAATTCAATATAATTATACATGAAACTGTGTTCTGAAAAATTCAATATAATTACACATGAAACTGTGTTCTGAAAAATTCAATATAATTATACATGAAACTGTGTTCTGAAAAAACTCAATATAATTACACATGAAACTGTGTTCTGAAAAAATTCAATATAATTATACATGAAACTGTGTTCTGAAAAACTCAATATAATTATACATGAAACTGTGTTCTGAAAAAACTTTTAATAATCGCCCTGATGTGAAATGAATTCGGGGAAATTGGTCCATTCTCTTTTCAAAGTAATACCATTCACTGAGAAATATAACCCATAAATTTCTGTAAGTTTCCTGATTTACAGTCTAACCACTTAAGTTGTTTATACTTCCCTTTTCCGCAGTTTTGAGCCATCTTCAGACTTTATAATTTAGTTTAATGTTCAGCAATACACCACTATGTTGTTAAAAGCTCAATATAATTACACATGAAACTGTTATTCTGTAAAAAAAAAACATTTTAATAATGGCCCTGATGTGAAATAAATTTGGGGAAATTGGTATTCTCTTTCAAAGTAATACCATTCACTGAGAAATATAACCCATAAACTTTTGTAAGTTTCCGGATTTTAAGTCTAACCACTTAACTTGTTTATACTTCCCTTTTCCACATTTGATACTTGTATGAAGATGAATGTCTTGTTGACCATGTTGTTGTCAATCTGTACTTTATTTGTGTTGTGTGTCGATTCTGGTAAGGTGTTAATCTTAACGTACTTATTCGCTGTAAAACCACCGAAGCAACGTTTTTATGATATTGCTCTTGTCTGCACAACTGTAATTTTCAGTAAAGCGAGCATTATATTTATTTGTAATAATTATGTTGACACAATGTAACATGTTGTTAGTAAGTTAGTGCTAGTGTTTTGCGTCAAACGATATATTAACTTGGAACATAGTGTTTATGGATAGGCGTATGGTAGGCGATACAAGTTTTATTTAAATGTTTGGCAGGACAAACTTATCAAATATCACTGTGGTTCATTTCAATAATGCAATATTCTGACTTACAGTATCACAAATGAAGAAATGGAACCCCCCACCCAAAAAAAAAAAAAAAAAAAAATTGCGGTCTTCATCAATAGACCGGTGACTATATAATATCTCATGCTTTAAATCGCACCAAGTATATATAAAATTGTGAAGTTTAACAGACAATATCCATTTGCCATCAACACAAATTATATTCCGAAATTAACAAAAATATAAACAAACTTCAAAACATTAAAAGGGCATTAGCTGTCAAATTCATGTTCATCGATTTGTCTTAAATTCTCATATTTGATTAATAACATACTAAAAAGTATATCCAAATGACAAAAAGACTAAAATAAATAATAAACAATGCATGAACTCGATAATATTTCGTGTGTATTTTAGTCTAGACGCCATCTTATTAACCATCGAGATGACCTCCGAAGACTGCCGACGGTCATTTAACCCGATTTAAACATAAATACAAACATAAATAGATAGCGACCATGTGTAATTGAATTTTTCTAGGTCTGTTTCATTTCATATTGTAGGTTAAAAGTATGTTTATCATCGCTTTTACCTGTATAAGAATGATTTGTTTGTGGATCGAATCAGTCAACCAAATGGCTCATCCTTGTTTCACTTTCAATGTTGACATTCTTTCCTTTTAATAGGTGAATACATGCGTAACCCATCTCCGGAGAAGGGGTTAAATTGAAGGTCACATGAATACGGATTCAATGAGGTCGAATTATTCACTTGCAAGTGAATAATTCATCAGCAATGTTTCTTAGCTAATTATGACAAAACTGAATCAAACTGGCTGCTAGAAGCGAATTGTTATTTCATTATTTCACTTTCATTAATGATTGAACCAAACAAACTCATATTTTATTTTTTACTATGTCTCGTAGCTTATGCCCCTTTAAGACTTAGTTATTTATATCTTTCGCAACATACGTTGCTTTTAACCAATGCCAATCTTGATAAGAAAGTGAAAGAAATATTTCAAGTAACTTAATATTTCGATCATTAAAACCGTTTACAGCAGGGATATAAATATCATTCAGTTGTTAAAACATTTTATCACAAACAGAGATTTACAGTGGAGATCACTTCTAACCTCTCATTAAATCTGTCAGAATCTGTCAGGAGAACTGTTCTAGGACAGCACGTATAACTGTCAGCCTGACACCTTTTAGTCAGTTCTAGCTAGAACAGTTCTAACCTAGAACTGATTTGGTCAGTTCTACCTAGAACTGATTTGGACAGTTCTACCTAGAACTGATCCTGACAGTTCTACCCTAGAACAGTTTTAGACAGTTCTACCTAGAACTGACCAAATTTTTGGTCAGTTCTACGGTTAGAATTGATTACAAATTGAAATTCTACGGCTAGAATTGATTTATTATAAATTATACGGCTAGAATTGATTTATAAATTCTACGGCTAGAATTGATTTATAAATTCTACGGCTAGAATTGATTTATAAGTTTTAAGAACTCTTTGTCTAAATATAAAGGCTTCGGCAAAATAGCGATTAATATTATATAGAGTTTTGCTATTTTGACGGTTTTATTTCAGATTTTTAATCAAGAGAACATGTTTAACCCCGCCATATTCTGCATGTATGTGCCTTTTCCAAGTCAGGAGCCTGTAATTCAGTGATTTTCTTTTATTTGATGTGTTACATAAATTATTTGTTTTTCGTTCATTTTTTGTACATAAATTAGGCCGTTAGTATTAGGGGCGGGGCATTATTATTTGAATTGTTTTTCATTTGTCATTCCGGGAGTCAGGATGGCTCATTTCACATAACAAAATTATCTGACCTCATTAACCAAATGTAATAACTTGTTTCCCAATCCACTATTACATGTATTATAAATAAATATGTTTTTAAATTAAACTTAAACTGACCATATTTGCTCTTCATCATGTAAATCTATATACATTTAGCCGCAAACTGCAGTAATCCAGTTATATTTTTAGGCAAGGATGTATTGTACAAATGACAGCAATTATATTGGAAAACAATGACTTCAAAATTTTGTTTGCACTCAATTTATAGTACTAGCATGTCCTCTTTTTATTCAAAATATTGAATCGTAAACAAATGCGATATCTGTTTACGAGTAGTTTTCATACCTCGGACGGACCTGTTTAACACAAATCTTTTGACCGCATCAATCTAAACTGACATTATTTGCTCTTTTTTTCTGAAAACCTATATCATGTATATAGCTGCACAGTAATTCAGTTATAATTTTAGGTCAAGAGGGACTGTAATATACTACAAGTTACAGCAATATTGGAAAACAATGACCACAAAATTTTGTTCGCATCAATTTATAGTGCCAGCATGTCCTCTTTTTATTCAAAATATTGAATCGTAAACAAATATCAGTAGTTTTCATACTTCAGACTGAGTCGTGTAATAAAATCTTTGACCGCATCAACCAAAACTGACCACATTTGCTTTTTTAATGTAAATCTATATAGCTGCACAGTAATTCAGTTATAATTTTAGGTCAAGAGAGGACTGTAGCATACAAATAACTGCAATATTGGAAATCAATGACCACAAATTTTTTTTCGCATCAATTGAGAGTGCCAGCATTTCCTATTTTTATTCAAAATATCGCATCAGAAACAAATATCAGTAGTTTTCTTATCTCAGACTGACTCATGTAACAAAATTATGTGTCTGCATCAATCAAAACTGACCATATTTGACAGCATCAACCAAAACTGACCATATTTGACCGCATCAACCAAAACTGACCATATTTGCTCTTTTTTATGTAACTCTTCTAGTCGCATAGTAAATCTGTAATATTTTTATGCAAGGATGGATTGTATAATACAAATGATAGAAATATTGGAACACAATGCTACCTAATTTCAATTGCATCAATTTAGAGTGCCAGCATGTCCTCTTTTTATTCAAAATATTGCATCATAAACAAATATCAGTAGTTTTCATACCTCAGACTGACTGGTATAACAAAATTATTTGTCCGCTTCAACCAAAACTGACCATATTTGCACTTTATTATGTACATGATGTAAATCTTAATACCCGCAAAGAAAATCACTTATATTTTTATATCAGGATGGATTGTTTAATATAAATGAAAGCAATATTGGAAAACAATGACTACAAAATTATGCTCGCATCAGTTTATAGTGCCAGCATGTCCTCTTTTTATTCAAAATTTTGAATCGTAAACTAATTTCAGTAGTTTTGATATCTCAGACGGACTCATATAACAAAATTATTTGTCCGCATCAACCAAAACTGACCATATTTGACAGCATCAACCAAAACTGACCATATGTGACAGCATCAACCAAAACTGACCATATTTACACTTTATTATGTAAATCTTAATTTATATATATAGCTGCATAGTAAATCACTTATAGTTACATATCACGATGGATTGTATAATTAAAATGACAGCAATATTGGAAAAATTTCCACATCAATTTAGAGTACCAGCATGTCCTCTTTTTATTAAAAATATTGAATCGTAAACAAATTTCAGTAGTTTCAATATATCAGACTGATTCATTTTAACAAAATTATTTGACCGCATCAACCAAAACTGAACATATTTACACTTTATCAAATAAATATATATGGCCTCATTGTAAACCAATAATATTTCTATGTCAGGACAGATCGTATGATAAAGATGACACCAACTTTGGAACACAATGTATACCATACATGTATCTAAAAATTTTGTCCACATCAATTTAGCGTGCCATTATTTCCTCTCAGTATCCATAATAATGAACCGTCACTAAAGTGACTTTTTAAGTCAGTAGTTCGTGATGGTTTGTTTTTTAAACAAAAGTATTAAACGGCATCATCCAACACTCACATGACTGATTCATATACTTTATTTTAAAATGAAAAGTACATGTATGAGAAGTTCTCTTCTCTACTGTGATAGTCGAGTTTAGCATATTTATACACCTTTATTGCTAGGATTTCAAACTCCTGTGATTAAATGCAGAGTTATATTTAGGAAGAGACTGTTAAAAACGGGGAACGAAGAAACGTAAACAATGATTCTTACTTCCTTTGTTTTTAAATATAGGAGATAATAATCCTAATTTAATACCTGAAATAATTAAATTAGGATTATTATCTCCTATATTTAAAAACAAAGGAAGTAAGAATGACTCAAGAACTATAGTGGAATTGTTGTGTTACCCATTCTATGCAAAATCATTGAATATATCGCCAGAATAGACTTTAGACCAATATTACTTGAGAAACAATCCCCACTACAAAGAGGATTTACACCAAATACTTCCCCTTTAAATGCAGCAATTATATTTGAAGAAATATACAGAGAGTACACCGATTGTAATAGTCCTTTTTACATCGCGCTACTCGATGCTAAGTCGGCATTTGATGTTGTCATCATAAATATGTTGATGAGAAAGATATTTTACTAGATATAGAACCAGCAACTTGGTCTATAATCGACGAACTTCATAAAATACAAGCTGTAGTATCAAATGGAAAAATCAATTATCCCAGGAATTTAAAGTATACCAAGGGGTCAAACAAGGTGGATTGTTAAGTGCTGACTTGTATAAACTATACATAGAAGACTTGTTATCATTATATGAAAATTCGACACTAGGCTGTAAGATAGGTAACATCAATATCAATGCCGTTGCATGCGCAGATGACATTGCACTACTAAGTGATAATCCTTATGATCTACAAATTTTGGTTAACCATGCCTTACAATACAGTCAACTCCATTATTATACTCTACAACCTCAGAAAAGTGTCATTATTCAAGTAGAGAACAAAGCAAAGAAAACAGCTAATCACAACTGGAATTTTAATCGTGATAACAAATAAATGCCAAATTTGGACAAATCCACACATTTAGGAATAATTCGCTCAACAACTAAGTCAAAATCAGATACTTTCAATATAGAACAAAATATCACAAAAGCTCGCAGAACGGCCTACAGTTTACTATCAGCCGGTTTTCATGGGAATAACGGTCTAGATCCGATAACATCTGTATCAATATATAAGACATATATCCAACCTGTCTTGACGTACGGTCTAGAAGTAGTACATCCGAACTCAACAAATATGCAAAAACTAGAGCAGTTTCAAAAAACAACATTAAAGAAAATTCTGTCATTACCTCCAAATACCCCAGATCCAGCAATCTACATTATTTCAGGTTTACTTCCTATAGAAGCACAAATTGACACGAAAAGTCTAACCTTATTTAATAACATATGCAGACAAAATAATAGATCAAAAGAAAAACAACTTGCATATAGACAGCTGCTTATCAAACCAGACAATAGCAATAGTTGGTATATAGCCATCAAGAAATTGTTATATAAATATGACTTTTCTGATATTATTCAATTCCTTGACAATCCACCGAAGAAATTTGAATGGAAAAATATCATACAGAAAAAAGTAGATTTGTATTGGATCCATAAAATAATTCAAAACAGTAGATCTTATCCCACTTTGACATATTTGAATTGTGATATATTTTTACCAAGAAAAATTCATCCAATTATTGACCTCAATAATGACAATAATTCGTCGAAAGGTGCGCTATCAATTGCGATCAAACTTAAATTAGTCACTGGAACTTTTATGACACAAAGCAAACGTGCTAGCTTTACAAAAAGTGAATCTCCTTTATGTAAACTCTGTGATGATGAAGACGAAGACATTGAACATTTACTATTAAAATGTAAGGTTCTAGAACCTATAAGAAGTCCCTTCATAAATCAAATTGAAGATAATATACTTAAAGATGCGCCCATTTCCTTTTATAAATTGTCTACGAATACTCAGACACAATTAATTATGGATTGTACTAAACTAAGACATCAGAATTCAGACTTATTATTGAACAGAAAAACAGAACAACTATGTGAATTAATATCTAGAAAATTGTGCTATGCACTGCATTCCATAAGAGCCAGAACCATAAGTATGCAGAAGAAACATTCAAAATAGGTGTGTACTGATTGAGTATTAAACTGATTTAACAGAACTAGTGATAGCAATTAAACAAACAATTGCGGACTTGTATATAAACTGTAAATATATATTTGTATGATATTCTGGATGGTGGAGGGTCATATATCCTAGTGTACTCTACTAAGAGGTTGTCCTGATGGACGGAGAAAGATTCAGCGGTAAGGTAAGATGTTTATATGCAATCTTATAAAAATATTTCTCCGATGAGTTGGATAACCTTTCTATCCACTTCGATATTTGTTCATGTAACGTTTGATCAGTAAAAAATATAGAAAATCTGCATATAGTAAAGTAATTGGAACTGATTTTTTTCTTCTAAATTCTAAAGTGCCCTTACTGCAGTGACGTCATTTAGAACTGTTCTACAGTCCTGACTGATTTAGTCAGTTCTGCTGACAGTTCTACGGTTAGAACTGATTTGGACAGTTCTACCTAGAACAGTTTTAGACAGTTCTACTCTAGAACTGATCCTGACAGTTCTACCTAGAACTGATTTAGTCAGTTCTACCTAGAACTGATTCTGACAGTTCTACTTAGAACAGTTCTAGGGTAGAACTGTTCTAGGTAGAACTGTTCTAGGACAGGTTAGAACAGTTCTACGACAGATTATTCTGACAGTTCTAATGACAGGTTAGAAGTGATCTCCACTGTATATAGCTTGACTCAAGCTAACGAACAGTTAGGGTATTTAACTAAAAAAACTCAATACAAGATAAGACCATCACGATTTGTTGAACTAGCGCACAATTACAGAGAAATAACGAAAATTATGAGAATGCATAAAATCTTAAATAGATTAACCTCAAACAAAAGGGATACCATACTCCATATAAAGAAAATACAAAGCTTTTCTTTCCGAACAAAATAAATCCATATTAGGCAGCCATTAAACAGCTGAACCACAATGATTATCTGGTAACACATTGATACAATGTGATTTTGGGGAGGGGACACTTTACTTTGATTTTGGAATACTTTATAGATATTGTGACGAGCAATGACTATAAAGGTGTGTAGAAAAGCCATTGGCATATTGTATAGGAACAACTTCTGAATATTTTATGTTCGAAAATCTGAAGTAAGGGTAAAATTAAAAAGTGGGAGGTACACTTTATGCTGATATTGGACTGTTTTATTGTGATTATGACGGGGAACGATTTTATAGGTGTTGTAGAGGAGACATTGGGGCACCGTTAAGGAACAGCTCCAGAATGTTTTTCTAAGTTAGGCTAACGAAACTAAAATTAACAAAATGCGATAAGGAGTGGTACAATTTAAGTTGATTTAGGGCCGATTTTTACGGGCAACAACTATATAGGAAATATAGAAGTGACATTGGTGCATTAATTTAGGAACAACTCAAAATGGTTCATTTAAAAAATCTGATGTTAGGATAAATAGACTTTAATTGACCAAAAAATAGATTAGGGATTGGGCACTTTAAGTTGATTTTATAGATCAAATAATAGAAATTGTGATATGGAACGACTATATAGGTAATGTAGAGGAATCATTGGTTCATCGTTTAGGAACCACTTAAGAATGGTTTATGTTAGAAAATCTGAAGTTAGGGCAAATAATCTGAAATTGGCAAAATAAGATTAGGGGGAAGGTACACTTTACGTTGATTTTGGACTACTTTATAGAGATTGTGATGGGCAAAGACTATGAAAGTGTGGTAGAAGACCATTGGCGTATCGTATAGGAACAACTACTAAACATTTTATGTTCGAAAATTCGAAGTTAGGGTGAACAAACTGAAATCAACAAAATGAGATTAGGGGTTGGTACACTTAACGTTGATATTTGACTGTTTTATAGTAATAATAACAGAGACGCGACTTTATAGGTATTGTAGGAGCGACTACAGAATGGTTTATTTTCAAAAATCTGGAGTAAGGGTAATAAAACTGAAACTGACAAAATGTGATTAAGGGGTGGTACACTTTAAGTTGATTTTAGAGCAATTTATAGAGATTGTGACGGGCAACGACTATATTAGTGTTGTAGAAGAGACATTGGCGTATCACTTTCGAACAACTCCAGAATGGTTCCTGTTCGAAAATTTGAAAGTTAGGGTAAACAAACTGAAATCGACAAAACAAATTTTGGGGGTTGGGCACTTTAAATTGATTTTAGACAAATTTATAGAGATTGTGACGGGCAACGACTATATAGGTGTTGTAGATGAGCAATTGGTGTATCGTTTAGGAATAACCCAGGAATAGTTTATTTTCAAAAATCTTGAGTTCGGGGAAGCAAAAGGAGACAATGCATATCAAAATGGTACATTTAACAAGGTAAGCGATTAAGGCTCTTAGCAGTCTCTAGTTAGTAGACAATAAGTCTTTAAAAAAGTCTCTCGTTTGAAATAAGTTCAGAGGAAATTTTCACATAGACACATACCAATATATAGGTTTTTATACGACCGCAAAAAAAATTTGCGGTTATATATTGGTATGATGTCGTCGTCGTCGTCGTCGTCGTCGTCGTCGTCGTTCGAAGACACATTGGTTTTCGCACTCTAACTTTAGTTTAAGTGAATGGATCTCTATGAAATTTTACCATAAGGTTCAATAGCACAAAAGGAAGGTTGGGATTGATTTTGGGGTTATGGTACTAACAGTTAAGGAATTAGGGGCCAAAGGGCCAAAATAAGCATTTTGTTACTTCCAGACATAACTTGTGTGTTAGTGTATGGATCTCTCTGACATTGTACCACAAGGTTTCATATCACAAAGGGAATGCTGGGATTGATTTTGGGGTAATTGACTCAAATTTTAGGAATTAGGAGCCAAAAAGGGCAAAAACAAGCATTTTCTAGTTTCATGACAATAACTTGTGTGTAAATGTATGGATCTTTCTGAAATTGTACTACAAGGTTCCATATCACAAAGGAAAGCTAGAATTGAGTTTGGGGTAATTGCCCAAAACGTTTAGGAATAAGGGGCCAAAAGGGACCAAAATAAGCATTTTCTAGTTTCCAGACAATAACGTGTGTTCAAGTGTATGGATCTCTGAAATTGTACTGCAAGGTACCATACCACAAAGGGAAGGCTGGGATTGATTTTTGGGGTAATTGCCTCAAAATTTTAGGAATAAGGGACCAAAAAGGGGCAAAAAAACAAGCATTTTTCTAGTTTCAGGACAATAACTTGTGTGTAAGTGTATGGATCTTTATGAAATTGTAATACAAGGTTCCATATCACAAAGGGAAAGCTGGGTTTGAGTTTGGGGGTAATTGCCCGAAACGTTTAGGAATTTGGGGCCAAAAAGGGACCAAAAAACAAGCATTTTTCTAGTTTCCAGACAATAACTTGTGTTCAAGTGTACGGATCTCTCTGAAATTGTACTGCAAGGTACCATACCACAAAGGGAAAGCTGGGATTGAGTTTGGGGGTGATGAATCATAAGGGGTTCAAAAATTTGAGGGGATTTTTTTCATTTTTTTTCTTTAAAATTTTCCATTTTAAATTGGTTATTTCTGATTTATATATAAAAGAAAATAATAATGATATGGTTCGAATAGGTAAATTAAAATTTTTTAAGTTCTTAGACCACATTCATTCTGTGTCAGAAACCTATGCTGTGTCAAATATTTAATCACAATCCAAATTCAGTGCTGTATCAAGCTTGAATGTTGTGTCCATACTTGCCCCAACTGTTCAGGGTTCGACCTCTGCGGTCGTATCAAGCTGCGCCCAGCGGAGCATTTTATTGTCAACTTGACCTCACTAGAAATAATATCCGGATTTTAAGAGACATAAATTAACGTGTTTATACTTCCCTTTCGACACAATTTTACATGTAGAATGGTAATGAAGTTCTTGTTAACCGTATTTTGTATTTTTTATAAGATATGCGAAGCCTTTTATGGTAAGTTTAAATGCATCAGTAATACATTACATATATTAGTTTTACTATCATACATTCAATTTTACCCATACGAATTTCTCTGAGTCTTGTTTGCACATAGTTCAGCCAGCACAATGCTTAGATGAATCATTGGTGCATCGTTTAGGAACCACTTTTAGAATGGTTTATGTTAGAAAATCTGAAGTTAGGGCAAACAATCTGAGATTGACAAAATAAGACTAGGGGAAGGTTCTTGTGTCCATATCCAAACGGTTTTTAATTTTGATTAGGATAACCCAAACGAAAGTCATAACGGGTCATTTTGGTATTTTACTACTAGAGCAGCATTATAGAATTTTCTCAACAAATGTATGTGGAAATGCAGTTATCCCTTCGTGGAGCAACAATTACATCTATAGCAACAGGTCCGAGGACACAGTTATCGTCCTTAGATTTTCGTTGTCTACAAATATAGTTCCTACTGTGGACAGTGTATAACTTGCAAATTTTGTTCATACACTTTCCAAATTTATTTCTTTATATTTTATGCATGAAATATTAAGTAAAGGGATGAAATTACATGTTAAAAAATTGGGGTGCTGAATCTTTATGTTAAGTAGTGATTTGGTCCAGTTCAAAAGGTCAAAACTAGTATGTCTGAAGCTGTCAAACTGAATTTTAGACCCCTTAACATAGAATTGTCAATATTTTGAGTTAGAGCTGGTAGACTTTTCTATAATTTTGATATTATTTGTCCCAATAGTAGTACACTACACTGTAAAAATCTTTTTGAGATAGAGCAGGTGCAATTTTTAATTTGAATTTATTGTCTAAAAGAAATGCACTACGAAATAACTGTGTTCTCGGGCCTAAGAGATGAATTCAGGAAATCAAGATTCTGTACTTTGGCAACTTCCCTGAATGGTTTGCTGGTTTCAATTTGTCATACTCAATAAAAGTAAAGGATTTAAATCTTTATTTGAAAGAAATTCTGTTATTATGTCCCATTTTGGCATTATACAACTAAAATAAGCATTTTATAGCAGTTTCCATTTTTATGCCTAAGAGGCATGCTGACTTTCTATCTGACAGCTTTTTATGCTTTGATATTTGTGTTTCTATGATTAATTCAAATTCTATTAACCATTTGTGAACTCTGAATGCAGAGAAAAGTAGATTATCACAGAAAAAATGTGCAAAATGTGTTGTAATTAGGAACTGGTCCAACGGCCTGTTTGATGTATGTGAAATGTGAAGAGCTTTGTACATAAAATTTGTAGTCCATCATAAATATTTCACTAAATCTGTAAAAAAAGCACTTGACAATGATCTGTGCACCTTATCCATTTCATATACTACCTTTATTTTCTTCTGTAGGATAGCATGTGGTTCAAATATATGCCAGTTAAGACTAAAACTACATGCAAGTTTTCCATTGAAAAGTGAAAAACTGTCCATCAGACCATACTGTCTGCAAAAAGTTGAATGCAAGAGTCCTTTGCAATTAGACTTCTTGTATCATGACATCTTAGCATAGAAATGAGCAAAAAGTAACAAATTTCCATTTCTTATAGCTTCTGTATGCATTTTTATATGTAAATATGTGCTACGGCCTAAATTGACTCTAAATAATGTTCAGTCTTGCATGACCTAAGACCATTTTATACTCATGTGGTATGCTTTTTGTAACTTTTCTTTTAATTTAAAGTACATTTAACATATATGGAGGAATAATTTATGGTAAAAAAACTTCAAAAACTTCAAATTGGTTGGAAAAAATGTATGTTTATGTAAGGCGCCCCTTAATTCGAAAATCTCAATTTTCAGGCACAGGCTCATATAAATTTGACTTTTGAATAATTGTAATAAATCTGATAAATCAAATGAGTGTTCAGTTGCTTTTAATACCTAATATATTATATATAAGAGCATTTAAAAAGCAAATTTTTGCAATATTTAAATTTTCAAAGCCCAAATCTTGATAGTTGAAATTATTTGATTTAAACATCAAAATTAAACATCCAAATTTCAATATTAAAATAGCCATAGTTTCTATGATAAATATCCTATGGCCATGAAACTTGGCCAACTATCTTATAATTCCCTAAGCTTAGGTCATGCAAAGTTTTATTAGAATCGGTTAAGTCTTTCTATACTATTAGGTCCGAGGACACAGTTATCGATCCTTAGATTTTCGTTGTCTACAAATATAGTTCCTACTGTGGACAGTGTATAACTTGCAAATTTTGTTCATACACTTTCCAAATTTATTTCTTTATATTTTATGCATGAAATATTAAGTAAAGGGATGAAATTACATGTTAAAAAAATTGGGGTGCTGAATCTTTATGTTAAGTAGTGATTTGGTCCAGTTCAAAAGGTCAAAACTAGTATGTCTGAAGCTGTCAAACTGAATTTTAGACCCCTTAACATAGAATTGTCAATATTTTGAGTTAGAGCTGGTAGACTTTTCTATAATTTTGATATTATTTGTCCCAATAGTAGTACACTACACTGTAAAAATCTTTTGAGATAGAGCAGGTGCAATTTTTTAATTTGAATTTATTGTCTAAAAGAAATGCACTACGAAATAACTGTGTTCTCGGCCTAAGAGATGAATTCAGGAAATCAAGATTCTGTACTTTGGCAACTTCCTGAATGGTTTGCTGGTTTCAATTTGTCATACTCAATAAAAGTAAAGGATTTAAATCTTTATTTGAAAGAAATTCTGTTATTATGTCCCATTTTGGCATTATACAACTAAAATAAGCATTTTATAGCAGTTTCCATTTTATGCCTAAGAGGCATGCTGACTTTCTATCTGACAGCTTTTATGCTTTGATATTTGTGTTTCTATGATTAATTCAAATTCTATTAACCATTTGTGAACTCTGAATGCAGAGAAAAGTAGATTATCACAGAAAAATGTGCAAAATGTGTTGTAATTAGGAACTGGTCCAACGGCCTGTTTGATGTATGTGAAATGTGAAGAGCTTTGTACATAAAATTTGTAGTCCATCATAAATATTTCACTAAATCTGTAAAAAGCACTTGACAATGATCTGTGCACCTTATCCATTTCATATACTACCTTTATTTTCTTCTGTAGGATAGCATGTGGTTCAAATATATGCCAGTTAAGACTAAAACTACATGCAAGTTTTCCATTGAAAAGTGAAAAACTGTCCATCAGACCATACTGTCTGCAAAAAGTTGAATGCAAGAGTCCTTTTGCAATTAGACTTCTTGTATCATGACATCTTAGCATAGAAATGAGCAAAAGTAACAAATTTCCATTTCTTATAGCTTCTGTATGCATTTTATATGTAAATATGTGCTACGGCCTAAATTGACTCTAAATAATGTTCAGTCTTGCATGACCTAAGACCATTTTATACTCATGTGGTATGCTTTTGTAACTTTTCTTTTAATTTAAAGTACATTTAACATATATGGAGGAATAATTTATGGTAAAAACTTCAAAACTTCAAATTGGTTGGAAAAATGTATGTTTATGTAAGGCGCCTTAATTGAAAATCTCAATTTTCAGGCACAGGCTCATATAAATTTGACTTTTGAATAATTGTAATAAATCTGATAAATCAAATGAGTGTTCAGTTGCTTTTAATACCTAATATATTATATATAAGAGCATTTAAAAAGCAAATTTTGCAATATTTAAATTTTCAAAGCCCAAATCTTGATAGTTGAAATTATTTGATTTAAACATCAAAATTAAACATCCAAATTTCAATATTAAAATAGCCATAGTTTCTATGATAAATATCCTATGGCCATGAAACTTGGCCAACTATCTTATAATTCCTAAGCTTAGGTCATGCAAAGTTTTATTAGAATCGGTTAAGTCTTTCTATACTATTAGGTCCGAGGACACAGTTATCGTCCTTAGATTTTCGTTGTCTACAAATATAGTTCCTACTGTGGACAGTGTATAACTTGCAAATTTTGTTCATACACTTTCCAAATTTATTTCTTTATATTTTATGCATGAAATATTAAGTAAAGGGATGAAATTACATGTTAAAAAAATTGGGGTGCTGAATCTTTATGTTAAGTAGTGATTTGGTCCAGTTCAAAAAGGTCAAAAACTAGTATGTCTGAAGCTGTCAAACTGAATTTTAGACCCCCTTAACATAGAATTGTCAATATTTTGAGTTAGAGCTGGTAGACTTTTCTATAATTTTGATATTATTTGTCCCAATAGTAGTACACTACACTGTAAAAATCTTTTGAGATAGAGCAGGTGCAATTTTTTAATTTGAATTTATTGTCTAAAAGAAATGCACTACGAAATAACTGTGTTCTCGGCCTAAGAGATGAATTCAGGAAATCAAGATTCTGTACTTTGGCAACTTCCCTGAATGGTTTGCTGGTTTCAATTTGTCATACTCAATAAAAGTAAAGGATTTAAATCTTTATTTGAAAGAAATTCTGTTATTATGTCCCATTTTGGCATTATACAACTAAAATAAGCATTTTATAGCAGTTTCCATTTTTATGCCTAAGAGGCATGCTGACTTTCTATCTGACAGCTTTTTATGCTTTGATATTTGTGTTTCTATGATTAATTCAAATTCTATTAACCATTTGTGAACTCTGAATGCAGAGAAAAGTAGATTATCACAGAAAAAATGTGCAAAATGTGTTGTAATTAGGAACTGGTCCAACGGCCTGTTTGATGTATGTGAAATGTGAAGAGCTTTGTACATAAAATTTGTAGTCCATCATAAATATTTCACTAAATCTGTAAAAAGCACTTGACAATGATCTGTGCACCTTATCCATTTCATATACTACCTTTATTTTCTTCTGTAGGATAGCATGTGGTTCAAATATATGCCAGTTAAGACTAAAACTACATGCAAGTTTTCCATTGAAAAGTGAAAAACTGTCCATCAGACCATACTGTCTGCAAAAAGTTGAATGCAAGAGTCCTTTTGCAATTAGACTTCTTGTATCATGACATCTTAGCATAGAAATGAGCAAAAAGTAACAAATTTCCATTTCTTATAGCTTCTGTATGCATTTTATATGTAAATATGTGCTACGGCCTAAATTGACTCTAAATAATGTTCAGTCTTGCATGACCTAAGACCATTTTATACTCATGTGGTATGCTTTTGTAACTTTTCTTTTAATTTAAAGTACATTTAACATATATGGAGGAATAATTTATGGTAAAAACTTCAAAAACTTCAAATTGGTTGGAAAAATGTATGTTTATGTAAGGCGCCTTAATTCGAAAATCTCAATTTTCAGGCACAGGCTCATATAAATTTGACTTTTGAATAATTGTAATAAATCTGATAAATCAAATGAGTGTTCAGTTGCTTTTAATACCTAATATATTATATATAAGAGCATTTAAAAGCAAATTTTGCAATATTTAAATTTTCAAAGCCCAAATCTTGATAGTTGAAATTATTTGATTTAAACATCAAAATTAAACATCCAAATTTCAATATTAAAATAGCCATAGTTTCTATGATAAATATCCTATGGCCATGAAACTTGGCCAACTATCTTATAATTCCTAAGCTTAGGTCATGCAAAGTTTTATTAGAATCGGTTAAGTCTTTCTATACTATTAGATGAATTCAGGAAATCAAGATTCTGTACTTTGGCAACTTCCCTGAATGGTTTGCTGGTTTCAATTTGTCATACTCAATAAAAGTAAAGGATTTAAATCTTTATTTGAAAGAAATTCTGTTATTATGTCCCATTTTGGCATTATACAACTAAAATAAGCATTTTATAGCAGTTTCCATTTTATGCCTAAGAGGCATGCTGACTTTCTATCTGACAGCTTTTATGCTTTGATATTTGTGTTTCTATGATTAATTCAAATTCTATTAACCATTTGTGAACTCTGAATGCAGAGAAAAGTAGATTATCACAGAAAAATGTGCAAAATGTGTTGTAATTAGGAACTGGTCCAACGGCCTGTTTGATGTATGTGAAATGTGAAGAGCTTTGTACATAAAATTTGTAGTCCATCATAAATATTTCACTAAATCTGTAAAAAAGCACTTGACAATGATCTGTGCACCTTATCCATTTCATATACTACCTTTATTTTCTTCTGTAGGATAGCATGTGGTTCAAATATATGCCAGTTAAGACTAAAACTACATGCAAGTTTTCCATTGAAAAGTGAAAAACTGTCCATCAGACCATACTGTCTGCAAAAAGTTGAATGCAAGAGTCCTTTTGCAATTAGACTTCTTGTATCATGACATCTTAGCATAGAAATGAGCAAAAGTAACAAATTTCCATTTCTTATAGCTTCTGTATGCATTTTATATGTAAATATGTGCTACGGCCTAAATTGACTCTAAATAATGTTCAGTCTTGCATGACCTAAGACCATTTTATACTCATGTGGTATGCTTTTGTAACTTTTCTTTTAATTTAAAGTACATTTAACATATATGGAGGAATAATTTATGGTAAAAACTTCAAAAACTTCAAATTGGTTGGAAAAATGTATGTTTATGTAAGGCGCCTTAATTCGAAAATCTCAATTTTCAGGCACAGTCTCATATAAATTTGACTTTTGAATAATTGTAATAAATCTGATAAATCAAATGAGTGTTCAGTTGCTTTTAATACCTAATATATTATATATAAGAGCATTTAAAAGCAAATTTTGCAATATTTAAATTTTTAAAGCCCAAATCTTGATAGTTGAAATTATTTGATTTAAACATCAAAATTAAACATCCAAATTTCAATATTAAAATAGCCATAGTTTCTATGATAAATATCCTATGGCCATGAAACTTGGCCAACTATCTTATAATTCCCTAAGCTTAGGT
Organism: Mytilus coruscus; assembly: GCA_017311375.1. Classification (NCBI taxonomy): domain Eukaryota; kingdom Metazoa; phylum Mollusca; class Bivalvia; order Mytilida; family Mytilidae; genus Mytilus; species Mytilus coruscus. The sequence continues at coordinate 16,617,176 of CM029595.1, forward strand.
CATGCAAAGTTTTATTAGAATCGGTTAAGTCTTTCTATACTATTAGGTCCGAGGACACAGTTATCGTCCTTAGATTTTCGTTGTCTACAAATATAGTTCCTACTGTGGACAGTGTATAACTTGCAAATTTTGTTCATACACTTTCCAAATTTATTTCTTTATATTTTATGCATGAAATATTAAGTAAAGGGATGAAATTACATGTTAAAAAAATTGGGGTGCTGAATCTTTATGTTAAGTAGTGATTTGGTCCAGTTCAAAAAGGTCAAAAACTAGTATGTCTGAAGCTGTCAAACTGAATTTTAGACCCCCTTAACATAGAATTGTCAATATTTTGAGTTAGAGCTGGTAGACTTTTCTATAATTTTGATATTATTTGTCCCAATAGTAGTACACTACACTGTAAAAATCTTTTGAGATAGAGCAGGTGCAATTTTTTAATTTGAATTTATTGTCTAAAAGAAATGCACTACTGAAATAACTGTGTTCTCGGGCCTAAGAGATGAATTCAGGAAATCAAGATTCTGTACTTTGGCAACTTCCCTGAATGGTTTGCTGGTTTCAATTTGTCATACTCAATAAAAGTAAAGGATTTAAATCTTTATTTGAAAGAAATTCTGTTATTATGTCCCATTTTGGCATTATACAACTAAAATAAGCATTTTATAGCAGTTTCCATTTTTATGCCTAAGAGGCATGCTGACTTTCTATCTGACAGCTTTTTATGCTTTGATATTTGTGTTTCTATGATTAATTCAAATTCTATTAACCATTTGTGAACTCTGAATGCAGAGAAAAGTAGATTATCACAGAAAAAATGTGCAAAATGTGTTGTAATTAGGAACTGGTCCAACGGCCTGTTTGATGTATGTGAAATGTGAAGAGCTTTGTACATAAAATTTGTAGTCCATCATAAATATTTCACTAAATCTGTAAAAAAAGCACTTGACAATGATCTGTGCACCTTATCCATTTCATATACTACCTTTATTTTCTTCTGTAGGATAGCATGTGGTTCAAATATATGCCAGTTAAGACTAAAACTACATGCAAGTTTTCCATTGAAAAGTGAAAAACTGTCCATCAGACCATACTGTCTGCAAAAAGTTGAATGCAAGAGTCCTTTTGCAATTAGACTTCTTGTATCATGACATCTTAGCATAGAAATGAGCAAAAAGTAACAAATTTCCATTTCTTATAGCTTCTGTATGCATTTTTATATGTAAATATGTGCTACGGCCTAAATTGACTCTAAATAATGTTCAGTCTTGCATGACCTAAGACCATTTTATACTCATGTGGTATGCTTTTTGTAACTTTTCCTTTAATTTAAAGTACATTTAACATATATGGAGGAATAATTTATGGTAAAAAAACTTCAAAAACTTCAAATTGGTTGGAAAAAATGTATGTTTATGTAAGGCGCCCTTAATTGAAAATCTCAATTTTCAGGCACAGGCTCATATAAATTTGACTTTTGAATAATTGTAATAAATCTGATAAATCAAATGAGTGTTCAGTTGCTTTTAATACCTAATATATTATATATAAGAGCATTTAAAAGCAAATTTTGCAATATTTAAATTTTCAAAGCCCAAATCTTGATAGTTGAAATTATTTGATTTAAACATCAAAATTAAACATCCAAATTTCAATATTAAAATAGCCATAGTTTCTATGATAAATATCCTATGGCCATGAAACTTGGCCAACTATCTTATAATTCCTAAGCTTAGGTCATGCAAAGTTTTATTAGAATCGGTTAAGTCTTTCTATACTATTAGGTCCGAGGACACAGTTATCGTCCTTAGATTTTCGTTGTCTACAAATATAGTTCCTACTGTGGACAGTGTATAACTTGCAAATTTTGTTCATACACTTTCCAAATTTATTTCTTTATATTTTATGCATGAAATATTAAGTAAAGGGATGAAATTACATGTTAAAAAAATTGGGGTGCTGAATCTTTATGTTAAGTAGTGATTTGGTCCAGTTCAAAAGGTCAAAACTAGTATGTCTGAAGCTGTCAAACTGAATTTTAGACCCCTTAACATAGAATTGTCAATATTTTGAGTTAGAGCTGGTAGACTTTTCTATAATTTTGATATTATTTGTCCCAATAGTAGTACACTACACTGTAAAATCTTTTGAGATAGAGCAGGTGCAATTTTTTAATTTGAATTTATTGTCTAAAAGAAATGCACTACGAAATAACTGTGTTCTCGGCCTAAGAGATGAATTCAGGAAATCAAGATTCTGTACTTTGGCAACTTCCTGAATGGTTTGCTGGTTTCAATTTGTCATACTCAATAAAAGTAAAGGATTTAAATCTTTATTTGAAAGAAATTCTGTTATTATGTCCCATTTTGGCATTATACAACTAAAATAAGCATTTTATAGCAGTTTCCATTTTATGCCTAAGAGGCATGCTGACTTTCTATCTGACAGCTTTTATGCTTTGATATTTGTGTTTCTATGATTAATTCAAATTCTATTAACCATTTGTGAACTCTGAATGCAGAGAAAAGTAGATTATCACAGAAAAATGTGCAAAATGTGTTGTAATTAGGAACTGGTCCAACGGCCTGTTTGATGTATGTGAAATGTGAAGAGCTTTGTACATAAAATTTGTAGTCCATCATAAATATTTCACTAAATCTGTAAAAAGCACTTGACAATGATCTGTGCACCTTATCCATTTCATATACTACCTTTATTTTCTTCTGTAGGATAGCATGTGGTTCAAATATATGCCAGTTAAGACTAAAACTACATGCAAGTTTTCCATTGAAAAGTGAAAAACTGTCCATCAGACCATACTGTCTGCAAAAAGTTGAATGCAAGAGTCCTTTGCAATTAGACTTCTTGTATCATGACATCTTAGCATAGAAATGAGCAAAAAGTAACAAATTTCCATTTCTTATAGCTTCTGTATGCATTTTATATGTAAATATGTGCTACGGCCTAAATTGACTCTAAATAATGTTCAGTCTTGCATGACCTAAGACCATTTTATACTCATGTGGTATGCTTTTGTAACTTTTCTTTTAATTTAAAGTACATTTAACATATATGGAGGAATAATTTATGGTAAAAACTTCAAAACTTCAAATTGGTTGGAAAAATGTATGTTTATGTAAGGCGCCCCTTAATTCGAAAATCTCAATTTTCAGGCACAGGCTCATATAAATTTGACTTTTGAATAATTGTAATAAATCTGATAAATCAAACGAGTGTTCAGTTGCTTTTAATACCTAATATATTATATATAAGAGCATTTAAAAGCAAATTTTGCAATATTTAAATTTTCAAAGCCCAAATCTTGATAGTTGAAATTATTTGATTTAAACATCAAAATTAAACATCCAAATTTCAATATTAAAATAGCCATAGTTTCTATGATAAATATCCTATGGCCATGAAACTTGGCCAACTATCTTATAATTCCCTAAGCTTAGGTCATGCAAAGTTTTATTAGAATCGGTTAAGTCTTTCTATACTATTAGGTCCGAGGACACAGTTATCGATCCTTAGATTTTCGTTGTCTACAAATATAGTTCCTACTGTGGACAGTGTATAACTTGCAAATTTTGTTCATACACTTTCCAAATTTATTTCTTTATATTTTATGCATGAAATATTAAGTAAAGGGATGAAATTACATGTTAAAAAAATTGGGGTGCTGAATCTTTATGTTAAGTAGTGATTTGGTCCAGTTCAAAAAGGTCAAAAACTAGTATGTCTGAAGCTGTCAAACTGAATTTTAGACCCCCTTAACATAGAATTGTCAATATTTTGAGTTAGAGCTGGTAGACTTTTCTATAATTTTGATATTATTTGTCCCAATAGTAGTACACTACACTGTAAAACTCTTTTGAGATAGAGCAGGTGCGATTTTTTTAATTTGAATTTATTGTCTAAAAGAAATGCACTACGAAATAACTGTGTTCTCGGGCCTAAGAGATGAATTCAGGAAATCAAGATTCTGTACTTTGGCAACTTCCCTGAATGGTTTGCTGGTTTCAATTTGTCATACTCAATAAAAGTAAAGGATTTAAATCTTTATTTGAAAGAAATTCTGTTATTATGTCCCATTTTGGCATTATACAACTAAAATAAGCATTTTATAGCAGTTTCCATTTTTATGCCTAAGAGGCATGCTGACTTTCTATCTGACAGCTTTTTATGCTTTGATATTTGTGTTTCTATGATTAATTCAAATTCTATTAACCATTTGTGAACTCTGAATGCAGAGAAAAGTAGATTATCACAGAAAAAATGTGCAAAATGTGTTGTAATTAGGAACTGGTCCAACGGCCTGTTTGATGTATGTGAAATGTGAAGAGCTTTGTACATAAAATTTGTAGTCCATCATAAATATTTCACTAAATCTGTAAAAAAAGCACTTGACAATGATCTGTGCACCTTATCCATTTCATATACTACCTTTATTTTCTTCTGTAGGATAGCATGTGGTTCAAATATATGCCAGTTAAGACTAAAACTACATGCAAGTTTTCCATTGAAAAGTGAAAAACTGTCCATCAGACCATACTGTCTGCAAAAAGTTGAATGCAAGAGTCCTTTTGCAATTAGACTTCTTGTATCATGACATCTTAGCATAGAAATGAGCAAAAAGTAACAAATTTCCATTTCTTATAGCTTCTGTATGCATTTTTATATGTAAATATGTGCTACGGCCTAAATTGACTCTAAATAATGTTCAGTCTTGCATGACCTAAGACCATTTTATACTCATGTGGTATGCTTTTTGTAACTTTTCTTTTAATTTAAAGTACATTTAACATATATGGAGGAATAATTTATGGTAAAAAAACTTCAAAAACTTCAAATTGGTTGGAAAAAATGTATGTTTATGTAAGGCGCCTTAATTGAAAATCTCAATTTTCAGGCACAGGCTCATATAAATTTGACTTTTGAATAATTGTAATAAATCTGATAAATCAAATGAGTGTTCAGTTGCTTTTAATACCTAATATATTATATATAAGAGCATTTAAAAGCAAATTTTGCAATATTTAAATTTTCAAAGCCCAAATCTTGATAGTTGAAATTATTTGATTTAAACATCAAAATTAAACATCCAAATTTCAATATTAAAATAGCCATAGTTTCTATGATAAATATCCTATGGCCATGAAACTTGGCCAACTATCTTATAATTCCTAAGCTTAGGTCATGCAAAGTTTTATTAGAATCGGTTAAGTCTTTCTATACTAAGAGATGAATTCAGGAAATCAAGATTCTGTACTTTGGCAACTTCCCTGAATGGTTTGCTGGTTTCAATTTGTCATACTCAATAAAAGTAAAGGATTTAAATCTTTATTTGAAAGAAATTCTGTTATTATGTCCCATTTTGGCATTATACAACTAAAATAAGCATTTTATAGCAGTTTCCATTTTATGCCTAAGAGGCATGCTGACTTTCTATCTGACAGCTTTTATGCTTTGATATTTGTGTTTCTATGATTAATTCAAATTCTATTAACCATTTGTGAACTCTGAATGCAGAGAAAAGTAGATTATCACAGAAAAAATGTGCAAAATGTGTTGTAATTAGGAACTGGTCCAACGGCCTGTTTGATGTATGTGAAATGTGAAGAGCTTTGTACATAAAATTTGTAGTCCATCATAAATATTTCACTAAATCTGTAAAAAGCACTTGACAATGATCTGTGCACCTTATCCATTTCATATACTACCTTTATTTTCTTCTGTAGGATAGCATGTGGTTCAAATATATGCCAGTTAAGACTAAAACTACATGCAAGTTTTCCATTGAAAAGTGAAAAACTGTCCATCAGACCATACTGTCTGCAAAAAGTTGAATGCAAGAGTCCTTTTGCAATTAGACTTCTTGTATCATGACATCTTAGCATAGAAATGAGCAAAAGTAACAAATTTCCATTTCTTATAGCTTCTGTATGCATTTTATATGTAAATATGTGCTACGGCCTAAATTGACTCTAAATAATGTTCAGTCTTGCATGACCTAAGACCATTTTATACTCATGTGGTATGCTTTTGTAACTTTTCTTTTAATTTAAAGTACATTTAACATATATGGAGGAATAATTTATGGTAAAAACTTCAAAAACTTCAAATTGGTTGGAAAAATGTATGTTTATGTAAGGCGCCCCTTAATTCGAAAATCTCAATTTTCAGGCACAGGCTCATATAAATTTGACTTTTGAATAATTGTAATAAATCTGATAAATCAAACGAGTGTTCAGTTGCTTTTAATACCTAATATATTATATATAAGAGCATTTAAAAAGCAAATTTTTGCAAAATTTAAATTTTTAAAGCCCAAATCTTGATAGTTGAAATTATTTGATTTAAACATCAAAATTAAACATCCAAATTTCAATATTAAAATAGCCATAGTTTCTATGATAAATATCCTATGGCCATGAAACTTGGCCAACTATCTTATAATTCCCTAAGCTTAGGTCATGCAAAGTTTTATTAGAATCGGTTAAGTCTTTCTATACTAAGAGATGAATTCAGGAAATCAAGATTCTGTACTTTGGCAACTTCCCTGAATGGTTTGCTGGTTTCAATTTGTCATACTCAATAAAAGTAAAGGATTTAAATCTTTATTTGAAAGAAATTCTGTTATTATGTCCCATTTGGCATTATACAACTAAAATAAGCATTTTATAGCAGTTTCCATTTTATGCCTAAGAGGCATGCTGACTTTCTATCTGACAGCTTTTTATGCTTTGATATTTGTGTTTCTATGATTAATTCAAATTCTATTAACCATTTGTGAACTCTGAATGCAGAGAAAAGTAGATTATCACAGAAAAAATGTGCAAAATGTGTTGAAATTAGGAACTGGTCCAACGGCCTGTTTGATGTATGTGAAATGTGAAGAGCTTTGTACATAAAATTTGTAGTCCATCATAAATATTTCACTAAATCTGTAAAAAAAGCACTTGACAATGATCTGTGCACCTTATCCATTTCATATACTACCTTTATTTTCTTCTGTAGGATAGCATGTGGTTCAAATATATGCCAGTTAAGACTAAAACTACATGCAAGTTTTCCATTGAAAAGTGAAAAACTGTCCATCAGACCATACTGTCTGCAAAAAGTTGAATGCAAGAGTCCTTTTGCAATTAGACTTCTTGTATCATGACATCTTAGCATAGAAATGAGCAAAAGTAACAAATTTCCATTTCTTATAGCTTCTGTATGCATTTTATATGTAAATATGTGCTACGGCCTAAATTGACTCTAAATAATGTTCAGTCTTGCATGACCTAAGACCATTTTATACTCATGTGGTATGCTTTTGTAACTTTTCTTTTAATTTAAAGTACATTTAACATATATGGAGGAATAATTTATGGTAAAAAACTTCAAAAACTTCAAATTGGTTGGAAAAATGTATGTTTATGTAAGGCGCCTTAATTCGAAAATCTCAATTTTCAGGCACAGGCTCATATAAATTTGACTTTTGAATAATTGTAATAAATCTGATAAATCAAATGAGTGTTCAGTTGCTTTTAATACCTAATATATTATATATAAGAGCATTTAAAAGCAAATTTTGCAATATTTAAATTTTCAAAGCCCAAATCTTGATAGTTGAAATTATTTGATTTAAACATCAAAATTAAACATCCAAATTTCAATATTAAAATAGCCATAGTTTCTATGATAAATATCCTATGGCCATGAAACTTGGCCAACTATCTTATAATTCCCTAAGCTTAGGTCATGCAAAGTTTTATTAGAATCGGTTAAGTCTTTCTATACTATTAAGAGATGAATTCAGGAAATCAAGATTCTGTACTTTGGCAACTTCCCTGAATGGTTTGCTGGTTTCAATTTGTCATACTCAATAAAAGTAAAGGATTTAAATCTTTATTTGAAAGAAATTCTGTTATTATGTCCCATTTTGGCATTATACAACTAAAATAAGCATTTTATAGCAGTTTCCATTTTTATGCCTAAGAGGCATGCTGACTTTCTATCTGACAGCTTTTTATGCTTTGATATTTGTGTTTCTATGATTAATTCAAATTCTATTAACCATTTGTGAACTCTGAATGCAGAGAAAAGTAGATTATCACAGAAAAAATGTGCAAAATGTGTTGAAATTAGGAACTGGTCCAACGGCCTGTTTGATGTATGTGAAATGTGAAGAGCTTTGTACATAAAATTTGTAGTCCATCATAAATATTTCACTAAATCTGTAAAAAGCACTTGACAATGATCTGTGCACCTTATCCATTTCATATACTACCTTTATTTTCTTCTGTAGGATAGCATGTGGTTCAAATATATGCCAGTTAAGACTAAAACTACATGCAAGTTTTCCATTGAAAAGTGAAAAACTGTCCATCAGACCATACTGTCTGCAAAAAGTTGAATGCAAGAGTCCTTTTGCAATTAGACTTCTTGTATCATGACATCTTAGCATAGAAATGAGCAAAAGTAACAAATTTCCATTTCTTATAGCTTCTGTATGCATTTTATATGTAAATATGTGCTACGGCCTAAATTGACTCTAAATAATGTTCAGTCTTGCATGACCTAAGACCATTTTATACTCATGTGGTATGCTTTTGTAACTTTTCTTTTAATTTAAAGTACATTTAACATATATGGAGGAATAATTTATGGTAAAAACTTCAAAACTTCAAATTGGTTGGAAAAATGTATGTTTATGTAAGGCGCCCTTAATTCGAAAATCTCAATTTTCAGGCACAGGCTCATATAAATTTGACTTTTGAATAATTGTAATAAATCTGATAAATCAAATGAGTGTTCAGTTGCTTTTAATACCTAATATATTATATATAAGAGCATTTAAAAAGCAAATTTTGCAATATTTAAATTTTCAAAGCCCAAATCTTGATAGTTGAAATTATTTGATTTAAACATCAAAATTAAACATCCAAATTTCAATATTAAAATAGCCATAGTTTCTATGATAAATATCCTATGGCCATGAAACTTGGCCAACTATATTATAATTCCTAAGCTTAGGTCATGCAAAGTTTTATTAGAATCGGTTAAGTCTTTCTATACTATTAGGTCCGAGGACACAGTTATCGTCCTTAGATTTTCGTTGTCTACAAATATAGTTCCTACTGTGGACAGTGTATAACTTGCAAATTTTGTTCATACACTTTCCAAATTTATTTCTTTATATTTTATGCATGAAATATTAAGTAAAGGGATGAAATTACATGTTAAAAAAATTGGGGTGCTGAATCTTTATGTTAAGTAGTGATTTGGTCCAGTTCAAAAAGGTCAAAAACTAGTATGTCTGAAGCTGTCAAACTGAATTTTAGACCCCCTTAACATAGAATTGTCAATATTTTGAGTTAGAGCTGGTAGACTTTTCTATAATTTTGATATTATTTGTCCCAATAGTAGTACACTACACTGTAAAAATCTTTTGAGATAGAGCAGGTGCAATTTTTTAATTTGAATTTATTGTCTAAAAGAAATGCACTACGAAATAACTGTGTTCTCAGGCCAACAGTTATGTACAGGCACTGCAGAACTTAAACGGCGGTCACATGTGGAGCAGGATCATCGCTTCTCTTTCAGAGAATCTGAGATCACCCCCTGTTTATTGTGATGTTTGTAATGCTAGCCCTCAAAGAGAACAGGACACATATTTCAAGGCAACTCATTGTTTGGCAGAATAAACAAAATGTGTCGCAATTACAAACTGCAGCTGAAAAACACATATTTTCTCATCGGAAACAAATGAATAAATCGAAATTTACAAAATTACGACTGAATCATAATGTTCATATAAATAAGAACAAAAGGAGATGATGGTTTTAAGTCAATGAGACAACAACATAACGATATTATATTCCAAAGGAATCCCAATATATCGACCTCAATATACTGATGTTCAAGAATAAAAATAAACATGTTTATACAGTGTGTCAAGCTCAGAATCACCCCATGTAAATATACGGTGTGACTATAATTAACATAAAGTATCAATTGAAAGATCTGCAATCAATACCTAATCCCGAAATGACAAAACAGAAGGTAACAAAAATCAATACTATTACTGACGAGATTTTTTAACTTGCCAGGTCTCATCACTATTCCTAGGTCAGTTTAATCTGCATCATTGGAATACTATGAGGTACATGAAATGTACAATAAAAATCTGTCATTGGCAAACTCTTTAAAACTATAATATCAGTATGATACATTCAGTGTAGACCTAAGTCAGTTCAGAATAAAGGAACTTACACTTGTTTTCTATGTTAAAACGCAAATTCATGTGTACAGCTGACTACCAGCTACTTTGATTGAATGGTCAGCTTTGTGTAGTTGGAAAAAGAAATAGAGAGATAGTACGGACACAACCTTTCATGCTTCATATCCGTGGGGGTGTTCCGCACTCCAGGAAAGCCAACACTTTTCGCAAAATATAACGTCAAAGAACAATCCCTTGCAGTATGCGGTATGATGTTACAATCATGAAACTCATCATAGATACCAGAATTAATATTTGGTACACCAGATGCGCGTTTCTTCTACAAAAGACTCACCAGTTACGCCCAAATCAAAAAAGTAAAAAAAGACCAGATAAAGAAGAAAGTTGAAGAGCATTGAAGAATCATAATTCCGAAAGGTTTTACCAAATGCAGCTTAGGTAATCTATTTCTGAGGTAGAACATCCTTAGTATTTCGAAAACCAGTTAATTTATAATAATGATCATATCAATGATAATTCATGTCAACACAGAAGTGCTAACTACTGGGGTGATGATAGCCTAGGGAAGGAAATCTCCATCAGCAATGGCATCGACCCAGTGGTTGAAAAAAAACTCATCACAGACACCAGGATTACAAGTTTGAATGCAAAATGCATTATTGCGTTCTACCGGAGTGTATACAGTTTACGTTATTGGTAATATTATAAGAAAATTGCAAAAACAAATCCAGAGTAAAGAGACTTTGAAAATAGAGAAATTCATCTAAGGTCAAGTTTGCCTGAGAGAGTAATTAGTTTCTTAAAAAGAGAGGCGAAAGATACCAAAGGGACATTCAAACTCATAAGTCGAAAATAAACTGATAACGCCATGACTCAAAAAGAAAAAGACCAACAGACAAACAACAGTACACTAAACACAACATAGAAAACTAAAGACTGAGCAACACGAATCACAACAAAAACTGGGGGTGATCTCAGGTGATCCGCAAGGGTAAGCAGATCCTTAATAATTTCTTAATTTATCAATAGTGAATTTAGTTAAAGTTTGTTCAAAATCATTCCAGTATCGAAGCACTGAGTTGATGATAATCTCGGAGACTAACAGTTCACCATCAGTGGTATCGACTAAGTGCTAATAAATGAAAATAACTCTTTACTCATTTCGTGCGTCCGAAGCGCTTTTACACTAATGGAGGATTTGAGAATGCTTTCAGATTATATATATCAAGAACCAAATATATATATGTTAGGAACTCGTGGATTTTATCATATCAGAAGCACTATTCTAATAAGTGAAGACATTCTACTGATGGTAAACATGTATGAAATTCGATAATTATAAGAAAATTTTACTTCTAGGTCATTTGAATGTAGTTTTAGTAGAAAAAAACGTTAGTGGAAGAAATCTGTTTCAAGTTTGTACCCCTATAGGGTTGAATGGAGATAGTGTGCACGCAAAGAAGACAAATGGAAGTGCTATTAATAGAAAGCTAGTTTGGTTAGGAGCATTTGTTCAATACACACCTTGGATGGAATATTATGGTATTTATCATCAAATATATTTCTTTATCGGCAATTAGAACATTTCCCCTTTGATCTTGCTGCCTAATATTTTCAATATCATGGACAGGACTTGATACTCGAAAATATTAGGCAATGACGTCATGTATCAGTGCAGTAACGTCACATGTTCTTGTCCATCCGCTTAAATTTATCAATGAAATGCACGCGACTTCATTCATACAACCGAACAACGAACCCAACGTTTTGTACGCGTAAAAGTAGTATTACTTATTATTTCATTTTACTTCTTATTCTTTACAAAAAAACATAGAGTTAAGACAGATTGCCGATAAAAAGAATAATGGCATTTAATTTTTTGATACTGACTTCATCAGCTCGAATATCAGCTCGCCCTAGCGGGCTCGCTTGATATTCTTGCTGATAAAGCAAAACAAAAATGCCATTACTCTATATTTATCGGCAATTTGTACATTTTTCCTTTGATCCTACTGCCTAATATTTGATTAAATCATGGACAGGACTTGATACTCAAAAATACTAGGCAATGACGTCACGTATCAGTGCAGCAACGTCGCGTGTTCATGTCCATCCGCGTCAATTTATCAATGAAATGCCCGCGACTTCATTCATACAACTGAACAACTATCACAACGTTTTATTGGCGTAAAAGTAGGTTTATTAATTAATTCATTTTATTTCTTATTTTCAACCAAAACACATATTGTTAAAACAAATAACCAATAAAAAGAACAATGGCATTTTATTTTTTGATACTGACTTCATCAGGTCGCCCTGTCGAGCTCGCTTGATATTTTTGCTGATAAAGTCAGTATCAAAACCAAAAATGCCGTTATTCTATATATATATATTAGGCAATGACGTCACGTATCAGTCCAGCAAATTGGCGTGCTCATTGTCTGCGTCAATTTATCAATGAAATGCGCGCGACTTCATTCATACATCCGAACAACTATCACAACGTTTTGAACGCGAAAAAAAAGTTTTACCAATTTTTTCATTTTTTTTTTCATAATCTCAACGAAAACAACATACAGTTAATGCAAATTGGCGATAAAAAGAATAATGGCATTTTCGATACCGACTTCATCAGCTCGAATTTCATTTCGCCCTAGCGGACTCGCCTGATATTTTTGCTGATAAAGTCAGTATCAAAAACAAAAATGCCTTAATATAAATAAGAAGATGTGGTATGAGTGCCAATGAGACAACTATCCATCCAAGTCACAATGTGTAAAAAGTAAACAATTACAGGTCAAAGTACGGCCTTCAACACGGAGCCTTGGCTCACACCGAACAGCAAGCTATAAAGGGCCCAAAAAAGACCAGTGTAAAACAATTCAAACAGGAAAACCAACGGTCTAATCTATATAAAAAACGAGAAACGAGAAACACTTATGAACCACACCAACAAACGACAACCACTGAACAACAGGCTCCTGACTTAGGACAGGTGCATAAAAATGCAGCGGGTTTAAACGTTTTAACAGGCGCCAACCTTCACCCTAACATGAAACAGTGGTATACCATTACAACATAAAAAGACACACTTAAATATCAATTGAAATGGCTTAACTCGATCAAAAAGACAATACACAAAAACAAGTAAATATACACTAAACGAATAAGTTTGATCTATGACACAATATAAATAAAAAAGATGTTTCAATGTCAAAAAGACAGCTTTAACCTAGGACAAAATGGCATTAAATAAAGTAACGTACACAGGTAAATTTAAATATGATAATTTTGTTGTTAGGAGTACAGAAACATTTTTACAAAATAAATTTGTTATTCATAGTACGAGTACAGAAGTGAACAAATGTTTTCCCCCGTCATACTAAATACTTATCAAAGGTGGTACATATTAAAAAAAGTAAGACGAGATATAACACAAAATAAATAAACATTGAATAACAGAAATGCATTACAAATTGTGTCAACTGGTCAAATTAACACGAAAGTACGATTTGAGAGTACTCGCAATTACTGAAAGCTAGTTAAAAGCCAAAAACAATTTATAATAAAAATTCATGCACCAGAGACTTAAATCAATTAAAACACATCCCAGGCAGGGATTTAGTGTTTTAACGCCATGGACAGTCAAAGAAGACATGACTTTTGCAATGCCAAAATAAAAGTAACTATATAGATGTAGTATAATTGTTAATGAGATACTATCAACCGAAGTTCAAATGAAGTGGATATAAGCAATTATAGGCAACCGGAGGGCCTTCACAAATGAGAAAAAACATATATATGCACGCTTTTATATTTGAATATCTATCGTAAGCACAAAATCCCATATGGTGTTGGTGAAAATTTCCCTTATTTATGCATATTCTTTTCTAACTAAGCGGGATTTCTAGCACAGGCACTTGTCTCTGAAAATAACACGGAAGTTCGCGACCGTGTTAATTTCATTTCTCATAAGTACGAGTTGTGTACCTTGTGTTATATTGAAGTATATAGGTTATTTTTTTAGAAACAAGTACCTGTGGTTTCTAGACAAATTATAGGTTATTTTTTTAGAAACAAGTACCTGTGGTTTCTAGACAAATTAGAGGCATTAATTCATACACCACGAATCAAAAAGAAAAATAAATCTATGATATATGTTGATTAAAAAAAAAAAAAACAATTGGTGCAAATACATATAAAAATGTTTACAAAATTATTATCAGAAAATGTAGTTTGAAGAGAGCTTATATATATATTGTTTTCTGTTTGGTATTAAATTAATAATTTTAGAAGATCCATTTTGTAACATCTTGTGATCCGTTTATTTGGCAATCGCCAATGGCAGTCAGCAGGGTTTAAGAACATCTGTTGTTCGACCTGTTAGTCAAATGCGCTTTGTTGAAATATACTTTTTCACTTTTTTGGTCTTTTGGAAAATATTGTTTGTGCTGTATTTAGACCCCTCTATCAAGAAATTTGCTTTGCATGCACACGTATAAAAATTGCGGTTTTTATCCAACGCAATCATAGGTTTGAACGTTGTTTTCAATTTAGACTTGTTTATATATATATAAGTATATATACGACTTAAATGACACACAATAGTTGGTTTAAATGAAAATATTGTGTTTTAAGATATGTCATAAAGCGGTAGACAATGTATATTTATCGAATTTAAATAGCATATTTGAAAGAAATTTAAATCTTTTTCATAACCTATAATATAAACTGAATAAAACTTTCCATATTTTCATTCGCATAAACACGCGTCTTTCGCGCTGAAATCAGTATCGTAGGTTTTTAGTACTGCGCCTATAATAGTGATGCACATGACCCTCCGTTCGTCAGTACTCCCCGTCCGGTTTCTTGATGATAATTGATATGATAATGTAACCCTCAACTTATCTTTTGAAATTAGAACATAACATCATGAACTCTAAATATACCATTCATGTTCAATTTTGATGGTTTTCACATTTACGACTCGAAAGGGATGACCCATATATATATAGTTACCTTGGAGTTCTTCGAAATTTGATTTCATCGGTTTCCGGATGAAAATATGAAGGTACCGTTTGACCAAGTATCTTGAAATCGGAACATAATGTCATGGACCATAAAATGCAGTTCATGTCCGATTTTGATGGTTTTAACGACATCTACTGTTTAAAAATTGAATGGATTTCTTTACTTTACTTTCCTAATGATAACAGCAAGTTTATCTAATTTTAATAACGATGTCATGATCTTTAAATACAGGTCAATTTTGATCGTTTTATCATTTTTACCATTAAAGAATCATTCCCCTTAGTTACCTTAGACATTTCTTCAATTTTGTCGTTACTAAGTGATATAGTAACATTTAACTAAATCATTTTAGATTTTATCTCAATGTTATGAGACATAAAAGAATGTCTTAAAATGACTTAAGTACCAATTGACCGAATCTTTTTAGACTTTTACAGTATGTCATGGACCATAACACACAAGTCACGTTTCAAAGTCTGGGCACTTACATTTTTTCTGCGGGTGGGGGAATATTTGATCATTAGATCACCTAATGCTAGATTAAGGGTTATCAAAAGTCAGTATATAAGGTTACAAGAGTGCAATTATTCGTATGCATTTTTCATAGGGTACCAGTGGTGTTCCGTATTTTATTTCTCGAAGACTACACAAACTGGCTACGAAAAAAAAACGGGTAGCAGTTCCTGTTACTAGAAATGCCAGTGTTGCATAACAACCAAAAAAATATATATATGGTCATGCGGCAAAAATTGACTTAAAATGCAGTTGAAAAACATCGTCTATTTTTTTCGCTTAATGAAAAAGGCATATTTTCAATGGCTCCGACGTGCAGAAATGGAAGATATTTTCTATACTTTATAAAATGTGAATTTGATTTTCTGGATTTTTTAAACCTAATTGGATAAGCTTTCGATTAAAAGTAATTCCAATCCTGTATCATCCAATCAGAAGTCGTACAAGATTCTATTCTGAGTACCATCTTGGGGTGAAAAACTTGCCGGTAAAATGTAAACAAACAAGAGGATTAATTGGTGCATGCACCAAATTTTTGGGCCGGAAGTATGGAGGTTTTTGGTGTAAAAAAGTGCAAAATGCTTATATAAACAATCTGTATATTGAGTTGACTTGAATCCTCAATTGCCAGAACTGTTCCAATCCAATAAGTTATGATAATGCTATACAATATTACTAAATTGTGCAGTTGATGAAATCTAATATCATTTAAGTGCAGTTGATGGAATGGAATATCATTTAACTAATTTTCAAGTCTTGATTTTGAAACTCGTGACTATTAAAGTTGCATCTTCTGACAAAATACTTTTATTCCATATCTCAGATATGGACTTTAACGCAGCCTTAAATTTCACCTCATTTACTCATCAACGAATTTTATGTAAAGATGACTTATTTTTAAGGACCTTCCTGACTATTGAAGACGCATCTACTGACAAAATATTAGTTCTCCACGAGATAGACTCTAACGCAAACTTTAATCAGTCACTCATATATGAAATGTAGGTCAAGATGACCTTATTTTTATCAGGACCCCTTGGTTATTCTTGACCCATCTATGAACAAATTCTCATGAACTATGACTTATACTTCCACTTATTGATGGACTTTAACTTTGTGACGGACAGTTGAAACACTATATCCCTTCTCCAACTTCGTTTGACAAAAGATATAAAAATCTTAAACCAAACAAATGTCAAATCATCCTCTCAGTAACAGTTGAGAAATCCTCGACATAATTTTTTCATTTCTGTACGGTTTTGGTGAAATTTTAAAACATCAACAAACAGACATAAAATATGGATGTAGTTTTGTATGATATTTAACAATGAAATCTGCTCAAACCGATGCGAGGGGTCAACTTGAACTTACTACCATTTATGAGGAATATTGCTCATTGTTGAATGCCTCATGGTGACTTGAAGATGAAGGACAACAATAAAAACGTTCCATTTTTGGGTTTTACCATGTATTGATATTAATATCGTCTCATTTACATTTACTCCATATCCCTTCATATTTTCATTGGGTATACGACAGACTAAAAACTGCTTACATACTACAACTAAAAATCAGAAAGCTTCAGACAGTATAGCAAATTATTCTCTTCGTAACAGCTGAGAAATCCTTGACAAAATGTTTTCATTTCTGTTGGGTTGCAGTAAAATTGCGAAGTATTAACATATTTGAGAAGCTTGAAAATCACTTTAAGTTACTGATACATGTATACATTACCTATTAAAACTCCCGAGATCGTTTACGTTGAGAGTAAAGATATCTTTATTATGATTATTTTTCTAAATGAGGAAAACTGTATATATAATAATCAAAATAGAATATAAAGTTTAACTATTATGAGAAAAAAACGCAAACTATAAATCATTTCCCATGTTCCGACGACGAGTTGTTGTAAGAACATGGTACCTTGTTTACATTTCTAAAAATAACCTGGTTTGGGAATTTCCGCAAATATGAGTCACACATTCTGTGCATAAAAAAACAATGAACAGTCATTGTAATAAATATATTTAAGTTTTTTTTTTTGCCTCTTCTTCTTTTATAAAACTTAATAGAAATGTATTTATTTCAACTGATTACCTTAAATCTTTAATTTTGCATATACAGAAAATAATATAGATCCTCAGATAATCATGTAACAATCTCAAACCCATATCATATGATGGACCGGCTTAGTGCCGGCCCATAATAATTGCTTCGCATCACGGTGCGGAGCTATTAGTTTCAATCGAAATACACGCCATCTTGAATAAATTACTTTTCCCGTATAGATTCTGATTGGATGCGGCTGAGATACAGCAACAGCTATTGGCTTAAATGAGATAAAGAATTACAGACTTTTCTTGGCCAGGATCAGACATTAAATGCCGGAAAATTGACTATGTGTATTTCAGTTCCGATCAACTGTCATTAATTCATGTTCGTTTTATTATGCATACATTTCACAGATGAATTCAATATTGAAATATCAATTATTAATACGTGTTTATTTGCTTTGTTACTCTGCAATTTGCACGATTTGCTTTGCTAAACAATGTTCATATACAATGTTTACAAAAATGCATTATCTGTAGTTTATAACTTCTGACAATCTAGGCACACCTCCAGAGTCGTATCTATTTATAATTGTTTTAATTTTCAACAAGAAATTTAGATTTTTTAAAAGCATGGGTATAAAGAACATCAATTTTTTATCAATCAATATCTAAAAATACCACATTTCCAATACTAATTAACAACCACATGCACACATATTACCTTAAAATTGGGGTAGAGCGAAGCAGTCCATAGCTTTTTAGAAAGCTAAAACTAGTTGCACTCTTGTAATCATAAACACCAACTTGTACTTGTATACTACACTTCCGGGATCACTGACAAAGTCAGTAGTCTATGTTTGCAGTTGTTTGTCGCTGATTTTGACATTGAAGACGTATCACAATTTCTTTTAAACCAATTGCAGAATTGATCAAGCCATATAATAATTCTATTTATACAATTTGAATATGTAATTGATTTTATTCGATGGCGTAGTTAGTAATGTCATAGGGCATTGTTGTAAAAACAATTTTTCATCTTATGAAATTCTTCAAAATCTTGGTTTCTCGATGAAATCTCTTCACAATAGCTGTATGTTTTTAGGAATATATTTATGGCATGTGTCTCGAGCTAGTAGGTTAGCAAGGATCACTTGAACGTCTGGTAAAATCATTGGACAAAAAAGGTGTTTCTTATTTGAATGCTCTGAAGGAAGCATTCATTACACATGACTTCGAATTGTTCGAAATACTAAGAATGTTCCAGCCCAGGAAAAGATTAATTTAGCTGTATTTGGTAAGTCCTTAATGCTCTTCAACTTCGTACTTTATTTAGTCTTTTACCTTTTTTTATTCGAGCGTCACTGATAAGTCTTGTCAGTCTTTTGTAGACGAAAATCGAGTCTGACATACAAAATTAGAAGCCTGGTATCTTTGATGAGTTGTTTTACAATCACTGGGTCGATGCTACTGATGGTGGAGGTTTCCTCCCCGAGGGTATCACCATCTCAGTAGTAAGCACTACTCTGTTCACATGAACTATCATTGATATTGTCATATTTATAATTTATTGTTTACATAACTTTGAATTGTTCGAAATACTAGTACTAAGTATTTTCTACCACAGGAATAGATTATCTTAGCTGAATTTGGCAAAACCTTTCTGGGAGTTTTGGCTTTCATTGCTCTTTCACAAAACATAAAATTAAAATGGGAGGTGACAGATACGAGTTTTGAAAATAATACACTCGAATGCAAGTTTAAACATATATAGAATAAAGGAAATACAAAAACATAGTTGTGGGAAAGGTGGACAACTGATATGAGATTGAACAATTAATGTAATTAACCAGGATGTTTTTATGACAGCTATACATATAGGTTGCAATTTCTTCTGACAGTGCCAACTTTTTTATTTTCTGTCTATGTTATACTAGTTTTCATAGATTATTTAATTTAACAGCGATACGGAAAAATAATAACAGCAACTTTGTGAAAACAGAAAATCAAAGAAAGATATTCTGCACGCAGAATAAGAGGTTTAACCGTTACGCAGTTAAAGCAGTATCAAAAGAGAGGCGATAGATACCAAAGGGATATTCAAACTCATAAGTCGAAAACAAACTGACAATGCCATGGCAAAATACGAAATCAACGAAAAGACAAACAGTACACAAAACACAAAAAAGAAAACTAAAGACTGAGCAACACGAACCCTACCAAAACCGCGAGTGATCTTAGGTGCTCCGGAAAAGTGCGCCTGATTTATAAACTAAAATGTTCAATGTTCAAATCCAATCACAGGGCTTTTGAAATCTTATTTATAAAACAAATGTGCTCCCCAACTAACTTGCCAGTGTTTCAATTGGCTAGAGAAAACCTTGTACCATCTGAAAAATCTGAAAAAAACACAAACGTGTACAGAAATTATTGTTCCAATGAATATAAAAGCACTCTAGAGAATTTGAAGTTTCTGGCTAAAAAAAATCATCAAAGATGCTAAGCTTATAATTTGGTGCGCAAGACGCTCGTTTCGTCTGCATGAGACTCATTAGTGGCGCTCAAATCAAAAGAGTTGTAAAGCTTTAATAAACAAGAAGATGAAGAGCATTACAAACGAAAATTTCCGAAAAGTTAAGCCAAATACGGATAGGGCTGTCTCTGCAGGTTGTAAAACAATTTTAGTGTTTCGAAGAATTTAGAATTCAATCAAAAGTAAATTTTCAGAAAATAAACGGATCAATTATAATTCATGTCAACATAAAAGTGATGACTACTGGACTAGTGAAAAGTGAAGGAGGGGTTGATTATACAAATGGGTCTCTCTCTTCGTTAATGCTGCTTAAAATTGAACTCTCTTGACTCTAAGAAAATTGTGCAATAATTTTACGAATGTGTATATAAAGTGGTGTGCCTATTTCAACGACTGTAATGTACAAACATTCACGAAAGATTGAAGGTTATCTGCTTCAGGAAGAGTTGATAACCAGAAGTTGGTACACTCCATCGATAAGGCTTCCGAAATTGATCAAATATCTCCAAATCTTCAAAAATTCTTAAAATTTGCCCCAAAAGTAAGTTGCATATTTTCAATGTTTATTGTGTTCAAGTTTATTTTTTTAACAAGTGATTTGTTAAATTTCCGAGTTTTGTATAATCACTAAATTAATCAGTGAATTTATAAAAAAATCTCTGGTTATGACTAGGGATTTTAAAAAAATCACTGAAATTATTGAGACAATTTTACAGATTAAATGGTTTAATGCAGGAAATATAGAAAACACATGTTTTTATACAAAAATAACTTAATTTACGTAATCTATGAATAACTGATAAATGATTAAATAAAGGATTTAGTTACCACAAATTACTTTAAAATTTATCTGAATTCTTTCATAGATATAAATATTTGGCTTGGTAGTTTGGGTGGATACGTACCTGTATGTTACAAGACCGCAATTATTCGTAATGCATTTTCCGTGGAGTACCAGTGGTGTTCCATATTTTATTTCTCGAAGACTATACAAACTAGAAAAAAATGGGTAGCAGCTCGTGTTACTAGAAATGGCATATCAGCCAAAATAAGAAAATTAGATATACATGTCCATGCGGCAAAAGTTGACTTAAAATGCAGTTGAAAAACAAAGTCTATTTTTTCGCTTAATGAAAAAGGCAAATTTTTAATGACTCCTACATGAAGAAATTGAATATATTTTCTTTACTTTGTAAAATATGAATTTGATTTTCTTGATTTTTTAAACCTAACTGGATAAGCTTTCGATTTAAAGCAATTCCAATCCTGTATTATCCAATCAGAAGCCGTACAAGATTCTATTCTGAGTACGATCTTAAATATCGGTAAAATGTAAACAAATAATTGCGCTCTTGTAACCTGTATAATTCTTATTACAAACGGGATATCACATCCTAATTATTCACGGTGATGTTGTTTATAGAGCCCTTTAATTTAAATACGATCTATGTACATTTATTGATTCTTTGAATAGACGTTTTTTTAAAGGTTATCGATTTAACACCGAAGTAAGATCTTTGAATTATGTGTTTATACCGTAACGACAATGATGAGTTTTTGATAAATTGAAACATATCTAAACATGTATTTCTATACAGTTATGAAAACTTATAGTCATCCTGTCGATAATATGTAATTATATGTTAGCATTGCACAAAGTCATGCATTTCTCAGACTGTTTATGATATCCTTTTTGACACTAAATCGGTTAGATGTGTACTAATCAATGATCAATACTATAGTCTTGAAGAACATCATGTATTTACCGGTTGTAATTGACTTAAACTAGCTTCTAGATACTGCGAGTTCTCTTAGATCGGTACTATGTGGCTTCAGTTGGTTCTTTATTTTAGTTGTTGTGTGCTTGATTTTTTCAGTTTTTTCTTACGGTATGTTGCTCTAGGTTGAAATGTGTGCACACAAATATGTTTTATCTCATTTTTTATGTGCTTGACCATAGTTAGGCGCCTGTAATTCAGTGATTGTCGTTGGTTGCTATCTGTCCTAAATCAGGCTTTTGGTTTTTTAGTTTGAATGGTGTCACATTCACATTGTCATGTTGTGGCATCTTCTATTAGCTCATACGGGATTGACTTTGCTTATGATTGAAGGCCGTACTGCGACATTTAGTTACTTACATCCATGTCATTTGGACTTTTTTGGATAGTTGTCTCATTCACAATCAACCCACATCTCCTTAATTTCATATCTATTATAGTCTCTAGTTTTAAAGTTACTTGAACTCGTAAAAAAACATTGAAAAGTAGGCTTAAGGAAGTCAGTTAATTAAGTGTGGATTTAGTATTCTGAATAGAAAAAATACACCCCTCAAAAAGATCTAATAACTTTCAAGATAAAAAATTAACTGGTTTTGGTATTGGACGTGCATTTTCCAGGTAAACTAGTTTGTAATTCAACCATTTTTCCTTTGTTCCCTTTATAGTATAGTTTGGTTAAAATCATATCTAGGATATCTTAAATCATGTGAATTGAAGATCACCTGAAACTGTCAAATTTATCATAACAATTCTTTATTTTATTTCATTAAAAAAAAAACCATTTAACACTTTCTCGGAATACTTTTCATCACGTTCATTATTGCAAATCCGCCACACCGTTTTAAATGTATGCCTTAAAAAAATGATTTCCGAAAAAGTAATTTACATTAGAATTTTGTTTACCCTCTAGGATTATTAAAAAATGACGGATTTTTTTACCATGGGGTTATTTTTTGTTCCGTTACTGAGGATATTTTCAATATTGAAGCTCGCACGGTTGCCTATATATATATAATTTAAAGTCCTGTGTCCAGGTGAGGTTTAATAACAGGTGGTATGCATACTAAAATGGTGTGGATGGGGATTTACAAAATAGAGAATAATTGACAAAAATATACAGGATAGATAAAATGACCAAACAAATAAAGAATAGAAAATGATGAGATACTAAAATATAAGGAATAAAGAATAATGGGCTAAAAGTATAAAGAAAGTATAAAGAATAGAGAAAAATGGCCTAAAAATAATAGAATACTGAAATAAAGATCCCCCATTCAGATCCTCATAATTTCGACAATGCCATATAGCTTTAGAGCAATTACGGGCATAGGATACAGTTTAATTCAACAGTGATTTTGTTTTTACGAAAGTTTGCATACAAGCAATTTTTTATAACAATTTAATCTGAATATGTAATAAAAAAATATCTGCATGTGCATAATTTAAAAGATAAATGGGATCGATCGAAATTTTCGACATTTACTTAACCCTCTATGAGTCCCAAGCAGACATACATGTCCTCCACTGGCCGAGTCCCAAGAGGTCATATATGTCCATTTTACCTGGTTATGAAATATAATCGAGTAGAACTGTAAATAACCGACATAACTTATAATTATGTACTCAGTTTAAAACCTTGTTCTACGCAAACATTTTATACATATTTTCATGCAGATCTACCCGAGCGATATATCAAAAAGACCGTCAATATTTTGAAAAATATTGTTAAATTTCTCCATTTAGCTTTCATTTTCAGTATCGGATTTTACTTCTTATAATCTGTGAAGTAATTTGTTCTCAATCTGGATTTTTGATTTTATTAACAACAGATTCGATATTTGCATATGAGCATTTTTAGCTCACCGGGGCCCGAAGGGCCCCATGTGAGCCTATGCCATCACTTGGCGTCCGTCGTCGTCTGTCGTCGTTAACTATTTCAAAAATCTTCTCCTCTGAAACTACTGGGCCAAATACCTTCAAACTTTAACTAAATGTTCCTTAGGGTATTTAGTTTATAAATTGTATCCGAAGTTTTGATCCATTGACAAACATGGCCACCATGGCTAAAAATAGAACATAGGGGTCAAATGCAGTTTTTGGCTTATATCTCAAAAACTAAATCTTTTAGAGCAAATGTGACGGGGTAAATGTGTTAAATTGGTCAAGATCTATCGGCCCTGAAATTTTCAGACGAATCGAACAACCCATTGTTGGGTTGCTGCCACCGAATTGGTAGTTTTTAACAAAATTTTGCAGTTTTTTGTTATTATTTTGAATATTATTATAGATATATATAAACTGTAAGCAGCAATAATGTTCAGCAAAGTAAGATCTACAAAAAAGTTAATATGACCATAATTGTCAATTGACCCCTTAAGGAGTTATTGCCCTTTAAAGACAATTTGTTCATCAAGTTTGCTAACATTTAAAAATCTTCTCCTCTGAAACTACTGGGCCAATTACCTTCAAACTTTAACTAAATGTTTCTTAGGGTATCTTGTTTATAAATTTTATCCGAAGTTTGTATCCATCGACAAACATGGCCACCATGGCTAAAAATAGAACATAAGGGTCAAATGCAGTTTTTGGCCTATTATCTCAAAAACTAAATCTTTTAGAGCAAATGTGACATGGGGTAAAATTGTTAAATTGGTCAAGATCTATCGGCCCTGAAATTATCAGACAAATCGAACAACCCATTGTTGGGTTGCTGCCACCGAATTGGTAGTTTTAACAAAATTTTGCAGTTTTTTGTTATTATTTTAAATATTATTATAGATATATATATAAACTGTAAGCAGCAATAATGTTCAGCCAAGTAAGATCTACAAAAAAGTAAATATGACTAAAATTGTCAATTGACCCCTTAAGGAGTTATTGCCCTTTAAAGACAATTTTACACAATTTGTTCATCAAGTTTGCTAACATTTAAAAATCTTCTCCTCTGAAATACAGGTTAGCGATTCAGGCTCTTGAGAGACTCTTGTTTTTTATATATATAATGTTTAGAAAATTAAGAATATTGACAAGAATGTTTTCTATGCTATTAAATGATTATAAATTGTTTAATAATTCCATTCTTACATCCAAACTTTATCAAAATTACAGTGTCCATTTCATAATTTCATAATAACCGAAAAGATCTCGTATAAAGTTGGCAAAGTGTAATTCCAGTGACCATGTTGAGGCTATAACAACAAATCCTAGATAATCGTCTCCATCTGATATTTGGCGATTTTCTTTCTTTCTGCTAATAGTTTTCACCCCAAAAAATAATAAAAAAATTAATTGAAATCCGAAAAAAAAATCAATTTGTAGGGCATGGTTCGTTGAAATATTTAGATAGTTATATAGTTTTTTATGTATCACCTATCACATAATCCCATGTCATGCTCATTTAAGACGGCGGGAGTATAAAGATGTATGATTTTTTTTTTCCGCTGACGACCTGCGGCCTGAAAATGTTCTCCCCGCTGTTGACTGACAAGCCGGATGAAATCTAAGTAATAGCAAAGTAAGAATAATTGACTTTATTGAAAAAAAATGAATACCCCAATGTGGTTGATGGCATACGTGAAACGTGAACACATTACATAATACATCACAAAAATGATAAAAAAAAAGAAAGAAAAATAAATGAATTATTGTGCGGCCAATTTATTAATTCATGGCATATTGTTCAGTTGCTTATGTAATGATTTTGATACGATGTTCCATTTATGAAGATATTGTTGACTTCGGCACTATTTATAAAGTAGTATTCAAGACTTCGACATTATATTTCCGAGTTTTTACAACAAAAGGGTAAATATTTTTTTAGTATACTGTTTCAAAAAAGGAAAGCTTCTTTTTAAAAGTTGAATATATTTCAGCAAATATCAAATATATGTCAAAAAATGAAACTCTGATAGGATGGCATAAGAACTTTTGCAATCAATACCACTTTACCTTATGCATAATGCATATCGATAAAACTATGACCGTTTTACAAGCCGTTGACTGTACAACACTTGAGGATATCTTAAGTGTAAAATTAATCTTACGATAAAAATATTTAGTTGAATTGTGAAGGAATATTTTAAACTTACGATACATTTTACACTTAAGATTTTTTGTGAAAAGGGCTACTGTATTTCGACGTCTCACACATAAACGTCAGGAATAACACTCTTTTTGATGACGTCATATGCTTTAACATACAATGTTTTTATATGTAAACTATGTAAACTTAACGTTTACAAAGTCAAATACATCAAAAAAGGCATATTAGGTCAGGAATGTGTATTCAAAATATGCGGCAAATATGCATTTTGATTTCTTTGACATTTCTGTGCTTTGAACAGACATCCTTAACTTTTTTGTTTCAAAATTAAACATACTGTATGCGGATTTCGGTAAAGAGATTTGTAATATCTTCGTTACAAAATTAGACTCTACATTTGTGTAACAATTCTTTGTTAATAATTCATTTTTATTAAGGGAAATTGTTTTTAGAAAAAAAAAAAAAAAAACAGCAATTTTTGCTGCATATTTACCTAGTTTGAAATAAAAAAAAAAACGTCGGTGATTTCTTCATAAATGTTGGGACGAATAATCTTCGTACAGTTTGAAGCAAAATGTCACTTTAAAAAAGAGGGGTTCATGTGGTCGTTTTTAAGCTGATGGTAAAAATAATCGAAAAACATGCATCTTTTCCCGATATTTCGCAGTTTGACGACACAAAAAATAACATTTTACGTTAGCAATTTTAAAGTGTCTATAAATAGAACGAATTCTACAATATATAAAATTTTATCGAAAAATTATTTTATAGGTAAACATTATTGAGGTCATCCGCTAAAGTGATGAGAATAATATTAAATATACTTATTGAAATTCATGCAATTAAATTTAAATGCTAAAAATTTCTAAGAGAGAGTTTAACGTATGACTATTTACATTGATTTAGTCTTTGTCTGCAAAAACATCAAAGAGAGAGAGAGAGAGAATGACAACTTTCTGTGAACATGAATAATGTCTCTCATTTGTAATGGGTGTGTCTGCTACAGAAACCGCGCGAAGAACACGGAAGTTAACGGTTTCGCTGATTGGTTTACGGAATGTCACGGAAATAGCGGAAACTGTCGAAGAGAAAAATGCAAATAACGACTCCCTGTTGTTACCAGGAGACGGAAAATGGCCGGCATAACAATGTTAAACCTCCGTAAGGATCGGAAAGTGGGCGGTACATGATGATCAATGGAGCGGTTAGTAAATAAATAATGTTAAATTGAATGGAGGGACAGTTATCGAATGTAATTTCTAGGTCAAATTATTTAAATCATAGGGATAAAAAAGTTGCATTGTTTTTTAGGCAGACAGGACCCCATGAGCCAGACTATAGATGTTTGTCCTTTAGTATTCGAAAATAATGAGTTGTAAGTTTTATTTGTAACACATGCAGTAATTCATCAACACTGTCAAATAGTTCAACCGTTAATGCCTGTTGTGAGAGAAATAATAGATCAAACATAACTTTTTATAAAAGAAAAATACATTTCTGATAAACGAATATGGTTTAACATCTAATCAGTGACGTACAAAATACTAAGCAGCATTTTTTAGTTCTTGATAAAATTCCTGAAATATCAGGGGTATTTCTTGATATTTCAGTTAATATACTAAACCCCCTTTTTAATTTTAATTTTTTAATAAATTTACTGTTAACATATACTAACATTATAGAAAGCACAGAGGGTGTTGGGTTGAATATTGCAGGAATAATTACACAGGACATCCACCATTTTATAACCACCCGGATAAATCTGAAAAACCTACATTGATTACATTTTAGAACACTTTTCTTCTAAAAGATGTACTTTTGAAATTTAGTAAAAGTAACTTCAGAATTGGACAGGGAACAGAAATGCTATTGACATATCAATATGAATATAAGGAGATGTGGTGAGATTGTTAGTAATGAAAAAGTTGTTTTAGAAAAATGGAAAACAGATTTCCAAAATATATATAATATGGATAATTCAGCGGACGATTTCGATGGTAATTTTCAAAGATATGCCTCTAATCATAAAGTCTTATTAGAAGAAAGAATGCTCGATCCTTTATTTAATGAAAATGAAGAGCTGAATTCAGCTATAACTATAGATGAAATTAGGCGACTTGTCTCAAGAACAAAAAACGGTAAATCGTGTGGAATTGACAACATCCCGTATGAAGTATTGAAGACAGAAAACGTTATCTCCGTCCTACATTCTATGTTTCAACTAGTTTTTGACACAAGCTCTGTACCATCATCATGGCATCAGGCAATAATCTGTATGATACTGAAAGATAAATCATCAGACAAACGCATTCCACTACATTATCGAGGAATCAGTTTGTTGTCGTGTATTTCAAAGTTGTACAGTGGATTTATAAACAATAGATTGTCTTCATATCTGGAGGATAATGATTTACTTTCTGAGGAACAAAACGGCTTTCGTAAAAATCGTTCGGGTGAAGATCATATATTCACCTTAAACAGCATAATTAAAAACAATCCAAATGTACTGGCCACATTTATTAATCTAAAAAAGGCTTTTGATTTCGTAGATCGTGATATGTTGCTGTACAAACTGTTGCTGAACAATATTGATGGGAAAATATACAACTCTATTAAAAGTTTATATGTGCAAACAACCGCAAGTATTCGATTAAACAATAAAATGTCCGATTGGTTTTTGGAAAGTTTGCTATAGCTTGCTATAGCAATATACTTTCCTAAGGCATCGGCCTCAAACCGGAAGTTGGACAGACTATCGCAAGTGTTCTACTCCTAGATAATGTAGTACTAGTGTTTGAATACTAATTCTAGGAAGATGCTTTTGAAATTTTGAGTTACTTCTATTTTGATTAGCTTACAGCTTGAATTAAAATGTACTGAATGTTCATCGATAATTCAAATGAATTCAACTTCATTTTGAAAATGGCTATCACAAACACTACTTCGCGGATCCAGCTGCGCGGAAATAGGTGTAACACCACTAATTCGGGCCCGGCCAGAAAGCACATACCAGAAAGTAGTACATATTTAACACAAAATAGTTCCTACGCATGGGTGTAACTTTCAAAATATGTAGAATATTTAGGTAATTTTGGTATCAAATGAAAGCTGAATGACTGGTGATCATTGTAGAACACTGTTTGACTTATAATTTTGAAAAATAAAAGAATTGCATGAAATTTAAAAAAGAGGGTACATTTTGCCTGTTTGTCAGATCTGAAGTACCTGTTTTGGTATATCTGAAGTTCCGGGAACCAGTTCTTTCTTATATGCCATTAAAGGTATGTTGATTTTTTCAGTACAAGGCACCATAAAGTGTTGCTTTGACATGCAATGATTGTCACTTTATTTGAACTTGAAACAAAAGAGCTGTGCTTGCTTGAAATTGGGGAATTTAACATAGAAAGCAATGGGGCCATGAATTAGTGGTGTACTTCCTATTACAGAGAATCATCAGAAATTTAATTTTTATAAGTTGTACCTATTCCAATGAAAATTGGTCATATTTGATGTCAGTAATCATGTTTAATCAACTTTTTGGATGAACAATTCTGTTTATGGAAATTTCAGCTCTTAAATTGACACAATAAGGTACTTTAGCCTTTTATGGTCATACAACATGCATGCAGTTAAGACTTGACTCCAAATTCTTATTTTGCATTATTTGGGATTGAAATCAACAAAACATGTATATTATGACTTGTTTATGGTAAAAAGTAGCTCCTGGTCAAATAATCCTATGATTTTTCAAGTTTTATTGGTTTTCTTATGGTAACCTTTACAATCTAGGCAATTGGTATATACTCATATAAGAATTCAAAATCTCACTGTACATGCAATTTTGAACCATTTTAGCAAGTTATCCAGCTGAGGGATGTATAAATTGCTCTTAATAATCTATGTTGTACCACAGAAGTATGGTTTATACCAAAATGTCCCTTTTCCAATTTGAAGAAAAAGGGGGACAATATTCTTAATTATGTCTTAGGTCTGGACTAATATATTTTTATTAAATGAACAACCTCTGATAAAAATATGACTATTGGTAAGCACATTGCTTTCCTAGTAGAAATTAACAATTAGAAGCATGATATTGAGAATAACAAAATCATATTGGCCATTGGTAATATCCATATGCAGTTTTCTTTGCATAACCCATATGTTACTAGTAGTCCAATTTGAGCTTTAAATCAATAAAATAGTGTTTGGACTAAAGATTTATATGTTTTTTATTGCTTGAAATAGATCATAGAATGAAATAAAGTAATGCTGAAGTCAATACAGCAAGTTTGGTTCTGTTATAGGTGTAACACCACTAATTCGGGCCCGGCCAGAAAGCACATACCAGAAAGTAGTACATATTTAACACAAAATAGTTCCTACGCATGGGTGTAACTTTCAAAATATGTAGAATATTTAGGTAATTTTGGTATCAAATGAAAGCTGAATGACTGGTGATCATTGTAGAACACTGTTTGACTTATAATTTTGAAAAATAAAAGAATTGCATGAAATTTAAAAAAGAGGGTACATTTTGCCTGTTTGTCAGATCTGAAGTACCTGTTTTGGTATATCTGAAGTTCCGGGAACCAGTTCTTTCTTATATGCCATTAAAGGTATGTTGATTTTTTCAGTACAAGGCACCATAAAGTGTTGCTTTGACATGCAATGATTGTCACTTTATTTGAACTTGAAACAAAAGAGCTGTGCTTGCTTGAAATTGGGGAATTTAACATAGAAAGCAATGGGGCCATGAATTAGTGGTGTACTTCCTATTACAGAGAATCATCAGAAATTTAATTTTTATAAGTTGTACCTATTCCAATGAAAATTGGTCATATTTGATGTCAGTAATCATGTTTAATCAACTTTTTGGATGAACAATTCTGTTTATGGAAATTTCAGCTCTTAAATTGACACAATAAGGTACTTTAGCCTTTTATGGTCATACAACATGCATGCAGTTAAGACTTGACTCCAAATTCTTATTTTTGCATTATTTGGGATTGAAATCAACAAAAACATGTATATTATGACTTGTTTATGGTAAAAAGTAGCTCCTGGTCAAATAATCCTATGATTTTTCAAGTTTTATTGGTTTTCTTATGGTAACCTTTACAATCTAGGCAATTGGTATATACTCATATAAGAATTCAAAATCTCACTGTACATGCAATTTTGAACCATTTTAGCAAGTTATCCAGCTGAGGGATGTATAAATTGCTCTTAATAATCTATGTTGTACCACAGAAGTATGGTTTATACCAAAATGTCCCTTTTCCAATTTGAAGAAAAAGGGGGACAATATTCTTAATTATGTCTTAGGTCTGGACTAATATATTTTTATTAAATGAACAACCTCTGATAAAAATATGACTATTGGTAAGCACATTGCTTTCCTAGTAGAAATTAACAATTAGAAGCATGATATTGAGAATAACAAAATCATATTGGCCATTGGTAATATCCATATGCAGTTTTCTTTGCATAACCCATATGTTACTAGTAGTCCAATTTGAGCTTTAAATCAATAAAATAGTGTTTGGACTAAAGATTTATATGTTTTTTATTGCTTGAAATAGATCATAGAATGAAATAAAGTAATGCTGAAGTCAATACAGCAAGTTTGGTTCTGTTATAGGTGTAACACCACTAATTCGGGCCCGCCAGAAAGCACATACCAGAAAGTAGTACATATTTAACACAAAATAGTTCCTACGCATGGGTGTAACTTTCAAAATATGTAGAATATTTAGGTAATTTTGGTATCAAATGAAAGCTGAATGACTGGTGATCATTGTAGAACACTGTTTGACTTATAATTTTGAAAATAAAAAATTGCATGAAATTTAAAAAGAGGGTACATTTTGCCTGTTTGTCAGATCTGAAGTACCTGTTTTGGTATATCTGAAGTTCCGGGAACCAGTTCTTTCTTATATGCCATTAAAGGTATGTTGATTTTTTCAGTACAAGGCACCATAAAGTGTTGCTTTGACATGCAATGATTGTCACTTTATTTGAACTTGAAACAAAAGAGCTGTGCTTGCTTGAAATTGGGGAATTTAACATAGAAAGCAATGGGGCCATGAATTAGTGGTGTACTTCCTATTACAGAGAATCATCAGAAATTTAATTTTTATAAGTTGTACCTATTCCAATGAAAATTGGTCATATTTGATGTCAGTAATCATGTTTAATCAACTTTTTGGATGAACAATTCTGTTTATGGAAATTTCAGCTCTTAAATTGACACAATAAGGTACTTTAGCCTTTTATGGTCATACAACATGCATGCAGTTAAGACTTGACTCCAAATTCTTATTTTTGCATTATTTGGGATTGAAATCAACAAAAACATGTATATTATGACTTGTTTATGGTAAAAAAAGTAGCTCCTGGTCAAATAATCCTATGATTTTTCAAGTTTTATTGGTTTTCTTATGGTAACCTTTACAATCTAGGCAATTGGTATATACTCATATAAGAATTCAAAATCTCACTGTACATGCAATTTTGAACCATTTTAGCAAGTTATCCAGCTGAGGGATGTATAAATTGCTCTTAATAATCTATGTTGTACCACAGAAGTATGGTTTATACCAAAAATGTCCCTTTTCCAATTTGAAGAAAAAGGGGGACAATATTCTTAATTATGTCTTAGGTCTGGACTAATATATTTTTATTAAATGAACAACCTCTGATAAAAATATGACTATTGGTAAGCACATTGCTTTCCTAGTAGAAATTAACAATTAGAAGCATGATATTGAGAATAACAAAATCATATTGGCCATTGGTAATATCCATATGCAGTTTTCTTTGCATAACCCATATGTTACTAGTAGTCCAATTTGAGCTTTAAATCAATAAAATAGTGTTTGGACTAAAGATTTATATGTTTTTTATTGCTTGAAATAGATCATAGAATGAAATAAAGTAATGCTGAAGTCAATACAGCAAGTTTGGTTCTGTTATAGGTGTAACACCACTAATTCGGGCCCGGCCAGAAAGCACATACCAGAAAGTAGTACATATTTAACACAAAATAGTTCCTACGCATGGGTGTAACTTTCAAAATATGTAGAATATTTAGGTAATTTTGGTATCAAATGAAAGCTGAATGACTGGTGATCATTGTAGAACACTGTTTGACTTATAATTTTGAAAAATAAAAGAATTGCATGAAATTTAAAAAAGAGGGTACATTTTGCCTGTTTGTCAGATCTGAAGTACCTGTTTTGGTATATCTGAAGTTCCGGGAACCAGTTCTTTCTTATATGCCATTAAAGGTATGTTGATTTTTTCAGTACAAGGCACCATAAAGTGTTGCTTTGACATGCAATGATTGTCACTTTATTTGAACTTGAAACAAAAGAGCTGTGCTTGCTTGAAATTGGGGAATTTAACATAGAAAGCAATGGGGCCATGAATTAGTGGTGTACTTCCTATTACAGAGAATCATCAGAAATTTAATTTTTATAAGTTGTACCTATTCCAATGAAAATTGGTCATATTTGATGTCAGTAATCATGTTTAATCAACTTTTTTGGATGAACAATTCTGTTTATGGGAAATTTCAGCTCTTAAATTGACACAATAAGGTACTTTAGCCTTTTATGGTCATACAACATGCATGCAGTTAAGACTTGACTCCAAATTCTTATTTTTGCATTATTTGGGATTGAAATCAACAAAAACATGTATATTATGACTTGTTTATGGTAAAAAAAGTAGCTCCTGGTCAAATAATCCTATGATTTTTCAAGTTTTATTGGTTTTCTTATGGTAACCTTTTACAATCTAGGCAATTGGTATATACTCATATAAGAATTCAAAAATCTCACTGTACATGCAATTTTGAACCATTTTAGCAAGTTATCCAGCTGAGGGATGTATAAATTGCTCTTAATAATCTATGTTGTACCACAGAAGTATGGTTTATACCAAAAATGTCCCTTTTCCAATTTGAAGAAAAAAGGGGGACAATATTCTTAATTATGTCTTAGGTCTGGACTAATATATTTTTATTAAATGAACAACCTCTGATAAAAATATGACTATTGGTAAGCACATTGCTTTCCTAGTAGAAATTAACAATTAGAAGCATGATATTGAGAATAACAAAATCATATTGGCCATTGGTAATATCCATATGCAGTTTTCTTTGCATAACCCATATGTTACTAGTAGTCCAATTTGAGCTTTAAATCAATAAAATAGTGTTTGGACTAAAGATTTATATGTTTTTTATTGCTTGAAATAGATCATAGAATGAAATAAAGTAATGCTGAAGTCAATACAGCAAGTTTGGTTCTGTTATAGGTGTAACACCACTAATTCGGGCCCGCCAGAAAGCACATACCAGAAAGTAGTACATATTTAACACAAAATAGTTCCTACGCATGGGTGTAACTTTCAAAATATGTAGAATATTTAGGTAATTTTGGTATCAAATGAAAGCTGAATGACTGGTGATCATTGTAGAACACTGTTTGACTTATAATTTTGAAAAATAAAAAAATTGCATGAAATTTAAAAAGAGGGTACATTTTGCCTGTTTGTCAGATCTGAAGTACCTGTTTTGGTATATCTGAAGTTCCGGGAACCAGTTCTTTCTTATATGCCATTAAAGGTATGTTGATTTTTTCAGTACAAGGCACCATAAAGTGTTGCTTTGACATGCAATGATTGTCACTTTATTTGAACTTGAAACAAAAGAGCTGTGCTTGCTTGAAATTGGGGAATTTAACATAGAAAGCAATGGGGCCATGAATTAGTGGTGTACTTCCTATTACAGAGAATCATCAGAAATTTAATTTTATAAGTTGTACCTATTCCAATGAAAATTGGTCATATTTGATGTCAGTAATCATGTTTAATCAACTTTTTGGATGAACAATTCTGTTTATGGAAATTTCAGCTCTTAAATTGACACAATAAGGTACTTTAGCCTTTTATGGTCATACAACATGCATGCAGTTAAGACTTGACTCCAAATTCTTATTTTGCATTATTTGGGATTGAAATCAACAAAACATGTATATTATGACTTGTTTATGGTAAAAAAGTAGCTCCTGGTCAAATAATCCTATGATTTTTCAAGTTTTATTGGTTTTCTTATGGTAACCTTTACAATCTAG
Organism: Mytilus coruscus; assembly: GCA_017311375.1. Taxonomy (NCBI): domain Eukaryota; kingdom Metazoa; phylum Mollusca; class Bivalvia; order Mytilida; family Mytilidae; genus Mytilus; species Mytilus coruscus. The sequence continues at coordinate 16,652,498 of CM029595.1, forward strand.
GCAATTGGTATATACTCATATAAGAATTCAAAATCTCACTGTACATGCAATTTTGAACCATTTTAGCAAGTTATCCAGCTGAGGGATGTATAAATTGCTCTTAATAATCTATGTTGTACCACAGAAGTATGGTTTATACCAAAATGTCCCTTTTCCAATTTGAAGAAAAAGGGGGACAATATTCTTAATTATGTCTTAGGTCTGGACTAATATATTTTTATTAAATGAACAACCTCTGATAAAAATATGACTATTGGTAAGCACATTGCTTTCCTAGTAGAAATTAACAATTAGAAGCATGATATTGAGAATAACAAAATCATATTGGCCATTGGTAATATCCATATGCAGTTTTCTTTGCATAACCCATATGTTACTAGTAGTCCAATTTGAGCTTTAAATCAATAAAATAGTGTTTGGACTAAAGATTTATATGTTTTTTATTGCTTGAAATAGATCATAGAATGAAATAAAGTAATGCTGAAGTCAATACAGCAAGTTTGGTTCTGTTATAGGTGTAACACCACTAATTCGGGCCCGCCAGAAAGCACATACCAGAAAGTAGTACATATTTAACACAAAATAGTTCCTACGCATGGGTGTAACTTTCAAAATATGTAGAATATTTAGGTAATTTTGGTATCAAATGAAAGCTGAATGACTGGTGATCATTGTAGAACACTGTTTGACTTATAATTTTGAAAATAAAAAAATTGCATGAAATTTAAAAAAGAGGGTACATTTTGCCTGTTTGTCAGATCTAAAGTACCTGTTTTGGTATATCTGAAGTTCCGGGAACCAGTTCTTTCTTATATGCCATTAAAGGTATGTTGATTTTTTCAGTACAAGGCACCATAAAGTGTTGCTTTGACATGCAATGATTGTCACTTTATTTGAACTTGAAACAAAAGAGCTGTGCTTGCTTGAAATTGGGGAATTTAACATAGAAAGCAATGGGGCCATGAATTAGTGGTGTACTTCCTATTACAGAGAATCATCAGAAATTTAATTTTTATAAGTTGTACCTATTCCAATGAAAATTGGTCATATTTGATGTCAGTAATCATGTTTAATCAACTTTTTGGATGAACAATTCTGTTTATGGAAATTTCAGCTCTTAAATTGACACAATAAGGTACTTTAGCCTTTTATGGTCATACAACATGCATGCAGTTAAGACTTGACTCCAAATTCTTATTTTTGCATTATTTGGGATTGAAATCAACAAAAACATGTATATTATGACTTGTTTATGGTAAAAAAAGTAGCTCCTGGTCAAATAATCCTATGATTTTTCAAGTTTTATTGGTTTTCTTATGGTAACCTTTACAATCTAGGCAATTGGTATATACTCATATAAGAATTCAAAAATCTCACTGTACATGCAATTTTGAACCATTTTAGCAAGTTATCCAGCTGAGGGATGTATAAATTGCTCTTAATAATCTATGTTGTACCACAGAAGTATGGTTTATACCAAAAATGTCCCTTTTCCAATTTGAAGAAAAAGGGGGGACAATATTCTTAATTATGTCTTAGGTCTGGACTAATATATTTTTATTAAATGAACAACCTCTGATAAAAATATGACTATTGGTAAGCACATTGCTTTCCTAGTAGAAATTAACAATTAGAAGCATGATATTGAGAATAACAAAATCATATTGGCCATTGGTAATATCCATATGCAGTTTTCTTTGCATAACCCATATGTTACTAGTAGTCCAATTTGAGCTTTAAATCAATAAAATAGTGTTTGGACTAAAGATTTATATGTTTTTTATTGCTTGAAATAGATCATAGAATGAAATAAAGTAATGCTGAAGTCAATACAGCAAGTTTGGTTCTGTTATAGGTGTAACACCACTAATTCGGGCCCGGCCAGAAAGCACATACCAGAAAGTAGTACATATTTAACACAAAATAGTTCCTACGCATGGGTGTAACTTTCAAAATATGTAGAATATTTAGGTAATTTTGGTATCAAATGAAAGCTGAATGACTGGTGATCATTGTAGAACACTGTTTGACTTATAATTTTGAAAAATAAAAGAATTGCATGAAATTTAAAAAAGAGGGTACATTTTGCCTGTTTGTCAGATCTGAAGTACCTGTTTTGGTATATCTGAAGTTCCGGGAACCAGTTCTTTCTTATATGCCATTAAAGGTATGTTGATTTTTTCAGTACAAGGCACCATAAAGTGTTGCTTTGACATGCAATGATTGTCACTTTATTTGAACTTGAAACAAAAGAGCTGTGCTTGCTTGAAATTGGGGAATTTAACATAGAAAGCAATGGGGCCATGAATTAGTGGTGTACTTCCTATTACAGAGAATCATCAGAAATTTAATTTTTATAAGTTGTACCTATTCCAATGAAAATTGGTCATATTTGATGTCAGTAATCATGTTTAATCAACTTTTTGGATGAACAATTCTGTTTATGGAAATTTCAGCTCTTAAATTGACACAATAAGGTACTTTAGCCTTTTATGGTCATACAACATGCATGCAGTTAAGACTTGACTCCAAATTCTTATTTTTGCATTATTTGGGATTGAAATCAACAAAAACATGTATATTATGACTTGTTTATGGTAAAAAAAGTAGCTCCTGGTCAAATAATCCTATGATTTTTCAAGTTTTATTGGTTTTCTTATGGTAACCTTTTACAATCTAGGCAATTGGTATATACTCATATAAGAATTCAAAATCTCACTGTACATGCAATTTTGAACCATTTTAGCAAGTTATCCAGCTGAGGGATGTATAAATTGCTCTTAATAATCTATGTTGTACCACAGAAGTATGGTTTATACCAAAATGTCCCTTTTCCAATTTGAAGAAAAAGGGGGACAATATTCTTAATTATGTCTTAGGTCTGGACTAATATATTTTTATTAAATGAACAACCTCTGATAAAAATATGACTATTGGTAAGCACATTGCTTTCCTAGTAGAAATTAACAATTAGAAGCATGATATTGAGAATAACAAAATCATATTGGCCATTGGTAATATCCATATGCAGTTTTCTTTGCATAACCCATATGTTACTAGTAGTCCAATTTGAGCTTTAAATCAATAAAATAGTGTTTGGACTAAAGATTTATATGTTTTTTATTGCTTGAAATAGATCATAGAATGAAATAAAGTAATGCTGAAGTCAATACAGCAAGTTTGGTTCTGTTATAGGTGTAACACCACTAATTCGGGCCCGCCAGAAAGCACATACCAGAAAGTAGTACATATTTAACACAAAATAGTTCCTACGCATGGGTGTAACTTTCAAAATATGTAGAATATTTAGGTAATTTTGGTATCAAATGAAAGCTGAATGACTGGTGATCATTGTAGAACACTGTTTGACTTATAATTTTGAAAAATAAAAAAATTGCATGAAATTTAAAAAGAGGGTACATTTTGCCTGTTTGTCAGATCTGAAGTACCTGTTTTGGTATATCTGAAGTTCCGGGAACCAGTTCTTTCTTATATGCCATTAAAGGTATGTTGATTTTTTCAGTACAAGGCACCATAAAGTGTTGCTTTGACATGCAATGATTGTCACTTTATTTGAACTTGAAACAAAAGAGCTGTGCTTGCTTGAAATTGGGGAATTTAACATAGAAAGCAATGGGGCCATGAATTAGTGGTGTACTTCCTATTACAGAGAATCATCAGAAATTTAATTTTATAAGTTGTACCTATTCCAATGAAAATTGGTCATATTTGATGTCAGTAATCATGTTTAATCAACTTTTTGGATGAACAATTCTGTTTATGGAAATTTCAGCTCTTAAATTGACACAATAAGGTACTTTAGCCTTTTATGGTCATACAACATGCATGCAGTTAAGACTTGACTCCAAATTCTTATTTTGCATTATTTGGGATTGAAATCAACAAAACATGTATATTATGACTTGTTTATGGTAAAAAGTAGCTCCTGGTCAAATAATCCTATGATTTTTCAAGTTTTATTGGTTTTCTTATGGTAACCTTTACAATCTAGGCAATTGGTATATACTCATATAAGAATTCAAAATCTCACTGTACATGCAATTTTGAACCATTTTAGCAAGTTATCCAGCTGAGGGATGTATAAATTGCTCTTAATAATCTATGTTGTACCACAGAAGTATGGTTTATACCAAAATGTCCCTTTTCCAATTTGAAGAAAAAGGGGGACAATATTCTTAATTATGTCTTAGGTCTGGACTAATATATTTTATTAAATGAACAACCTCTGATAAAAATATGACTATTGGTAAGCACATTGCTTTCCTAGTAGAAATTAACAATTAGAAGCATGATATTGAGAATAACAAAATCATATTGGCCATTGGTAATATCCATATGCAGTTTTCTTTGCATAACCCATATGTTACTAGTAGTCCAATTTGAGCTTTAAATCAATAAAATAGTGTTTGGACTAAAGATTTATATGTTTTTTATTGCTTGAAATAGATCATAGAATGAAATAAAGTAATGCTGAAGTCAATACAGCAAGTTTGGTTCTGTTATAGGTGTAACACCACTAATTCGGGCCCGCCAGAAAGCACATACCAGAAAGTAGTACATATTTAACACAAAATAGTTCCTACGCATGGGTGTAACTTTCAAAATATGTAGAATATTTAGGTAATTTTGGTATCAAATGAAAGCTGAATGACTGGTGATCATTGTAGAACACTGTTTGACTTATAATTTTGAAAAATAAAAAAATTGCATGAAATTTAAAAAAGAGGGTACATTTTGCCTGTTTGTCAGATCTGAAGTACCTGTTTTGGTATATCTGAAGTTCCGGGAACCAGTTCTTTCTTATATGCCATTAAAGGTATGTTGATTTTTTCAGTACAAGGCACCATAAAGTGTTGCTTTGACATGCAATGATTGTCACTTTATTTGAACTTGAAACAAAAGAGCTGTGCTTGCTTGAAATTGGGGAATTTAACATAGAAAGCAATGGGGCCATGAATTAGTGGTGTACTTCCTATTACAGAGAATCATCAGAAATTTAATTTTATAAGTTGTACCTATTCCAATGAAAATTGGTCATATTTGATGTCAGTAATCATGTTTAATCAACTTTTTGGATGAACAATTCTGTTTATGGAAATTTCAGCTCTTAAATTGACACAATAAGGTACTTTAGCCTTTTATGGTCATACAACATGCATGCAGTTAAGACTTGACTCCAAATTCTTATTTTGCATTATTTGGGATTGAAATCAACAAAACATGTATATTATGACTTGTTTATGGTAAAAAAAGTAGCTCCTGGTCAAATAATCCTATGATTTTTCAAGTTTTATTGGTTTTCTTATGGTAACCTTTTACAATCTAGGCAATTGGTATATACTCATATAAGAATTCAAAAATCTCACTGTACATGCAATTTTGAACCATTTTAGCAAGTTATCCAGCTGAGGGATGTATAAATTGCTCTTAATAATCTATGTTGTACCACAGAAGTATGGTTTATACCAAAAATGTCCCTTTTCCAATTTGAAGAAAAAGGGGGACAATATTCTTAATTATGTCTTAGGTCTGGACTAATATATTTTTATTAAATGAACAACCTCTGATAAAAATATGACTATTGGTAAGCACATTGCTTTCCTAGTAGAAATTAACAATTAGAAGCATGATATTGAGAATAACAAAATCATATTGGCCATTGGTAATATCCATATGCAGTTTTCTTTGCATAACCCATATGTTACTAGTAGTCCAATTTGAGCTTTAAATCAATAAAATAGTGTTTGGACTAAAGATTTATATGTTTTTTATTGCTTGAAATAGATCATAGAATGAAATAAAGTAATGCTGAAGTCAATACAGCAAGTTTGGTTCTGTTATAGGTGTAACACCACTAATTCGGGCCCGGCCAGAAAGCACATACCAGAAAGTAGTACATATTTAACACAAAATAGTTCCTACGCATGGGTGTAACTTTCAAAATATGTAGAATATTTAGGTAATTTTGGTATCAAATGAAAGCTGAATGACTGGTGATCATTGTAGAACACTGTTTGACTTATAATTTTGAAAAATAAAAGAATTGCATGAAATTTAAAAAAGAGGGTACATTTTGCCTGTTTGTCAGATCTGAAGTACCTGTTTTGGTATATCTGAAGTTCCGGGAACCAGTTCTTTCTTATATGCCATTAAAGGTATGTTGATTTTTTCAGTACAAGGCACCATAAAGTGTTGCTTTGACATGCAATGATTGTCACTTTATTTGAACTTGAAACAAAAGAGCTGTGCTTGCTTGAAATTGGGGAATTTAACATAGAAAGCAATGGGGCCATGAATTAGTGGTGTACTTCCTATTACAGAGAATCATCAGAAATTTAATTTTTATAAGTTGTACCTATTCCAATGAAAATTGGTCATATTTGATGTCAGTAATCATGTTTAATCAACTTTTTGGATGAACAATTCTGTTTATGGAAATTTCAGCTCTTAAATTGACACAATAAGGTACTTTAGCCTTTTATGGTCATACAACATGCATGCAGTTAAGACTTGACTCCAAATTCTTTTTTTTGCATTATTTGGGATTGAAATCAACAAAACATGTATATTATGACTTGTTTATGGTAAAAAGTAGCTCCTGGTCAAATAATCCTATGATTTTTCAAGTTTTATTGGTTTTCTTATGGTAACCTTTTACAATCTAGGCAATTGGTATATACTCATATAAGAATTCAAAATCTCACTGTACATGCAATTTTGAACCATTTTAGCAAGTTATCCAGCTGAGGGATGTATAAATTGCTCTTAATAATCTATGTTGTACCACAGAAGTATGGTTTATACCAAAATGTCCCTTTTCCAATTTGAAGAAAAAGGGGGACAATATTCTTAATTATGTCTTAGGTCTGGACTAATATATTTTTATTAAATGAACAACCTCTGATAAAAATATGACTATTGGTAAGCACATTGCTTTCCTAGTAGAAATTAACAATTAGAAGCATGATATTGAGAATAACAAAATCATATTGGCCATTGGTAATATCCATATGCAGTTTTCTTTGCATAACCCATATGTTACTAGTAGTCCAATTTGAGCTTTAAATCAATAAAATAGTGTTTGGACTAAAGATTTATATGTTTTTTATTGCTTGAAATAGATCATAGAATGAAATAAAGTAATGCTGAAGTCAATACAGCAAGTTTGGTTCTGTTATAGGTGTAACACCACTAATTCGGGCCCGCCAGAAAGCACATACCAGAAAGTAGTACATATTTAACACAAAATAGTTCCTACGCATGGGTGTAACTTTCAAAATATGTAGAATATTTAGGTAATTTTGGTATCAAATGAAAGCTGAATGACTGGTGATCATTGTAGAACACTGTTTGACTTATAATTTTGAAAAATAAAAAAATTGCATGAAATTTAAAAAAGAGGGTACATTTTGCCTGTTTGTCAGATCTGAAGTACCTGTTTTGGTATATCTGAAGTTCCGGGAACCAGTTCTTTCTTATATGCCATTAAAGGTATGTTGATTTTTTCAGTACAAGGCACCATAAAGTGTTGCTTTGACATGCAATGATTGTCACTTTATTTGAACTTGAAACAAAAGAGCTGTGCTTGCTTGAAATTGGGGAATTTAACATAGAAAGCAATGGGGCCATGAATTAGTGGTGTACTTCCTATTACAGAGAATCATCAGAAATTTAATTTTATAAGTTGTACCTATTCCAATGAAAATTGGTCATATTTGATGTCAGTAATCATGTTTAATCAACTTTTTGGACAAGAATGTTTTTCTATGCTATTCAATGATTATAAATTGTTTAATAATTCCATTCTTACATCCAAACTTTATCAAAATTACAGTGTCCATTTCATAATTTCATAATAACCGAAAAGATCTCGTATAAAGTTGGCAAAGTGTAATTCCAGTGACCATGTTGAGGCTATAACAACAAATCCTAGATAATCGTCTCCATCTGATATTTGGCGATTTTCTTTCTTTCTGCTAATAGTTTTCACCCCAAAAAATAATAAAAAAATTAATTGAAATCCGAAAAAAAAAAATCAATTTGTAGGGCATGGTTCGTTGAAATATTTAGATAGTTATATAGTTTTTTATGTATCACCTATCACATAATCCCATGTCATGCTCATTTAAGACGGCGGGAGTATAAAGATGTATGATTTTTTTTTCCGCTGACGACCTGCGGCCTGTTCTCCCCGCTGTTGACTGTGGATGAAATCTAAGTAATAGCAAAGTAAGAATAATTGACTTTATTGAAAAAAATGAATACCCCAATGTGGTTGATGGCATACGTGAAACGTGAACATTACATAATACATCACAAAATGATAAAAAAAAAAGAAAGAAAATAAATGAATTATTGTGCGGCCAATTTATTAATTCATGGCATATTCAGTTGCTTATGTAATGATTTTGATACGATGTTCCATTTATGAAGATATTGTTGACTTCGGCACTATTTATAAAGTAGTATTCAAGACTTCGACATTATATTTCCGAGTTTTTACAACAAAGGGTAAATATTTTTAGTATACTGTTTCAAAAAAGGCTTTTTTAAAGTTGAATATATTTCAGCAAATATCAAATATATGTCAAAAATGAAACTCTGATAGGATGGCATAAGAACTTTTGCAATCAATACCACTTTACCTTATGCATAATGCATATCGATAAAACTATGACCGTTTACAAGCCGTTGACTGTACAACTTGAGGATATCTTAAGTGTAAAATTAATCTTACGATAAAATATTTAGTTGAATTGTGAAGGAATATTTTAAACTTACGATACATTTCACTTAAGATTTTTGTGAAAAGGGCTACTGTATTTCGACGTCTCACACATAAACGTCAGGAATAACACTCTTTTGATGACGTCATATGCTTTAACACAATGTTTTTATATGTAAACTATGTAAACTTAACGTTTACAAAGTCAAATACATCAAAAAGGCATATTAGGTCAGGAATGTGTTTCAAAATATGCAAAATGCATTTGATTTCTTTGACATTTCTGTGCTTTGAACAGACATCCTTAACTTTTTGTTTCAAAATTAAACATACTGTATGCGGATTTCGGTAAAGAGATTTGTAATATCTTCGTTACAAAATTAGACTCTACATTTGTGTAACAATTCTTTGTTAATAATTCATTTTATTAGGGAAATTGTTTTAGAAAAAAAAAAACAGCAATTTTGCTGCATATTTACCTAGTTTGAAATAAAAAAAAACGTCGGTGATTTCTTCATAAATGTTGGGAATAATCTTCGTACAGTTTGAAGCAAATGTCACTTTAAAAAGAGGGTTCATGTGGTCGTTTTTAAGCTGATGGTAAAAATAATCGAAAAATGCATCTTTTCCGATATTTCGCAGTTTGACGACACAAAAATAACATTTTACGTTAGCAATTTTAAAGTGTCTATAAATAGACGAATTCTACAATATATAAAATTTATCGAAAAATTATTTTATAGGTAAACATTATTGAGGTCATCCGCTAAAGTGATGAGAATAATATTAAATATAATTGAAATTCATGCAATTAAATTTAAATGCTAAAAATTTCTAAGAGAGAGTTTAACGTATGACTATTTACATTGATTTAGTCTTTGTCTGCAAAAACATCAAAGAGAGAATGACAACTTTCTGTGAACATGAATAATGTCTCTCATTTGTAATGGGTGTCTGCTACAGAAACCGCGCGAAGAACACGGAAGTTAACGGTTTCGCTGATTGGTTTACGGAATGTCACGGAAATAGCGGAAACTGTCGAAGAAAAATGCAAATAACGACTCCTGTTGTTACCAGGAGACGGAAAATGGCCGGCATAACATTGTTAAACCTCCGTAAGGATCGGAAAGTGGGCGGTACATGATGATCAGTGGAGCGGTTAGTAAATAAATAATGTTAAATTGAATGGAGGACAGTTATCGAATGTAATTTCTAGGTCAAATTATTTAAATCATAGGGATAAAAAGTTGCATTGTTTTTAGGCAGACAGGACCCCATGAGCCAGACTATAGATGTTTGTCCTTTAGTATTCGAAAATAATGAGTTGTAAGTTTTATTTGTAACACATGCAGTAATTCATCAACACTGTCAAATAGTTCAACCGTTAATGCCTGTTGTGAGAGAAATAATAGATCAAACATAACTTTTATAAAGAAAATACATTTCTGATAAACGAATATGGTTTAACATCTAATCAGTGACGTACAAAATACTAAGCAGCATTTTTTAGTTCTTGATAAAATTCCTGAAATATCAGGGTATTTCTTGATATTTCAGTTAATACTAAACCCCTTTTTAATTTTAATTTTTAATAAATTTACTGTTAACATATACTAACATTATAGAAAGCACAGAGGGTGTTGGGTTGAATATTGCAGGAATAATTACAGGACATCCACCATTTTATAACCACGGATAAATCTGAAAACCTACATTGATTACATTTTAGAACACTTTTCTTCTAAAAGATGTACTTTTGAAATTTAGTAAAAGTAACTTCAGAATTGGACAGGAACAGAAATGCTATTGACATATCAATATGAATATAAGGAGATGTGGTGAGATTGTTAGTAATGAAAAGTTGTTTTAGAAAATGGAAAACAGATTCCAAAAATATATAATATGGATAATTCAGCGGACGATTTCGATGGTAATTTTCAAAGATATGCTCTCTAAAAGTCTTATTAGAAGAAAGAATGCTCGATCCTTTATTTAATGAAAATGAGCTGAATTCAGCTATAACTATAGATGTATAGGTGTAACACCACTAAATCGGGTCCGTCCAGAAACCACATACCAGAAAAAAGTACATATTTAACACAAAATAGTTCCTGCTATCGAGTGTAACTTTAAAAAAATGTAGAATACTTAGGTAATTTTGAGATAAATGAAAGCTGAATGACTGGTGATCATTGTAGAACACTGTTTGACTTATAATTTTGAAAAAAAAGAATTGCATGAAATTTAAAAAGAGGGTACATTTGCCTGTTTGTCAGATCTGAAGTACCTGTTTTGGTATATCTGAAGTTCCGGAACCAGTTCTTTCTTATATGCCATTAAAGGTATGTTGATTTTTCAGTACAAGGCACCATAAAGTGTTGCTTTGACATGCAATGATTGTCACTTTATTTGAACTTGAAACAAAAGAGCTGTGCTTGCTTGAAATTGGGGAATTTAACATAGAAAGCAATGGGGCCATGAATTAGTGGTGTACTTCCTATTACAGAGAATCATCAGAAATTTAATTTTATAAGTTGTACCTATTCCAATGAAAATTGGTCATATTTGATGTCAGTAATCATGTTTAATCAACTTTTTGGATGAACAATTCTGTTTATGGAAATTTCAGCTCTTAAATTGACACAATAAGGTACTTTAGCCTTTTATGGTCATACAACATGCATGCAGTTAAGACTTGACTCCAAATTCTTATTTTGCATTATTTGGGATTGAAATCAACAAAACATGTATATTATGACCTGTTTATTGTAAAAAAGAATAGCTCCTGGTCAAATAATCCTATGATTTTTCAAGTTTTATTGGTTTTCTTATGGTAACCTTTTACAATCTAGGCAATTGGTATATACTCATATAAGAATTCAAAATCTCACTGTACATGCAATTTTGAACCATTTTAGCAAGTTATCCAGCTGAGGGATGTATAAATTGCTCTTAATAATCTATGTTGTACCACAGAAGTATGGTTTATACCAAAATGTCCCTTTTCAATTTGAAGAAAAAGGGGGACAATATTCTTAATTATGTCTTAGGTCTGGACTAATATATTTTATTAAATGAACAACCTCTGATAAAAATATGACTATTGGTAAGCACATTGCTTTCCTAGTAGAAATTAACAATTAGAAGCATGATATTGAGAATAACAAAATCATATTGGCCATTGGTAATATCCATATGCAGTTTTCTTTGCATAACCCATATGTTACTAGTAGTCCAATTTGAGCTTTAAATCAATAAAATAGTGTTTGGACTAAAGATTTATATGTTTTTTATTGCTTGAAATAGATCATAGAATGAAATAAAGTAATGCTGAAGTCAATACAGCAAGTTTGGTTCTGTTATAGGTGTAACACCACTAATTCGGGCCCGCCAGAAAGCACATACCAGAAAGTAGTACATATTTAACACAAAATAGTTCCTACGCATGGGTGTAACTTTCAAAATATGTAGAATATTTAGGTAATTTTGGTATCAAATGAAAGCTGAATGACTGGTGATCATTGTAGAACACTGTTTGACTTATAATTTTGAAAAATAAAAGAATTGCATGAAATTTAAAAAAGAGGGTACATTTGCCTGTTTGTCAGATCTGAAGTACCTGTTTTGGTATATCTGAAGTTCCGGGAACCAGTTCTTTCTTATATGCCATTAAAGGTATGTTGATTTTTTCAGTACAAGGCACCATAAAGTGTTGCTTTGACATGCAATGATTGTCACTTTATTTGAACTTGAAACAAAAGAGCTGTGCTTGCTTGAAATTGGGGAATTTAACATAGAAAGCAATGGGGCCATGAATTAGTGGTGTACTTCCTATTACAGAGAATCATCAGAAATTTAATTTTTATAAGTTGTACCTATTCCAATGAAAATTGGTCATATTTGATGTCAGTAATCATGTTTAATCAACTTTTTGGATGAACAATTCTGTTTATGGGAAATTTCAGCTCTTAAATTGACACAATAAGGTACTTTAGCCTTTTATGGTCATACAACATGCATGCAGTTAAGACTTGACTCCAAATTCTTATTTTTGCATTATTTGGGATTGAAATCAACAAAAACATGTATATTATGACTTGTTTATGGTAAAAAAAGTAGCTCCTGGTCAAATAATCCTATGATTTTTCAAGTTTTATTGGTTTTCTTATGGTAACCTTTTACAATCTAGGCAATTGGTATATACTCATATAAGAATTCAAAAATCTCACTGTACATGCAATTTTGAACCATTTTAGCAAGTTATCCAGCTGAGGGATGTATAAATTGCTCTTAATAATCTATGTTGTACCACAGAAGTATGGTTTATACCAAAAATGTCCCTTTTCCAATTTGAAGAAAAAGGGGGACAATATTCTTAATTATGTCTTAGGTCTGGACTAATATATTTTATTAAATGAACAACCTCTGATAAAAATATGACTATTGGTAAGCACATTGCTTTCCTAGTAGAAATTAACAATTAGAAGCATGATATTGAGAATAACAAAATCATATTGGCCATTGGTAATATCCATATGCAGTTTTCTTTGCATAACCCATATGTTACTAGTAGTCCAATTTGAGCTTTAAATCAATAAAATAGTGTTTGGACTAAAGATTTATATGTTTTTTATTGCTTGAAATAGATCATAGAATGAAATAAAGTAATGCTGAAGTCAATACAGCAAGTTTGGTTCTGTTATAGGTGTAACACCACTAATTCGGGCCCGCCAGAAAGCACATACCAGAAAGTAGTACATATTTAACACAAAATAGTTCCTACGCATGGGTGTAACTTTCAAAATATGTAGAATATTTAGGTAATTTTGGTATCAAATGAAAGCTGAATGACTGGTGATCATTGTAGAACACTGTTTGACTTATAATTTTGAAAAATAAAAGAATTGCATGAAATTTAAAAAGAGGTACATTTGCCTGTTTGTCAGATCTGAAGTACCTGTTTTGGTATATCTGAAGTTCCGGGAACCAGTTCTTTCTTATATGCCATTAAAGGTATGTTGATTTTTTCAGTACAAGGCACCATAAAGTGTTGCTTTGACATGCAATGATTGTCACTTTATTTGAACTTGAAACAAAAGAGCTGTGCTTGCTTGAAATTGGGGAATTTAACATAGAAAGCAATGGGGCCATGAATTAGTGGTGTACTTCCTATTACAGAGAATCATCAGAAATTTAATTTTTATAAGTTGTACCTATTCCAATGAAAATTGGTCATATTTGATGTCAGTAATCATGTTTAATCAACTTTTTGGATGAACAATTCTGTTTATGGGAAATTTCAGCTCTTAAATTGACACAATAAGGTACTTTAGCCTTTTATGGTCATACAACATGCATGCAGTTAAGACTTGACTCCAAATTCTTATTTTGCATTATTTGGGATTGAAATCAACAAAAACATGTATATTATGACTTGTTTATGGTAAAAAAAGTAGCTCCTGGTCAAATAATCCTATGATTTTTCAAGTTTTATTGGTTTTCTTATGGTAACCTTTTACAATCTAGGCAATTGGTATATACTCATATAAGAATTCAAAATCTCACTGTACATGCAATTTTGAACCATTTTAGCAAGTTATCCAGCTGAGGGATGTATAAATTGCTCTTAATAATCTATGTTGTACCACAGAAGTATGGTTTATACCAAAATGTCCCTTTTCAATTTGAAGAAAAAGGGGGGACAATATTCTTAATTATGTCTTAGGTCTGGACTAATATATTTTTATTAAATGAACAACCTCTGATAAAAATATGACTATTGGTAAGCACATTGCTTTCCTAGTAGAAATTAACAATTAGAAGCATGATATTGAGAATAACAAAATCATATTGGCCATTGGTAATATCCATATGCAGTTTTCTTTGCATAACCCATATGTTACTAGTAGTCCAATTTGAGCTTTAAATCAATAAAATAGTGTTTGGACTAAAGATTTATATGTTTTTTATTGCTTGAAATAGATCATAGAATGAAATAAAGTAATGCTGAAGTCAATACAGCAAGTTTGGTTCTGTTATAGGTGTAACACCACTAATTCGGGCCCGCCAGAAAGCACATACCAGAAAGTAGTACATATTTAACACAAAATAGTTCCTACGCATGGGTGTAACTTTCAAAATATGTAGAATATTTAGGTAATTTTGGTATCAAATGAAAGCTGAATGACTGGTGATCATTGTAGAACACTGTTTGACTTATAATTTTGAAAAATAAAAAATTGCATGAAATTTAAAAAGAGGGTACATTTTGCCTGTTTGTCAGATCTGAAGTACCTGTTTTGGTATATCTGAAGTTCGGGAACCAGTTCTTTCTTATATGCCATTAAAGGTATGTTGATTTTTCAGTACAAGGCACCATAAAGTGTTGCTTTGACATGCAATGATTGTCACTTTATTTGAACTTGAAACAAAAGAGCTGTGCTTGCTTGAAATTGGGAATTTAACATAGAAAGCAATGGGGCCATGAATTAGTGGTGTACTTCCTATTACAGAGAATCATCAGAAATTTAATTTTATAAGTTGTACCTATTCCAATGAAAATTGGTCATATTTGATGTCAGTAATCATGTTTAATCAACTTTTTGGATGAACAATTCTGTTTATGGAAATTTCAGCTCTTAAATTGACACAATAAGGTACTTTAGCCTTTTATGGTCATACAACATGCATGCAGTTAAGACTTGACTCAAATTCTTATTTTGCATTATTTGGGATTGAAATCAACAAAAACATGTATATTATGACTTGTTTATGGTAAAAAGTAGCTCCTGGTCAAATAATCCTATGATTTTTCAAGTTTTATTGGTTTTCTTATGGTAACCTTTACAATCTAGGCAATTGGTATATACTCATATAAGAATTCAAAAATCTCACTGTACATGCAATTTTGAACCATTTTAGCAAGTTATCCAGCTGAGGGATGTATAAATTGCTCTTAATAATCTATGTTGTACCACAGAAGTATGGTTTATACCAAAAATGTCCCTTTTCCAATTTGAAGAAAAAAAGGGGGGGGGACAATATTCTTAATTATGTCTTAGGTCTGGACTAATATATTTTTCTTAAATGAACAACCTCTGATAAAAATATGACTATTGGTAAGCACATTGCTTTCCTAGTAGAAATTAACAATTAGAAGCATGATATTGAGAATAACAAAATCATATTGGCCATTGGTAATATCCATATGCAGTTTTCTTTGCATAACCCATATGTGACTAGTAGTCCAATTTGAGCTTTAAATCAATAAAATAGTGTTTGGACTAAAGATTTATATGTTTTTTATTGCTTGAAATAGATCATAGAATGAAATAAAGTAATGCTGAAGTCAATACAGCAAGTTTGGTTCTGTTATAGGTGTAACACCACTAATTCGGGCCCGGCCAGAAAGCACATACCAGAAAGTAGTACATATTTAACACAAAATAGTTCCTACGCATGGGTGTAACTTTCAAAATATGTAGAATATTTAGGTAATTTTGGTATCAAATGAAAGCTGAATGACTGGTGATCATTGTAGAACACTGTTTGACTTATAATTTTGAAAAATAAAAGAATTGCATGAAATTTAAAAAAGAGGGTACATTTTGCCTGTTTGTCAGATCTGAAGTACCTGTTTTGGTATATCTGAAGTTCCGGGAACCAGTTCTTTCTTATATGCCATTAAAGGTATGTTGATTTTTTCAGTACAAGGCACCATAAAGTGTTGCTTTGACATGCAATGATTGTCACTTTATTTGAACTTGAAACAAAAGAGCTGTGCTTGCTTGAAATTGGGGAATTTAACATAGAAAGCAATGGGGCCATGAATTAGTGGTGTACTTCCTATTACAGAGAATCATCAGAAATTTAATTTTTATAAGTTGTACCTATTCCAATGAAAATTGGTCATATTTGATGTCAGTAATCATGTTTAATCAACTTTTTGGATGAACAATTCTGTTTATGGGAAATTTCAGCTCTTAAATTGACACAATAAGGTACTTTAGCCTTTTATGGTCATACAACATGCATGCAGTTAAGACTTGACTCCAAATTCTTATTTTGCATTATTTGGGATTGAAATCAACAAAACATGTATATTATGACTTGTTTATGGTAAAAAAGTAGCTCCTGGTCAAATAATCCTATGATTTTTCAAGTTTTATTGGTTTTCTTATGGTAACCTTTACAATCTAGGCAATTGGTATATACTCATATAAAATTCAAAAATCTCACTGTACATGCAATTTTGAACCATTTTAGCAAGTTATCCAGCTGAGGGATGTATAAATTGCTCTTAATAATCTATGTTGTACCACAGAAGTATGGTTTATACCAAAATGTCCCTTTTCAATTTGAAGAAAAAGGGGGACAATATTCTTAATTATGTCTTAGGTCTGGACTAATATATTTTTATTAAATGAACAACCTCTGATAAAAATATGACTATTGGTAAGCACATTGCTTTCCTAGTAGAAATTAACAATTAGAAGCATGATATTGAGAATAACAAAATCATATTGGCCATTGGTAATATCCATATGCAGTTTTCTTTGCATAACCCATATGTTACTAGTAGTCAATTTGAGCTTTAAATCAATAAAATAGTGTTTGGACTAAAGATTTATATGTTTTTTATTGCTTGAAATAGATCATAGAATGAAATAAAGTAATGCTGAAGTCAATACAGCAAGTTTGGTTCTGTTATAGGTGTAACACCACTAATTCGGGCCCGGCCAGAAAGCACATACCAGAAAGTAGTACATATTTAACACAAAATAGTTCCTACGCATGGGTGTAACTTTCAAAATATGTAGAATATTTAGGTAATTTTGGTATCAAATGAAAGCTGAATGACTGGTGATCATTGTAAAACACTGTTTGACTTATAATTTTGAAAAATAAAAGAATTGCATGAAATTTAAAAAAGAGGGTACATTTTGCCTGTTTGTCAGATCTGAAGTACCTGTTTTGGTATATCTGAAGTTCCGGGAACCAGTTCTTTCTTATATGCCATTAAAGGTATGTTGATTTTTTCAGTACAAGGCACCATAAAGTGTTGCTTTGACATGCAATGATTGTCACTTTATTTGAACTTGAAACAAAAGAGCTGTGCTTGCTTGAAATTGGGGAATTTAACTTAGAAAGCAATGGGGCCATGAATTAGTGGTGTACTTCCTATTACAGAGAATCATCAGAAATTTAATTTTTATAAGTTGTACCTATTCCAATGAAAATTGGTCATATTTGATGTCAGTTATCATGTTTAATCAATTTTTTTGGATGAACAATTCTGTTTATGGGAAATTTCAGCTCTTAAATTGACACAATAAGGTACTTTAGCCTTTTATGGTCATACAACATGCATGCAGTTAAGACTTGACTCAAATTCTTATTTTTGCATTATTTGGGATTGAAATCAACAAAACATGTATATTATGACTTGTTTATGGTAAAAAGTAGCTCCTGGTCAAATAATCCTATGATTTTTCAAGTTTTATTGGTTTTCTTATGGTAACCTTTTACAATCTAGGCAATTGGTATATACTCATATAAGAATTCAAAAATCTCACTGTACATGCAATTTTGAACCATTTTAGCAAGTTATCCAGCTGAGGGATGTATAAATTGCTCTTAATAATCTATGTTGTACCACAGAAGTATGGTTTATACCAAAAATGTCCCTTTTCCAATTTGAAGAAAAAGGGGGGACAATATTCTTAATTATGTCTTAGGTCTGGACTAATATATTTTTATTAAATGAACAACCTCTGATAAAAATATGACTATTGGTAAGCACATTGCTTTCCTAGTAGAAATTAACAATTAGAAGCATGATATTGAGAATAACAAAATCATATTGGCCATTGGTAATATCCATATGCAGTTTTCTTTGCATAACCCATATGTTACTAGTAGTCAATTTGAGCTTTAAATCAATAAAATAGTGTTTGGACTAAAGATTTATATGTTTTTTATTGCTTGAAATAGATCATAGAATGAAATAAAGTAATGCTGAAGTCAATACAGCAAGTTTGGTTCTGTTATAGGTGTAACACCACTAATTCGGGCCCGGCCAGAAAGCACATACCAGAAAGTAGTACATATTTAACACAAAATAGTTCCTACGCATGGGTGTAACTTTCAAAATATGTAGAATATTTAGGTAATTTTGGTATCAAATGAAAGCTGAATGACTGGTGATCATTGTAGAACACTGTTTGACTTATAATTTTGAAAAATAAAAGAATTGCATGAAATTTAAAAAAGAGGGTACATTTTGCCTGTTTGTCAGATCTGAAGTACCTGTTTTGGTATATCTGAAGTTCCGGGAACCAGTTCTTTCTTATATGCCATTAAAGGTATGTTGATTTTTTCAGTACAAGGCACCATAAAGTGTTGCTTTGACATGCAATGATTGTCACTTTATTTGAACTTGAAACAAAAGAGCTGTGCTTGCTTGAAATTGGGGAATTTAACATAGAAAGCAATGGGGCCATGAATTAGTGGTGTACTTCCTATTACAGAGAATCATCAGAAATTTAATTTTTATAAGTTGTACCTATTCCAATGAAAATTGGTCATATTTGATGTCAGTAATCATGTTTAATCAACTTTTTGGATGAACAATTCTGTTTATGGGAAATTTCAGCTCTTAAATTGACACAATAAGGTACTTTAGCCTTTTATGGTCATACAACATGCATGCAGTTAAGACTTGACTCCAAATTCTTATTTTTGCATTATTTGGGATTGAAATCAACAAAAACATGTATATTATGACTTGTTTATGGTAAAAAAAGTAGCTCCTGGTCAAATAATCCTATGATTTTTCAAGTTTTATTGGTTTTCTTATGGTAACCTTTTACAATCTAGGCAATTGGTATATACTCATATAAGAATTCAAAAATCTCACTGTACATGCAATTTTGAACCATTTTAGCAAGTTATCCAGCTGAGGGATGTATAAATTGCTCTTAATAATCTATGTTGTACCACAGAAGTATGGTTTATACCAAAAATGTCCCTTTTCCAATTTGAAGAAAAAGGGGGGACAATATTCTTAATTATGTCTTAGGTCTGGACTAATATATTTTTATTAAATGAACAACCTCTGATAAAAATATGACTATTGGTAAGCACATTGCTTTCCTAGTAGAAATTAACAATTAGAAGCATGATATTGAGAATAACAAAATCATATTGGCCATTGGTAATATCCATATGCAGTTTTCTTTGCATAACCCATATGTTACTAGTAGTCAATTTGAGCTTTAAATCAATAAAATAGTGTTTGGACTAAAGATTTATATGTTTTTATTGCTTGAAATAGATCATAGAATGAAATAAAGTAATGCTGAAGTCAATACAGCAAGTTTGGTTCTGTTATAGGTGTAACACCACTAATTGGGCCCGCCAGAAAGCACATACCAGAAAGTAGTACATATTTAACACAAAATAGTTCCTACGCATGGGTGTAACTTTCAAAATATGTAGAATATTTAGGTAATTTTGGTATCAAATGAAAGCTGAATGACTGGTGATCATTGTAGAACACTGTTTGACTTATAATTTTGAAAAATAAAAGAATTGCATGAAATTTAAAAAGGGTACATTTGCCTGTTTGTCAGATCTGAAGTACCTGTTTTGGTATATCTGAAGTTCGGGAACCAGTTCTTTCTTATATGCCATTAAAGGTATGTTGATTTTTTCAGTACAAGGCACCATAAAGTGTTGCTTTGACATGCAATGATTGTCACTTTATTTGAACTTGAAACAAAAGAGCTGTGCTTGCTTGAAATTGGGGAATTTAACATAGAAAGCAATGGGGCCATGAATTAGTGGTGTACTTCCTATTACAGAGAATCATCAGAAATTTAATTTTTATAAGTTGTACCTATTCCAATGAAAATTGGTCATATTTGATGTCAGTAATCATGTTTAATCAACTTTTTTGGATGAACAATTCTGTTTATGGGAAATTTCAGCTCTTAAATTGACACAATAAGGTACTTTAGCCTTTTATGGTCATACAACATGCATGCAGTTAAGACTTGACTCCAAATTCTTATTTTTGCATTATTTGGGATTGAAATCAACAAAAACATGTATATTATGACTTGTTTATGGTAAAAAAAGTAGCTCCTGGTCAAATAATCCTATGATTTTTCAAGTTTTATTGGTTTTCTTATGGTAACCTTTTACAATCTAGGCAATTGGTATATACTCATATAAGAATTCAAAAATCTCACTGTACATGCAATTTTGAACCATTTTAGCAAGTTATCCAGCTGAGGGATGTATAAATTGCTCTTAATAATCTATGTTGTACCACAGAAGTATGGTTTATACCAAAAATGTCCCTTTTCCAATTTGAAGAAAAAGGGGGGACAATATTCTTAATTATGTCTTAGGTCTGGACTAATATATTTTATTAAATGAACAACCTCTGATAAAAATATGACTATTGGTAAGCACATTGCTTTCCTAGTAGAAATTAACAATTAGAAGCATGATATTGAGAATAACAAAATCATATTGGCCATTGGTAATATCCATATGCAGTTTTCTTTGCATAACCCATATGTTACTAGTAGTCCAATTTGAGCTTTAAATCAATAAAATAGTGTTTGGACTAAAGATTTATATGTTTTTTATTGCTTGAAATAGATCATAGAATGAAATAAAGTAATGCTGAAGTCAATACAGCAAGTTTGGTTCTGTTATAGGTGTAACACCACTAATTCGGGCCCGCCAGAAAGCACATACCAGAAAGTAGTACATATTTAACACAAAATAGTTCCTACGCATGGGTGTAACTTTCAAAATATGTAGAATATTTAGGTAATTTTGGTATCAAATGAAAGCTGAATGACTGGTGATCATTGTAGAACACTGTTTGACTTATAATTTTGAAAAATAAAAGAATTGCATGAAATTTAAAAAAGAGGGTACATTTTGCCTGTTTGTCAGATCTGAAGTACCTGTTTTGGTATATCTGAAGTTCCGGGAACCAGTTCTTTCTTATATGCCATTAAAGGTATGTTGATTTTTTCAGTACAAGGCACCATAAAGTGTTGCTTTGACATGCAATGATTGTCACTTTATTTGAACTTGAAACAAAAGAGCTGTGCTTGCTTGAAATTGGGGAATTTAACATAGAAAGCAATGGGGCCATGAATTAGTGGTGTACTTCCTATTACAGAGAATCATCAGAAATTTAATTTTTATAAGTTGTACCTATTCCAATGAAAATTGGTCATATTTGATGTCAGTAATCATGTTTAATCAACTTTTTGGATGAACAATTCTGTTTATGGGAAATTTCAGCTCTTAAATTGACACAATAAGGTACTTTAGCCTTTTATGGTCATACAACATGCATGCAGTTAAGACTTGACTCAAATTCTTATTTTGCATTATTTGGGATTGAAATCAACAAAAACATGTATATTATGACTTGTTTATGGTAAAAAGTAGCTCCTGGTCAAATAATCCTATGATTTTTCAAGTTTTATTGGTTTTCTTATGGTAACCTTTACAATCTAGGCAATTGGTATATACTCATATAAAATTCAAAATCTCACTGTACATGCAATTTTGAACCATTTTAGCAAGTTATCCAGCTGAGGGATGTATAAATTGCTCTTAATAATCTATGTTGTACCACAGAAGTATGGTTTATACCAAAATGTCCCTTTTCAATTTGAAGAAAAAGGGGGGACAATATTCTTAATTATGTCTTAGGTCTGGACTAATATATTTTTATTAAATGAACAACCTCTGATAAAAATATGACTATTGGTAAGCACATTGCTTTCCTAGTAGAAATTAACAATTAGAAGCATGATATTGAGAATAACAAAATCATATTGGCCATTGGTAATATCCATATGCAGTTTTCTTTGCATAACCCATATGTTACTAGTAGTCCAATTTGAGCTTTAAATCAATAAAATAGTGTTTGGACTAAAGATTTATATGTTTTTTATTGCTTGAAATAGATCATAGAATGAAATAAAGTAATGCTGAAGTCAATACAGCAAGTTTGGTTCTGTTATAGGTGTAACACCACTAATTCGGGCCCGGCCAGAAAGCACATACCAGAAAGTAGTACATATTTAACACAAAATAGTTCCTACGCATGGGTGTAACTTTCAAAATATGTAGAATATTTAGGTAATTTTGGTATCAAATGAAAGCTGAATGACTGGTGATCATTGTAGAACACTGTTTGACTTATAATTTTGAAAAATAAAAGAATTGCATGAAATTTAAAAAGAGGTACATTTGCCTGTTTGTCAGATCTGAAGTACCTGTTTTGGTATATCTGAAGTTCCGGGAACCAGTTCTTTCTTATATGCCATTAAAGGTATGTTGATTTTTTCAGTACAAGACACCATAAAGTGTTGCTTTGACATGCAATGATTGTCACTTTATTTGAACTTGAAACAAAAGAGCTGTGCTTGCTTGAAATTGGGGAATTTAACATAGAAAGCAATGGGGCCATGAATTAGTGGTGTACTTCCTCTACGTAATGCTTTTATCGGTATTCCCCAGACATGCGTGAGATCCATATATGTGTACCTCCCGACGGGTGTACAATAATCCCGGTTTCAGGGGTTTCCTCCCGTCCCCCGGTTGAAGAGAAAATAAATACCGTGCTTAAAATATTTCATGAATGAACATTTTTCGACGCTATTTTTACTACGATTATTACAAATGTTTATTAAAAACGTAAAAGCCCGAGTGTATCGAAAGTAACCTGGTATCTCATCTCGGCCCATAACAGACTCGGACTATAACAAACTCGACCTATTACAAAATCGGACTATAACAAAATTGGTATATACTATTTGTTATTAAGTCTCCCAAACAAAGGTTGGAGACTTATTGTTTTTGCTCAGTTCTTATTATTTTTCTTCTTGTGGTCTATTTATGGGTATTTTGAGGGGCCTACAGAAGGAAGGGATTTACTAAAGAACCCTATGGGATTTTATTATTTTTAATTTTCAAATGACTATAACTTGAGAACAGTAAGTGATAGACACACGCGGTCTTCAGTAATGATCACAGGACAATAAAACAAATCAAATAAAATATAGATTGAGTCCCTGGGGTCACACCCCCTCTTCAATTTGAGAATGGGCTTTTATCTTGTAAACCATATGCAACTATTCCAGTCTGAATTACGTTCGATAACTCTGCATGAAACTGGTTTAATTATGATTATGTAAAATTTACTGGTTACCCGTGTGATGATTTAGAAAATTGAAAAATATAGATATTTCACCTCGGTTAACATCCATTCGAGGTTTTCTTTTATTAATATAAAATAATATCACAAAATAATATCATAAAATAATACCATAAAATAATATCATTAAAAACTAATCTACATAGGTCTTGTCAAAACTAACATCGTGATTAGGTGCCATGTTTGTTTTATTTGATCACGTTGATGACTTGTTATCTCCTTAATCTAGCTATGTCCTTGGTTATTATTAGAGTGACAATAACGTGTCATATTTAATTGCAATATAAACAGTAAATTATTTGCATGGGCAAAATTTGTGTCGAACATCGTCTACGTTTGAAAATTATTTGGTCGCCATTTTTTTACGTAACGTCGAAATTTTATCAAAAACAAACAGCATGTATCCACTTTATCAAAAGGAAACAATGTCTGATTCTATGCTGCTTTAAGGTAAGACAATGACTGAAAACGCATGCATCCAACAGTTATTTGATTTTCATCGTAAAAATCTTACAAAATATATTTTCACATGTCGGCCTATGCTGTCAATGTAAACAGTGCATGGTTGATGCATATAAATCTTTATTTTGAGTGCGAGAGACTGTTTCTAATAAATATACTGAAGTAAAGGTAAAATAAGAAATTTCTTAAAAACAATAAGATACACTTTAATAAATATTTCAAATATTACTTTTTAATTAATAACTAAATGAATACATGTCGTGTCGTTGCATGTTTTCTTCCGACAGCGGCCGCCATTTTCAAAATATTGCTGACGAATGCCAAAATGTCAACTTTTCAATCTAATTTTGAAGCAAAAAGTTCGTTACCTAAACTGATTTTGTTTTCGATTTCATTTAAATGAATGTGTTGTCGATCTTTATAGGGGTTGGAAAGATATTATTAACAATAAATAAGTTGAGAAAAAAGTAAAATCACAAAAATACTGAACTCCGAGGAAAATTCAAAAAGGAAAGTCCCTAATCAAATGGCAAAATCAAAAGCTCAAACACATCGAACGAATGGATAACAACTCATATTCCTGACTTGGTACAGGCATTTTCTTATGTAGAAAATGGTGGATTGAACGTGGTTTTATAGCAGAATTTATTGGCAGAATAGTCAACCAGTTGACGGTGGCCGCTTACCGGAAGAAGATAGCTAGCTAAACCTCTCACTTGTATGACAGTCGCATCAAATTACTTTATATTGACAACGATGCAAGTATAAAACATACAGACACAATAGGTAAAAATGTCAAAAATAGGAGTACAAGAGTCAACATTGTGTTATCATCTTTAATAATAACTATAAAAACAAACAAATGAAACGATGAAGCACAAAAAGGCATACATCAAATTTAACATCCTCATTTTGCTTCATTATTATACGATTATATTTATCTATGTAAAATCCACCCATAAAGGATGGAAGGTTTTAAGTACTGGCGTAACATCGCGCGTTTGAAATTCGCACAGGTAGACATAAAATAATTTTGTCGTTCAAAGTATGACGGGATACATAAGTAAAGAGTCACGTAAAATGGATATCACAAAAAACAGACTTAACAGTAAAAGTAATATTAATAAATAAAATAATATTGTGGTTCAAAGTATGACGGAATACATAAGTACAGAGTCACGTCAAATGTATATCACATAAAACAGACTTAACAAATATTAATAAATAAAATAATTTTGTCGTTCAAAGTATGATGGGATGCATAAGTACAGAGTTACGTCAAATGGATATCTAAAAAAACAGACTTAACAGTACAAGTAATATTAATAAAGACAAATAAAAGAATACTATAACACGTTATTAAGATGATAAACAACGTCAGTACGCAGAATCTATACTTCAAGACCATCGTGTATTATTTGTGAAGTTGATACGGAATATTTATCAACAAGGTCTTGGTACCTTCCGATGAACTTTTTTAGAAAAAGGACGAGACGTTCTTTGACATACCCCTGGTTCATCAACTTTCTGCTCAGACATTGGTGACGTTTTACAAAGTCTGAGTAGGAACTGCAAGCTCTTGAATACCGAATAAGTTGGGAAATGTATATCCCATATGCAGGTGAAGTTGGTATATTGCTACTAAGGTGGGGGGAAATTGATAATTTCAAAATTAAAATCGTCTCGTTTGTCATAGATTCTGGTATTGAGATGACTGTGTATGTCAACATCGAGGTATAAGTCTAAAAATGAGGCGGAGGAAGCCGTGTCTGTTGTTTCTTTAATTTCTAGTTCTGGTGGATATATTAATGGAACCCAATCAGAAAAGTTCGGATTGTTAATGGAAAGAACATCATCAATATATCTGAAAAAATTGATTATATAAGAAGGTTCCACTGCAATTTTATCGAGTTTTAACGAAGAAGTCAACGGAGGCTTTGTGGTTATGTCACCTCAATTTTCAAACTTAATATGAAGCACGAAATCATATTTCTGAACTGAAACTTAAATAAAATTGAGAATGGAAATGGGGAATGTGTCAAAGAGACAACAACCCGACCACAGAACAGACAACAACAGAAGGTCACCAATAGGTCTTCAATACAGCGAGAAATTCCCGCACCCGGAGGCGTCCTTAAGCTGGCCCCTAAACAAATATATATACTAGTTCAGTGATAATGGACGTCATACTAAACTCCAAATTATACACAAGAAACTAAAAGTAAAAATAATACAAGACTAACAAAGGCCAGAGGCTCCTGACTTTGGACAGGCGCAAAAATGCGGCGGGGTTAAACATGTTTATGAGATCTCAACCCTCCCCCTATACCTCTAGCCAATGTAGAAAAGTAAACGCATAACAATACGCACATTAAAAGTCAGTTAAAGAGAAGTCCGAGTCCGATGTCAGAAGATGTAACAAAGAAAATAAACAAAATGACAATAATACATAAATAACAACAGACTACTAGCAGTTAACTGACATGCCAGCTCCAGACCTCAATTGAACTGATTGAAAGATTATGTCTTCATCATATGAATATCAGGCACAATCCCTCCCGTTAGGGTTTAGAATCATACCATCATAAAATATATGAGAAGAGCATAACCCGTGTCATGCCAACAACTGGTTTTAAATAAATGTGTTTAGTTCCGATGCAAAGACCCTATAAGTGAATCAATATTAAAGCCAAAATATGCAATCTTTAATGACCTGACAACAGTATCGTAACTATATCCCTTCTTAATAAGTCTATTTAAAGGTTTTGTTAGCTTCTGAGGTGAATACTGACATTTTAGTGCTTTATAATGAATATTACCATAAAAGATTGGATGTGAAATACCTGAACGTATAAGAAGTCTGCATGTTGAGCTATATTTACGAATGATGTCCTTGTACCGATGATAAAATTTAGTAAATGTTTTGACTAGTTTGTGATATCGAAAACCCTGGTGTAATAATTTTCAGTAATACATAAATTTCTTTCGTTAAAATCTGAAACGTTGTTACATACACGAGCGAATCGTACAAGTTGAGATATATAAACACCGTAAGATGGTGACAAGGAACGTCACCATCTAAAATGGATAATTAACGATAGGAAATGAAAAATCATCTCTTTTATCATAAATTTTTGTATTAAGCTTTCCGTTAATGATATGGATATCAAGATCGAGGAAAGGGCAGTGGTCATTGTTAGTATTAGCTTTATTTAAAGTAAGTTCAACAGGATAAATTTCTTTAGTATACATACTGAAGTCGTCATTATTGAGAGCCAATATATCATCCAAATATCTAAAAGTATTATTAAATTTTGTATCAGATGTTGTTTCGATGGGTCTTTGCTGATTTTAGTCATAAATTGTAACTCATAGCAATACAAAACAGGTCCGCAATAAGTGGTGCACAGTTAGTCCCCATTGGAATTCCGATAACCTGACGATATACGGAATCTCCAAAGCGAACAAAAATATTATCTAGTAAAAATTCAAGGGCAGATATAGTATCAAAGCATGTCCAATTGACATATTTCTTTTGTTTATTGCTACTAAAAAATGACCTAAAAGAGTTAGAACATATGTATTCACATTCTGACTTTTAAATGCCCATTTAATTAGGTGTGTGAATTTTTCTTAATGAGAATGTGAGGCAATGTGGTATACAGGGTAGAAAAATCAAAACTTTGAACAGATTCAAAATCACCAATATAAGCATGCAATTTATCAAGTACTTCCAACGAGTTTTTGACACTCCAAAAGTAATTAATTCCACTATTTTCAAAGGCCTTATTTGAACAATTTATTATCAGGTTTTTGATTGTACCAAGTGAACTGGTAAGAAGAATAGACAATTTAGTAGTGGAACAATGGCTTGAAGACGAAATAAATCTATATTTGTAAGGTGTTTTATGTAGCTTCGGAAGCCAGTACATAGTTGGGACTTTCATTGTATTTGGTTCTGCTTGTAAAGAGGTAGCTAAAAGTTTATGTTTGTTACAGATGTCGTTTTCTGAAAATGGAGTCAGTTGGAATGTTGGTGAATTGGTGATTTCTTTTTTCAGAACCTCAATGTAAAATTTACGTCAAACAATAATGATATTATTAGCAGCTTTATCGGCCGGGACAAAACAAATTCCTTGGCTAGTTCTTTAAGTTTATGTTTGATACGAGAAATAGGTTTATTATGGTTGTTGTTAAGAGTAAAATGTTCTTTAAAATGTTGAATACGTATATCAACTATGTTCATTACTGAATTAAAAAGAGTCCAAAGATTTTTGTCAGCTTTTTCCCGTTTTATCCATTTTAAACAGTAAGTATGGAGTGAGTCGTGGATGATATTACGACACTCATTCCAATTAATGATTGACGGGGGACGATATTTAGGTCCTTTACTGAGGAATGATTTTAACTCTCGGTCTTGAACGATGTTAAGATCTCCTGTTATAACATGGGAAATGGGTCCATAAATGTATTCGGAATTACTACAATTACATGAAGTAGGTGTATTTTCACTGATATTAACATCTTTACACAATTGGCTATAATTAAACACATATTTCCGGGTAGATTTCTTGTAAATATAACAAATAAGAGGGAGCTCAGTATTATCAAAATACCCAGGAATTTGTTCTTTAACAGAATGGTCGTTAAAAATACCGGCAATATTTACAAAATCAAAACCTTTATTGACATACTTTATTTTAATAAAATGTTTTTTATGATCTTCAGGGCGATCAATTTTGGGAAACAGTTTAGAATAACAATATGCCATTATAATTTGAACGATTTCATGCTTAGGACTGCTATATGAAATTGTGTTGCAATCCTCTAAAATTTCATTTAACTTATTAACCGGTAATGAACAGAGCTTTGTTAACAGATAATGTCTGCCGTTGTTTTTGAAATAGAAATTAGGTCCGAAATATTAGTATGATTGGTCCGAAATTTTCTTTGATTGCGATTTTTCTACGACCATGAGAACGGTTTTACGAACAGTTTTAGAAACTATATCCAAAATGTTAACAGAATCGGTTCTTGATATATTACCAATTCCCATGATATTATCATTAAGACCGAGAGGGTAGACTGTCTGTAATTTTTTAATCCAATTTAATTCAATTATTTTCCGTGATCGTACAAACTTTGAATGAGATTCACCAGGCTGCTTATTTACTACTTCTAAAGGTTGAACTGTTAAATATTTAATAGGATGATTGTGCTTCTTAAGGTGTTGATAAATGATACTTTTGAATTTATTGGGTCTTTTAAAACGATACAGGTGTTCTTGCGTGCGTTTAGATAAAAATCGCCCAGTTTCACCTACGTACTGAATACCGCATCCCGGTTTGTTTCATGTGAGTAAATAAATAATACTGTTTGTTTTTCAAGTTATATCAGTTTCAAAATTTAAAGAAAATGTGCGACCATTAAACGTGGACCTTACCGTATTGTTGGTGGAAAGACGGGGACATGTAAGTCATTTTTTGGCATGACACTTATCGATAGAAGGGTAACCACGATTTTATTGTTAAAATGTAAGCGATGGTAGTATTTTTAGATAAGCGATTTTGAAGATTGAGACGTGTAGATACCCTTTGAACGAGTTTAGTATTTAATATTTTCCATTTCTAAGCTTCATATTTGTTTTTGTTTGTGGATTTAATTAGAAAGGAGCAAAGACTGGCGTCCAGAATATGAACCAGCATACAATCAATTAAATTATGTAAAAATGATAATTCTGTTCGGCTAAAGATGTCAAACGCTATCCGTCATTAATTATCCGAAAAATAAAACAAAAGATAGGGTATATCAGGGTAGCGACTGACGTCTGACTAAATAGTAGAATGGGGCTGAAAATTGAAATACTACTATTTGATAAAACATGTTTAATTGTAAAAATGAAAATACTGTTAAACGCGGGGTTGGAAGGTAAAATACACAATGTAACAAAAAAGTTATGATCGTTTAATCTATGTAACCCGTTCATTTTCATTGATAATCAATCGGCCATTATTGATATACAACGGAATTGTAAAAGTCACGTGATGACCGCGATAGTTGGATATGAGTCGAGATCCCCACACCTAAACCATATTTATTCATGTATGGGATAATAAAACAAATCAAATGAAATATAGCGAGAGTCCCTCTGGGTCACCCCCACCCCCTCCTGTTTGAGAACTTGTAAACGGTCGAGATCCCCACCCCTAAACCATACATATTCTTGTATGGGACAATAAAACAAATTAAATGAAATATAGGGCGAGTCCCTGGGGGTCACCCCACCCCATCCTGTTTTAGAACTTGTAAACGGTCGAGATCCCCACCCCTAAACCATATATATTCTTTAATGGGACAATAAAACAAATCAAATGAAATATAGGGGAAGTTAACGGGGGTCACGCGCACCCCCCCTTCTTTTTGAAAACTTGTAAACGGTCGAGATCCCCACCCCAAAACCATATATATTCTTGTACGGGACAATAAAACAAATCAAATGAAATATAGCGGGAGTCCCTTGGGGTCACCCCCACCCCATCCTATTTGAGAACTTGCAAACGGTCGAGATTCCCACCCCAAAACCATATATATTCTTGTATGGGACAATAAAACAAATTAAATGAAATATAGGGCGAGTCCCTGGGGGTCACCCCACCCCATCCTGTTTTAGAACTTGTAAACGGTCGAGATCCCCACCTCTAAACCATATATATTCTTTAATGGGACAATAAAACAAATCAAATGAAATATAGGGGAAGTTAACGGGGGTCACGCTCACCCCCCTTCTTTTTGAAAACTTGTAAACGGTCGAAATCCCCACCCCAAAACCATATATATTCTTGTACGGGACAATAAAACAAATCAAATGAAATATAGGGGGAGTCCCTTGGGGTCACCCCCACCCCATCCTATTTGAGAACTTGCAAACGGTCGAGATTCCCACCCCAAAACCATATATATTCTTGTACGGGACAATGAAACAAATCAAATGAAATAAAGTGTCCCCTGAGAATCACCCCCCCCCCTTTCCCCTTTTTTGAGAACTTGTAAACGGTCGAGATCCCCACCCCTAAACCATATATATTCCTGTTCATGATTTCAAGATTTGAATGACACAGGGTTAATCCCTAGGCGTCACTTATGCATATCACTTTACTAGACCAAACCAATTTGTACTGGACTTTACCCAATGTCAGGCGACCATGGGAATGACTAATTATGGGAGCTTTGTTTGGGAGACTTTGTAACAGCATCCTGTTACAATTATTTCTTGTATTAAGTAAAAAATTTTAGAAGTCGGAAAAAACCGTTTACCACACAATCTACTAATCGTAGTCCGAGTTTGTTCAATATATAACAATTCAAACAAGAAAACTAACTGCTTAATTAGTAATAATACAATTTACTACAAACAAATATGAAGGACCTTAATCAATAAAAAACACTTAATCACAGGCCCTTTACATGGGATGGGCACAGAAAGAAATTAACAGAGCTTTTTGTATATTTGATTTTTTAAAATCTACAGTTTAAGGTTGCAATAGAAATTATCAAAATTTTACATGAAAAACATATATATGATTTTTTTCACTGAACTAGTACACATTTTTATTTAGGGGCCAGCTGAGGACCACCTCCGATGTGGGATTTTTCTCGCTGCGTTGAAGACCCATTGGTTGCCTTCGGCTGTTATCTGCTCTTTGGCCGGGTTGTTGTCTCTTTGACATATTCCCCATTTCCATTCTCAATTTTATCTGATCATTGCTGATAAGACAATGGTTTAGGGAAAACACCAAAGCTGTGATTAAATACATATTTGAAATAATACACATCTACAACCTATTTGAAGTAATACACATCTACAACCTATTTGAAATAATACACATCTACAACCTATTTGAAATAATACACATCTACCGTTGCAAACTTTCCATAGGTGCTATCCAGCACTTTGATTATGTTACTCTGGTGTAAAACAAGGTGATAATTTATTTCCGACATTATTTTCTGTTTTTATTGATGATCTTGTAGATGAAATCAATGAACTTGGACTTGGTATAAATATTGGAGAATCAAAATTGTCTTTACTTCTATATGCGGACGATATTGTTTTGATGACCGAGAATGAATGTGATATGCAAAAGATGCTTGATAAATTACATGATTGGTGCAAACAATGGAGAGTCTTAATAAATACAGACAAGTCAAAAGTTGTACATTTCAGGGTATCTCGTAAAAAACGGAGTGAATTTCAGTTCACAATCGGAGGAAACATTTTGCAAATTACAGACAAATATAAATACCTTGGAGTTATTTTCAATGAGAAAAAAGACTATACGTCAAACGCTGAAAATTTTTCTTCCGCTGGTGGAAGAACACTCGGAGCTATTATATCGAAGATACACAGTTTAACAGAATTTGGCATAAAGACTTATGAAAAACTGTATGGTTCGTGTATTGTGCCTATACTCGACTACTGTTCTTCGGTGTGGGGTTATAAAGACTTTAATTGTGTCGACACTGTTCAAACCAAGACCATAAGATACTTTTTAGGAGTTCACAAGTTTGCTCCAAAGCTAGCTATCAACGGAGATGTTGGATGGTTACTTTCAAGATGGTGTAATATGGTAAGGTACTGGAACCGACTGATGGATATGGACAATACTAGACTTTGTGAAAAGGTGTTCCTATGGGACTACGACCTATGTACGAACAATTGGTCATCTAGTGTAAGAACAATAATGTCTTTAGTTGGTATGGATGATAACTTTCAACAAATGCTAAAATGTGATGTTAACAGTGTCAGAAACAATCTTATGGATATATGTGCAACAAAATGGCATACAAATTTATCTAACTTTCCGAAACTGCGTACATATAGAACCTTTAAATCTACATATTCAACAGAATCATATATTAAACTCAATTTAAAACGTAGTGAAAGATCGGTACTGGCACAATTTAGATGTGGTATTCTTCCACTAAGATTGGAAACAGGACGTTTTGTTGGTGAGCCAGAATACCAACGAATTTGCAGAATGTGCAGCTCTGGACACGTTGAAAATGAACTACACTTTCTGGTTGAATGCCAATTTTACAATGGACTACGCAATCAATTATTCTCTGGACTTAGTGAAACCGTATTGAATTTAAATAACAGTGAAAAGTTACATTTATTATTGTCTGAATATCCTCGAAAAACAGCTCGATACTTAGAACAGTCATTAACAAAACGCAGACAACACTTATATTTAAACAATTAACATGTATATAAAATTCCTGATGTCAATCTGAATTAATACAAGTATCTATTTAAAGTGACTTATAGGTCCATTGAGCCGGGTGTAATTTAATTGAAATATTTCAATATTGTACATATTTTTGTTATACACAGTGTCACTATAATAAACATATTTGTATTGTATTGTATTGTATTGGTATGGTTATAAATAAGACAACTATCCACCAGAGTTCAAATGAAGTGGATGCAGGCAATTAAAGGCAATCATATAGTCTTCATTAACGAGAAAAATCCATACCGTATAGTCAGTCGGCTATAAAAGGCCCCGACATGACAAATGTGAAACACTTCAAACGAGAAAAACTAACGGCCTAATTTATAACGAAACAATTTACGAAAAACAAATATGACAGACATAAACCAACGACAATCACTGAACTACGGCTCCAGACTTGGGACAGGCAGCCGCACCGTAAGAATGTGGCGGGGTTAAACATATTTGTGAGCGCCCAACAAGAGCATAGTTTCTTTTTTAAAATAGTTTTAACAAATCAATAAGAGATTTATGATATTACTTTAGAGATATAATTTTTATTTAGGATGTGGAATTTTAAGAGATAGAAAAGACACCGTAAAAAAAGAGTTTGAAGCAGACCCGAGCATGTTTGAATGCAATCAGAAATGCAGCGAGATAGATCATAGATATGACTTCATTGGAATGCAAAAGAATATTTGTTATTGTTTGGATAAGTCACAGTTAAATGTAACGTTTGCAAGCTGTAAAGTCAAAGAATGTGACGATCTTCTATGTTATAATGGAGCAAGTTCCAAACGGGTAGTTTTATATCATTTAAATCGTAAGTAGTACAAACCAGATCAAAACACTGAATATGGCACAGTTGATAGTTCCTAAACGCTCTGTGCCAATAAGAAGTGAAAAGCAAAACACGGCATTCTGAAAACATTACAGTATAAGTTATCATGATTTTTGGTGGATAACATCTTAAATGAATGTGGTAAACTTACAAATACAAAATGGCCACACACGCCAGTGCGGTTTACTTCTACTATTAAATCCAGACTTATAGACCAGTTTGAGATCTATTGTGGTAAGCTGAAAATTCAAAACTCTCCAAGTATTCAAGTCAATCTAATTTATTAATATAAATTCATTTATGTCTATGTGGACAATACACAATTTACATAATTTGTATCAACGACTTCACAGCCTTAACTCATTCGGAAAGAGTATCTATGTCTTCTTTTTCGCGTTTAGCCCATTGCCTGGTATAATCCTTGAATGATATTTGAATCAAACAATCAATTTAAACTAAGTGTATATTATAATAAATAAATTTGGTGTATTTACTGTCTTCTGATTGGTTAAAAGTATTACTTTTATTATCAATGTTGTCAATTTTTATGGCGCATGCCCACTCTGACGTTGTATATTCATACGCCAACATGTGTGTACGTTGTTATTGTTAATATAAATAATATAAAAAGTTCTTTGAGCCTTATTTTTGATAGAAATTTATTTATAATGAATGGCAATAATTTATTTTGAATTTATTGAACCATAAAATTAATTTTTGACTCTTCACATTTTACATAATCCGCTTCGCGGATTATTCAATGTGAAGAGTCAAAATTAATTTTATGGTTCAATAAATTCAAAATAAATAATAGCCATTCATTAATTATTACTCAATCTGTATATTTAGTCAACCAATCAAAACAACAAATAGGCTACGGTGTTCAAATTTATCTGCAAAAAGAAAGGTCGCAAAACTTTCTCTGAACAAATTTTATCCCACCACCTACCCCATAGCTTATATATACGATGTGGGCTTTTTAATTTTATCATTATGATATTTTGCCACTTTGTTGTTAGTTGCCTTTTTGATATGCCACCTTTTGTTAGTGACCTTTTTTGTACGCCGGCTTTTTATCAGGGGAGTTAAATCAGGGGCATTTTAAAAATGTTACACTCTTTAAGATTAACTCCCCAGTTGTTGTAAATAAGTTGAACGTCGTTTTTGATAAATAGCATTTTGACTGGAATCTTTCTTCTTGTTAATAATTTTCTTAAAAAACCGAGCAAGGTATTTCCTGACATTAGTGTTCATGTACTCAGAAATTGAGTCATATATGGTGGTTTCCTGTTTTTTGTATCCTCAGCTTTCAAAAATATTTACAACACTGGTCATGTAAGACATGAATAGAATTTTCAAGGAAGATACAAGTTTGGTACTTGATAATGATTCACAAGTTTTTGTAAATTCATAATTTTAAACTGTGTGTTACTTAAAGTACGAAACCGATTGAAAGAGTAGAAAGAAATTGGTATCTATGCGACAAACCAGCATCTTCAGTTGATCAGTACAAAACAAAGGACATGAACTGGAAATCGTCTCCTTTAATATTTCGAAGGTTGAATAATAAAACAGATTATCTTTATTAAAAGACTGTGTTAATTTACTATGGTCATTAGCGGAAATACAGACATCCTGGTTTATTACATGAATTGGTCAATCTCATTCATATAAATTGTCCACCCTTCCCACAACTATTCTTTTTATATTTTCTATATTCTATATATGTCTAAACTTGCATTTGAGTGTACTTTTTCAGAGTTCGTTCCCATAGTCATTCTATGTTTTAATACTTATTGTTGAATTATTCTCTGTCCCTTTTTTCCATTTGGTTTCTGAGAATATACTGCCCATCGAATACATAAAAAAAATCCATTCGAAAAATATACTGTATTTCAATAAAACACAGTTCGAGTGCATCTTGCTAGCCATCTTTTTAATAGAAATAATACCGCGCTTCCCTTTTGAATGATA
Organism: Mytilus coruscus; assembly: GCA_017311375.1. Lineage (NCBI taxonomy): Eukaryota > Metazoa > Mollusca > Bivalvia > Mytilida > Mytilidae > Mytilus > Mytilus coruscus. Next base: position 16,689,055 of record CM029595.1, read on the forward strand.
TACATGGAAATAGCAGATCGAGTGTTCATCAAGAGATCCTTGTCAACAGATGACTGTTTTCCATACTCTAAAGCTGGTGCTACTTATTCAAATTTATCTTTTTTGAAGAAGAGCATCAGCAATGGCGATGTTTCTTTTTTTAATTTGTTTTTTTTTTGCCACGTTGGTGTAGGAATTTTGTATCAATTCCGCAACTGAAAAGAAACAAATAAACGACTTTATCGCTATTTTGTGCATTTTTCCTTTGATCTTTTTTTGTGATAATTTTCATATCATGCTACTCGCTTGAGATGGAAAATTATCGCTAGAAACTATGCAGGCACGTGGCGTTGCTAATGAAATTGACATGAAAGTGACAACGTCGTCATAGGTAAAATAGCGATAAACAGATTATCATTGGTCATCTCAACTCGATTGCATTTCTCGCTTTCGCCGTCCCGGCTCAAGCGAGAAAATCAATCTCGTTGAGATGATCAACGATAATCTATAAATATAGCTACTTAATCATGATATTAAATAAGTTTTCGTAATTGGTGTTAGAAACGACTGCATATTTGTTTCACAAAATAGGTTTTACCATGGTAGATTTGTAAAATTTCCGAAAATATGTTTAATATAGCCAGTATTACAGTTGAATGAACATAGAAACTAGGGGATAAGGGCTTATTCTCTATAGATGTATATAGATTTTATTGATAATGAATTCAATAATTCTTCGGCGAATTAACAAAAATACACGATGCACTAGCAAAATTATAAAGTGTTCTGAGCTTATAATTTTTTCAAGAATTTCAAAAACAATATTGAGTTTCAATTCTTATTTTCTTGATATTATATAAAATTACTGATGTTTGATATGCAATGACTTCCATTTTGATTAAATTTAATTGGATTTTTGCACGAATGTTCAATTTTGTTGATTGATGAACCTTAAATTATAAAATACGTTATTTAAAAACGTTTAACTTATTGTTTGTTCTAAAGAATGTCAACAATGTTGTGTCTTAATGTTAACAATTCGATTTTTTAAGCACAGTTTGGTCTCTGTTGCTACTTTCTTTTATATTTTGCAGGTCCGTTTTCTGGAAACGACAGTCAAGTTGGACAGTGTGGTGTATTTAATTATAACAACACAATTTCATTTGGCAGTAGAAAATGTTCCGATAATAGTCATCCAGCTTGTTGTACGTATATGAACGATTTCATTAAATTTGTATTTAGTGTTCCTTAAAGTTTTATAGAAACGCATATTAAATAATATTACCCACTCTAATTTACAGAAAACTTTGAAAGGATTAGTGTGTTCGTAATTGGACACATCTTATAAGGAACACTCAGATAATGAAAATTACCTCCCTAGTTTCATGATATTTCCTTTATGTCACTAGTATTTGAATGTTTGCCGCTCGATGCAATAAAGGAGGAGGTTTGATAAGAGACATGATATCTAACCCTGAAATATCAAAACAATGCTATAATTATCCAAGTCAAACTTTTGCTAATTACATTGGTAAATGAATGAGATGATAACATGTAGACACTTTTGTACAGTAATGTCAATTGTAATGAAACGAGTTCATTATGTTAAGATCTATACCTACATAAGCATATGAACTATGTTAACTAATTTTGTCTAGTTTCGTAATAAACCAGTTTCGTAATATCCAGATGCACGTAGGAACTCTGCGAGTGTGATTAAAGGACACAAAACAAAATCTACATGGAGTGAAAGTATGAAATTCTGTCAGGAGTCATCACCTAGCTCTGTTGAAAATTTCGGATCAGCTAAATACTCTAGTATGCCACATGGAACTTACTGGACCACCTCCTTCAGAGCAGCAAAATTTATTTCTGTTCAAGATAAGTACACTTTACTTAATTTTCGTGTTTAAACTAATTTAAATTGAAAAAGACTGACTGATCTTCTTTATTCTCTGAAAAGGAAAGTAAATATAGAAATGAACGAATCAATTCAAAAGTTAAATTTTGCCAGCATTACATACAATTGCTTGAGGTGTATATTAGTCTTGTGTTTTTTTAAGTTATGGCGTATTTATTCTTGGGATAACCTCTCTGATATGTGCTTCATCATTCTCTCAATTTAAGGCCAGTTTGTGTACTAAATTTTAATAAGACGCACACCTTCTATTCTTGGTCCCCATTACTTTCTGCTTTAAATTTTCACTTTCAAACATTTATGGGGGTCAATATACCGTTATTTACACATCAGACCGTACTGGTTACCGCAACTACCAGGTACTTCATATCTAAAACAAATAGGCAATTTATGCCCTCAATTTTAAAATTCATTCATACATTTTATATTATACAAAATTATCAGTCAAAACGTGTTCTACAAGGATCACCAGTATTTCACCTTTCTTTTGATGGCTAAATATGCTTAGGAACTATATTGTTTTAAATATGTTTGAATACTACTTTCTGGTAAGTTCCTTTTGACTGGGCCCGAGTTAATGGTGTTGCATCTGACATAGTCTACACGTTTTATTTGCCCTATACATACGTTATTTCCTGCCAAGTTATTTAAAATCCCCTTTAGTTTGTATTATTTTTTCATGCTTCAGTGTGATTGTCGGGCTAAATTACGACAGTACATGCTTGATTTCTTTGCCAGATTTATTTTATTGATATTACTCTATGAATTTGTTCTTCAATTCACAGTTGTGGCGTGAACGTCAGTTTGCAAAGAATTCCGCTCAAACCGGTGCTAGAGGCCGTCTTAAACTTGCAGTGAGGTCAGAGTTTTTTTTTGCACCGTGTTGAAGGCCTCATTATCACTTTGAGATGAAAAACAGCAATAAAAGCGCTGTTCCTTTGCTTTTTGTGTTTTTTGCTGTGCATATACTGATTTTGTGTCATGGATGGATACCCCATATTCTTTTTTTTCTGTTATATTGGTTGTAAAAGTACAAATTTTAAAACTACATGTTTATTCAGTAATATTTTATAACAATAGGCAAACAAGAAAGCGCAACATTTCACTGTGTGGCGGCTTTGGTTTCAGAGGACAATACTATACAAGAGCGTGTAATAGAGCACTGTGACAAGAGTTTGCCAGTATTATGTTTGGAATCCACTACGGGGCTGAACTTACAAACAGTAGTCATGCAACTATAACAAGACCTACAATCCCCAATCATATACAAAATAAAGGTTACTATTATAAAAGTATTTTTCTCAAAGATTCAACAAATTTTCATTAAAAGGAAAATACAGGCTTTATGTTTTTAAGGATGTTTGCGACTTAATATATAAATAAAAGATTATTGCAATCAACTTTCTTTACAAGATATATAATATTAAACCCATTATAATGACAAAAATGATAAAGCATGTTCTGTATATTTGAGATATAAGCGTTTAAATCTTTTATTAAACTTTTGTTGTGGAAATAACATATTTCAAAATATTTTCATACCGTTTGCATGGAGAGAATATTCAATGTTGACATCAAAGAAAAGTAATGTTTCTGCTCTTCGGTCGGGTTGTTGTCTCTTTGGCACATTCCCCATTTCCATTCTCAATTCTATAATACCTTTTCATGGGCAATACACGAGTTAAATAATTATTTTGTTTTTATAAAATTTTCCACCATTATGCATTGTTCATTGTCTAATACAAAATATTTATAAGATTGCCCCAATCTATATCATAGACAATGAAGAACACAAATCACGGATTCCATGGGAAATCATTGCTGGTTTTACTGGTGGTATTGGAATAATCGTCACCATTGTTCTTGTAATAGCGTAAGTTACTTTTATGTTTGTCTTATCTCAGAATTATGCTGAGAATTCAAGATGATTCAAATAAAATATATAAGCCTGGAGTTAGTATGGAAGTAAATAAAATGACAGATTTTCTTTTAATCCGTAACCAAATTATAGTTATATCATGCTTATTCCAAAAATATGATAAGTAATCAACAAGTATCATATTTAGTAAGGTTAATAACCGATTAGCACTATTATGTGACAAGAAAGAATTGTTACGGTATTGGTGATAGTTCTTGTCAAATAAATAACGGAAAGAATGAAAAAAGAAAACATTTCTTTTAGATGATTCCCGAGCAGAAGAAAAGGGGTTTCGTTTCCTGGCGATAAAACAAATGTATGAATTTCGGAATGATTAATTTGACATAGGGGCAACAAAAGATGTTTAAAAAAAACTTTCATTGACACAAAAAATTTTCAATGTCCGTCTCAATGATAAAGGTGGTTGGTCGTTAGTTTTTTCTTTACACATCAAAGTTTGCTTTATCTACATTTCAATTAATTCAGGGATTAAACTTAACGGTCGCCCAGTCGCCCAATGCGACCAGATTTTCGGCTGGGCGAGTATATTTATTATCCTGATCGCCCAGCTGGCGAACGAAAATATTTTGCATTGAATCCCATGTCTATCCTTTCCCCCACGATATAAACAAAAACTGTTCCCAAACGGAAACCCGATTGTCTAAGGTAGCAATACACAGTTAGGAAAAAATCTTAAAATTGACACTCATAATTTTTAACCACCCTCTTTTCCTTCCTATCTAATAAATAAGGCTTACTATTTGTGTTATGCATGTGTATATTTCTGGAAAGAGCATCTTCCATAGATTTCATTTTTAATAGTTAAAAAGGTGAAATATAATCTCTTTTTGGTGTAACCATGGCAACAATCTGCATTTATTTGATACAAAATATTGCAAAAAGGGGTGAACATGTCACAAAAGTCTCAAAATTTGGTCCAAAGGAAAATTTCAATCAATTAGAGTGATACCTTTCCTGAAACCATAGACCTATATCTATCAAGAGGTTAAAAAAATCATATGCATTTCTGCTTGTTTTTCCATAAAATTGAATTGAAAAGATCGAGCAACAAATCTTTGTTGAAAACACTACAATAATTTTTAGATCTAGGGCGGTGCGGATAGGAAAATACGGACTGTCAAACAGAAAATGGCCTATAAAACATGCTAAAACAATCTAAATGATCATATAAACCCACTTGGAAGGCTATATTATTCTTCAACTATCTAAAATCAATTTTATTGTACAAAAACTTTCATATTTAAAAATTCACCATGGCCATAATGCGAAACTAAACTTCTAACTGTGTATTGCTACCTAATTAAAGCGAGAAAATGGAACGGAGGATTTCCGGAAACCAGTAAGGTCATTTTAATAACCAAAACCCAGTCGGACAACTAAGTTTTCGATGCGAAGTCACGATTTGACATATGTATACCCCTTCTCTAAACACGTTTTCTAATTTCTTTTTTAAAACTTCTACAATTAATTCATTATTTTTAAGTGTTTTCGTTACGCTGTTGAATCTGAATTACTTTAGAGATACATCCCAGTTATTCAGGGAGTCATTACAAGTCCGTTTTTGACAAAAACTTGTAAACACAACTTGTTCTTCAATGAAAAAACGAAACGCAAAATCTCATAAATAAATATAATTATATCTAGTATGCTAACCAATCTTCGATGAAAAGTAATTATATAATATTTTTGATCAACACTTATTAGAGGATGGCTTGGATTTGAAATAACATTTAATGTTTTATGGAAACAGCTATATTGTCAACAGGAAGTTCAAATTGAAGGGAGACAATTTTGGCGGGAAATGTTCTAAATTCAGTACTGTCAAATCTTATCATATATTTATGATGACAATAATTCAAATATTATAAAGTAACCACACATAACCTTTACCAGACTCAAACATTACATATAGGATTACATAAAAAGGCTTTATTAGTATATGAAATGTACATTTAAGTTTTATTTTATTAGTATAAAAATTGGTTGGGCCCCTGAAAAAAATATTTTGGGGGCCCAGCTGGCCCCTGGAGAAAAAGAGTTAAGTTTAGTCCCTGTAATTAAAGCAGAAAATTAGCATAGCAATACTTATGAAATAATTTCGTGAATAATTTGTTTTTCAAGTGAAGACATGAAGTAATACTAAATCATATTTGTTTTATGGGCGACGAATAATGTCTCGAAATAAATAAAAATAAAAATACGTCTTTACATCTCGCAACTTCAATTAAATTTTTACGCATCTCATCTTAAAAGATTGGGTATCGAGAAAAACTACCGGATGTGGTATGATTGTCATCGATAGCCTGGCATCCTGACCCAAACTAATACTTCGTCGATAGGACTGTCAAGCAGTGAGCCAGGATCCCAGGCTATGTCATCGAGACAACTTCCTTTTAAAGACCAAAAGACACGTACAGGTAATGGTAATAAACAAAAACGTCCTGATTTATGATAGAATGATAATCGAGTTTGCTAGAATGTAACGAACGACATCCATTGGATTAAAGGTTCATAAGTAATGTGGTGGCGTTAAAAATGTTATTGAGCGAGAACTTTTCCAGATACCCAAAAGTAGTGTAAAAGTACAGCAAGGGAACCACGTTTAAAGATCACTTGAAAAGAGGTAGACACATTAGAGATCGGTACTAAGTCGCAGACCTAAGAGCTATTTCAAATGTCAAATTGCAACCAATAAATAAACCATATTTCCCTGACTAATGACTCATTGTTTGTTGATCTTGTCGCAAATATTAATGATAGGTTTTGTAAAGTTGGTCGACCTGGACGAAGTTCGGAAAATCTAGATTGAAAAAAGAGGGCATGTTGAAATTATAACAACACTACAAACATTGAATGTAAACGGCTTTCTTTTGACTACTACATATTTCAAGATATCAAGTCTGTCTTTAACTTTTGTCGTTGTTATAATTTCATATGACGAAAGCAAGGAGTACACATATGGTTCCTTTAAACCTCTTTAATGCAAATAATGAATGGCCATTTCAAGGACCTGTTTCCATTTTACATTATAGAAAATATAGAAAAAGATCTCCAATAAGGATTGAAAAATCTGTTGAGGTTACAGGTCTGAATCATCGTAGCCCAGATGCAAGTAATGATGAAACACTGGAAGCTGGTAAGTTTCAGACAACGGAATCAATTTTAAAAAAGGTTTTGTAATGACAAACAGTGTTCATATGTATCTGTAGTAATAACAGATCTGTAATAATTCTAAAAGTTTCGCCTGGTAGATAAAGTAAGGCAAAGAATTATATTACATTAATAATTACAGTTCTTTTTTTTCAATTTTTTATCATGAACTTTTTTTTCCATAAAACCATATTTAACCTTGAGTAGTAAAATGAAAGGCATCAGGTTTATCGTAGACTTGAGTGTCTCAAAGGAATTATTTATATTTCAGAAAATGCAAATATTTACGATGCCAGTAAATCTGAAGAGAGATGTGTAATGCTTAAAGATAGTAATTACGATAGTATGTCTGTTATTAGGCAGGATACAGAAGGGGTTTATGACCACACGAGTTCCACTCAAACTTCTCATAGAAAAGTTGAAGATGTAGATGTTTATGACAATGCAGACCCAGTCATCATCAAACAAAGCTTACAAATTGAGAACGATGGCGTCTACAATCAATGTGAATTAAATATTAAGTCAGTTATTGCCAAGGCACACATGAATGGTGATTCAACAACTATTTACGACCATGCATGATTTCGGACTGGATATTATAGCTTGTATTTATGAACCGAGTGAGCTTGCATGTGGTATTTTATGCCAAAAATGAAAGCACGGTCAAGTAATGGTCTGTTTCGGAGCAGCACATGTTCTGTAGACATATATACCGGGTTTCAAGTAACACCACGCATCTATTGTTAGTTGCATGTTAGTGAACTGCAACATTTTGTTTTTCATTACAAATGAAGAATCTGCTTATGTCGTCGATTTTCGATTGCCCATTAGCCAGTGCATCGGCTATTATTTTGATTAAAATACATTTTATTTAATTTTCAGTTTCAAAATTAAAAAAGTTTAAACTACCACATGCAAAGTTGAACCTATACGATTATGGCTATTCTATTCTAGTTCGTTTTTGTGTTGATGCCAACGAATGTTTATTTGCATTTGGATTTCAAGTCTTTTACTATTATTTTACCAAAAGCACGTGTTGTATGCACTGAAATCAATATCCGTTTAAATACTTCCACAAGGTTGGAACCGCTGGTGACATTTTTAGTATCCGATGATACCAACAACCCTGTAGCCATTGCTTCTGGGTTATAACGACACTTTTGTCACTTAAGTTTTGCTTATTTTTCATACTTTTTTTTTATCCTTAACCTATTAGTGACTATCGGTACGGAAGACACAATATGATTTGCTATGAAAACCAATGGATTTTGAAATAGTGTATAGTATATTTTATCTTATCTTCTTATATTTTTACATGACTTTTTTATAAAATTAAATATGTGTTATAGATACATGAAATACCGGTTCATTTTCCTGTTTCGTTTACATGGTTAGTACATGTTAGTACCAATATATAATTTACAAAATATTGAAGTTGATAAATATCCTATTCTAGTTTATTATTGTAACAATATGAGAAGGATCATTTATCTATATTGTATATTCTTATTCGATTTCTTAAAAAAACAAAAACAAAACAACAGAAGTAATAAATTCGATATTGACATTCATATATATGACTATTATATATGATTAAGATTTTAGAAAATAAAGTAATTTTTCTGCAACCAATCTAGTAATGATGTCATGTTTGCCTTGTTTTACATGCTATTGTTTCATAATGCTAAGAATATTCTTATTTTCTTAAATTTCAAAAACATCTATTGTTTTGTTTTCTGTTCGGACATATAATAGACTTTTAAATTACACAAAATCAAAAGTAAAAAGTCAGAAAATCGTTAATACCATAATATGTTTATCATATATCTTGAATCCATACAAAAGTGTATTGACTGATATAATATGATGCCCCATTCTAATTTCATCAAGTATCAGATTTATTTCTATCCCAAAATAATTTCAAATATGTGCATGTTACACAGCACTGTTTATAATCGATAACATTGCATATATGATATGAAGGACTCTTCGTTATTTTCCGAGGAATAGTATGTGTTTGGAATGTAATCTGTAATGAATAATTTATTTTCTTGTAAATAGTTTAAAATGAAATAGGTCAGTTGTTCTCTTTTCTTTGGTTGATCCTCTTATGTAATCTGCTTGTCCCATTTTTCAAACCCTACTGCTTTCTCACAATATCGGTTCAAGAGTGAAAGTTAAATATCTTTTGGTACTTTTTCTTCCCGATCTTGTAATTTAAACTCAGAATCGGTAGCAACTTTTGTTTTAATTGAATCTTCTTTCGTTAGCTCACTCCACCACTGTTTTTGTATTGATTTGAATAAACAAGATTATTCAGAAATTTAATTAGCACGCGAAGATTATTCATCTAATATCACATTTTGAATAATATTTCCTTCATCATCAATTATTTGATTAACAAGTAGAGCCTTACTTTTTATTCAATTATTGAAAAAAATATGACATTTTCCATTTATGTTGATGCATTTATTTCCCCAAAGGAGTTGACGTTGAATATGCTTATATGATACTCTTTTACGTCTTTTTCAGATTTTTAATTTGTCCAGCTTTTGATTACTTTTTATATGAAATTGGGGAACATCCTCTTTTAGTTTATTTTAATTATCCTCTTTTATCAATTTAATCAATCTAGTCAAAACTCATTCTTGTCCATATTTATAAAAGTTAACTTTTGGTGTCACTTTCCAATTAGGTGATGAGTCATCATTATCAGTGAGTTTCCTACCCAGTTATCTTTCCTATCATTTTTAAGATATTTTCACTCCAATCGTTAATTATTTTTCTGATTTCTCATATTTTTGTTGCAGATTTTCTTTTTTACATTCATTTTATTAGGTCCAAACTATATGCCCAATGCCTTTATTGTTCGTTCTGTCCACCCAACATTTTCGCGTTGGTCTCTACACGACTCCAAATTTCCAAGCCATATTCCCTCTGTTTTATTTCTATCTACTTTGATGCTACTGTTTATCTGTTTTCGATTATATTAAAATATAAGCAACACTTTTGTTTTGATTTTTACAAATATAGTAGCATCATCGGCAAGATAACTTCACCTACGAGTTTGGGTTATATTATCTAACAAAATTTGAAAAGCTGTTTTTCTGAATATACAGGCTTAAATTGCAACAGCAATGATGAAAACTACAGCACTAGCCGGACATCCTTGTCAGATCCCACGCTTAATGCTGAAAAGTCTTGAAATCCAACCTTTTTTGTCTGTATATAGTGTCCTGGTTTGCTGTCGTAAATTCATGGGTGGTGTCCGTTGTTATTCTGCGGTTTACATGTTGTAATGTACTATTATATTATTTATTTATGAATTTCTCTGTGCTGAGTGTTCTTGCGTTTGTTTGTACTGTATTCCTGTCACGTAGTGTTGTCATTTTAGCTGTATTTTTAACATTGCCATATAAGCGGGAGGTTTGGCTTGCCATAAAACCAGGTTCAACCTACCATTTTTTCTTAAAATGTCCTGTACCAAGTCAGAAATATGGCACTTGTTATCACACAGTTCGTTTCTATGTAGGTTGACGTTTGCTTTTGTTGTAGTTCAGTGTTTCTGTTGTTCCGTTGTTTTCCTCTTAAAGTTGATGTGTTTCTCTCGGTTTAAGTTTGTTACCCGGATTTTTTTGCTTAATCGAATTATGACTATTGAACAGCGGTATACTACTGTTTGTTTATCCTTTTCAGCAAAGACTCTTAAAAGTCAAATCTTAATAAAAAATATATTAAGTCCCATTTCAAAGAATCAAATGCCTTTGAAAAATCTAGAAAAAGGATTGCTCCATCTACATTATATTTTTCTGAATAGTCTATATTATCGTGGATTTGCCTAATATTGATCCGAGCATATCTATTTTTATCGTTTTCATTTTTGTCAATGTGAATAATGTAATGCAAGAGTGGTTTAAGTCTCTGTGCAAGTGAATATGCAATGATTTTGTTTACATTTAACAGGGTAATTGGTCAGTAATTACCCAATTATGGTTATTAAGTGTAGCTTTTGAGCATGTGTCTCGTAGCAAATTATTAAACACATCTACAGCAAGATCTTTTAAGTTTGACGAAAACGTTCCGTAACTGGTAAACCATCGATACCAGATATTTGATTTCGATTAATTTTAAGGACAGTTTTGGTATACTACTTTTATGTCGTTTGTACTAAGTCTACAATATATTCTTGTATTTTCAATGTAATTACCGTTTTTTTTTTCTAAATTTGGCTAACTGTACCAATGAAGAGACGGTTGACCAATACCCCATATATTAATTCTTTTTTATGGAAAAAACTTATTTCAATTTGTCTATCTGAATTTTGAAAATTACATATTATTCAGTGAGTGAAAAGAAAAGTAAAATATTTTCTTTGAAAAAAGCAAGTAACTATGATAAGTTTATTTTGTGGAATAAAAAGAATCCATATATAACCATCGCACTTTAAACAATCTTGATACAACTGCTTGTCAAAAAAGATTAATTTTGAATATTCACAGAGATACATAACTGCTTCTTTTTAATAGAGATAAATGGTTATGAAATTTCACATCCGACACCTAGAAAGTCCGAATTACTAAATATTTAGTCTTCATGTTTGTGTCAGATTAATACTTCAAGAGGGTGAATGGAAGTGAATTCCTTATAACAGCCATAACTCTTTCTTCAAAGTCAACATGAACAGCAGATGGTTAAAAAAAATAAAATCGGTCTCTACAAATTGAAACAATCTTAGATCAACTATGATGGAAGAGTTCCTCTGACTTTCCAGACAATAGAATTAACATAAGAGGAAAAAGTTTCCATTTTAATCCACTACAGTAATGGTATACAGCTGCCTAAAAAATTAGTGCAAAATTTTGAATGTTCCTTCCATAAAAATTTCGTTTTATCTATGTTTTACTTAAATACATTTTTTTTGTGATTTTGTGGTCTGTACGGGTTAACTTTAAAAAAAATGAGTGAATATCATCCATTGACTTTGGTAGATTTGGTCCGAGGACACAGTTGTCGTCCTTAGATTTTCGTTGTCTACAAATATAGTCCCTAGTGTGGACAGTGTATAACTTGCAAATTTTTTTCATACACTTTCCAAATTCATTTCTTTATATTTTATGCATGAAATATTAAGTAAGGGGATGAAATTACATGTTAAAAAAAAATGGGTGCTGAATCTTTATGTAAAGTAGTGATTTAGTCCAGTTAAAAAAGGTCAAAAACTAGTATGCATGAAGCTGTCAAACTGAATTTTAGACCCCCTTAACATAGAATTGTCAATATTTTGAGTTAGAGCTGGTAGACTTTTCTATAATTTTGATATTATTTGTCCCAATAGTAGTACACTACACTAAAAATCTTTTTGAGATAGAGCAGGTGCGATTTTTTTAATTTGACTTTATTGTCTAAAAGAAATGCACTACGAAATAACTGTGTTCTCGGGCCATTTGGTTGATATTACAGATAAACTTTCATAGGTAAAAAGCGCAAATGGTTCAGGTGTATCAAAAGTTAAAACCAAATGTCAGTATTGTTTGAGCGCAAGTGTCCTTTTGTGTTACAGGTAAAAAAGAGCAAATGTCCTGCGCATGGTTCGAGTTTACAGTATAAAGAATAATGGCCCAACAAAAATTATAAAGAATAGAGAATAATAGGATGCAAAACTATAAAATTAGCTGTGGAAATTATAAAAATTAGGCAATAAAATACTGTTTACAGAGATGAACGATATACAGAATAAAGAAACTATCGTACTACAGAAAATTTAAATAGTAAAATCATATTCATGAAAATTTTACAGAATATGCGTTATTTTTAAGAATAAAGAAAAATCCCCTGACCCTCATAAGTTCACATAACAATCCCTTCCTACTTCTAAGATTTTACCCTGATCTTCAATTTTATCACATAGACTATCTATCGGATCAGTAATACTTCTCCTAGTCTGTCTGGATTTCTCTGAAACCAAAAAATATTTTGTATTTTTCACCCACTTCTATTAACTTAATACCTTTTATTTTATCGTAATAAAGATAATTAAGTCTTTGTTCAGTTGTTTTGATTGAATCTATTATGTTTAGAAATTTATTTGTGTTTTTACAAGGTTATTATCATAAGTTTCATTTAAAAGATATATGCTCTAATTTTATAATTTCATCTTTGTTATATTTTGCTATGATTTTAAGATGTTCAATAGTTGTCTCCCTTACCTCTATTTAAAACAATTCCTACGACATTGCTTAGCTTTTTCATTCCTTGAATTGTCAACTTTTTTATAAAAGCGGTTCCAGAACTATAAGTTGAAAAAAAACATACACCAGTATCATGGTTAAATTAAAACAAAACAACGCTCCCATTTTCCATCAATTTATTGAAAGAACTGAATATTAAGCAGACACCTTGGTCTCTGATATATTATGAAATAAGTTCATTTGGAAATATTAGATGGATGCAATCACTGAAATACGATGTTTTTAATTAAAGGACCTAATCTGTACATCTGAAAGTGATAATATAGAACTTTGCTAAAAAAAATTCCTATTTTCTGTACACAGGCTTTATATAAATATAAATAAGAAGATGTGGTATGAGTGGCAATGAGACAACTATCCATCCAAGTCACAATGTATTAAAAGTAAACAATTATAGGTCAAAGTACGGCCTTAAAACCTCTACTTTATATGAAAACAAGAATATATTGGCTTGAAGGGTCACACAATAAGGATGAATAATTATCATATTTTGGATTGCCTTAAATCAATTTGCTTACGTCAATAAATATATTGCCGATTATGTAATATTCTAATAAGGTTGATGCTCACAGGCTGAAAGAACTTTCAAATATGCTTATACAGAAATCATGTCTTCTTGCACTCATGAAAAATATGTAGAGTCTAGCACTTAAACAATCTAATTTACTAGTAATTGTTAATTGAACCAATGTGGATCTAAACAAATTTTACTATTCCCGAACTAAAACTGTTAACCATTTTTACAGAAGAAAAATTGATATACAATAACATATTTTAAAGAAATTCGAGGTCTTGCACTTTTACTCAAGATTTTTGTATCATTTATATTTCTTTGTCTATCTTGTTATGTCTATTTGTAGTTATCAAGAAATAAAACAATAACATACTACCAAGTAATCGAAGAGTAATAAAATTTGCACAATATTGTGTACATGTATACATATAGTATACTTTTTAATATATCATATTGCAAACTCTTATCTGTTTAGTTTTAGCTCAAATAACTAATCCACTTAGATATATGAATGACACTAAGGGAATTGAAATAACGCGATATAAAAGCAACTCGAATAATCGTCCATGTTGCTGTTAGATAATTTCTCTGTATTTGCACTTTAATAACTTTTAACTGAAAATAACATATTAAATAAGTATACTACTCGAACAAAGTTTAGCAACACAACTCCTAACTAAAAATAAAGTAAAACAAAATCTCGATTTATCTTTCAAGTTTGTGTTTTCTTAATTCAATCATTTGTGCAATCAAAAGTACTACAGTTATGTTGGTCAAATTTCAAACAGCTACACTATTCGCAAACTTTAAGGGAAGGGGTCAAAATTGAAAGTCACAATTTTCAGAATTTTTTGTACATGGTCTAGTTAAAAAATGAAAAGCGCACAATATTGGCGAAGTGATGACATAGTTGATCACATATGAACAGAAAGTAACATTTCTCTAGCAAAACAAGGAAAAACAATTGGGAGGGGCACTTTTTTTTACCCCTCAAATTGTTATCAAATTTTTGTAGTTTTCTTCTTTGATCAATTCAACATCCTTAAAACAGAAATGCTGATAATTTCCGATCATTTTGATCTTTTTTCCAACGATATCAACCCCAAAGTTTGACCCTCATTAGTCTCAATGGAAGTGTTGCAAAACTTTCTCTGAGTAGTATATATGACCGCAATAACAAATGCTTTTTCTATCACAACCTTGTTAGAGTACGAAGTGTGAAATGTGTTTATATATTCCAGACAACTACTTAAAACAACTTCGTATTAATGTATAGAATTGAAATATATCAGTAGTCTCGGTAGTAATATGTCAATACATTTAATGGTAATAAAAGCGTATGAAATGATTAGGGATTTTCCACTTAATAATTCCTATTGTAAATATTTTACAACTTTTATAATATTGCACGTTTTACGATTAATATTAAAAAAGTTTAAAATTAAGTATTCATTTGATTAATCAAACAAATGCCAATTCGATGCTCAATTACCAGTTCAATGATCTGAAAGTTAATTTATCTAAGTGATAAATAGATGATTTGTGCAGAATATGAAACAGTTCTGCATAAAACAAGTTAATGATTAAGATTCAGCGATAAATCCGTCAAAGCTACTCTAAATAGACACTTTGATATTGTATTAAATTTCTTAAATAATGTTACATGATTACAAAGTGATAGGCTTTAAGCGCTACTTTACCAACGCTTAACAAAGTTAAGCTATACCAGCTTTATCAAAGATACAATCCCCAGAACACGAAACCCTTAAGTTTCGTTCCACGTAACAATGAACAAATAAGAAGATATGGTATGATTGCCAATGAGACAACTTTCTACCAGAGACCAAATAACGTAGAAGGTTAGTGAAAATAGGTACCGTACGGCCTTCAATAATGTGTAAAACTCATACCGCATAGTAAACATAAACTAGCTCAAGAATTGTTGACACTATAGACTTATTGATACGAGGTTATGATTATAATAAGGTTGGTCAGTCATCGCGTTTGTTGTTTATTTTTTTAATGAACATCTATTCGCTAAATACATTAAGTTTGAAACAAACTGTGTTTATTTTCAATCTATCAAGCCGGCATGATAAGGTTAAGTGCTTTTTCTGTATTGATATTTCTGGTAAGTTCTTTTTCTGTATTGATATTTCTGGTAAGTTCTTTTTCTGTATTGATATTTATGGTAAGTTCTTTTTCTTGATATTTATGGTACGTTCTTTTTCTTGATATCTATGGCAAGTTCTTTTTCTGTATTGATATTTATTATCAGTTCTTTTACTGTATTGATATTTAGGTAAGTGATTTTTCTGTATTGATATTTATGGTAAGTGGTTTTTCTGTATTGATGTTTATGGTAAGTTCTTTTCTTTATATTTATGGTAAGTTCTTTTCTATATTGATATTTAGGTAGGTGATTTTTCTGTATTGATATTTATGGTAAGTTCATTTTCTGCATTGATATTTATGGTAAGTGGTTTTTCTGTATTGATATTTATGGTAAGTTCATTTTCTGCATTGATATTTATGGTAAGTTCTTTTTCTGTATTGATATTTAGGGTCAGTTCTTTTTTGTATTAATGTTTATGGGAAGTTCTTTTTGTACCTATAGCTATTCCATTGATAGAAATTAAAATAACGCATAAGCATGGACATTCCAAAAGTCAGTTACCTCGTCAATGTTTGTCTTAAGTTCAATTTTAAATATAGCTTGTCATTTAGAATGGATGGCTAGTTTAACATCCAGTAGCAAAATTAAATGCATATTCAGAACGAAAACATGTAAATGCCATATGAATACAAACCCTGCTTTGTACCAGACCGACACGCTAGTTCACATGTTGTCATTTAAGGAATTCAGTGTTGATGGCAGATATTTGAAAGTCTATTCAATTTATTAACCAATTGTCCAGACCCGAGGCGATACAGAGCTTAAAATGTTTTTTTTTTTGCTGTCTCATTTACGTTTAATATCATAAATGTAGAATCCAAGGGGGACAAAATATCTGTTAGAAGTATATACATGCAGAATTAATACTATCTAGAATGTTTTATCAATGAGGGCTTTATTTGATACAGTACACCGCATCCAAACTACAGGGACAGTCTTGGTCACAATGGTGGCTCCAACATATTAAAACATTATACTTTACTACATTCAATACAATTTGTGCCAAGTTTCAAACAAAACGAACTGATTTGGACGATTTTCTTCATTTATATAATAAATACAGTGACGAGCTACATAAGTTTCGCCAAAAATTAACATACATGGAGTTTTATGTGTAAATCAAAGCCAAACTGAAATTCCGTTTTCCGACGTTAAATCTGGACAAAACATTAACAGATAGTCATCATGCATTCTAAGTGTACTGGCCTAGAATTCATCCCTTTTGTGTAAAAACTGAAAACAACACGTTATAAATTTCATGCGTCTGAAGCGCTTTTCTGGATTTACCTTCATCAGGAACACTCAAAGCTGAATAATGGAAGCCAAGGATGTATAAAAACCGAAAAAGTTGAAGAGTTTTATGATAAAAAAGGACCTAAAAGAATAGTCAAATCCGTCCAAGGTAAATTTTGCCTGAGGGAGTTGAAACTTTAGTTTCTGTATAATTTCAAAATTTATCAACGGTAAATTTTAGAAAGGTTTGTTATAAATCATGTCAGTACCGATGTACTGACTGCTGAGCTGATTATACCCTCGGGGACTGATATTCCATTAGCAGAGGTATCGACCCAGTGCTGTAAAAAATGAAAGCAACACGTTATTAATTTAATGCGTTGAAGCGCTTTTCTGGATTAACCTTCATCAAGAACGCTCAAAGCCGAATATTTGAAAGCCAAGGATGTATAAGAACCGAAACAGTTGAAGAGCTTTATGACCACAAAGGGCCTAAAAATAGCCAAATCCATCTAAGGTCAACTTGTAAACATGAAATATCGTTGATATGCTCATTCACCGTGAATATACTGTTTATAGAAGGTTGAATTATTCGAAATACAATGGCTTTTCTAACCCAGACATAGATTGCCATAGCCGTATTTGCACAACTTTTTGGAATTTTCGGTTTTAATGCTCTTCAACTTCGTATTTGATTTAGGCTACCAGTTGTGTTGATTCGAGGGCCATGGATGAATTTTATGAAAACGAAACACGCGTCTGGCGTACCAAATCATTATCCTGGTATCTTTGATGAGTTTTCACAACCACTCAGTCGAAGTAGGACGTTTCGTTCCCGATGGAGTCACCAGTCCAGTAGACAGTACGTTTGGGTTGACATGAAATATTATTGATATGTTCATTTTCTATAAATCTACTGTCTATTAAATGTAGAATTATTCGAAACACTAAGGTTTTTCTACCCCAGGCGTAGATTGTTTTTGACGTATTTGGCAAATATTTTCGGAGTTTTCGGTTTTGAAACACTTAAACTTCGTATTTAGTATGGGCGATCAACTGTTTTGATTTTAAACGCCACTAATGAGTTTTACGAAGACGAAACACGCGTCTGACGTACCGAATTATAAGTATAACCGGGAGTTTTCCGGCTATAGTAAGGTAGCAATACACAGTTAGCAAATGATGATGAAATTTGGTCTTTAAATTCAGGAGTATGTGCATGCATTTTGAAAAGGATATAACCAATTCTACAAGAATACCCAAACATGTATACATATTTAGAATCATATTTCTCAGCAGATTTCAAATCTGTAACCAAACACTTAAAACAAAATTGTACAAGTTCAGTATCCATGGAAACATTTGGTGTTTGTTTTCTATTTTTTTCTTCAAAAAATGCTGTTGGACACCCCCATACAGGCTTAAAATATCCATTTTATAAAATTTCAATGAATATCAGACATACATTGTTTCAACACTGAATGATAGCCCTCTAAAAAAAAATGAAAAAAATTGGGGGTCTTTCTGCTCCTTTTTCCGCAAATTACCTTTCAAAAGATCGAGGCAAATTTACACCATTGAAAAACAGTCAACAAATGCTGATATAGTTTTAGAGTCATTGGTGGACTGGATATGAATTTAGACCCGAAATTTACATTTCTACTGAGCAAACCAGGGGTCAATCTCTTCTCTGGAATCATACCTTTCAATTAAAACCACTCTCACAGCATCAAATTTTATTTTCTTCATTTTCAGGTACTTATAACTTGTCTTTCTCTTTTATCTAAAAAATTCACAGGGGCCAAAATGCGAAACTAACAATTCTAACTGTGTATTGCTACCTTAAGGATAAAATGTAATACACTTTTCAGTTAAATCCCTATATTTCTACAAAGTTTACCAAATTTCAAGCTTTTGGCCTGAATTTTCTAAGATCGGATGAAAATAACCAAAGATACAGTCGCGCAAAGTTATAATGGTATTTAAGAAAATCATTAAAATTTTCTATGAAAAAGTGGATCAGTGGTGACAAGTATGAAATGTGCAATAAAAGTCAATTGATAAAATAAACACCCGTTTCAGGTACCTGGTACCCATGCTAAATATATGAACACAATTTTGTAAACATTTTTCAGCTGAAAAATATGTTGCTATGGACAACAAAACAAATCAAATATATAAAATCTCTAAAATTCTTCATGATTTTATTATTATTCAACTAAAATTATTCTGAGAATACATTTTCCTTCTTTTGAGTGTTAATTTTATGTTTTGGTTCATTCTTAATTGAAGATTTACATCATTTTCATCTTATAGTGTACTTTGACTGGAATACATTACACTTTAAAGATTCATGGTCAAAGGGCAGATAAGTCTAAAATTTCAAGGATTTTAACAGTTAATTTTTATGAAAATTTCATGTTGTAGAGATCATTTAATTTGCATTGGAATTCCTGTTAAAACGAAATTTAATATCTTTTAAGGTGTGTTTTGACTTAAGACTATATTTAAATATCTGCACTTTTAATTATGATGGCGTCATAAAGGTAATCATGACGTCATGACGTCATAAATACTGGTTAGCAACATCAAAGTATAAAGTAACAAACTATCAACTTAGTAAAATGGTTAATACAGTTTATATTATATCTGAATGAGATTATGGAATATTATTGTCAATAAATTTAATTATATAGTTCACATACTTCCTTTTCTTTGTAACGAATTGAATGGATTGCCCATTGCATTAAAAATTGTATTGCTTTCGCCTTCACATTTGACAACGTCAATATACATCATGGCAAAGTCAAGCAACTACGAGCCTTAAAAAGTCTTTTGAAAAGGAAAATAATGGCTTGTTAGACAAAATGTCAAGAAAATTAAAGGATTTCATATCACCTACAATGTCTTTAACTAGATTAGCCAAAATTCTTGCCCCAAATTGAGTGTTTTCCCTTTTATGATCTAATTTCACATTACCATAAGGTAGCAATACACAGTTAGCAAATGATGATGAAATTTGGTCTTTAAATTCAGGAGTATGTGCATGCATTTTGAAAAGGATATAACCAATTCTACAAGAATACCCAAACATGTATACATATTTAGAATCATATTTCTCAGCAGATTTCAAATCTGTAACCAAACACTTAAAACAAAATTGTACAAGTTCAGTATCCATGGAAACATTTGGTGTTTGTTTTCTATTTTTCTTCAAAAAATGCTGTTGGACACCCCCATACAGGCTTAAAAATATCCATTTTATAAAATTTCAATGAATATCAGACATACATTGTTTCAACACTGAATGATAGCCCTCTAAAAAAAAAAAAAAAAATTGGGGTCTTTCTGCTCCTTTTCCGCAAATTACCTTTCAAAAGATCGAGGCAAATTTACACCATTGAAAACAGTCAACAAATGCTGATATAGTTTTAGAGTCATTGGTGGACTGGATATGAATTTAGACCCGAAATTTACATTTCTACTGAGCAAACCAGGGGTCAATCTCTTCTCTGGAATCATACCTTTCAATTAAAACCACTCTCACAGCATCAAATTTTATTTTCTTCATTTTCAGGTACTTATAACTTGTCTTTCTCTTTTATTTAAAAAATTCACAGGGCCAAAATGCGAAACTAACAATTCTAACTGTGTATTGCTACCTTAAGGATAAAATGTAATACACTTTTCAGTTAAATCCTATATTTCTACAAAGTTTACCAAATTTCAAGCTTTTGGCCTGAATTTTCTAAGATCGGATGAAAATAACCAAAGATACAGTCGCGCAAAGTTATAATGGTATTTAAGAAAATCATTAAAATTTTCTATGAAAAGTGGATCAGTGGTGACAAGTATGAAATGTGCAATAAAAGTCAATTGATAAAATAAACACCCGTTTCAGGTACCTGGTACCCATGCTAAATATATGAACACAATTTTGTAAACATTTTCAGCTGAAAAATATGTTGCTATGGACAACAAAACAAATCAAATATATAAAATCTCTAAAAATTCTTCATGATTTTATTATTATTCAACTAAAAATTATTCTGAGAATACATTTTCCTTCTTTTTGAGTGTTAATTTTATGTTTTGGTTCATTCTTAATTGAAGATTTACATCATTTTCATCTTATAGTGTACTTTGACTGGAATACATTACACTTTAAAGATTCATGTCAAAGGGCAGATAAGTCTAAAATTTCAAGGATTTTAACAGTTAATTTTATGAAAATTTCATGTTGTAGAGATCATTTAATTTGCATTGGAATTCCTGTTAAAACGAAATTTAATATCTTTTAAGGTGTGTTTTGACTTAAGACTATATTTAAATATCTGCACTTTTAATTATGATGGCGTCATAAAGGTAATCATGACGTCATGACGTCATAAATACTGGTTAGCAACATCAAAGTATAAAGTAACAAACTATCAACTTAGTAAAATGGTTAATACAGTTTATATTATATCTGAATGAGATTATGGAATATTATTGTCAATAAATTTAATTATATAGTTCACATACTTCCTTTTCTTTGTAACGAATTGAATGGATTGCCCATTGCATTAAAATTGTATTGCTTTCGCCTTCACATTTGACAACGTCAATATACATCATGGCAAAGTCAAGCAACTACGAGCCTTAAAAGTCTTTTGAAAAGGAAAATAATGGCTTGTTAGACAAAATGTCAAGAAAATTAAAGGATTTCATATCACCTACAATGTCTTTAACTAGATTAGCCAAAATTCTTGCCCCAAATTGAGTGTTTTCCCTTTTATGATCTAATTTCACATTACCATAAGGTAGCAATACACAGTTAGCAAATGATGATGAAATTTGGTCTTTAAATTCAGGAGTATGTGCATGCATTTTGAAAAGGATATAACCAATTCTACAAGAATACCCAAACATGTATACATATTTAGAATCATATTTCTCAGCAGATTTCAAATCTGTAACCAAACACTTAAAACAAAATTGTACAAGTTCAGTATCCATGGAAACATTTGGTGTTTGTTTTCTATTTTTCTTCAAAAATGCTGTTGGACACCCCATACAGGCTTAAAAATATCCATTTTATAAAATTTCAATGAATATCAGACATACATTGTTTCAACACTGAATGATAGCCCTCTAAAAAAAAATGAAAAAAATTGGGGGTCTTTCTGCTCCTTTTTCCGCAAATTACCTTTCAAAAGATCGAGGCAAATTTACACCATTGAAAAACAGTCAACAAATGCTGATATAGTTTTAGAGTCATTGGTGGACTGGATATGAATTTAGACCCGAAATTTACATTTCTACTGAGCAAACCAGGGGTCAATCTCTTCTCTGGAATCATACCTTTCAATTAAAACCACTCTCACAGCATCAAATTTTATTTTTCTTCATTTTCAGGTACTTATAACTTGTCTTTCTTTATTTAAAAATTCACAGGGGCCAAAATGCGAAACTAACAATTCTAACTGTGTATTGCTACCTTAAGGATAAAATGTAATACACTTTTCAGTTAAATCCTATATTTCTACAAAGTTTACCAAATTTCAAGCTTTTGGCCTGAATTTTCTAAGATCGGATGAAAATAACCAAAGATACAGTCGCGCAAAGTTATAATGGTATTTAAGAAAATCATTAAAATTTTCTATGAAAAAGTGGATCAGTGGTGACAAGTATGAAATGTGCAATAAAAGTCAATTGATAAAATAAACACCCGTTTCAGGTACCTGGTACCCATGCTAAATATATGAACACAATTTTGTAAACATTTTCAGCTGAAAAATATGTTGCTATGGACAACAAAACAAATCAAATATATAAAATCTCTAAAAATTCTTCATGATTTTATTATTATTCAACTAAAAATTATTCTGAGAATACATTTTCCTTCTTTTGAGTGTTAATTTTATGTTTTGGTTCATTCTTAATTGAAGATTTACATCATTTTCATCTTATAGTGTACTTTGACTGGAATACATTACACTTTAAAGATTCATGGTCAAGGGCAGATAAGTCTAAAATTTCAAGGATTTTAACAGTTAATTTTATGAAAATTTCATGTTGTAGAGATCATTTAATTTGCATTGGAATTCCTGTTAAAACGAAATTTAATATCTTTTAAGGTGTGTTTTGACTTAAGACTATATTTAAATATCTGCACTTTTAATTATGATGGCGTCATAAAGGTAATCATGACGTCATGACGTCATAAATACTGGTTAGCAACATCAAAGTATAAAGTAACAAACTATCAACTTAGTAAAATGGTTAATACAGTTTATATTATATCTGAATGAGATTATGGAATATTATTGTCAATAAATTTAATTATATAGTTCACATACTTCCTTTTCTTTGTAACGAATTGAATGGATTGCCCATTGCATTAAAATTGTATTGCTTTCGCCTTCACATTTGACAACGTCAATATACATCATGGCAAAGTCAAGCAACTACGAGCCTTAAAAAGTCTTTTGAAAAGGAAAATAATGGCTTGTTAGACAAAATGTCAAGAAAATTAAAGGATTTCATATCACCTACAATGTCTTTAACTAGATTAGCCAAAATTCTTGCCCCAAATTGAGTGTTTTCCCTTTTATGATCTAATTTCACATTACCATAAGGTAGCAATACACAGTTAGCAAATGATGATGAAATTTGGTCTTTAAATTCAGGAGTATGTGCATGCATTTTGAAAAGGATATAACCAATTCTACAAGAATACCCAAACATGTATACATATTTAGAATCATATTTCTCAGCAGATTTCAAATCTGTAACCAAACACTTAAAACAAAATTGTACAAGTTCAGTATCCATGGAAACATTTGGTGTTTGTTTTCTATTTTTTTCTTCAAAAAATGCTGTTGGACACCCCCATACAGGCTTAAAAATATCCATTTTATAAAATTTCAATGAATATCAGACATACATTGTTTCAACACTGAATGATAGCCCTCTAAAAAAAAATGAAAAAATTGGGGTCTTTCTGCTCCTTTTTCCGCAAATTACCTTTCAAAAGATCGAGGCAAATTTACACCATTGAAAACAGTCAACAAATGCTGATATAGTTTTAGAGTCATTGGTGGACTGGATATGAATTTAGACCCGAAATTTACATTTCTACTGAGCAAACCAGGGGTCAATCTCTTCTCTGGAATCATACCTTTCAATTAAAACCACTCTCACAGCATCAAATTTTATTTTCTTCATTTTCAGGTACTTATAACTTGTCTTTCTTTTATTTAAAAATTCACAGGGGCCAAAATGCGAAACTAACAATTCTAACTGTGTATTGCTACCTTAAGGATAAAATGTAATACACTTTTCAGTTAAATCCTATATTTCTACAAAGTTTACCAAATTTCAAGCTTTTGGCCTGAATTTTCTAAGATCGGATGAAAATAACCAAAGATACAGTCGCGCAAAGTTATAATGGTATTTAAGAAAATCATTAAAATTTTCTATGAAAAAGTGGATCAGTGGTGACAAGTATGAAATGTGCAATAAAAGTCAATTGATAAAATAAACACCCGTTTCAGGTACCTGGTACCCATGCTAAATATAT
The DNA here is from genome assembly GCA_017311375.1 of Mytilus coruscus. Classification (NCBI taxonomy): domain Eukaryota; kingdom Metazoa; phylum Mollusca; class Bivalvia; order Mytilida; family Mytilidae; genus Mytilus; species Mytilus coruscus. The sequence continues at coordinate 16,713,776 of CM029595.1, forward strand.
GAACACAATTTTGTAAACATTTTTCAGCTGAAAAAATATGTTGCTATGGACAACAAAACAAATCAAATATATAAAATCTCTAAAATTCTTCATGATTTTATTATTATTCAACTAAAATTATTCTGAGAATACATTTTCCTTCTTTTGAGTGTTAATTTTATGTTTTGGTTCATTCTTAATTGAAGATTTACATCATTTTCATCTTATAGTGTACTTTGACTGGAATACATTACACTTTAAAGATTCATGGTCAAAGGGCAGATAAGTCTAAAATTTCAAGGATTTTAACAGTTAATTTTTATGAAAATTTCATGTTGTAGAGATCATTTAATTTGCATTGGAATTCCTGTTAAAACGAAATTTAATATCTTTTAAGGTGTGTTTTGACTTAAGACTATATTTAAATATCTGCACTTTTAATTATGATGGCGTCATAAAGGTAATCATGACGTCATGACGTCATAAATACTGGTTAGCAACATCAAAGTATAAAGTAACAAACTATCAACTTAGTAAAATGGTTAATACAGTTTATATTATATCTGAATGAGATTATGGAATATTATTGTCAATAAATTTAATTATATAGTTCACATACTTCCTTTTCTTTGTAACGAATTGAATGGATTGCCCATTGCATTAAAAATTGTATTGCTTTCGCCTTCACATTTGACAACGTCAATATACATCATGGCAAAGTCAAGCAACTACGAGCCTTAAAAAGTCTTTTGAAAAGGAAAATAATGGCTTGTTAGACAAAATGTCAAGAAAATTAAAGGATTTCATATCACCTACAATGTCTTTAACTAGATTAGCCAAAATTCTTGCCCCAAATTGAGTGTTTTCCCTTTTATGATCTAATTTCACATTACCATAAGGTAGCAATACACAGTTAGCAAATGATGATGAAATTTGGTCTTTAAATTCAGGAGTATGTGCATGCATTTTGAAAAGGATATAACCAATTCTACAAGAATACCCAAACATGTATACATATTTAGAATCATATTTCTCAGCAGATTTCAAATCTGTAACCAAACACTTAAAACAAAATTGTACAAGTTCAGTATCCATGGAAACATTTGGTGTTTGTTTTCTATTTTTTTCTTCAAAAAATGCTGTTGGACACCCCATACAGGCTTAAAATATCCATTTTATAAAATTTCAATGAATATCAGACATACATTGTTTCAACACTGAATGATAGCCCTCTAAAAAAAAAAATGAAAAAATTGGGGTCTTTCTGCTCCTTTTTCCGCAAATTACCTTTCAAAAGATCGAGGCAAATTTACACCATTGAAAACAGTCAACAAATGCTGATATAGTTTTAGAGTCATTGGTGGACTGGATATGAATTTAGACCCGAAATTTACATTTCTACTGAGCAAACCAGGGGTCAATCTCTTCTCTGGAATCATACCTTTCAATTAAAACCACTCTCACAGCATCAAATTTTATTTTTCTTCATTTTCAGGTACTTATAACTTGTCTTTCTCTTTTATTTAAAAAATTCACAGGGGCCAAAATGCGAAACTAACAATTCTAACTGTGTATTGCTACCTAAAGTGGATCAGTGGTGACAAGTATGAAATGTCAATAAAAGTCAATTGATAAAATAAACACCTGTTTCCAGGTACCTGGTACCCATGCTAAATATATGAACACAATTTTGTAAACATTTCAGCTGAAAAATATGTTGCTATGGACAACAAAACAAATCAAATATATAAAATCTCTAAAAATTCTTCATGATTTTATTATTATTCAACTAAAATTATTCTGAGAATACATTTTCCTTCTTTTGAGTGTTAATTTTATGTTTTGGTTCATTCTTAATTGAAGATTTACATCATTTTCATCTTATAGTGTACTTTGACTGGAATACATTACCTTTAAAGATTCATGGTCAGGGCAGATAAGTCTAAATTTCAAGGATTTTAACAGTTAATTTTATGAAAATTTCATGTTGTAGAGATCATTTAATTTGCATTGGAATTCCTGTTAAAACGAAATTTAATATCTTTTAAGGTGTGTTTTGACTTAAGACTATATTTAAATATCTGCACTTTTAATTATGATGGCGTCATAAAGGTAATCATGACGTCATGACGTCATAAATACTGGTTAGCAACATCAAAGTATAAAGTAACAAACTATCAACTTAGTAAAATGGTTAATACAGTTTATATTATATCTGAATGAGATTATGGAATATTATTGTCAATAAATTTAATTATATAGTTCACATACTTCCTTCTTTGTAACGAATTGAATGGATTGCCCATTGCATTAAATTGATTTTGCCGACATTTAGTAAAACATTGCAAAGCAACAACTGAGCCTTAAATAGTCTTTGAAAAGGAAAATAATGGTTCTTACAAAGAAAAATTAAAGCATTTCATATCACCTACAATGTCTTTAACTAGATTAGCCAAAATTCTTGCCCCAAATTGAGTGTTTTCCCTTTTATGATCTAATTTCACATTACCATAAGGTAGCAATACACAGTTAGCAAATGATGATGAAATTTGGTCTTTAAATTCAGGAGTATGTGCATGCATTTTGAAAAGGATATAACCAATTCTACAAGAATACCCAAACATGTATACATATTTAGAATCATATTTCTCAGCAGATTTCAAATCTGTAACCAAACACTTAAAACAAAATTGTACAAGTTCAGTATCCATGGAAACATTTGGTGTTTGTTTTCTATTTTTTTCTTCAAAAAATGCTGTTGGACACCCCCATACAGGCTTAAAAATATCCATTTTATAAAATTTCAATGAATATCAGACATACATTGTTTCAACACTGAATGATAGCCCTCTAAAAAAAATGAAAAAATTGGGGTCTTTCTGCTCCTTTTCCGCAAATTACCTTTCAAAGATCGAGGCAAATTTACACCATTGAAAAACAGTCAACAAATGCTGATATAGTTTTAGAGTCATTGGTGGACTGGATATGAATTTAGACCCGAAATTTACATTTCTACTGAGCAAACCAGGGGGTCAATCTCTTCTCTGGAATCATACCTTTCAATTAAAACCACTCTCACAGCATCAAATTTTATTTTTCTTCATTTTCAGGTACTTATAACTTGTCTTTCTCTTTTATTTAAAAAATTCACAGGGGCCAAAATGCGAAACTAACAATTCTAACTGTGTATTGCTACCTAATTCAAAGACGGAATACCAATACTTTATACTTTATTAGCAAGGTCCGGACAGTACCAGACCTAAGATCTAAACTGACTTCAATATATCATACAAAAGTATATATAAAAACAGTATCTATAGAAATGGATTAGTGTCCAACGGATTAACTTCTTAGCGTCAAGGTGTTTTCCATTACGACAAATATAATTATATTTAACAAAAGAATTAATTAAATACAAAGAAATGTAAAAGGTGAGATAAACGGATTAACAAATTGTCACTTTTGCACTTAAAATATATTGTCTCAATTGGCTTTATTTCTGATTCACAAATGTCCAAATCTTCCTGGTTATATTAGCCTGACTCCACTAAACTCGGTCTCGAGTTTGCCAATTAAACAGATTCACTGGTTATCTTACGTTGGCAATCCGTCTTACGTGTGTGTTGATTGCGAGTTGTTGGGATAGTTTGAAACTGTAAACTTTTAATTTGATTTCGGCGACTGAAAGTTCAGAAAATCTTGACATTCACGTATATCGTCGGAAGTTGGCTTTTATCGCTGAATTTCGTCTTTAAATTTTTTGATTAAATGAGGACTTGCATCAGCATTTTCAAATCCATTGTTAAGCGGTATCTGGTGTTAGGTTAAACTTAGTTTTCCTTCAAACGCATTATTTCTATTTCAAAATTTTGAGTTCTATTGCATGCTCAGCAACTCCACTCGATCTTGGATTACCGGACATGTGTAAACATTCAAATTTAATTATCAAATTGTTCTTTAAAATAACATTTTCTTTCTTTACGGTATCAATTTGAATTGTTACACCTTGAGTACAGCGATTTCTTTGAGGAATTTCGGTGAGACGCTTTAACTTGTTTATGTGCAGTTTCAGGATTCGTCCTGCATGGAGCACGTAAACCAGAGATTCCTGTCCTTAAGTCCTTGAAACCGAAATTGATTTGACTTTGTTCATTCCCATAAACGTTCTCATTCGGTCGCTGTCTCTTTGAATTTTAGATATTCGAATTGCTATTTTCGGTTTTGGAATTAACATGACTTAGCGTGAAAATAACAGGATAGCAAAATGTCCATGATGTCTGCATTTGTAACAATAAGCGTTAACTGCATAACACCGATGGTAGGTGAAAACGTTCAATGTCTTACCACAATATTTGCACAAAGTCCAAACAGGTATTCTGTTTCTCATCGGAAACGGATGTTCATTTCGCAAGGCTGGTAATTGCAAGGTCCTTCCATTCTGTTGCTTAGAAGGTATTCATATGCTAGTTTAGGAACTAGCTCGGATCGTGCCATGTAACCTCGACCAATATATAACCGGGTTTCCGGCTATAGTAATTCAAAGACGGAATACCAATACTTTATACTTTATTAGCAAGGTCGGACAGTACCAGACCTAAGATCTAAACTGACTTCAATATATCATACAAAGTATATATAAAAACAGTATCTATAGAAATGGATTAGTGTCCAACGGATTAACTTTAGCGTCAAGGTGTTTTCCATTACGACAAATATAATTATATTTAACAAAATTAATTAAATACAAAGAAATGTAAAGGTGAGATAAACGGATTAACAAATTGTCACTTTTGCACTTAAAATATATTGTCTCAATTTGCTTTATTCTGATTCACAAATCCAAATCTTCCTGGTTATATTCGCACTACTCACCTAAACTCGGTCTCGAGTTTGCCGAATGAAACAATTCCACTCGGTTATCTTCGTTGGCAACCTCTTCGTCTAAGTGTGTTGATGCGAGTTGTTGGGATAGTTTGAACGTAAACTTTAATTTGATTCTCGGCGACTGAAAGTTCATGAAGTAAATCTTGACATTCACGTATATCGTCGGAATGTTGTGCTTTAGTCGCTGAATTTCGTCTTTAAGTTTTGATAACCAAAGATACAGTCGCGCAAAGTTATAATGGTATTTAAGAAAATCATTAAAATTTTCTATGAAAAAGTGGATCAGTGGTGACAAGTATGAAATGTGCAATAAAAGTCAATTGATAAAATAAACACCCGTTTCAGGTACCTGGTACCCATGCTAAATATATGAACACAATTTTGTAAACATTTTTCAGCTGAAAAATATGTTGCTATGGACAACAAAACAAATCAAATATATAAAATCTCTAAAATTCTTCATGATTTTATTATTATTCAACTAAAAATTATTCTGAGAATACATTTTCCTTCTTTTGAGTGTTAATTTTATGTTTTGGTTCATTCTTAATTGAAGATTTACATCATTTTCATCTTATAGTGTACTTTGACTGGAATACATTACACTTTAAAGATTCATGGTCAAAGGGCAGATAAGTCTAAAATTTCAAGGATTTTAACAGTTAATTTTTATGAAAATTTCATGTTGTAGAGATCATTTAATTTGCATTGGAATTCCTGTTAAAACGAAATTTAATATCTTTTAAGGTGTGTTTTGACTTAAGACTATATTTAAATATCTGCACTTTTAATTATGATGGCGTCATAAAGGTAATCATGACGTCATGACGTCATAAATACTGGTTAGCAACATCAAAGTATAAAGTAACAAACTATCAACTTAGTAAAATGGTTAATACAGTTTATATTATATCTGAATGAGATTATGGAATATTATTGTCAATAAATTTAATTATATAGTTCACATACTTCCTTTTCTTTGTAACGAATTGAATGGATTGCCCATTGCATTAAAATTGTATTGCTTTCGCCTTCACATTTGACAACGTCAATATACATCATGGCAAAGTCAAGCAACTACGAGCCTTAAAAGTCTTTTGAAAAGGAAAATAATGGCTTGTTAGACAAAATGTCAAGAAAATTAAAGGATTTCATATCACCTACAATGTCTTTAACTAGATTAGCCAAAATTCTTGCCCCAAATTGAGTGTTTTCCCTTTTATGATCTAATTTCACATTACCATAAGGTAGCAATACACAGTTAGCAAATGATGATGAAATTTGGTCTTTAAATTCAGGAGTATGTGCATGCATTTTGAAAAGGATATAACCAATTCTACAAGAATACCCAAACATGTATACATATTTAGAATCATATTTCTCAGCAGATTTCAAATCTGTAACCAAACACTTAAAACAAAATTGTACAAGTTCAGTATCCATGGAAACATTTGGTGTTTGTTTTCTATTTTTCTTCAAAAATGCTGTTGGACACCCCATACAGGCTTAAAATATCCATTTTATAAAATTTCAATGAATATCAGACATACATTGTTTCAACACTGAATGATAGCCCTCTAAAAAAAATGAAAAAATTGGGGTCTTTGCTACCTAATTCAAAGACGGAATACCAATACTTTATACTTTATTAGCAAGGTCCGGACAGTACCAGACCTAAGATCTAAACTGACTTCAATATATCATACAAAAGTATATATAAAAACAGTATCTATAGAAATGGATTAGTGTCCAACGGATTAACTTCTTAGCGTCAAGGTGTTTTCCATTACGACAAATATAATTATATTTAACAAAAGAATTAATTAAATACAAAGAAATGTAAAAGGTGAGATAAACGGATTAACAAATTGTCACTTTTGCACTTAAAATATATTGTCTCAATTTGCTTTATTTCTGATTCACAAATGTCCAAATCTTCCTGGTTATATTAGCCTGGATTTTTTTGTGAGTTTTTACTAATACCAAACAGTATTTGGTGTATAAGTATTTTACTAATCCGTCTATACAGTATTTAAAATTCACAACATTTTATGTAAAAACAGTGTGACTTTTTTTTTAACAATTTTACGACAAACAAACATACTTAAAATCAGGGGTATAAAATATCTTTAAACTTATCTTTCTATATAGGGAACTTCATAATTTTTCATGCATAAAGTATTTTATACAATTAAAGTCATATGATCCTTCAAATTGAACACAAAAAGATGACTCTATTGCAACAGAAGTATGAGGAAGAATGACGGAAATCGACACTTTAAAAGTTTTACGGCCACTAACACGAATTGGTTAACCGATATGGCATGTCAAAATCTCAATTTACTAGCGACATAATTTTGCAGTCTTAGATCTTTAGATACCAGAGTATTCGTTTAATCTGTCCCTTTACCGATTAATACATTTTGACTGTGTGTGGATTCGCATGGTTGTTGATTCGAAGTTGCCTTATTCTATATAGTTGAAAGGCTAAGTTTTACTATAAATAAACTCATCATGCATAGATAACAGGATAAAACATGTGTGAATATACATGCATATACAGTATTTAATCTAAATCTTCAGAAATGTACTGCTATTGAATTATTGTCTTTAGGTACTGTAATTCATCGCCAGCTTTTCTGTATGCAATGACCTTATCTATGATATCTCGTTAGGAAAACCACTGGTGGAAGAAGTAAACAAACGTGGAAGGAAGATTCTAGAAAAACCGCTTCAGAAAGAAATAATTTAATAAACCGCATTATTAAACAACTGTTAAGACAAAGTTTAATTAAAAATGGGTACGCATGGACAATTAAAAACAACAACATCAAATAACGATAAACGATCTGTCATTGTTTTTATCATATAAGTGCTTCGTGATTCTGTATAAATTGTTTATCTACGTCAAGATCAGAAAACTTCGAAAGTTAAATTAGCAGGCACCATTGTCTTAATGTTTCAGAATCTTATTTACATATATGAATGCATTAGTTAATAATTTCCGTAACATTATAATAACTGAAATCTCGTCTTATATGACTTAAAGAAGGACAACGTTGTACATACTGTATACTATATACGGTATGTACTATAACCTATACTGTATACTATATACGGTATATACTATCACCTACACTATATACGGTATGTACTATCACCTATACTGTATACTATATACGGTATATACTATCACCTATACTATATACTGTATACGGTATGTACTATCACCTATACTGTATACTGTATACGGTATGTACTATCACCTATACTGTATACTATATACGGTATGTTCTATCACCTATACTGTATACTATATACGGTATATACTATCACCTATACTGTATACTATATACGGTATGTACTATCACCAATACGGTATACTATATACGGTATATACTATCACCTATACTGTATACTATATACGGTATATACTATCTCCTACACACATACTGTATACTATATACGGTATGTACTATCACCTATACTGTATACTATATACGGTATGTACTATCACCTATACTATATACTATATACGGTATGTACTATCACCTACACACATACTGTATACTATATACGGTATGTACTATCACCTACACACATACTGTATACTATATACGGTATGTACTATCACCTATACTAAAATTGAGAATGGAAATGGGGAATGTGTCAAAGAGACAACAACCCGACCACAGAACAGACAACAACAGAAGGTCACCAATAGGTCTTCAATACAGCGAGAAATTCCCGCACCCGGAGGCGTCCTTAAGCTGGCCCCTAAACAAATATATATACTAGTTCAGTGATAATGGACGTCATACTAAACTCCAAATTATACACAAGAAACTAAAAGTAAAAATAATACAAGACTAACAAAGGCCAGAGGCTCCTGACTTGGGACAGGCGCAAAAATGCGGCGGGGTTAAACATGTTTATGAGATCTCAACCTCCCCTATACCTCTAGCCAATGTAGAAAAGTAAACGCATAACAATACGCACATTAAAAGTCAGTTAAAGAGAAGTCCGAGTCCGATGTCAGAAGATGTAACAAAAGAAAATAAACAAAATGACAATAATACATAAATAACAACAGACTACTAGCAGTTAACTGACATGCCAGCTCCAGACCTCAATTAAACTGATTGAAAGATTATGTCTTCATCATATGAATATCAGGCACAATCCCTCCCGTTAGGGTTTAGTATCATACCATCATAAAATATATGAGAAGAGCATAACCCGTGTCATGCCAACAACTGGTTTTAAATAAATGTGTTTAGTTCCGATGCAAAGACCCTATAAGTGAATCAATATTAAAGCCAAAATATGCAATCTTTAATGACCTGACAACAGTATCGTAACTATATCCCTTCTTAATAAGTCTATTTAAAGGTTTTGTTAGCTTCTGAGGTGAATACTGACATTTAAGTGCTTTATAAAGAATATTACCATAAAAGATTGGATGTGAAATACCTGAACGTATAAGAAGTCTGCATGTTGAGCTATATTTACGAATGATGTCCTTGTACCGATGATAAAATTTAGTAAATGTTTTGACTAGTTTGTGATATCGAAAACCCTGGTGTAATAATTTTCAGTAATACATAAATTTCTTTCGTTAAAATCTGAAACGTTGTTACATACACGAGCGAATCGTACAAGTTGAGATATATAAACACCGTAAGATGGTGACAAGGAACGTCACCATCTAAAAATGGATAGTTAACGATAGGAAATGAAAATCATCTCTTTTATCATAAATTTTTGTATTAAGCTTTCCGTTAATGATATGGATATCAAGATCGAGGAAAGGGCAGTGGTCATTGTTAGTATTAGCTTTATTTAAAGTAAGTTCAACAGGATAAATTTCTTTAGTATACATACTGAAGTCGTCATTATTGAGAGCCAATATATCATCCAAATATCTAAAAGTATTATTAAATTTTGTATCAGATGTTGTTTCGATGGGTCTTTGCTGATTTTAGTCATAAATTGTAACTCATAGCAATACAAAAACAGGTCCGCAATAAGTGGTGCACAGTTAGTCCCCATTGGAATTCCGATAACCTGACGATATACGGAATCTCCAAAGCGAACAAAAATATTATCTAGTAAAATTCAAGGGCAGATATAGTATCAAAGCATGTCCAATTGACATATTTCTTTTGTTTATTGCTACTAAAAATGACCTAAAAGAGTTAGAACATATGTATTCACATTCTGACTTTTAAATGCCCATTTAATTAGGTGTGTGAATTTTTCTTAATGAGAATGTGAGGCAATGTGGTATACAGGGTAGAAAAATCAAAACTTTGAACAGATTCAAAATCACCAATATAAGCATGCAATTTATCAAGTACTTCCAACGAGTTTTTGACACTCCAAAAGTAATTAATTCCACTATTTTCAAAGGCCTTATTTGAACAATTTATTATCAGGTTTTTGATTGTACCAAGTGAACTGGTAAGAAGAATAGACAATTTAGTAGTGGAACAATGGCTTGAAGACGAAATAAATCTATATTTGTAAGGTGTTTTATGTAGCTTCGGAAGCCAGTACATAGTTGGGACTTTCATTGTATTTGGTTCTGCTTGTAAAGAGGTAGCTAAAAGTTTATGTTTGTTACAGATGTCGTTTTCTGAAAATGGAGTCAGTTGGAATGTTGGTGAATTGGTGATTTCTTTTTTCAGAACCTCAATGTAAAATTTACGTCAAACAATAATGATATTATTAGCAGCTTTATCGGCCGGGACAAAATCCTTGGCTAGTTCTTCAAGTTTATGTTTGATACGATAAATAGGTTTATTATGGTTGTTGTTAAGAGTAAAATGCTCTTTAAAATGTTGAATACGTATATCAACTATGTTCATTACTGAATTAAAAAGAGTCCAAAGATTTTTGTCAGCTTTTTCCCGTTTTATCCATTTTAAACAGTAAGTATGGAGTGAGTCGTGGATGATATTACGACACTCATTCCAATTAATGATTGACGGGGGACGATATTTAGGTCCTTTACTGAGGAATGATTTTAACTCTCGGTCTTGAACGATGTTAAGATCTCCTGTTATAACATGGGAAATGGGTCCATAAATGTATTCGGAATTACTACAATTACATGAAGTAGGTGTATTTTCACTGATATTAACATCTTTACACAATTGGCTATAATTAAACACATATTTCCGGGTAGATTTCTTGTAAATATAACAAATAAGAGGGAGCTCAGTATTATCAAAATATCCAGGAATTTGTTCTTTAACAGAATGGTCGTTAAAAATACCGGCAATATTTACAAAATCAAAACCTTTATTGACATACTTTATTTTAATAAAATGTTTTTTATGATCTTCAGGGCGATCAATTTTGGGAAATAGTTTAGAATAACAATATGCCATTATAATTTGAACGATTTCATACTTAGGACTGCTATATGAAATTGTGTTGCAATCCTCTAAAATTTTATTTAACTTATTAACCGGTAATGAACAGAGCTTTGTTAACAGATAATGTCTGCCGTTGTTTTTGAAATAGAAATTAGGTCCGAAATATTGGTATGATTGGTCCGAAATTTTCTTTGATTGCGATTTTTCTACGACCATGAGAACGGTTTTACGAACAGTTTTAGAAACTATATCCAAAATGTTAACAGAATCGGTTCTTGATATATTACCAATTCCATGATATTATCATTAAGACCGAGAGGGTAGACTGTCTGTAATTTTTTAATCCAATTTAATTCAATTATTTTCCGTGATCGTACAAACTTTGAATGAGATTCACCAGGCTGCTTATTTACTACTTCTAAAAGTTGAACTGTTAAATATTTAATAGGATGATTGTGCTTCTTAAGGTGTTGATAAATGATACTTTTGAATTTATTGGGTCTTTTAAAACGATACAGGTGTTCTTGCGTGCGTTTAGATAAAAATCGCCCAGTTTCACCTACGTACTGAATACCGCATATACGTATGTATATGTATACTATATACGATATGTACTATCACCTATACTATATACTATATACGGTATGTACTATCACCTACACACATACTGTATACTATATACGGTATGTACTATCACCTATACTGTATACTATATACGGTATGTACTATCACCTATACTATATACTATATACGGTATGTACTATCACCTACACACATACTGTATACTATATACGGTATGTACTATCACCTACACACATACTGTATACTATATACGGTATGTACTATCACCTACACACATACTGTATACTACATACGGTATTTACTATCACCTATACTGTATACTATATACGGTATGTACTATCACCTATACTATATACTATATACGGTATGTACTATCATCTATACTGTATACTATATACGGTATGTACTATCACCTATACTGTATACTATATACGGTATGTACTATCACCTACACACATACTGTATACTATATACGGTATGTACTATCACCTACACTGTATACTGTATACGGTATGTACTATCACCTATACTGTATACTATATACGGTATATACTATCACCTATACTGTATACTATATACGGTATGTACTATCACCAATACGGTATACTATATACGGTATATACTATCACCTATACTGTATACTATATACGGTATATACTATCTCCTACACACATACTGTATACTATATACGGTATGTACTATCACCTATACTGTATACTATATACGGTATGTACTATCACCTATACTATATACTATATACGGTATGTACTATCACCTACACACATACTGTATACTATATACGGAATGTACTATCACCTATACTGTATACTATATACGATATGTACTATCACCTATACTATATACTATATACGGTATGTACTATCACTACACACATATTGTATACTGTATACGGTATGTACTATCACCTATACTGTATACTATATACGGTATGTACTATCACCTATACTATATACTATATATGGTATGTACTATCACCTATACTATATACGGTATGTACTATCACCTACACACATACTGTATACTACATACGGTATGTACTATCACTTATACTGTATACTATATACGGTATGTACTATCACCTATACTATATACTATATACGGTATGTACTATCATCTATACTGTATACTATATACGGTATGTACTATCACCTATACTGTATACTATATACGGTATGTACTATCACCTACACACATACTGTATACTATATACGGTATGTACTATCACCTATACTGTATACTATATACGGTATGTACTATCACCTATACTATATACTATATAACGTATGTACTATCACCTATACTGTATACTATATACGGTATGTACTATCATCTATACTATATACTGTATACGGTATGTACTATCACCTACACATATACTGTATACTATATACGGTATGTACTATCACCTACACACATACTGTATACTACATACGGTATGTACTATCACCCATACTGTATACTATATACGGTATGTACTATTACCTATACTGTATACTATATACGGTATGTACTATCACCTATACTATATACTATATACGGCATGTACTATCACCTATACTGCATACTGTATACGGTATGTACTATCACCTATACTGTATACTATATACGGTATGTACTATCACCTACACACATACTGTATACTATATACGGTATGTACTATCTCTACACACATACTGTATACTATATACGGTATGTACTATCACCTATACTGTATACTATATACGGTATGTACTATCACCTATGCTGTATACTATATACGGTATATACTATCTCTACACACATACTGTATACCATATACGGTATGTACTATCACCTATACTGTATACTATATACGGTATGTACTATCACCTACACTGTGTACTATCACCTATACTGTATACTATATACAGTATGTACTATCACCTATACTGTATACTATATAGGGATGAACTTTCACCTACACACATACTGTATACTATATACGGTATGTACTATCTCCTACACACATACTGTATACTATATACGGTATGTACTATCACCTATACTGTATACTATATACGGTATGTACTTTTACCTATACTGTATACTATATACGGTATGTACTATCACCTATGCTGTATACTATATACGGTATATACTATCTCCTACACACATACTGTATACCATATACGGTATGTACTATCACCTATACTGTATACTATATACGGTATGTACTATCACCTACACTGTGTACTATATACGGTATGTACTTTCACCTATACTGTATACTATATACGGTATGTACTATGACCTATACTGTATACTATATACGGTATGTACTATCACCTATAATGTATACTATATACGGTATGTACTATCACCTATACTATATACGGTATGTACTATCACCTATACTATATACGGCATGTACTATCACCTAAACTCAGTCTGTATACTATACCGTATACGGTATGTACTATCACATACAAAAACTTTTATCATCATCTTTGTCAATTTCATATCATCTACAAAAGCTTTGTGAGCGTATTTGTTAGACTTATTTGTATGTTTGTTCTAATTTTTTAGTCAGTGTTGGCTGTTGGGTCCCAATAATTCTCACTAACCTATTATGTCTGTTTGCGTTACTCACCCAATTTTGTCAATAAAACGGAACAATAAACAACTATCATACAACTGGGAGATTTAGCTACCTATAAAACCAGGTTTAACCCACCATTTTCTTCTGAAATGCCTGTACTAAGTCAGTAATATAACAGTAGTTTTTCACTGTTGGATGATAAAGTTTGATTTTGTCAATTTTATGGACTTCCCCTTTTTGAATTTAACTTAGAGTTTGGTATTTTTGTTAAAGTTTTTTTGCAATTTGATTGATCGAGAGAATTTTACAATATTAATTGCTACAAACAAATATAATGACTGGATGTCAATTGAAAAAATGTTCACAGTAATGGATGGTAGGTGAACATATTTAACCCCGACACATTCTTTATGAGCCTGTGCAAAACCAGTAGCGTGTAATCCAGTGGTTATCGTTGGTTCTCATAAATGTTTTTGATTTATTGTTAAGGTACAAATCATGTCGTTGGTTTTCTCTTTTTCATTGCTAACATTTTGTCTTCCCAGAGCCTTTTATAACTTACTAAACTGGCACGGTGTTGCTCTTTGTTATAGGCTGTTCGATGATCTGTAATTATTCACGTCTTAATGGATAGATGTCTAACTGGTAATTATACCATATCTTCTTACTCTTTATATCTGTAGATACAGCTGTAGATTTTGTAGAACATTTCACCTGATTTGTAAGTTAATAGGTTACAATGCATAAAACATTGACGGTAGAAAGTTTGGAGGTAATCACATAATATAATTCATAGGTTGTATTCAATTATTTTTGAAAAGAAAATCATTAACCGATGGAAAAATGTATGCAGTCCCCAATTTAACGCAGCATCAAAATTATCTGATTTTCGTTAATATTTTCTAACATAAGAGTTCAGGTGTTAAAATTAAGCAAACACCCTATTAAATCTACAGGAGGTACTGCTCTGGAAAAAATCCTGAGACTTCATTGTCTATTTCACATTACCATATTCTAAGTACGGAACAGGATTCGAAGTAATCAAAAACCATAACTAAAGAAAGCACAACATACATTTACTTTTAGTTGTTTTCTAATACTACGAAAGCAAAAGCAGCAGTTCGTCACAAAATAAAGCTTTGATAGAACCTCAATCATCATCCTTGTGATGTGATCTTTAAGTAATATTATGAGATATTAACTATGTAACGGTTTGAAACATTTGGTACTTAATTATAAACATAATTGACAGGAATAAGTGATTTATATCATTTAATTTCAAAGCAATTAACAAAGTATCGCCCACTTTAAAATATTCCAATTCTGTAAGGAAATTATCTCCCTCTCCCAGATCCTTGCTAACGCACGTATGTAATCACAGCTAAACGCTTTTTAATTTGTTTCACTTGAACATTGTAAACGAGTTCCATTAAATCATCTTAGTTTGAAATAGAAATTTAATCAGAAAATGCCTCATGTTTTATGGACTTCACTGTGTCAATCATGGAGATAAACGAAGATAAGCCAAAACCAGCAGATGTGTCGTCTTATAATTGTTATAAGTGAGAAAAGCTTAATCCCGAAAGTTAAAAATAAAGACATCATCAATGAAATCTTATATGCACAATATAGCGAACTCTATTTTTACTTGCATTTGATTTATTATTAACTGGTTATTTATATTGAATCTGTTTTAGAGTTACTTACAAACATCTTATACCCCCGTGGATTTAATCTGTTGGGTTACTTTTGTTGTGATTGTAATTTTGTATTGATAAAACAGTAGGAACATACCAAGGGATATTAAAAATCACATGTTGAAGGAGAACATATGTCACCATTGCAAAAAAAAAAAAAAAATAATAAAATAAGAGAAAATAACTATTCAACTGTGCATAAAACATTACAAAGGTAATTAAAGATTAAACTCCACTAAAGGCAGAATGAACTCATGTGCTTCGGAAGGATAAGCAGTTCCCGTTATACTATTTAAATCCAAGAAGCCACGATTGTGATAAAGTCGTCCTGTAATAGCGAGTTAAGTGCTAGGAAGTTTCTTGTCTAACCGTAAAATGATTCGAATTTAATTTTGAATCATCAGTATAATGTTTAATATATAAACAGGTAGGCGGGCGTAGAAAAGGAGCATATAAATCAAGAGAAGATGGTTGTGTTTCTAATATGCTCGCCGAACTGGAACTTCAATATCTCAAGACAAGACGCTCAAGCCACAAGCTTATATTTTTGTACAAAGTGGTTGAGGGGTTGGTTTTTAGTTTAAACTTATTTTATTTGTTTAAATTTGCAAAAGGGATGAGACACAAGTTAAGCAAGCTTATAAAGTCTTCTCCCAATATTCACCCTAGGGGATGTTCCTGTTATATAAACAGACGAATATTTAAAGAAAGCACGTTCAAAAAGAACAATTACTGCCAAGAAATTGATCACTACCAGACAATAAGTATTGTGGAAAAAAGGGTAAATAACAACACTGTTTTGACATTCCAACAAGCAAAACACCACAATATTCGAACTCACTCTAAGTGGAAATAGCGATCGAGTGGAACCATCTGAAAGAATCCTTCATACCTTCAACTATATGACTATGGAATAACCTTAATGTAGTTATACTCAACATCGACTCTTTTGGTAAATTCAAAACCTAATTATAAAATATCAAACTGAATCCAAAAGCCCAAGTACCTAAACATTATAAATTTGGAAATCGTAACAGAGTCAATATCATTTCAGATCCGTATTGTCGCTGTGGTGCTAAGCGTGAAGATTTATGTCACTTCTTTTTTGAATGTCCTAATTATGCTAATATAAGAATCAAACTATCTAATAATCTGAACTGGTTACCAGAGAACTCTCCACTAAATTTGAACATGTTAACCTCCGGTGATTCGTCATTAATTAATGATGAAAATGAAGGAAGTTTTAAGAATGTATATGAATTCACTAAAGAGTCGAAGAGGTTTCTAACTGTTAAATATAGCACAATAAAGTGCATATATATGTATATTGTGTACAACCACTCACATCACCACACATCATATTTTTTACATATCCAATATATATAATGTATTGTATTGTTTGCATGCATGCTTTATAAGTTTTATTAACTTGTCTCATCCCTTTTGCACATCTAATTAAATAAAATATGTTTAAACTAAATCTAGAAAACACAGTAGTGTGAGCACCGAGCGTTGAGAACTTCAAAACTGCTCTCATGCATCGTCAATAAATCGACGGCGCTCTCTCCACCGTTGTATTAAAGCCAGTATTGGTATCCACAGCGTATTCATACAGATACATATGCAGAAAAGAGATGAGAAATTTAATAATTACTGTTTTTTAGCCATAATTTTATTTCTGTATGAATTTATATTAAATAATACACATTTTTTTTTCATATATTTATACCTGAATGATTTCAAACTCTCTGGTTAACATGTCCATGAGTATCACCATCTAACAATTTACTTTTGATTTTTGGTTTTCCTTATCTCGAATGTTTTATATATATTTATATTTTTGGTCACCCTCGATAATTGATTAAGTTCGTGCTATTTTACAAAGATAAAAAATTTTTGGGCATAACAAGCACGTTACGCGTTTTTAGTGGCAATAAGTATCAACACATTAGAGTTGATCTTTTCTCTTTTTAAAGAAAACCAATGAAGAAACTCAAAACTGTACTTCAAATAAGTAATATATTTTGATCTTATCTTGTCAATTTCACAAAATATAATGTGATTAAAAAACCAGTTTATACCTACGCAATGTTGTTTTTAACTTAATGGCAATCTTGATAAGAAAGCGAGAGAAATATTTCAATAAAGTAACGTAATATTTCGATCATAGCAAACTTTTACAGAAGGAATATACATATCATTAATTTGCTTAATCATTTACCACATTTTATCACAGATTTATATATGTGCGAATGATTCCACCAATTTTTTATTAGGAAACAGTGGTATATAACACCCAAAAATTTACGATTGCTTAAAAGACTTAATAGGATTCATGATAAAGGTTAAAAATCAACTACTGTTGTTCAAGCATGGCGTCTATTTCTTTCAAAATTTTGCATGCACATTAAATCGCTTCTTTATAGTATCAAGCCAAACAAATACGCTCCGTTACGCTTTCTCTAATGCAATTCTGTACAGGTTACATCTTGGCATTAAAAAAAAAGAAATTGTCTTTCTGTATTTTAATGACGTTACTGTGTTCAATCTTGTGTGGAGAACAGCCATCTTTATTAGAGTGTAGAACCGGATGATTTCATATCAACAAGCCGGCTAAATACTTTAACCTTGCGTTCAGCAACTGCAAGCATTCTTATATATGATATAATTATTTGTTTGTACTTTGTTTTCGTTTCGTTATTTGTATAACGTTATTTAAAGCTAAAGTGGCTTTCCTTTACTGATTTTCATTTGTTGTTCCAGTATTCACATTTCCATCCTCTGGCCGAGGTAAAAGGACGTCGTTTGGTTATTTGTGTCTTTGGATACATGTCCTAAGTCTTCATTTCTGAATCCCATTCAACCAAATCTATTATATTTAAAACTCACCAATCCTTTGCCAAGTTCTCATTTAATAATATGAAATACAAAAACATGCATAGTCATGTTTTGCTTAATATGTAGATAAACTAATTTTTCATCAACTGTTATTTTTTCGGGTATATACCGGTTTTATACCAGAATAATAGATAATGATAAAATATATCCAAGTTTGAAGCAGAGTAAGCACGTTAAGGAATAAGTAACGAACAAGTAACGAATAAGAAATAAGGAACACTAATAACCAACTTGACGATCCTGGCGTGCTTGTGGTGTGTATGGTACACACAGTTCAAAAAGGAAGACATTGATTTTACAAATACGTGAAGTGCAAGTGCATTCACTTTGGCTGGTAAAATATTTTGTATACAACTTTAAATTTCAATATAAAAAAGGAAGGAAACAAAACACTTGAAAGGTGCTACGATAATTCGATGAAGGCGTAATATTGATGAAATTAAAAATGAAATGTCAATCCAGCTATTACTAGATTACAGCTAAGAATAGTTCCAAATGCAATTTAACTTAATATGACATAGCTTTTCTTGTCAATATTCTTGTAATTAGATATGTTTGTTTACATGTACTTTTTCCAATATCCGGGCATTGCATTGTCACATCGATTCACATTTTGCTTGAAATAAACTTCAGCAGTAGCTTATAAACACATTCTTGATTAAGACGAATTGATTTTTAAATTGAAATTGGAATTATTCGATGTAATTGATTCTTCAGATAGGAAAGTCTATACTTGCAATTTCATTTGGTTCTTTTGCACAAAATGGCAAAAGTCATGAAATAGTAAACATGTGATTACATAGCTTGTTGTAAGAATGAATAGAAGGGGTATCACAAAAAGAAACAGTAACCTAACGACAGAAGGAAAAAAAAAAAAAAAAACAAACACCAAGACATCTAGAGATTTTGCATATTGAAATTAAAAAAATAATGGCTCAACTGGTTATAATTGGCTTACATTTGATTGAATTAAAATTCTTGAAACTGCCAGTGGACATTAATACATGCAAGCACGGGTATCCCCTGACAAATTTCAGGAGTTGACATAAAGCTGCAAAAGTGTTATTGTAAGCGAAAATAACATTCTGTTGATGCACCTTATCATTATCATGTTACGACAGTAATTTTTCAGTGTGGTATGAAAACAGGTCATATGAAAACATATATCTGAATGTATATATATAAGATAAAAATGTCAGAATTCAAAAACGTTTCAACTTTAAAGTCAAAGCAAAATAGTATGTGTGGTTTTGGTTACATTCCACTGAAAATTTCTGGGTCTGTTTTCAATGTTTTTGTTCTAATCTGGAAAAGAACTTATTCTAAATGCAGTCCCCATTTTCAGGATGTTCTGTCTGATTGAAGCAGTTGACAAAATTGAAAAAAACATTGCATAGTTTTTGTCAATTCTATCATAGTATTTTGACACCTATCTTAGTGATTCTTTGAATTTAAACTTCATGAGTTCTTTATGGTGATTTGAAGCGATTGATAAATTGAGGCCCTTTTACGTAGTTAAGTTAATTCTAGTTTTGGCAATACGTAGTAGAGCCGCGAAACATGATTGCTTTGACATGAAAATTTTCACTCATACATGTAACATTCAACAATGACTACTGCATCAATACTGGCGGCGAAGTCGGTGACTCCATGATTATTTTAGATAAGTTAAATTGATTATTTGTTTATTGAGAAATTACGGTTACAAGAAATTTCAACTAGTATACGTACATTCTACATAAATAATCATCCGGCATTAAAATAAAGCAGGCCGGTATCTCCATTTTATGACCAAGGATCTCAATTTGTTTGTCAAAGACATTGATCTAGTACACTGAGATCTTGATCTTTATTATACGTAGATCTCGTTGAGTAAACCAAGATCTGTATTGTTTGTCGGATAATGATTTATTAAATCGAGATATCGTTTTATTTGTCCAAGATTTCGATTATAAAATTAAAAAAGACGGAGAACGTCACATCTTTTCCAGGCTCTTGGCGATTTAGAACTTGACATAAGGCATAGACTCTTTTCAATTATCTAAGACAATATGTTAACCTTAGGATGTTTGATAACATTTAACGATGGCAAATATACTGCACCAGAGTTAAATGTCTCTGTACAGTGATACTCGCGACTAAAATATTTGAAAATCAAAAACCTAATCAAAGGCAGCAGAGCTGGTAAAAGTAAAAAAATAAAGTATAGCCATAGTTTCCAAAATTTTAAAACAGCAAATTTATACAAAACAATAATCGCATTTTCATGGCTGTACACAGGAACTAGATAATTGGCTGGGAATACCTTCGGGAACAAACAGTCCTCCGTCAGAGGTATCGACTAAGGGGTTGTAATATCCTTAACGGTACAAATTTTACTGTACATGATGAGCAATTAGACAATCAATGTCTCGTCAGTGATACATGGCCAAAATATTAAAAAAAAAAAAAACCAAATACCTAATACAAGGAATCTGAGGTATGCAGATAGAGATACATTCTTAGATTTAAAATCATTTTCAAATTTATTCCTACAGAAGTACTGGCTACTGGGCTGCCGATGGTATCGGGGACTTACATTCAACCTGCAGAGGCATCGACCCAGTGGTGGCAATATCATAAACGGTACCAATTTTACTGCACTAGATTCGTATTTCTACAATTAATACCTCTTCAGGGATGGTCTAAAAATTTAAAAATCAAATACCATATACTAAAGCTGAAATCAAAAAGGACCAAAAGAACAACAAACACGGACAAGGAATTAGAGCTTTCCATGATATATTCCTTAGTTATACCTATTTCCAAAATTATATAACAGCAAATATTAATAAAACAATATCCGTATTTGTATATATATGTCAGTAAATAGCTACTAACAGTCCACCAGCAGAGGTATGTGTATCGAACCAGTTGTAGTAATTGTTGTTTTAATTATGTATGCATCTAGATTTCTTTTTATTCATATTTAGGACAAGCAATTCGAAAAATCGCTTAACCGACTAGAAATCTCAAACTTATTACAAAATCGAAATATCAGTCAAACAATTTGATATCTCATCAAACACAACGAGTTCTGTTTACTTAATTGAGTCTCGAAAAAAAAACCAAAATATAGATCTCTGATAAACAATCTTGGATTGAGAAAAAAAATAATGCGTTGTGTACCTTCAGGGCTTCCGAAGTGAACGCTAAAAATTTCTTTTTTGTCTTATATGCCATCCTCAAAAGTGAAAGATTGAAAAGAATTCTTTCGTCTTCATATCTCCAATCCAAGGGTTTCAAAATCGAGAAATTTTCAAAAATTGAACGTTAATAATTTAAAAACCACTTTGGTGAAGTTATTCATAGACGAAGAATAGGACTTTTTGATGCATCAAGTGAATACATTTACACCCTTATAATATAATGTAAGTGGTTAAAATAAAAGTTGCCATTAGATTCTTGACATAAACTATGCTCCTGGTCTCTTTTCACATTTTTTTTAATTGTAGAAGAGAAGCAGGCGGGGGCTTTTACATATTTTTTGTCTATGAAGCCTCTCGATATATTAATGACCATGTCCACTTCTTTTTTTAGATACCTGTCTAAATAATGCATTACATAATTTCTTAGAGAAGCGAGGTGTACAGTCCCTGTAACGTAAAAGTTAACACTTTTTTCATTCGGGAATCGTACGTACAGCGTTCGGGAATCGTTCGTATAGCGTTCGGGCATCGTTCGTACATCATTCGTATAGCGTTCGTACAACGTTCGGTCAGCGTTCGTTCATCGTTCGTTCATCGTATGGTAAATGTCATCGTTTAGGGTTTTGTATATCGTATGGTTCATGGTATCGTTAAGCGTTTTATTTGTCGTATGGTACATGGTATGGTTAAGGGTTTAGCGTTTCGTTTACCGTATGGTATGTGATATCGTTTAGCGTTTCATCTATCGTATGGTATATAGTTTTGTTGAGCGTATGATATATGTTAAGGATTTATTTCAAAAAGTTATTTCAATTCTTATTTTGAGTTCAAATAGTAATAAAAAATATGCGGGACAAAAAAAAAATATTATTAGATTGTATTGATTGATGGTTGGTTGCGTACTTGTATATCCAAAGCCTGGCGGACTTTATAATCTTCACAACCACGACAGGTTTCACGTCCTCTATCAGACTCTACCATTAAAAAAAATCAGACATCCTTTCAAGTGAGCATTCTAATGTTACATGTAAATAGGTTAATCATTGAGAGGTAAATATGGCACAATTAAGTTCCATTTATTGGCGCAATTCATATTATAAGAAAAGAAGAGATGGGCGCGATTCAAACCTTTTCAATATGATAGTTGGCACAAATTACACCTAACCGTTCTGACAAACCGGTAATGTCTTCGCCCTGGGATATGAATTTGACAGTAATCTTCCTTCAGTAACTTTACAATACCCAGCCGTGTCATTTCCGTATATTGTAGATGTGAAATATGCATATACACTAGAAATACTCATTCAAGTGAATTTTATCTTTTAGGAGTACTCCATATCGGGTAACATTAAATATACATAGAAATAAAATGACAATTAAAAAATGATAATAATATAATAAGTTCAAATGTTACTTTATTAAATGCACCTAGGTACGTAGTTGTAAACTTATGTTATGACTTTATTTCATACATCTTGTATTCCTTTTGGCGTCAATCACTTAATTTTTTCTAAAACTGACTTCTTCATAAATCGAAAAACGCACAAACCTAAAAAGAATCACATGGCATGATTGAATGATTTCTCCAACTCAAAACTAGTTATAGATGCCTCTTAAATTTTATTTTTCTCGTTGGGTTGCTTGTCCACTGACGTTAACGCCATATTCTTTTTTACGGTATTTGTAAAATGCCGCTCATCGATCAATTTCACAAGAAATCTAACGAGAAAAATACTCGTAAGTCATGAACATTAAAGTATAATTACACCCCAGTTCTATTGTTATACTTCATAGTTTCTATTTCTGAAACAAGTGTAAATTGAATAGATCTATCGTTACGAATAACAATGGATTTTGACCACAGGGTGTGACGAGCGGGGTTTCTGGAAACCCCTGCTTCTACATCCCGCAAACAAAGTCCATTGTTATTCGTAACAATAGAAATTGATTATTTTTTAAATAGCATGAACATAAGAAATTACTAGTAGTGTTCACTACAAATTGTTTCATGATATTAAAAAAACACATTTTAGGAAATTCCAATAAGCATCTATATGGAATACAAAAATAATCCTTTAAATACTCCTTTGCTTGAAGGTTTTTTTTTATCCCAGTCATATGTCTCTACTCCCGGACCCCGCCCCCGGTTACCCAGTGGCCTATCCGGGGTTGGGGGTTCCGCGGATTGGACCCGACTTTTATTTAAAAGATCAATGCATTTGAATGGTTGGAACTCCCCCTTTTTCTCTTGAGTTGGGAACCCCCGGCTGGATCAGCCCCTGATTAACCCCAAAAAGGGAGTTCCTCTACATTAAATTTTGTATGTTGAGCGTGTCTGGTAGTCCGGTTTCTAATGCAGACACACCTGTCCCTTAGTATGTTCGAATATGAATTTTTGTTTATTCTCAAGAAGAGGTGGGGGCTTTTGTTTTTGATAAAATCGTAAGATATAAAATAGTTATGATTACCTTTATTAAACTGATACAGGTAAGTACTTTGGGGTATAATATTGCCTTCATCTTTAGTCTCTTCTACCAAATCCAACGCTTGCCACAAAATGTCGTCCGTCTTATACCCGTCCATATTGACAACTGTATACCAGGAGCATGATTGATGTTTTTTTTTTTTAAATAAGAATGCACGAAACGGTCAACCTTGACCTGCTGATCCATATTAACACATGGATTTAACGGGAATATGCAAAACAGCAACTTTGACATCTGTTAAATCTACTCACTTGTCAAAGTTTGAACGAAGATAGCCAAAGTAAGGTTACTAGTGGGGTTTCATGTAAAAAAATTCTATAAATTATGACGCGGGTTTCATGTAAAAAAATTCTATAAATTATGACACGGCGTGTCTGGATAAGAAACCCCTCCGGCCTCCGGCCGTCGGGGTTTCTTATCCAGACACACCCTTCCCGAAGTGTATAACTAACTTACATCCGATGCTAAGTCCTATATTTGTTTACATTGAATATTAAATGAAAACGAACGGATATCATTTTATTGACAATATCAAACCATGATTAATAAGAAAAAATGTTGTTTTTTTTAAATGAAACCCCACTAGTAACCTTACTTTGACGCTCTTCATTCAAACTTTGACAAGTGAGTAGATTTTAAAATGTCAAAGTTGCTGCTTTGCATATTCCGTTAAGTCCATGTGCTAATATTGATCAGCAGGTCAAGGTTGCTCGTATCGTGGATTCTTATTAAAAAAAAAAAAAAATACATCATGTTCCTTGTATGCAGTTGTCAATATGGACGGGTATAAGACGGACGACATTTTGAGTCAGGCGTTGAATTTGGCAGAAGAGACTGAAGATAACGCAATATTTATAACCCAAAGTACTTACATGTATCAGTTTAATGAAGGTAATCATAAATGTAGTTTACATGTTACGGTTTTACCAAAATAAAGCCCCCCCCCCTTTTCTCAACATTAAACAAACATTCATATTCGAACATATTAAGGGATAGGTGTGTCTAGATTAGAAACCCGACGACCGGACACGCTTAACATACTAAAATACAGATTGCATATGTAGGAACCCCTTTGGGGCAATCCAAAAGGGGTTCCGGGGTTGGGACCCCTTTTTACGATCAATGCTTTTGAATGGGGACATATGGCTGGAACACCCCCCTTTTATCCTAGGTTGGCACCCATTTTAAAAATGGCTGGATCCGCCACTGGGTGCCATCATTAGTCTTCAACAATCCAAACATTAATATTTATTTTATGATTAAGACTTATTCCAAATGAAAACTATATGTTTTAATGTATAATTCAAATAAAAGTTCTTTACATGCATGTTCTTTAAGACATTTGTAACAGCCACTATGTTCCGTCAGTTACTTTGTTCCGGCGGAACTTTTCAACTAGTTATTTCGTTCCGATGGAACTTTCCAACCAGTTGTTTTATTCCGAGTGCAGTCGAAAAGTTCCGAAAAAAAGTAGCTAGTTGAAAAGTCCCGGAACAATGTAGCTAGTTGAATAGTTCTGGCGGAACAGAACAACTAGTTACATCGTTCCGAATATACCATATTTCGTCCTTTTTGTAGAAAGAGGGGGAAGAATGAGTATCAGTATAAATAAGAGCAAATCATTAATCATGCAAATTTAGTATTCATAGTACCCTCAAGAGAGGGAAGGATACCCCCCTCCTCATGTGGTTCTTTGCATCAATTCTCCAAACGGAACTTTGTGACTGGTTGATAAGTTCCGTTGGAACTTTTGGGCTAGTTTGTTAGTTCCGGTTTTGACTTATTTGCCAAAGAGGAACTTTGTGGCTAGTTGATAAGTTCCTTTTGACTTTTGTAATCAGTATCTTGGTTTCCCTTTGAAAGGTTCAAATATAATATGTTGCGCTTTTACTTTGCATCAATTCTCCAAATGGAACTTTCTGCCTGGTTGATAAGTTCCGTTGGAACTCTTGGGCTAGTTTGTTAGTTCCGGTTTTGACTAATTTGGCAAAAAGGAACTTTCTAACTAGTTGATATGTTCCGTTGGAACTTTTCAACTAGTCACTTTGTTCCGGTGGAACTTTTAAACCAGAGGAAGAACAAAGTAACTAGTTAATAAGTTCCTCCGGAACTTTTCGGTTAGTTAGTTCTTTCCGCCCGGAACTTTCCAACGTCGGAACAAAAGAGCATTTACAATTGCCATATGGGATTGAAATTGTAGCTTCTAGCAAAGGAGTATTTAAATGATTTTTTTTATTCAAAATAGATGCTAATATTTTTTTCGCTATTGGAATTTCCTGAAATATGTTTTTTTAATATCATTTTATGTCTGGAAACAACTTGTAGTGAACACTATTAGTAATCTCTTATGTTCATGCTATTAAAATAAAACAATTTCTATTGTTATGAACAACAATGGACTGTGTTTTCGGGATGAAGAAGCAGGGGTTTCCAGAAACCCCGCTCGTCACATCCTGTGCTCAAAATCCATTGTTATTCGTAACAATAGATCTATTCAATTTACAATTGTGTCAGAAATAGAAACTATGAAGTATAACAATAGAAATGGGGTGTAACTTGCTATCAATTGTTGTAGTAAGATTGTTTTGTAAAGAGAGCCCTTTCAGGACACTTCATCGTATATGCACAAAGATAAAATAAATAAAACACTTTTAAGCTGTTTAAATCATGCAGTTATTTTTGAAAATATGGTTTTGAAAAACCGGTTGTTTCTGTTTAATACTTTCCTGTCCCTTATATCGTCTTTAATAATTAGGACACGTGCCACTGGTTATACAACTAGTCTACCATGAATAATCCCAAACAACAAATTTTTGATTGGTTTGTAATAATTGCTTATAAATGTCGTATTGTAATAAGGGTTTATGTTCATGTATAATAATTTTTAGATTGATAATATAATTGAATCATTTTTTAAGCATTATTTTTATGATTATAATATTTAATATTTATTTAACATACATACCGATTTGATTGGCCAATGACTGTTTAAACACATGACGGCATAATAATATCATACATGAGCGTTTTGGAAAAATTCACCAGATAGTAAATCAACGGCTCCCAGGAAAGTTTTCTTGTAGGGTAAAAGAAGGGGGAAACTAGACCTCTTTCTAGTAAAACTTTAAGATTGCATGGATAACCTTTAAATTGTTTAACTTTTCATATTCAGGCTTTCTCCTCAATTGTTCCATTATATGGAGAATCGCGTTTTAATGCCAGATGTTTTATTACTGTTTCTGTTAAATCTGAGACTACAATATGTGTTATAGTAGTCTCAGGTTAAATCAAAGACATGTAATACATGTTTTATATTTTTCTGGACAAATCTATTCACAATGATACAGAAATTCGGGATGAATTAGAAATTGGCATGTTGTGTATACACCTTTCTATTGGTGAACACTATATATGTTGGCCGCTAGATGTCCTTATGTGTTTTTTTGTTGTTTGATTGCTGTCTTATTGCCGTTAAACCCATCGTGATCTCCTACAGTTTAAGTTCCGTTTAATGTACGTTTAAATCGGTTTAAAACAAATCATGTTTGAAAGGGTTATTGCATATAGATTTCCATGAAGAATTTGCTCCGACGGGAAGAGTAATAGAAGACGTTTGTATATAAATTTTAAGTGCAAAGTACACATTAAAAAAAAGTTTCACTTTTCAATTTTTAACTCCAAAAATTTAAACTGTATTAATTTTGAAGACGTGTCTCATCTAAACGAAGTCTGAATTGTCTCCAACTTACCAGTTTCCCCTGTTTGGCACATACCTAAAAAATAAACCTCATCACATTTGATCCCAAAATTGTAAATAAAATTTTATTTGTCGTAGTAAATTCCAAACAAAACAAATCCAAACCAGATTTGAATTATATGGTTAAAAATAATTCTTTTAAGAAATATGAAGAAAATGATAATTATCTTGTTTGACTTTGAAACACGGAGTTAATACTTTAAATTCCATTTTGCACAAAATCCTTAAATCTTCCTTGGAATGAGAAACTCTTTCTTCATAGAAATGTATGAAATAGTTTACACTGGACATTAAACAACCAACAATCAATCAACTAAAATATATCCAAGGGATAATTATTATGCATGTATGTATATAAATGCCGGATACCATATAAATATATTGAATAATCAACAAAATATATGCTGTCAAAAAGAAACATTATCATTAGGATATCAAAATAATTCACAGTTTTTTTTCAAAATGAATTGCAAACAATCCTCTTTCCGAAGCATTTTTCAGTTTCCGTGCTATCGCTCCGTGTCGGTTAATTATTTTTAGCATAAAGTTTATAAATCGATCTATGAAATACATTATATATATATATATATAAACATTAAACTTATGCATGGCGGAAAAGAAATATACGAAAACAATAGGTGCAATGTGCATGCAGCCTCGCAGATAATATTTAAAAAAAACATTTAATTTATAAAACTTAGGACTTTAATTTAAGTATTTTTGATGGGATGTTGAAGTTTCCAGAACATAGAAAATACACAAGAAAATCTATTAGTACACTATCAAAATTTGCTTGGTGTCCATTTTACAATATATTGCTTAAGAATTTAGTGTATTCTTATTCATGCCGACATCTGTGTCCCTGGATCTCAACAAGAATTTGCGAGGATGTTATGCTTATCAGTTTACCTTTAACATGATATTTCAACAGAATGTTATATATATATATATATATATATATATATATATATATATATATATATATATATATATATATATATAATTTTAAAATTTTTTTTTCTTCGCGAAAACAAGATGGCCCTTAAGCTAAATGTCATCGTCAGATGTATAATGGAAGGCGATAAACACTTTAGAATATATACCACTCGCTGGTTCTTTTTACCTGGACACAGATGTTATTACGTAACAAGTACGGATGTAAAATTATCGATATGGTATATTCAGTCGAATATACACAGTATCTCTGGACTGGGGTATTTAAGATATTTTGATCTGACAATGTATGTAAAGTAATTTGTGCTTTATGTAAAAATAAAATGCATATAACCATCGTATTTTCACAAAATCTTTAAAATGTGTTGATTTTGAGCATATATATATATATATATATTTAAAACCGGAGACAAATCACTGATTTCCAATTATAGGCCAATCTCATTTTTATCAGCAGTGAGCAAAGTATTTGAAAAAAAGTGTATTTAAAATGTATTTAATCACTTAATTAGTTATTTTCAAATAGACAAGAAAGCGTTTGTGTTTCAAGTTCATATTCGCCTTTTGAGAATACTAATGCAGGAGTTCTACAAGGCACTGTATTAGGTCCCCTACTATTCCTTATTCATATATATTACATGTACATAGCTGGTAATTTGATAAGTCTAACTCGATTGTGTGCTAATGAAAAATCCCTGTCTAATTTAAGTAATAATCCTTACACAATAGAGGATGTCTTAAATAGCGATTTAGAACAAATGGTCTAAAGATTGGCTTATTGATTTTAATCCTAACAAGACAAATGCTAAATATGCTATTCTCCTTTTTTCCCAGATGATATTAAAATAAAACTTCAAAATCAAGTAGAAGAATTGTCTTCTGTCATAAACACTTAGGGATTACTTTAAATTTGATTCCAATGGTAAATTATATACACATATAGAAAACGTTTTGAAATGTGCAAGCACAAGATTAAATTTCTTAAAAAATTGAAATATGCACTGACTAGAAATTATCTTACTCGTATAAACACTTGTAAGACCAATTATGGAATATGCATGTGAGTTATGGGATAGTTGTACGCGACAAGATTCCGACAATTTAGAACATGACGTTAAGTCGGAAGCAGGATAATTAGTCACTGGGTCGCCCGTGTTTGCTAGTCGGGAAGTTATATATTTTCAGTGACACAGGCCGACATCTGCTAGTGGACAGAAGAAAGTCCAGAAAGCTCAATATGTTTTATTCTTCACATAATGGGACTGCCTCTACGATTTAATGCCTCTTTTTTTGGTCAAACATCTAATTATAATTTGCGAAACAGTAATAATTATGTGATACCCAGCATGCAGTTATATATAGATACAACTAACAGTCCACCAGCAGAGGTATGTGTATCGAGCCAGTTGTAGTAATTGTTGTTTTAATTATGTATGCATCTAGATTTCTTTTTATTCATATTTAGGACAAGCAATTCGAAAAATCGCTTAACCGACTAGAAATCTCAAACTTATTACAAAATCGAAATATCAGTCAAACAATTTGATATCTCATCAAACACAACGAGTTCTGTTTACTTAATTGAGTCTCGAAAAAAAACCAAAATATAGATCTCTGATAAACAATCTTGGATTGAGAAAAAAAAATAATGCGTTGTGTACCTTCAGGGCTTCCGAAGTGAACGCTAAAAATTTCTTTTTTGTCTTATACAATACAATACAATACAAATATGTTTATTATAGTGACATTGTGTATAACAAAATATGTACAATATTGAAATATTTCAATTAAATTACACCCGGCCCAATGGACCTATAAGTCACTTTAAATAGATACTGTAGTATTAATTCAGATTGACATCAGGAATTTTATGTACATGTCAATTATTTAAATATAAGTGTTGTCGGCGTTTTGTTAATGGCTGTTCTAAGTATCGAGCTGTTTTCCGGGGATATTCAGACAATAATAAATTTAACTTTTCACTGTTATTCAAATTCAATACGGTTTCACTAAGTCCAGAGAATAACTGATTACGTAGTCCATTGTAAAATTGGCATTCAACCAGAAAGTGTAGTTCATTTTCAATTTGTTGTTTTAATTATGTATGCATCTAGATTTCTTTTTATTCATATTTAGGACAAGCAATTCGAAAATTCACATTATATGCCATCCTCAAAAGTGAAAGATTGAAAAGAATTCTTTCGTCTTCATATCTCCAATCCAAGGGTTTCAAAATCGAGAAATTTTCAAAAATTGAACGTTAATAATTTAAAAACCACTTTGGTGAAGTTATTCATAGACGAAGAATAGGACTTTTTGATGCATCAAGTGAATACATTTACACCCTTATAATATAATGTAAGTGGTTAAAATAAAAGTTGCCATTAGATTCCAGTAACAGGGAATTTGTATTTCTTGTTTTTTTCTTTAGACGTTGTCTTGATTACTAAAGTTAAATATCAATAAATCTATTCTTATGGTTTGCTGTATCATATTCTAAGGCTATAGGAAAACATTTAACACTGACTTACATGTTTAATACCACCACGCATGCAGATTATAAAGCCAGATGCACTTGTGATATTTATCTTGACATAAACTATGCTCCTGGTCTCTTTTCACATTTTTTTTAATTGTAGAAGAGAAGCAGGCGGGGGCTTTTACATATTTTTTGTCTATGAAGCCTCTCGATATATTAATGACCATGTCCACTTCTTTTTTTTTAGATACCTGTCTAAATAATGCATTACATAATTTCTCAGAGAAGCGAGGTGTATATTGACTCCGCGCTAAATGGTATCGAGCACCTTTTATTCTTTTTTGATATAATTGAAATTCAAAATTTATAATAACAAGTAAAACATGAACTTTACATTATCCACCACAGGAGAAAGCATCTTATATTCGTAATTCATATTGAAACACTGACTGACTTCCACAAAATCCTTCTTACATAACACTATTGTGCACCATCTATTCTATATCTTTGTTCTGAATAATTTTTGCGGCTTTCATGGCAAAACAAAGACTTAACAATATTTACAAACGAGGAAAGGCATCCCTAATGCGTAATGATCATAAACAACACTCAATAAGATTTTCAGAGAATAGTTTTCCTCCATTTTTTATACCCACACATCGGTGTTTGTATCTTTAATACGCAACTCCTCTTTCACCACTGTCTGGATTTCATTAAATTTATTTTAACAAGATTGCAAGTACTTTATGACAATGAGCAACTCTTATTATTTTATCCCATCTGAGAATTAGGGTTTACAATATAATTTATTTATTACAGAAAGCTAGCTCAAAGTAGTTCAAGATTTGTTGTGATAGAAATCATGCACTCTAACTGTCTAACATCATACTTTTTTCCATTTATTTATTAACATCTGAAGTTTTTTGTATTTATAGTATACATTCGGAATACATGGACATAATTCTATCAAAATTCTTCGATATTTCAAATCAAATAATGATTCGTATCTTTCTTTAACTTCAACAATTGGATCGAGTTACAAGAAAACTACTTGCCCTCTACTTCGGCGTAACATATACTGTGGCAGATAATATGTTTAATTAGATAATTGCGGTGTTATTTTCAACGCATTATAACTCTTGGAAATTAAACAGTAATTGTTTAATCAAGATACGTTTATTCGCAAAATTGACAATATTTTCACAAAATGTTTTTCTTCTCTACACGGAAATTTAACTGATTTTTTTCGAATAAAGGTGGTATGTACCTACCACTTTACCTAGTGTAGTGCTACTGAACTGTGCGATATGTAAAATATATACAATACTGATAAAATCACCAATTAATGACACAATGTTTTATACAACGGTATTCGATAACTATGTTATGTAATCATTCCAATTAATATTTTATTTCGCCAGTGTTCATTGCGATAATATCTGTCATCTCTTGTTATTGTTACATTTCCGTAAGTTTTGTGATGCCTTTAACGGCATTTGATATATGTCCAATTAAACTGGGCTTTGATCCAAATATTACCATTGCAAGTGCTTATGCAAATATTAATGTTTCATTTGCCATCCATTTCGATCCTCAAAAGAGGTAACATTGTTTTTTCACAGTTTCCAAAATAATTGTGTCATTTACAGATACAAAATGTCATCGTTGTAATTGAATATACACTTTAACTGTTTTTTTTTTTGCTTACTGTCATAAATTTATTCATGAAGATTGAGTTGTTTAGTTCAGTGGAACGTTCTGATACAAAAGGTACAATTATAAAATCGTTAAATGCATTATTTTAGATTCTAAATGTAAATATTTGATGATAATGAACAAACTATGTAATTTTGAGTTTGGATATTGCACTTTTTACCACTTTCATACCGATCCTGTTTCCTAGTTAAAAAGATTGTTTAGTATTTTTTTATTTTTCGATGACATGTTTCGAGTAACTGACAAACTCGTACATACAGCGGACTCAAATATATACTGTTTAAACGATATGATATTGTGATTTCTTTACAAGCAAATGTACTTAGCTATCCTGACTACAAGAACTTATTCACCTACAATACACATATTTTACTGTAAACATCGATTTAAAAGTAAAATCAAATGCTAAAACATAGTCAAAACACTTAATGAAAGTCAAAACACTGAATAAAACACTTAATGAAGATCAAAACATTGAATAAAAGTCAAACCACTTAATGAAGGTCAAAACATTTTATGAAAGTCAAAACTTAATGAAAGTCAAGACAACAAATGGATATCAAAACACTTAACAAAAGTCAAACCACTTGATAAAAGTAAAAAAAAGTCAAGAAAGTCAAAACACTAAATGAAAGTCAACACACTTAACAAAAGTTAAAACACTTAATAAAAGTCAAGATAGTCAAAACACATAACGAAAGTAAAAAAAAAACAAAACACTTAATAAAATCACTGAATTAAAGTCAATAAAGTCAAAACACTTAACCATGTTAACAAAACACTTAATGAACGTCAAAACATTTAATGAATAATGAAATTACATGAAACATGGTACCATTTCCCTCTACTTGAATAACGTTACTGTATGAAATGTATTCTTAAATACAGTAACAGTTACTACAGAACGGTATGACTTCATATCAGCTCGTTCGGTACTTCTTGCTTTCAGTAACCACGATCATTCTTTGACATTGTATTATTGTCGTACTTGTACTTGTTTTTCTGTTATCTATTTTACCGATATTATAGGGTTAAAAGATTTTTCTGTATTTACTCTTCTTGCACCTTTTACTATTCTATTGATTGGGATCAAAGTGGCAGGGTTGAGATCTTTATAAACAAGGACTATCTGTAGTCGTATCGTAATGTTTTTGTTATATAAAGAATTTAGTGTGGATGGTAGTTCTTTGATAATCTTTTTGAAACTGATTCAATTTTCCAAACTCGGGGTCATTTCTAAATTTATAAAGTGTCATTTTCATTTGATATTTTTATACATTCGGTTACTGTATAATTGAAATTTACTTTATATGCCATTGAATACATTGATTTGTAATGAAAGATAAGCTGTGTTGCAACATTGCAAATCCTGATTGTTAAAACATCTTTACGATATATAAGACTGGTAAAGGGAAACATTGAAATATGAAAGTTCAAACTGTTACAAAAGTGAAAGTTCACAAAATATGAAGAAAAAAGGATATATTCCTTTTCACCCTACGATAAAAATTGCAATGTTAACAAATTTGATCTGCAATTAGGAATCTATTTGTTCACATGAAAATCACGATGAAAAAACGAAATAGTACAAACAACTGTTATCTCACCGATCTTAATTGGAGATTCTATCTTAAGTAAGATATTCTCTAGAAGCTTGACATTTCTAATTACGTTATTCTATTGATAACATGTCTCGTGCTTTCCTGATCTCCGTATTTTATGAGGAGATTCAGGAAGATTTGGGTGTAATTTAGGATCAGCTGTTTCTTATTCTTCCATACAAAATCAATATTTTATTCTTGCACTGGTATAATTGTCCAGCTAATATTACCATGATTATTTCATATCTTTCTGGGAATATTAAAGGTTTTACCTGGATGAGATTAAACTAATTCATAACTTTAGTCAATATTATAGTGAATGTTGTGTCAGTATTGTCGATCGTTTTACATAGTTGGATACCCACGGCATTGTTGTAACTACAAAAGTTACTGCTATTGATCAGTAAGTCATTTAGTGAAACTCATATCTAGAAACATGAACAGATATACAGAATTTAATAACGACTCTTTAATTTTAAAAGAATTTCAGAACTATAGTTACTTTACAGCGATGACTAAAAATAGTAGTAATATTTCAACCGAAAATGTTTACACCAATGCTACGCCAGTGTCATCAGCTTCAATGTTTTCCATTGGTGTAGTAGGGAATATATTTGCTATAATTGTAATCTGGAGGTCTTCACCAAATCATAAATGGAAGGCCTTTTATAGATACGTGTTCTTGTTGGCTATCACAGATTTGTTAGGAATTTTACTGACTTCTCCGATCACGCTGTATACTTATGTTAACAACAGGCAGTGGATAGGAGGACAACCACTGTGTGACTTCTATGGTTTCCAGATGGCATTTTCAGGAGTGGCAACCGTCCTTATTGCGGGTGCCATGTCGGTTGACCGCCTGATGGCCGTTTACTTTCCATATTTTTACACAAAGGAAATTAAAAACATTCCAAGACGAATTAATTACATTTTGGTATTCATTTGTCTATTTTCAGTTCTTGTTGGAGTTTCTCCTATTATAGGATTCGGACACAATCACGTGCAGTTTCCAGGAACATGGTGTTTTTTCGAAATCCATTCTGAAGAAATAGGTGACAAAGCTTTCTGTATTCTGTATGCCTCCACTATATTATTAGTCATACTGATTATGGCCGTTTGTAATACACTGGTCATAGCTTTTCTTAAAAACGAATCTTTAGAATGTTCATATGCTAACGGACGTAAAAGTAGTGTATCTAGTGTAAAAAGTAGCAGGAAGAAAAACGATTTATACATCATAATATTTCTAGTGGCTATATTCGTTGTCTTCAGTGCTTGTTGGACCCCTTTCATGGTAAGTATCAATCTCAATCTTTTTATTATACCCCACGGAACTTTGTTCCGTAGAGTATAATGTGTTTGATCCGTCCGTCCGTCAATCATGATTCAATAATTTTTCTAAGAGTTATGCCCCTTTGAACTTAGAATTTTAGCCTAAATATACTACTGCAACACTTTGTCATCACAACTCTTCTGAAACCAAACACCAGAATTTCATGAAACTTTTTATATAATAAGGACATACTACGTAGATGTGCTTATCGACAGGAAATTATGATTTAATTAATTTTCAGAAGTTATGCCCCTTTGAACTTTGAATTTTAGCCTAAATATACTACTGCAACAGTTTGTCATCGCAACTCCTCTGAAACCACACAATAGAATTTTATGAAACTTTATAGATAATAAGGACATAATATGTAGATGTGCATATTCACATGAAATTTTTATAAGTTGACTTTTGTAGGAATTATGAGTCTTTGAACTTATGAATTTGTTATGATTTTGGTTGCCCAGTGCCAATGTGGGGCCATGGGGTATGTGAGCGAGCGCACAAAGGTTCTTTAATTATTTAATACTTTAAGTTAAACAACATCTTCAAGCCAGAAAATAACAGTTTAATGACATACATCTGTCGATTACGCCTTTGTGTTTATTTTTCTGGGTAAGGGTTTCTAGTTATTTCCATATTTCTGTCTTTGTTTTCTTCAACCAAAGTCTTTTGTATGTGACCTCTTGTTAAATAAGTTGGACATAAAAAAAGCAAAAACAAACTTATCACACCGTTTTACATCTGTTACGCGTACTCCTTCCTTGGCGTTCGTCGTAAACGTGAAAACAATCTACCATGAAACCATAAAGAGAACAATGATTGCTTGTCCCTATCTTGACCAATGGTATTATCATTTCAAAATTATATCCAATATTCCCGTTGACAAACCAGTTTGGGTCGGACATAAAGGTAAAACCAGTAAAGCATTCAACAAAAATTCCAAAAAACAACTTATTTTATATAGCTTAACTTTACAAAAATGATACATTGACGGGCACTTTTAGGAATTACGGTTGCTAAGCCAGAATGTGACCAAATATGAGAAAAATAAAGACTGAAATATTTTGTGACGGAAAAAATTACTGGAAAAGTGATATATTTTCAACATACCCTTAAAAATGTTTGGTAGTCATCTTAAGGACAGGTTGTACTAAAGTTTGCACAAAGAAAATTTTATGACCGTCTTTGTGAGATTGGCTCTTAAACATGCTTGTCACCATTACTTAAAACCAGAAAATTATATATTTAAATCTAATACACATTCCTGAAAATTTCGTGTTAAGAACTAAAAGTAACAATCAAAGATTGCGAAATAGCCCCACTCTCCACCCCCTTCCTATATTACATTAGAATTGTCTGTATTTCGACTTATTTCTTCGCAGATTATTTCATTTGCTTTTTCATAAGATTGATTTTACTCATATAAAACTAGGTATTATGCAAAAAATAGATTAAAATATTAAAATTTAATGAAATAATCATCATATCATCAGATCTGTACTGGTTCAATTCACTCGCATTTTTCCAATTTTTGTTGTTGTTAATACATTTTGTAATTATTATTTCAGAACCAATGTTTGCAAAATATTCAATATGCGTTGCTTTACAAACTCCCTGTTATGATTTGTAATATTACTGAAGTACTCCATTTTAAAGCATTTCACTGTCTTTCAGTCAAACGGCAGTCACCGTTCGTAATAAACTTTAATCTGGTAGGAAAACGATTTTTTACGCGATAAACGTAAATGCAAATTCAACGACAATATCTATATTTATACTACAATCGTTCTATTTGAGCAGTCAAAATGCATTGACTGTATATTTTCATGTGATATATAGTCACTGACCGTATATTGCTTGTATATACTAAGCCACGCCTATAACCGGGAATCACGATGAAATGTACATTGAACACATCGTGAAGCAGGATCGGAATTTAACTCATTTTTCAAACATTTATTTAATAAACATATTTTTTTGTACATTTTTTTTGGATAAAAATTCTATAAATCATTGTTTCCATTGTTTATTGTTTATATTTATAGTTTAAAATCAGCTGAATTCGTTCACCATCGGATTGGCTGTATTTAACAAATCCGATTTTAATATCATAATAATATGACTTCGCCTATAAGAGGCCTGTTAATGGGTTGGCTTTTAAAAAAAAAATATTTAAAGAAATATTTAAAGAAACAAAATAAATAACACTAAACAAGTCAAAAAAAATTAAGATTGCAGTATAAAGACAATACTTGTGCACTGACTTGACATAACAACAATATAAAAATTCGGTACATAACGATGAAAAATACTCGGCAGAGCCTCGCATTTTCCCCGTTTTTAAGCCTCATTCTTATATCGGAGTTATGTCAAGTCAATGCACTATTATTGTATATATATTTCCTCAAGTGGTTCATAAATTATAGTTTACACAACATAATTATTGTCAAATATGTTTTTAGTCCCGATGCTGGGTTTTTCGGTTGATGGGCAGTGAATGGGTTTATCTTCGTCTTTTGGTTAATCTTAGAAAGCTATCTAACTGTATATTTAACAATGGCAATGAAAGTATCTCACGACAAAATACATTCTGTATCAACCATGTCGACTAGAGAATCAAAAAGGGAATTCGCAAAATCTAGAAATAAATCAGATATGCGTTATAACTTTTCCTTTATTTTGCTTTTTAGCTGTCTGACTTCTGCGATTTTGCGTTTTAGTCTTTGAAAATACAAGCTAAGAACACAATGCAATGAAATTGATTTTCAAAAATTAGCATTAAGATTATAAATTACTTTTTAGTTAAGATTGAACTTATAAAACACACGACCTGTATTATGGGCTTTAGCTGTATGTTCTCTTTTTTTTTTTTACAGTTATGATGTATTTATTCTAGAGGTATACTAATTATCATGTTTTTTTTCAGTTTGTATGTTTATAAAAATTGTTACCTGTATGCATTCTATCCGAATTAATTTCTTGCTGGTTATTTTTGCTTTTTAAAGTTTCTATTTAACCATTACAGTTTTAAGATAATAGACAAACAAAATGATAAAAATCATCATTATGGAGTTGACAAGCAATTTCGACCAATTTGAATTACTTGTAAATCTTGTCTTGCTGCTACTCAACTTTCTTTGTCTATTACAATTTTCAAGCTATAAGGCAAAACCGCCAACAATTAGTGAACATTGTCATCCAAGGGCAAACACTCAAATAAAGAGTCGACTGACGGTTTTGGCCATGTTGTCTTATTTGTGGATCTTGTTTTGTTGATCTATTTTGCTTTATAAAATTTCTTTCTTTCTAGGAAATCGATAGAAGTAGATCTCAGCATTCTGAACATTTCTGTCTTGTCAGATTTTATATATTAATTGCGATTTCAAGATAATAGACAAAAGTTTCATTTTACCCTATGTTCTATTTTAAGCCATGTTGAGGTGGTTCCAGAATTCTCGTGATTGCCTATATTTTCACTGCTTTACAAATTAATTCTTAACAAATCAAATGATCTTGAAACAGATGTTCTGTAAATTTTACATTGATCACACCTAAGTAATATTCCATGCAGTCAAACATTTGACAACTTTGCCGTTATACGCTAGAACTAATATTGGTTCCTTTGTAGTGGATTTCCTTATCAATGGGTTTGTAAAATTCCGTTGTCTTGTATCATTTTATGGTGCTGACCAAAAACAGACCTTGTCCCAGGTTAGGGGGAAAGTTGCGCTCACAAACATGCTTAAAACTTATCGATCCTTTAAATAAACTTATTCTAAATGGTTACCAATTCAACACTGTCATAAGATCTATGAATATCGTTTTTATTGGTATTAATATTGATTTTGTTATCAGTAACTTAAAATAAAACTAAATATTATTTTTATATACATATGCACATTCATGGCTTTACAATCTGTCGATACCTGTATCTTGGCATTGCACAAGGTCATGTTTTTCTCTGATTGTTTATGACGTCTTTACACTAATCCATTGGATGTTGGATGTGTACTTATTGATATTTTAGTCTTAGATGCATTATTTTTTATTAGTTGTTATTGGCTTGGAACTAGCTGTCAGTAACTTCTAGTACTCTCAGATCTGTACTTAGTGTCTTTTTGTTGTGGGGATGTATAAGTACCCGTCCACGTCCACTCTGTGGTTTTGTTATATGTATTTCTTTTTGTAT
This sequence comes from Mytilus coruscus, assembly GCA_017311375.1. Lineage (NCBI taxonomy): Eukaryota > Metazoa > Mollusca > Bivalvia > Mytilida > Mytilidae > Mytilus > Mytilus coruscus. Next base: position 16,754,480 of record CM029595.1, read on the forward strand.
TCATCTGATGAGTTAAGCCTTTTTCAACTGATTTTTATAGTTTGTTCTTATGTTGTACTGTTACACCACTGTCCCAGGTTAGGGGGAGGGTTTGCGCCTTCAAAGGAGTTTAACCCGACACATTATGTATGTGCCTGTTCCAAGTCAGGAGCCTGTAATTCCGTGGTTGTCGTTTGTTGCTGTGCACCATATTTGTTTTTCGTTCATTATTTTGTACATAAATTAGGCCGTTAGTTTTCTCGTTTGAATTATTTTACATTTGTCATTTCGGGGCCTTTTATAGCGGTATGGGCTTTGCTCATTGTTGAAGGCCGTACGGTGACCTATAGTTGTTAATTTCTGTGTCATTTGGTGTCTTGTGGAGAGTTGTCTCATTGGCAATCATACCACATCTTCTTTTTATATTAACACCGCCACATTCTTTCTGTGCCTGTACCAAGTCAGTAGCCTGTAGTTCAGCGGTTGTCGTTGGTTCATGTCTGTTATATTTGTTATTCGTAAATTGTTTTGTTATAAATCAGGCCGTTAGTTTTCTCGTTTGAATTGTTTCACATTTTTTATATCGGGGCCTAGTATAGCCGACTATACGGTATGGTTTTTTTTCATTGTTGAAGGTCGTACGGTTGCCTATAATTACTTACATCCACTTCATTTTAACAGATCTCCTTATTTTTATACTTATATGAAAAGAAGTGGCGGTATTCGTAATGAAACAACAACCAATGGTACAGGTAAACACGCAGAATTTAGGGCTAGACATACTGGAGTTCCATCTACACCAAATCCTTAAATAAACCCATCCTGACTCGGAAAAATTCTAAATATGGCTTTCTATATATCTGGGACAAGCACGCGAGTTAATGTTATTTTTCTATATTTATTTTCATAAAACAAACTAAAAATACAAACAATAATGCAAAATTGCGAATTATTCCAATTAAGCGTAATATATAATAGGTAGCATAAGATATAATGACGATCCACACATGCTGATTCTACGGTCTTTAGTGTTCAGACTTTAATATGCAGTATTCCTTCTCGGTAGTGTTACAATTCAAATGATAGCATACTCCTTTATAGCTTGCTGTTCGGTGTGAGCCAATGCTCCGTGTTGAAGGCCGTACCTTGACCTATAATGGTTTACTTTTATAAATTGTTACTTGGATGGAGAGTTGTCTCATTGGCACTCATACCACATCTTCCTATATCTAGTATAAATGACACAGATTTACAATATAAACAGTTTTTCCACCGGGACCCATTGTAAACAGACGGGATGTGATTTGATTTATTGTTGTCAATCTATTCAACATTAATATATAGACGTCTCACTTCACGTTGACGAACAAATACAATATTTTGCACCAAACAATGGATTGTTAACAGTAAGTGCTATCATCCGTAGAAGGAAAAACGATTTTTTTTGTTCGACAGTTTAACAGTTCGATTTCAAAATTTAAAAATATTTTGGCGAAAACCATTAAATCACAAATCTATCAAAAGTACAGTTACTGCTTCCTTAATCAATATAGTTTAGAAATACACATCGCTCGTACTGAAGTAGGTATCATATGTTTACATTACGTATGCTATAATGATTGACAGGTATTTCAAAATCAGTATTACATAATATTATCCCATTCTATTCAAGTACATTTCTTTTCGCCAGCTGTATTGTTGTAAATTGTAAAAAATGAGCACATATTGACTATAATTCTTAATACATGATTGCTGTACTTTTGAAGAATCATAACAAACGTTAGACACAGAGTTACGGAAAACATCAGGTACTTATCATAAACAGAAACAATTGACTTATTAGTACATGCACTTTTATGTATGACTAAGAATTCAGTAAAAATGTTAATTCCAAATATAGATATCAACATATGTAATATAACAATTATTACATTTGTAACAATGCAGCGACCTGACAGAAATCAGTTTATGTTTAAGAAAGTATTTACATAGAAAACTGATCAGTACTGATCTGTTATAGTTTGATTGTATACCGGTCATATCTTTTTTATACAAATCCTACCTTGAGATTAGTATAATAGCTTGTCCATAAAAACTATAAATTTATTTGAAAAAAAAATCTGTATCTTAAAGAAGATAACTGATAATGACAGTCCGTTAAAACCCAGCGACAATATCATACAATGATCGGATACCAAAGTAAGCATGACAATAGTCATTAATTATGGACTTCCCCCATTTATGTATATACCTTTGAGTTCGGTATTGTTGTTAATATTTTTTTAGGATTTGTCTAGAACGTTTTATGATAAGCAAACGACCAAGTACCAAATTTCGATAAAGAAACCAAACTCCTTTGGTTTTCTTGCCTAGTACTCAATGGGTGCCTTTACGGAGAACTACTAGGATATTGATATCACTTATATATTCATGATGAATTATTTCTCACCCCGTAGAAGTAACAGGTAACACAATCAAAAGGAATACAATACTTCGCTGAACATTACACTAATAAATGACTCAAATACAAGTAGAAACGAGAACTTTCATCGGTAGCAAGTAACTAAAGACCACGAGTCAAATGTTGGTGGTTGGTGTGGTCTATTGTACTGTCCAGTAACTAGTGACTAAAGACCACGAGTCAAATGTTGGTGGTTGGTGTGGTCTGTTGTACTGTCTAGTAACTAGTGAATAAAGACCGTGAGTCAAATGTTGATGGTTGGTGTGGTCTGTTGTACTGTCCAGTAACAAGTGACTAAAGACCACGAGTCAAATGTTGGTGGTTGGTGAGGTCTGTTGTACTGTCAAGTAACTAGTGACTAAAGACCACGAGTCAAATGTTGGTGGTTGGTGGGGTCTGTTGTACCGTCCAGTAACTAGTGACTAAAGACCACGGGTCGAATGTTGGTGGTTGGTGAGGTTTGTTGTACTCTCCAATATTTTTTTGTAATTCTTGTTATCCTTTTTATGTATTATTTTTCCTGTATCAAATAACATAGTAGTTATGTTATATGACAATGAAATAGTGGAGTACTGTCTCTTTACTTAATTCATGTTCACGTTTTCTCGACATCATCACGGTAAAGCCATTATTATGATATTGATAAAACCGATTAACAAAATAGACAGTGGTTCCCGACTAACTTAAGGTAAACACACAGACAAGTTTATGATATATATTGTGTTTGACCACATTTGATAAAGTCGGTATAATACCTTTATATCCAAGAAATAGTACTTCTGGCTGAATCTAACAGGTATAATCATGTTCTACTATCTTCTGTCTAATAAATGTTTGTATCAGAAGAGATTTGACAATACTGCACAAACAGTAAAATATTTATAAAAGTCTAAAAATATGTGGAACGATACTTATAATAGATAGTATTATTAACATGCGGATAAAGCAAAATCATATCGTATTGACAAATATATCGGTACAAAAAATGGACTTCGACTGTGTCAAAAATGCTATTACTAAACAGATTGACACTGACGAAGACCATTTTTGCATGGAAATATTTCTTAAATCTGATAGACAATTCAATAGTGACTGCATGTAGTAGCTATAGGAATAAACCACTTACAATGAATCTAAAGTAGCTCCCTAAGTATATGCACGTGCCTACAAGTTTATTGACATATATATATATATATACGGTTTATATGATCCGTTCATCCTATTTTGACTCCTCAAAATTCAAGAGTCTATCCTAAATTGAGGTAAATTATGTGGCCTTCCAATAACCGTTTCGATTTCTAACATCACTGAAGAGACATTAATTGTCGAAATCCGGATATGGTGTACAAAAAATCTTTGCACCTTTGTTTGCGGTATACCATTTTTGCCGCAAGTTTATTGTTTTCTGTTTGGTATTCAATTTATAGTTAAGATCCATTTATTACACCTTGTGATCCGTTTATTTGGCAATCGCCAATGGCAGTCAGCAGGATTTAAGAACATTTGTTGTTCGACCTGTTAGTCAAATGCGTTTTGTTAAAATATACTTTTTCACTCTTTTGGTCTTTTGGAAAATGTTGTTTGTGCTGTTATTTAGACCCCTCTAACAAGAAATTTGTTTTGCATGCACACGTATAAAAATTGCGGTTTTTATCCAATACAAAAAAGAAGATGTGGTATGATTGCCAATGAGACAACTGTCCACAAGAGACCAAAATGACACAGAAATTAACAACTATAGGTCACCGTAAGGCCTTCAAGAATGAGCAAAGCCCATACCGCATAGTCAGCTATAAAAGGCCCCGAAATGACAATGTAAAACAATTCAAACGAGAAAACTAACGGTCTTATTTATGTACAAAAATGAACGAAAAACAAATATGTAACACATAAACAAACGACAACCACTGAATTACAGGCTCCTGACTTGGGACAGGCACATACATACATAATGTGGCGGGGTTAAACATGTTAGCGGGATCCCAACCCTCCCCCTAACCTGGGACAGTGATATAACAGTACAACATAAGAACGAACTATAAAAATCAGTTGAAAAAGGCTTTAAAACTCATCAGATGGACAAAAATACAAGTGGACGTGGCAGGGTACTTGTACATCCAACAACAAAAAGACATTAGGAACAGATCTTAGAGTACTCGCAGTTATCTGACAGCTAGTACAAAGCCACTAACAACTAATAAAAAAAATAATGCATCTAAGACTAAAATATCAATAAGTACACATCCAACATCCAATGGATTTAGTGTAAAGACGTCATAAACAGTCAGAGAAAAACATGACCTTGTGCAATGCCAAGATACAGGTATCGACAGATTGTAGATCCATGAATGTGTATATGTATATAACATACTAGTAATATTTAGTTTGCTTTTAATTTACTGATAACAAAATCAATATTTATACCAATAAAACAATATTCAATGATCTTATTACAGTGTTGAATTGGTAACCTTTTAGAATAAGTTTATTTAAAGGAGCGATAAGTTTACAAGGATCATTTCTAAATTTCCGGGCACGGTTAACAACATTTCCGTATAAAAATGAGGATGTGCTATCCCGTTTGAAATAAGTTTTCTACAGGTACAACCAAACTTCAAAACCAAATCTTTATATCTATGGAAAAATTTAGTAAAGGTTTTAAGTAATTTATGGTAACGATATCCCTGGTTTAATAATTTACCAGTAATACATAGATTACGTTCGTTAAAATCAAAAACTTCACAACAGACACGGGCATAGCGAACGAGCTGTGAAATATAAACACCGTAAGATAGTGCCAAAGGAACATCACCATCTAAAAATGGAAAATTAACAATAGGGAACGAAAAATCGTCCCTTTTGTCGTAAATTTTAGTGCGGAGTTTCCCGTTTAAAACCGAAATATCTAAATCTAGGAAAGGACAGTTATTGCCGTTTAAATTTGATTTATTTAAAGTAAGTTCCTTGGGGTAAATTTCAGCAGTATATTGAGAAAATTCTTGAAATATGATGATTATTTAACGAAAAAATATCATCAAGATAACTTAAGTGTTGTTGAATTTATCAATTAAATGCAATTTCGACGGGTCTTTACTGAGTTTAGTCATAAACTGTGATTCGTAACAGTACAAAAACAAGTCTGCTATTAAAGGGGCACAATTAGTGCCCATAGGGATACCTACAACCTGTCGATAAACTTTGTTGCCGAAACGTACATAAATATTATCAAGGAGAAAATTAACAGCTTCAATCATCTCATCACACCTCCAGTAAGTATATCTAGCATATTTACCTTTCTCATAAGAGAAGAAGGCTTTAAATGAGTTGCAGCAAATATATTTGCATTCAGCTTTACCAAACGACCATTTAATTAAATAGGAAAACTTTTGTTTGATAAGATAGTGTGGGAGTGTAGTGTAAAAGTAGAAAAATCAAAACTGTCAACAGAATCAAAAGGACCATCAAAAGCATGTAATTTATCTAAAACATCCAAAGAATTTTTTACACTCCAAAAATAGTTTATACCACTATGTTCATATATTTTATTACAATAGTTTATGATAAGCTCTTTAATAGTAATTAATGAACTTGTTAAAAGCACTGAAAGATTAGTTGTAGAACACTTACTAGAGGCCGAGATGAAACGATATTTAAATGGTTTTTTGTGTAGTTTAGGTAGCCAATACGCAATCATAGGTTTGAAGTTTATATATATATATGATAAACACCTACTTGTTTGTTGTTCAACATGATGTATAGATAACAATTTCAAAATAGTTATTTTATCACAATAGTTTGTGTATCAAATAAGAAAAATAAAGCAAGTTTAATAACTAAACACTTTTACTCTGAAAGATTGAAAGTACTCTAGTGATATCGTTCGTGCGATCTCAACTGTACGAATATATGTTCGGAAACTTAAAATGAACTTTTTTCTTTCTTACATAGAAGATATTAATCAGATATTACTTTGCTATGATTGTAAACACTTAAACCTTTCCATTGGTATTTACAGTTTGATTAGACATTTATACCATATGTGTTGTTTTTAATGGAATTCAGTTTTGCAAAAAAGTGTTTTACATCAAGTCAAAATTTAACAAATACTCCTTTTTATCTCATTGAATCGATTGGAGATGTTGATGAAGCAGCTAATTTATGGTATAATCTTTTTGTAAGCACCCTAGACAAGCGTGCTCCTAAGAAAATTAAAAGGGTAAAAAATATCCATAAAATTCATTATACCAGAAATGAGTATTTTAGATGTAAAAATGTATTTAAATAAACTTGACAAGACTAAAGCAACTGGTTTAGATGATGTTGGACCAAACATTTTGAGTATGTGCAGTGATTTCATTGCACCAGCTTTAACATATTTATTTAATCTAAGCATCAAATGTGGTAAATTTCCAAGTATTTTTAAAACTGTAAGAGTTTGCACAATTTTCAAAAGTGGCGATGCTTGTTATCCTGATAATTATAGACCAATAGCAGTTTCACTTGTCTCTCCAAAATCATAGAACGACATATCGCTGATAGCTTGTATATATATTTAAATAGTAATGACCTTCTTAATACTACACAGTCAGGTTTCAGACCTAAACATTCGTGCACTACTGCACTTACAAAATTAGTAGATGAATGGTTAACAAATATAGATAATGGAGAAATAAATGGTGTTATATTTTTAGATTTGTTAATCATATAATTCTATTGAAAAAACTTGAATATTATAATGTTTCAAACTGTGCAATAGACTGGTTTAAGTCATACTTGTTTCAACGAAGTCAACAAGTTAAGGTCAATAACGTCATGTCTGATACGAAAAACATAAAAACTGGTGTACCACAAGGCTCTATCCTTAGCCCTCTGTTATTTATTTTATATATCAATGATTTACCACTGAACATAGAAAATTCATTGATAGATTTATATGCAGATGATTCTAGTTTACATAGTAAAGGTAATAATGTACACGAGTTAAATGCTAACCTTCAAAATGATATTTATATTATTGAAAACTGGTGTTCGCAAAAGTGTATGAAACTAGATGCCAAAAAAATGTAAATCAATGGTTATTGGTTCAAAACAGAGGCTTTATTCCACTGGAAACAGTATTGATATCAATATTTCAGATGTACAAATAGAGAATGTAGATTGCGAAAAACTTCTTGGTTTATATATCGACAAAAACCTAAATTGGAATGAGCAAATAAATAAAGTGTCATGTACAATATCAAATAGAATCAACTTATTACAAAAGATAAGAAAGTATTTACCTATGCATATACGTATTATTTATTTTAACGCTTATATTCTGCCATTGTTTGATTATTGTTGTAATATATGGGGTAGTTGTTTTGAAAGTGGAATAAATAAACTTAATAAGCTGACATAATGACATCCTCCAGTTTATTGTTTAATAGTTTAAACTGGATAAATGTGGAAAAAAGAATTCAATATCAAAAGGCAATACTTGTATTTAAATCATTAAAGAATATGGTTCCTAACTATTTGCAAGAAAACTTTCATTTTACGGATAACCAAAATTATAATTTACGTTCAGCTGATGAAAAACTAATAAATCTTCCGAAGCCAAAAACTAATTTTTTGAAAAAAACATTTACATATTCTGGTTCTCAAATATGGAACAGTTTGCCACAGAAATAAAGATGAGTAATACACTTGTATCTTTTAAAACAAAATGTTACAAATTGTTCATAGATTGTGCAAATTAATATGCTTTTTCATTAGTATCTATATATAATTGTATATTGTTGTATATATGTATTTATAATATTGTACTTTATAAATATGTTATTATTATTTTGAGGACACCCAGGAAGATTAGTTTTAACTAATGGGATTATCCTCTTGAAATACAGATTATTTATTTATTTATTTATTTATTAAAATCACTGAGTCGGCAAACGTTGTAAATCTGCAACCAGTTAGTTACATCATGTGAAAGCGTTTTTTTTTTTTTTTATCAGAATGGTTTCTTCAAAAATCACTGTACTGTAGTAATAAGTGTTATTTGAAATGAGTTTATCATGAAAATGGCATGATATAAACTACATTATGTCAACGTATAAAAAAATCTATTGATATTAATTAAGATCCACCATCTACCTTAACAGGTAAGTGGCAACTTGCATTTGTCTAAGTTTGAAATGTCGTACACAGCAAAAATCAATAACAGTACTTTTTAAACCAAAGAGCGGTCGTTATTTTCCTTGTCAGAACAAGAACTCTTGATTCCAAATATTATTCATATATGTTGATATAATGTTTTATCTAAAGTAACATAAAACACATCTCGATAGCCAAGGGTTACGATTCGGTCTCCTACTTTTCGCCCTTGGCAGATTAAGTCTGAATTTCGGATCCATGAGGTAATGATTTCTATTGGTCGCGGTTGTAACTGGCTGCATAAATTTAAAAAGCGCCTTTAAGATGATCAATGTAAATAAACAATTACCATGCGTGATTGTGCAACTACTTTTTAATCCAAAAAAAACATAGGACGATAATTAGTGACACTTTTTAAGTTCTTAATCAGCTAATTGAAGTTCTTGGATATGTTCCTCGTGCAAATGTTGGAATATCAACGTATATTTGCGGTTCCTAATTCACGAAATTTGTAAGCATTGGACACAACTATTTTAAGCCTTTCACACTGAAGAGAGTTCAAGTGCTGCCATTGGTCAAGAATGATGTAGTTGGAGTGGGCGTGACTTTGATCTGTCGCCAGATGGCGCAACGCTGTACACAAATTCTATCTTAATATGCCAAGGGTGAAAAGTAGGTGACCGGATCGTAACCCTTGGCTAGCGAAGATGCATAAACATAAACAAACTTTCAATTGTGATATATTAATGTAAACTATTCCATTAAAACATATATTTACGAATGTTTTATTCAACGAACTTGTAATAATCTGGCTCAAGTAATTAATTGCATGATGCCCATGACACGAACGAAAATCAGACTATTTAATAGGAACTTGTAAAAAAAAGCTACATGCTAACTAATTGTAAGTTTAACTTTGAAAATTTGATGTAGTATTATTTTCCATTTTTATTTATTATGACGTCACGTCGATAGTTAACTGACGGTACAGTATAAATAAACCAATGTGTAATTTTATTTCACCAACAAATAGTTCAAATATGATTTGCAATTGCTGATAAAAAATCAATTATCTATAATACTTTTCTTAATTACAATACCCATATGAAAATATATTAATTTTTAAATGCATGATAAAGATTTAACTAAATATACAAATGACCATGTTGGATTCTTTGTAGACTTGTCTTGCTGATCTTTATGCTATTCAAAGTTTATAAAAGTCTATAAAAATAAGAAGATGTGGTATAATTCCCAAATGAGACAACTCTCCACCAGAGACCAAATGACATAGAAGTTTACAACTATAGAGCACCGTACGGCCTTCTAAATATTAATTCTCACCAAATCAAATGATCATAAAGCATATGTTTTGTAGATTTCCCATGCTATCGATCATACTATATTATATTTCATTCAGTCAAACATTGAACAACTGTGCCAGTATACGCCATAATTAATATTTGTTCTTTTGTAGTGGATTTTCTTATTAATGGGTTTGTACAATTCCAGTAAAATTTAAAAAAATTTATGTCGGCAGAGGCTGTCAATTTAAAAGATATATTCAGTTGTTTTGTGTCATTTTATGTTACTGACTAAAAACAGACCTTATATGAATATCAGTAGCAGTATTCGTCAATGAGACAGCAACCAATGACACAGTAAAACAAAATAATCTAGGGGTTAACTTACTGGAGTTTCAATCTTCACCCAATCCTTAAATAACAAACAACATTAAGATATAACTAGAGACAACCACCGAGGATGTTCCCCGAATTCGGACAGGAAATTGAAATTATCTCTTTTATATTTTAGGAACAGGCACATGACCCAATTTTTTTATATGTCGTATTTAAAAAAAAAAAAAAAAAAAAAAAAAAAAAAAAAAAAAACAACACAAAACATAATGACAAAGTTATAATGACGATACAAAATATAGATTCTCGTCTTTAGTATTCAGACTTTAGTGCTACAAAGCGATTGATAATATAATAACAATGAAACAGATTAACAAAATAAACAGTTGTCCCACCGAGAAGCAATGGAAACTGACAATGTGATTTTATTTATTTTTGTCAAACGCATTCAACATTGATATATAGACTTCCCACTTCACGTTGATGAACAAATCAAATATTTTGCACTAAACAGTGCATAGTTAATTGTAAGTGCTATCATCCTTGGAAGGAAAACCCGGGTTTTTTTTTTTGTCACAGTTCGATTTTGAAATAATTTGTTTTCGTCTAAAAAACTTAAACTAAAATCTATTGAAAGTACAGTTTCTGCTTCCCCAAACAATGAAGTTTTAAACAATGTAAGTACGACGGTGCCAGATAAGTAACTTACAATTCATTTTAGAATTATATGTTTTGTTCCTAATCATATATATGTTTGAAAACCAATGTGATTTTTATATCAAACAAACATATCGTCCCCGTCAATCATTAATTGGAATGAGTGTCGTAATATCATCCACGACTCACTCCATACTTACTGTTTAAAATGGATAAAACGGGAAAAAGCTGACAAAAATCTTTGGACTCCTTTTTAATTCAGTAATGAACATAGTTGATATACGTATTCAACATTTTAAAGAACATTTTACTCTTAACAACAACCATAATAAACCTATTTCGTATCAAACATAAACTTAAAGAACTAGCCAAGGAATTTGTTTTGTCCCGGCCGATAAAGCTGCTAATAATATCATTATTGTTTGACGTAAATTTTACATTGAGGTCCTGAAAAAGAAATCACCAATTCACCAACATTCCAACTGACTCCATTTTCAGAAAACGACATCTGTAACAAACATAAACTGTTAGCTACCTCTTTACAAGCAGAACCAAATACAATGAAAGTCCCAACTATGTACTGGCTTCCGAAGCTACATAAAACACCTTACAAATATAGATTTATTTCGTCTTCAAGCCATTGTTCCACTACTAAATTGTCTATTCTTCTTACCAGTTCACTTGGTACAATCAAAAACCTGATAATAAATTGTTCAAATAAGGCCTTTGAAAATAGTGGAATTAATTACTTTTGAGTGTCAAAACTCGTTGGAAGTACTTGATAAATTGCATGCTTATATTGGTGATTTTGAATCTGTTCAAAGTTTTGATTTTTCTACCTTGTATACCACATTGCCTCACATTCTCATTAAGAAAAATTCACACCTAATTAAATGGGCATTTAAAAGTCAGAATGTGAATACATATGTTCTAACTCTTTTAGGTCATTTTTAGTAGCAATAAACAAAAGAAATATGTCAATTGGACATGCTTTGATACTATATCTGCCCTTGAATTTTACTAGATAATATTTTGTTCGCTTTGGAGATTCCGTATATCGTCAGGTTATCGGAATTCAATGGGGACTAACTGCACCACTTATTGCGGACCTGTTTTGTATTGCTATGAGTTACAATTTATGACTAAAATCAGCAAAGACCCATCGAAACAACATCTGATACAAAATTTAATAATACTTTTAAGTTCTTAATCAGCTAATTGAAGTTCTTGGATATGTTCCTCGTGCAAATGTTGGAATATCAACGTATATTTGCGGTTCCTAATTCACGAAATTTGTAAGCATTGGACACAACTATTTTAAGCCTTTCACACTGAAGAGAGTTCAAGTGCTGCCATTGGTCAAGAATGATGTAGTTGGAGTGGGCGTGACTTTGATCTGTCGCCAGATGGCGCAACGCTGTACACAAATTCTATCTTAATATGCCAAGGGTGAAAAGTAGGTGACCGGATCGTAACCCTTGGCTAGCGAAGATGCATAAACATAAACAAACTTTCAATTGTGATATATTAATGTAAACTATTCCATTAAAACATATATTTACGAATGTTTTATTCAACGAACTTGTAATAATCTGGCTCAAGTAATTAATTGCATGATGCCCATGACACGAACGAAAATCAGACTATTTAATAGGAACTTGTAAAAAAAAGCTACATGCTAACTAATTGTAAGTTTAACTTTGAAAATTTGATGTAGTATTATTTTCCATTTTTATTTATTATGACGTCACGTCGATAGTTAACTGACGGTACAGTATAAATAAACCAATGTGTAATTTTATTTCACCAACAAATAGTTCAAATATGATTTGCAATTGCTGATAAAAAATCAATTATCTATAATACTTTTCTTAATTACAATACCCATATGAAAATATATTAATTTTAAATGCATGATAAAGATTTAACTAAATATACAAATGACCATGTTGGATTCTTTGTAGACTTGTCTTGCTGATCTTTATGCTATTCAAAGTTTATAAAAGTCTATAAAAATAAGAAGATGTGGTATAATTCCCAAATGAGACAACTCTCCACCAGAGACCAAATGACATAGAAGTTTACAACTATAGAGCACCGTACGGCCTTCTAAATATTAATTCTCACCAAATCAAATGATCATAAAGCATATGTTTTGTAGATTTCCATGCTATCGATCATACTATATTATATTTCATTCAGTCAAACATTGAACAACTGTGCCAGTATACGCCATAAGTAATATTTGTTCTTTTGTAGTGGATTTTCTTATTAATGGGTTTGTACAATTCCAGTAAAATTTAAAAAATTTATGTCGGCAGAGGCTGTCAATTTAAAAGATATATTCTGTGATTTTTTATTGTTCATTCCTCCAGTAGTAGGAGCTTCAATATTCATATGTTTGACTGTGAATGTCCCCGTTATAATGTAAATGTAAATAAACAACTCTCGGAATTGAACATAGATGGTTATGGCTGTTCATGTTCTTTTTGTGTTCACGCCGCTCGCACATGTTTTATGTATTACTCATCTCATACTTTCGGTCTCGATGTTACTTGAAACTTCTTCGAGAAACACGTGTTGCTTTTACTGATATATGTATCATATGTTTATATTACGAATGATATAATGATCGACAAGATTTTACTTTTTTTTTCAAAATCAGTATTACATAATAATATCCCGTTCTATTAAAATAAATTTCTTTTCGCCAGATGTATTGTTGTAAATTGTAAAACATGAGCAGATGGTGACTATAATTCTTAATACATGATAGCTGTACTTTTGAAGAATACATACAGTTGAGGAAGGCATCAGGTACTTTATCATGAACAGAAACAAATGACTTGGTACATCCCCTTTTATGTATGACTAAGAATTAAAAACAAATGTAATCACCAAATAAAGATTTCAACATCTGTCAATTTACAATTATTATGTATGTAACAATGCAGCGAATTGCCAGATATCACTTTATGTACAAGAAATTGTTCACGTAGAAAACTCAGGGGTACTTGTCTGAATAGTTTGATACAGGATACCAGTCACATATTTTGTAAAAATTCAATATTCAAGAAGAGTATTTTTGCTTGTCCATAAAAATTATGAATTTAATCGAAAAGAAATCTGTATCTTAAAGAACATCGCTGATAATCCCTGTCCGTTCAAATCCAGCGACATTATCATACATTGATCGCATTTCAAAACAATCATGATAACTGTCCCTAATTCAGATAATGCACTATAACGTTTCATGGTAAGCAAACTTCTAAGCTTCAAATTTCGTAAAGAAAAGAAAAGAGAGGCGAAAGATACCAGAGGGACATTCAAACTCATAAGTCGAAAATAAACTGACAACGCCATGGCTAAAAAAAGAGAAAAAGACCAACAGACAAACAATAGTACACAAAACACAACATAGAAAACTAAAGATTGAGCAACACGAACCCCACCAAAAACTGGGGTGATCTCAGGTGCTCCGGAAGGGTAAGCAGATCCTGCTCCACATGTGGCACCCGTCGTGTTGCTCATGTTAGTACAAACCCGGTAATAAGTTTAATTCGGTAAGTCACATTCGGGAAACGTGGACGGGATTGTAGAAGAAATTCCCGCGGTTATCATGCCTTGTATTTTATGGGTTTTTTGTCTGACGCAGAACTACTAAGATATTTATATCACTTGTATATAAATCTGATATATGATGTCTCACCCCGTAGAAAAAAAAATGATAGAATATAATATAAGAAAATATTTGGTCAAATTAAGGACCCTTAATGGGCAACATTACATTTACATACATGTACACAAAAAAATACACTATGATTTTTGTAAAACAATTTCACATTGAAATGAAATATTAAAGGATATTACATGACCAAAGCGAATACAATACATCGCTGAATGACTCTAATACAAGAAGAAACTACAAATTTATTCTCATCAAATCAATTGATCAAGAAGCAGTAATTGGAGATTTTACAGCGTTCACACTAATGTACAAATTGATGCAGTCAAATAGTTGATAACCATGCCAGTATACGCTAGAACTGATGTTTTGTAGTGGATTTTCTTATTAATGGGTTTGTAAGATTCCAGTAAAATTACAAAATCTTTGTGTTTGCAAACGCTGTCTATTCTTATAAAAATATTCAGTTGTCTTTTGTCATTTTATGTTGCTGACCAAAAACAGACCTTATATAAAATTGGGAATGTGTCAAAGAGACAACAACCCGACCAAAGAGCAGAAAACAACCCAAGGCCACCAATGAGTCTTCAACACAGCGAGAAAATCCCGCACCCGGAGATACGAATATTAGTAGCAGTATTCGTCAATGATACAGCCACCAATGACACAGTAAAAAAAGGAATCTAGGGGTTAACATACTGGAGTTTCCATCTACACTTAATACCTTAATAATAAACATGGTTTTCCTGTTTGAAATGTTTTACACTAGTCATTTTGGGGCCCTTTATAGCTTTCTGTTCGGTGTAAGCCAAGGCTCCGTGTTAGGCCGTACTTTGACCTATAAATGTTTACTTTTTATACATTGTGACTTGGATGGAGAGTTGTCTCATTGGCACTCATACCACATCTTCTTATTTATATGAATCAGGTTGTTTGTTTTCTCGTTTGACTTGTTTTAATTTGTCTTCGGGGCCTTTTATAGCTTGCATTTATTGTTGTAGGCCGTACGATGACCTATAGCTGCTAATTTCTACGTCATTTGGTCTCTGGTGAAGAGTTGTCTCATTGGCAATCATGCCACTTTTTTATGTTTTTGTAAAGAAATACAAGTATTCATGAAAAATTACATATTATTGTAGGTTAACAAGTATCATGAGAAATAATGACGATATACAAATGTTGATTCTTGTCTTTAGTATTCAGACTTTAATATTCTTTCTCGGTAGAGCTACAAAGCAAATGATAATATAATTACAATGAAACAGATTAACAAAATTAACAGTTTTTAAACAAGGCCTTTACGATGATGTCGATAAGTAACTTACAATTTATCTTAAAACTAAATGTTTTGTTCCTAATCACATATATGTTTAAAAATCAATGCGCTTGAGTTTTTATATAGTATTAAACATAATTGTTTATTCACATAGTAGCAGGTGCTTTGGTTTGAGCATTATTTATAGATTTGAACCTACTATGGTTTTTGGCTGTGCCGGACCTTTTCGTGTTCACGCTTGTACATGTTTTATGTATTTGGCATCTCATACTTTCGGTCTCGATATTACCTGAAGAAACTCATTCCAAAACAAGTGTCGGTCGTACCGATATAAGGTATCATATGTTTATATTACGTATGATTTGATGATCCACAGCATTTTACATTTGTTATTTCAAAATTAGAATTACATAATAATAATATGATCTATTCAAATAAGTTTCTTTCGCCAGCTGTGTTGTTGTAAATAGTAAAATAATGAGCAGATTTTGACTATAACTCTTAATATATGATTGCTGTACTTTTGAAAAATCATAACAAATGTTAGACATAAAGTTGGAGAAAGCATCAGGTACTTTATCACAAACAGAAACAAATGACGTAGTACACGCACTTTTATGTATGACTAAGAATTAAGTACAAATGTAATCACCTAATATAGATGTCAACATCTGTAATTTTACAATTATCAAAAATGTAACAGTGCAGCGACTTGACAGAAATCAGGGTGATGTATAAGAAATTATTGATGTAGAAAACTGAGCAGTACTTGTCTGAATAGTTTCATTGTATACCAGTCACATCTATTGTGCAAATTCAACATTTGGAAAATAACAATGTCTTGTCCATAAAAACTATAAATTTGTTCGAAAAATTTGTATCTTAAAGCAGATAACTGATAATGCCAATCCCGTTAAACTCCAGCGACATTATCAAACAATGACCGGATTCCAAAATTATCGTTGTAATTGTCCCTTATTCAGACATGCCCAAATACGTTTTATGATAAGCAAACTATTAGCACCAAACTTCGACAAAAAACAAATTCCAGCGGTTTTTTTTACCTAGTATTATATATATGGGTGTTACATAGAATTACTATGATATTGGTATTACTTATATATACATCTCATGCATGACGTCTCACCTTGTAAAACAAACAGATGATATTACATTAATATCATATTACAGGATCAAAGTGGATACATTACTTTGCTGAACATTACACTAATAAATGACTCTAATACAAGTAGAAACGAGAAGTTTTATCGGTAACCACCAATAAAGATCGTGAGTCGAATGTGTGTGGTTGGTGAGGTCTGTTGTACTGTCTAGTAACTAGTGACTAAAGACCAAGAGTCAAATGTTGGTGGTTGGTGTTGTCTATTGTACTGTCCAGTAACTGGTTACTAAAGACCACGAGTGAAATATTGGTGGTTGGTGTGGTCTACTGCACTGTCTAGTAACTAGTGACTATAGACCACGAGTCAAATGTTGGTGGTTGGTGTGGTCATTTTAATTGTCCAGTAACTAGTGAATAAGACCACGAGTCAAATGTTGGTGGTTGGTGAGGTCTGTTGTACTGTCCAGTAACTAGTGACTAAAGACCACGAGTCAAATGTTGGTGGTTGGTGTGGTCTATTGTACTGTCCAGTAACAAGTGACTAAAGACCACGAGTCGAATGTTGGTGGTTGGGGATGGTCTGTTGTACTATCTAGTAACTAGTGACTAAAGACCGTGAGTCGAATGTTGGTGGTTGGTGTGGTCTATTTTATTGTTCAATATTTTGTTGCAATTCCTGTTATCTTCTTTATGTACTATTTTTCCTGTGTAACATACTATTTATGTTATATACCAATGAAATAGTGGATTACTGTCTCTTTACTTAATTCATTTTACGTAATTCAGACATCATCACGGTATAACCATTATTATGATATTGATAAAACCGATTAACAAAATAGACAATGGTTCCCGAAAGACTTAAGGTAAACACACAGACAAGTTTATGATATACATTGTGTTTGTACACATTTGGTACAATCGGTATACATTAATGTCCAAGAAAGTATACTTCTAACTGAATCTGACAGGGTCAATTATGCTTCTTCTGTCATATAAATGTATATATAAGAGATTTGACAAGACTTCATAAACAGTTTAAAATCAAGATATGTGCAACGATACTTATAATAGATAGTAATATACGAATAAAGCGAAATTATATCATATTTACAAATATTTCGGTACCAAAAAATTGACCTCGTCAGTGTAAAATAGGTTATTAGTAAATAGATTGACACTGACGAATATTCCTAAAACATGATAGTCAATTCAATGGTGACTGCATGTAGTAGTTATAGGAATAAACCGCTTACAAATAATTTAAAGAGTAGCTCTCTAAGTATATGCGCGTGATAACAACCTTGTGGTGTATTTCCATATGATAAACACTTACTTGCTTTTTGTTCAACATTATCATATATAACAATTTAAAAATAGTAATCACAAAAGTAATTTATGTATTAAATAAGACAAAAGCAAGTTTAAGGACTAAACACTTCTACTTCTGAAAGATTTGATGTTATCTAGTTATATCGTTCGTGCAATCTCAGCTATGCGAATTATATATTCGGAAACTTGAAATGAAATATTTCATTACTCGTGAAATAGAAGATATCAATCAAATATTACTTTTCAATTATTGAAACAGTTAAACCATTCCATTAGTATTTATGGTTTGATTTGACATTTATACCATATTTATCATCTGAAATGAAATTCATTATTGCAAAGTAGTATTTTATATTATATTACAATAATGTTTTACATCAAGTTAAAAAAAACTGAGTCGTATGCAACTTGTTCGATGCATCATGTGAATGTGTGTTTGTTTTTAGCAGAATAAGATTTTACAAAAATCATTGTACTGTAGTATAAAATGTTATTTTGAATGAGTTTATTGATGTGTAAACTCAACCTTTCACTAACAAACCCAACAATAAGTCCTGTCTTACACATTTATACCCTCTGTAAAAATAATCTTTATTTATTACAAAATACCAATAAAATGCACTATAAATCTTGTCCAGATAAACATTTCCTCTCTATTTCGCTTATGTAGAAATCAAAAATCGCTAAAAAAAGTTTACACATGTATAAAGTATTAATGCCATGACGCCCACCAATGAAATAAGATTTAACACACAATTTCAATTGTATAGAATTATCCCTATACACCTTCAAAGCATGTTAAATAATACTATATGATATCAGTACTCGGTATTGTCATTGTTGAAATCCTTACGATTACCAACAGGTGCTTACATGCACGTTCTTTGGTCTCTGGGGAACAGTTGTCTCATCTGGCATTTGCATCGCATGTCCTTATTTTATATAGAGTGACTGGCATTTAGAAGAAAAATGACTTAATGATTATGTTTGTCTTAGGGTCGAAAAGTTATTTCTTCCACGAGTCGAACTTTTGCTTGAGGTAGATCGGCTGTCTTTCGCCATCTTGGATTGTATTATCAGAAAGCAATCGGTCTAAATCTTCAATGCAATATTGAAATTTTTAGACAGGAATGCAATTGATGTGTATGAATTTTCATTTAAGTATAGAACAAATGAAGGGTAATTTTTGTAATACGACAGTTCGAACAAGTATCGAATATTTTTTGTTTCAATAAAAAAAAAAACAAAACAAAAACAATTATTTTCTGAAAGCTGTTTTCTCAGTTTTTAAAAACTGTTTAGTTCTTTTTCTTTCTTTTCAAACAATTTCCCCCTCATACATCCTTATAAAATCCGAAAATTTTGCACAACCTGTAGCTTAAAAAAAGGTACATGACCCATACTTTTTATCATATTTTTGAAAATAGCATGATATAAACTACAATCTGTATCGTTACGTCGAAGATGCCAATTCTGGCTTTTACATGACGAGAGAGAGAGCACCTGTTGACAGTGTTGAAGCTGTTTTCAAGCTCTCGACTGACTTTGCGCATACTATATTGTCTTCCAGTTGGTTCCAATGAATCACAATCTTAACGAAAACGAGTTTTTGAATTGTTCAGTTTTAGATTGTTTTGTATCGAGTGCTTTAAGGTTGTTCTTGACTGAATTGATTACTTTATTGCACCTTCAAAGTCGTCAAAACGTTTAAGTATTAGAAGTTATCAGTTGGTTCGATATGCACGTATTTGCATTGATGCTTAAGATTTCGATGAAATTAATATCTATATTTCTAACGATAACAACAGATAAATAGATACTATTATCATAAAATGGTAACAAGTACAATGTCATATCACAAATATAAAGATTAACTGAAAGAATTATTTCAATGCAGACAAAAACCACAAAAAGAAAGAATTTAATTCTTTCTAAATATCTGCATTTATTGTATGTATGGTTTAACTATGGGCATTGTAGACGATCACGTCTTTCTTAACTTTTTATGACACACTGTTTGAAATCAATTCCTAATAATAGCCACTTACTTTACAATGTAGGGCGGCAATATTTCATATCAGCACGAGAGGTACTTTGAATCAACTCAGTAACTGCGAGAGTTCTTTGATACATAATTGTTTTTATTGCCGTGCTTGTGTTCGTATATTTATCTTGTATATCAGTTATCTCTGATCGAAATTGAAAGGTGGATGTTTAAGATCTATAAAGAAGTTCCTGGTTTGTTGTTGGCAATTCATTTTGCTGGCAGATCTTGACAATTTGAACGGAAACTTGCGTTTTATTAAAGACATAAAGTTGACCTCTAGTTGTTTTATTTTTGTGTTGTTGCGATGATGATACTTCACTAAATAATTCATGATGTCGATGGCACCAATCCTCTTATGGAGTTTTAATTCCCCGAGGGTATCACAAGCCAAGTAGTCAGCACTTCTGTGTTGACTTGAATTGTCATTGATATGGTCATAATTATAAATTAACTGTTTACAATACTTTGAATTTTTTGAAATACTGAGGCTTTTCTTCCTCAGGAATAGATTACCTTAGCTGTATTTGGCAAAACTTTTAGGAACTTTTGGTCCTCTATGCTCTTCAACTTCGTACTTTATTTGGCCTTTTAAACTTTTTTGATTCGAGCGTCACTGATGAGTCTTTTGTAGACGAAACGCGCGTCTGGCGTAAATACTAAATTTCAATCCCGGTATCTATAATGAGTTTACTTATAAGATACCACAGATAAAGCTACACCTGCTTCATAACTTATCATACACATTTACAATGAGGATAAATATGTATAAAATTAAATGTGAAGTGTAATACTTCGTTTTCAAACGGAAAGCACACTAACGATTCCACGAACAAGGTGACATCTAGAGGTCTGGTTTAAAATTAACGAGAGATTATCTTAGAATTCATTTGGTAAAATATCCTTTTCTTTTTTATCCAGCATCATTTCAGCAGCACATGTATATGAATTATATATACATAAATTTCGTATAAAACAATATTCAAAGTCTTGTATTTGTTATAGCTTTCTTCTTTCAAGTATAACACTGAACCAAGGGTTGCACTCCTGGAGTTAAAACTGCATCATATCTTTCAAAGTTATTAGGACGTCACCAATAAATGGTCGGTTGACAGGTACGGAATATATGTTTCTCAGGTAGGAACGGATATATTTACAACCTCTTTTGCCTGTCTTCGTGCCTAACTAATCATCAATATTTCAACCAATAAGAGGCAACAGTATGTTACTGATGTTCTAAACTCGTAAATCTATATTGATTATACTAACCAATAGGAAAACCTGAGGCAGAGCGTTTCCTGCTGATCATACATCAAGATTTTAAGATATAAAACCCACGAAAACCAAGTCAGAAAGTCGTCACCAGTCTTCAATCTTGGTTTTGAGATATTTTCCTTTTTTATTTCCAATTCATAACACCGGATGTGATTATTAGCAATTAAAGTATGCAAGATGGCTGTGCTCCTGTTTAAAAAAAAGTGTTTTCTAATTAAAATATGTAATTATGTGAAAATTCAAAAGTTCTATATTAAGATTTTAGTTCAAGGAAGGGTAAGACTGATAAAAAAAAATCCCAATCGCATATCGGAACTTAATAAGCGTCAAGTAAAAAAACCTGAAATTTGCAGTAGATTAAAAACTAGAAAGTTTTTATATGAATTTGTTAGGGACTCACTGATGGTCAACGAGAACCCTCGGGTAAAGGTGACTTTTAGGCGGCCCATCCATTCAATACAATCATATCACTGAATAAATAAAGTCAACAGTAGTATACCGCTGTTCAAAAGTCATAAATCGATTAAGAGAAAACAAATCCGGGTTACAAACTAAAACCGAGGGAAACACATCAACTATAAGAGGAAAACAACGGAACAACAGAAACACGTGAATACGTCAATAGTATGTTATATTATTTTTTAAATAAATATTTTTATGTAATCTTTATCTCAATGTCCATTGATGTGTTGATGCCTATAATGCGATGGAGTCTTAATGGTTGCAAGAACAAAAATATTCAATTTTAACTATTTTTGAATAAAAAAAAAAAAATTCTTTAACATCTGTTGATTATAAAGTCCATTACCTCATCTAAAGGTAAATTGTCAGACTTAAATAAGGACAGACTTGGTAAGAATATTTTTAATGGTAATTTTCCAATCCAAATCATACAGCTGATAAAAATAATCGAAAATAAGTAATATTCATAATGACTAAGCATTAATTTTTATTGAAATATTTAGTTATTATAATTAGATGTAATTTACAATGTTAGCATTCTTTACAAACATAAGTTCCAAACAAAAAACAGTTCGTCAATCATTGTATCGTGTTACAAAAATGATAATTACGATTTATGACTATCGTTTCTATTTGTTTAAGCGAACTTATCAATGCCAACATGTGTATCTTTAAGTTAATTGCGACGAAATGAAATTTTGCAATTTTATCAAAATGTAAAACGATTTAATTTAACGTGGATACTAATTCATCCGTGGTTTTTGTAAATCAGGTTTCCTGTTTGTAAACTGAACGACTTGTTTTGAAAAGTACATATACTCAATGTGGAAAAGTTGGCGCATGTCTTAAACGTATTAGAAGCTTTCAGGATTATATATATTTATCACTTGGTAGCAAATAGCACAACACGTAAAACCCTAGTAGTTATTAATTCAATTTACTGTCATGCTCACGTAATCATGGAATCCACTCGAAACTGTGGAAATATGTTTCGTAGGAAGGATAAAAGTATGTACTCGATATTTCCTTTATAATTACACCTTATGTAAGAATCCTGGGTTTTGATTGGTTGATAGCCAGTGTATTTTTCACCAATTTACTGTTATCAAATGAATATCGTTCATTTTTTAACGCCGCCGGGGTATATGCAAAAAGGATATGCCTTTCTTACCCTCTCTGCCGTGGTATTTGCCAAAAAATACTCTATCCGACTGGACGCTTGTAACGTCACGATCATCAATGCGTTTTTGAGCGTTAACATTCGGTGTAATTAAACAGATATAGCATGTTCTTGAGGGGTATTTGCGAAAAAAGAGGTAAGAGGAAATAGTTATAAGCAATTCTTTTAAGCAAACATTAAAAATTGTTTCATTACAAAATTGGTAGAGACAAGTTTTTGAATATATTCCGACCAGAATAATTCGTAGGTATGGAGACTATAAATCTGATACAAGGTTATCAATGTTCACTTTTGTACGATTCGTGCTTTGACACACAAGTTTATGGAGGGCAAAATACATAAAAACGTGAAGAAGCATCAATTAGAAAAAACGATTACCACTGTTTTGTTTATATATTCATGTTGATAAATTGTTAGTTTTTTGTGTAGTGTTATATAATCTGTTGCTTATTTTTTCTTCTTTTCTTTTGGCCATAGTGTTGTCCGTTTTCTTCGACTAATGTTGTTTGATCCCTCTTGATATCTTTTCCCCTTTACTAAACTTAAAGTTAACTGAAAAAATAAAATAATACAAATCTTCAAATAAAAAGAATGACAAATGAAGATACAATACAATCTTGTTCAAGGAAGGGACAAATCATAGTTTGTAAATGAACACCAAGATTCGAACAAATTAAAAATTATTTGAAACTGACATCATCAAGATTCTTAATGATGTGATTGACAAAATATATGGTCGTTTGGAGGACATTTTATTTTTTATTAAACACTAGGCCCTCACTCGGACACAAACTGTTCACCTCTACTCACCGACGTACCATTATTCTTACGAGTCAGATTTAATACAGAACTCTCAGAAAAAAGTATTAACAGAATACCGAACTCCAAGGTTAATTCAAAAAGGGAGAAGTCTATGAAACCTGAAAAAAATCAAAAGTTAGACTTTATCAACCAACGGGACGAGTGGAAAACAACTGTTATATTTCTGACTTGGTACAGGCACTTTCCGAAGAAATTGGTGGTTTAACCTTACCTTAGCTAGCTACACCTCCCTCTTGTATGACAGTTGTTTAAGGTTCTGTTACATTGGCAAAATTAGGTGAGCAAACCAAACAGACATAATTGGTTAATGTGACAATAATTTGGATCAAGCTGCCAAAACTGTAAACATACACAGACATATAATACAACTGAATAAAAATTCAAACACACATACAAATGAGGAATGAAAAAAAGATATCATTATCATTTACTTTTCAAAATATAAATAATGTCCACTCACTAAATAATTCAATATTGTGGACTATGTTAATCGCATCCAATCGATTGAATTGATCATAAAGGATGCTACAGAGATAAAATTGAGTCTACTTTCATCTTGACATAATCTTAAAATTGGCGATGAAGTTTGGTTTAGAAGTAAAATTTACGACATAAGAGATGCTTGCAATTTTCCCATTGTTAATTTTCGATATTTTTTCCGGAACATCTAGGCACTACCTGCATATGGAGTTTGTGTTTTCTAGACGACACAGTATTCCAGAGCTCACGTTTCTTATCATGATTGCCTTGAAAAATGGTTGCTGCTCACTAGGAAACTATTGAACCAATTTACGTCATTCCTTCGAAAGTTTTACGGACCCAACCATGATGTGGTTGACTGTTATTAGTATCTGTGTCACAGTTGACCAAAGATGTGTTCTATTTGACTTAGATTTCACCTGTTTTGTTAAGGGACGTGCGGTTATTTTGCTTTCCAAAGTTTTATGTAAGTGTCCTTCCAAACTGTTGGTATCGAACATACTGAAGACTAACTAAGAAACATATGTTGTGTGCATGGACATTTATCATACATTTTAGTTTAACTGATGTGCCCTTTAGTGAAGATTTTCCCACAAATGAGTACAAAGGTAACGATAAAAACATAAATAGAACAAAGGAAACATAAGGGTAATATTAATTTTGTATGTAATTAAATCTCATTGGTAATTTGTAAATATGTAGATATTCACTTTGACGTAAATAAACTCATTATAGGTTGCATTTCTGTAAATATTGACAATGCAATTTCCCATAGGAACTCCTTTTACGGCTAAAACTGTACCACTTTTACTATGAAGTTTTGAAAAAAATCATATCCTAGAATGGAAAGTTTATATGCACTACTATTTTTTTCAAAGGTCAAAATATAGAGCTGTGCGGCATATTTTCAACGTTTATATGCCCCGAACTTCTAAGAGTTTAAATTAACACTAAATTTCTTAACTACCCCTACCGTGACTGTAGGATTACCACAGATTTCAATATAACCAATATGCATATGTATATTGACTGGTAACATTCCCAAGTTATGTCTCTATGAGATGAAACATAGAGATCATAACTGGGAACCAGTATGTAAACAAAATTAATTATCTATGAATATTCTATATCTCCCCAAAAGAGGCGTGGTTTGAGAAACAGCTGTATTTACAAAGTGCAACCTTATAGACACCAGGTTTAAAATTTAGTATGTCAGACGCGCATTTCGTCTAAATAAGACTCTCATAAGTGACGCTCGAATAAAAAAAAAAGATAAAAAGTACGTTGTTGAAGCGCATTGAGACCCAAATTTCCGAGACGCATTGCAAAATACAGCTATGGTAGTATATTCCTTGGTAGAAATCCTTAGTATTTAGAAAAAAAATCTGAACGTTTTAATTAGCAACTAGTGTATAGTTGAATTAATCATATCCAATCATCCCATATCTCTCTAGTATGTTTATATTAACATGTGTCCACAAGGAAAAACCTTTATGTTGCCTGCTTCTAAAATAGTACAATTTTTTAAACTATAAGAATGAAAATAGCAAAACGAAGACTAATATCAAGGTTAATGAGACACGTTCAAATGGATAGTATCTGTACTACTTTTGAATTATTAAACAGTATCACTAGAATAGAACTCTTTGGATATTTTATGTTTAGCTAGTTTCACTTTTAAGGAATAATAATAAAACAATTTGCTCCATGTGTTTGAACAATGAAACCAATGAAGCTAGTATTCTGTGCTATTTTTCGTTTACATGATTCTGCACCATATCCATTTGAAAGTGATTAGACTTTGATTAACTTCATGCGTAATCAAAGACATTAATCGACAATTTCCTTCAAAACGATATATTTGTCAGCTTAAGTCCACATTGAATAGAAATCAGTCCTGTAAATGCTGGAAAGTTTATCGAATTGCCAAGTACTTAGCAGTGTTTTGCAAACTTTTTTTATTTCCGTTGAAGTATTATGTCAGGAGTTAAATGCATTTATTTTGTCTTTCAAAAGATATATTACTACTCCAGAGTATTGATTTTCTTTGAAATCAAATGCAGTAATAATTCTACTCCCATTTAGTGTGACAAATTAAGCTAAGTGGGAGACAAGAATGAAATTCATACTAATTCCCGCAATTATGAGTGTTGTATTTAATTGTCATATTACAAGTATCAATATTTTTCAACCTGATTTTAAAGGTAGAATATGTGTTTGGTTTTATAAAATAGTTTTTGGATACAAAAAGGAAATAAAATCTCGGTTTAAATTGTGTATCACAATTGATTTAATATTAATACGATTATTACATATTGAAAGATTTGTATGAATAAAACTTGATTATTTACTAACCCCCTACATAATAGCATTCCTATTGTTCCATACTTAGATACTTTTCCTCCATGTGAAATCACCGAATTAGTTTTATCACCGAGTTTGTATTTGCATGAGCAAATCGACGGGTGTCATATGTGGAGCAGGATTTGCTAAACCGCTCGAAGCACCTGAGATCTCCCCGGTTTCTTGTTGGATTCGTGTTGTTTAGTTATTAACATTCTGTGTAATGTTTTGCATACTCTTGTATCATTTTTTTTTTTTGTCGTTTTTCGTTTTTTTTTTCCAATGTCGTTGTTGGTTTGTCGTATGAGTTTGAATATTCCTTTGGTATCTTCTGTCTCGCTTTTATAAAGATACAAATGAAACAATTGTCTGAATTGCTATCACTGGGTCGATACCTCTCCGCCCTCAGATAATATTTAACTGAAACTTGTAGATTGAACTTTATTAGACTAAGTAAACCCTAAATGATTTCATGTTTTTGTTCAGATCCTATTTAGTTCACAGCTGACGTCCGTCGTTCCTTAGAAACATTTTAAGAATCCTCTCTTCTGAAACAATTCAGCCGATCAAAACCAGAATAGTCACAATCATCCAAAAAATATCTGGTCTCAAAACGTGTCAAAAATTTCATTCGATCAACCGAAATGACTGATGTTACTAATATAACATAGTGTTTGAAATGTTAATACATTTTAATTCTTAAATGCATTCCCTTGTAAATATTTAGTTGGTTTTTTTTAGTAATTTTGGATAACTGCTGTAAAATTTGAACAAGCTAATCTATCATGACATACATGTAATCATAGAATTGAGAATGGAAACGGGGAATGTGTCAAGAAATAACAATCCGACCAAAGAGCAAAAAAAAAATCCAGCCTACGGTCATCAATGGGTCTTCAACGCAGCGAAAAAATTCCTTTTTTTTCATTAGAAAATAACACGAAGCTTAGTGCGCAGTTTTCCGACGTCCTATGGGATGATGTGCTCTGTAATGAAATATGAGTGTATCATGATTATTTGTTCATGGTTTAAGAAGTTTAGTCGAATAAATCTACACATTACACTTTTTATCGCCATGGAACTTAGATATTTCATTTTTATGTAGCCAGGGCTTCTGATGTCTTTTTTCCTCGCGGCAATAAATTGTTATGTGTTTCTAGAAGGTTTATTCGGTGGTTATATAAATATGAGTAAATGGTATGCTTGCTAATGTTCATCACCCACATACTAATTATATCTTAATGGCTTGATTGAAAGGTTGTATAAGACAAGTTGTGAAATCTATAGGAAAACAAAGATAGGAAGTCACTAGTGAATTAAATTCGTGTGAGTAAATGTTATCGATGGTAGATATCTGTATTATGTCCTTTAAAATCCCAATAAAGCAGATTTAAGCAACAGAAGTATGTTGCCAGACCAACTTGTTAGCTTTGCACTTCGAAAATCGCTGATACCAAACTTCTTTTTTAAAACTTTATTTCAAAGTTGTGTTTTGATTTAATATGTGAATTTTTTAAATAAGGTTAAACGTTGCTGTTCTATCATTGGTACTGTCGAAGTGGTTATTACAACTTGACCGTGCGGAAACTTTGGCTAAGAAGATCATTACAATAACACCTTATAAATTAGTCTTTAGTTTTCTATGTTGTGTCTTCTGTACTATTATTTGTCTGTTTGTCTTTTTATTTTTAGCCATGGCGTTGTCAGGTTATTTTCAATCTATGAGTTTGACTGTCCCTCTGGTATCTTTCGTCCCTCTTTTGGTACGTCCGAAACGCCTTTCTAGATTTAGCTTCTTCAGAAACGCTTATCACAAAAATTGACGAATACATATTACTTCGTTTAATTTCTGGAAAGCTTTTGTCATCAAAATCTTGGTAGGAAAACATGGGCTGGAATGCTGTATCAACCCGTTAGATATATACTTTATATACAGGTCCTACGATTATTATAATATAAAAGTTGGAATGTTAACAACTGGAAAACTAAAATCCCCTCTCTTGTGGTAAAGTTTCGTTTTTAACATACCCTCAAGTACATTTGGGAGATAACCACCTCCCTCGAACAGCTATGCATAGTAATCACCTGCCAATATTTTCTGAATTGGGTTCCAAAATAATTTAAGTTTTGTGGCTCAAGTGTTTATAGACAACTAATAAATTGTAAGCCTCATATTTGTTAAATATAATAAAAGTACTTTCCATCAATAGCTTCTAGTTATTGACAATGCGGGAACAGTTGCCATTTGTTTTGTCTAAATAAATTCAACTGATAGTCGTATACTGAAACTTCATTTCCATTTGTCTTTTCGTAAAATTTGTTTACTCCAAGTACTATCTTAACTGAAAAATCACCAAGTTATGTTTTTCCAATCTGGAATAAACATAAGATATCGTGTGCGTTATAGTAAACCTGGCAAAAAAGTGGTTAAGATATCTGGCTGACATTTTCTGAACAGATATTTGTTTATAAAACAATTCACATTTTAAAGAGGAAATTACGAAAAATTCATTCACTGTAAAACAGATATATAACTAATTTTGTTCTTACTGATATAAATATAATGTTACCATTATTAACAACGTCTTTTAAATTACATTAGAATTTGAAATAGCCGATACACTGTAAGGTGACGTTAATAAACATTAAAACGTAGTCGATAGTACCCATAATAAATCATAATACTGACAGTCTTTGTGTTTAATGTTGAATCACTATTCACTGTCGTCTTTTTTCATTGGCAATAATTAATATTATTGACGCCGCTTTTAACATTTTGACTTGAATTGATTGAAATGATATCCTGTGCAAGAGTAATTGAAGTTAAGTATTCCTTTGACGATAGTAATGACCATCCTTTACATCTTCTACGCAAAACAGCAGACCAATTTCTGACTTTTAACACCACAGGCGAAGAGGAAATGAGAAATACGGTAGATAGTTTAACCGTAGCTTTTAACAGATATTTTTTCCTAAATGAAAACATTTCAAACTATAACTTCTTGTTAATGCATTTATATGTTTTGAATGTGATATAATATATATGTTAAGCTAGGTTTTATCGTTCTATTCCCACTTGATTTTGTTGTTTTTATGTAGACTTATATTAGTATTTTTCGTTCTTTCTTACTACCAATCGATAGATTTTTTTAATAATTTGCCAAACTGTAGTTTATATTTTGGTTTTCAAAATTATAATAAAAAGTATGGGTCACGTTGGTTATTTTCAAGCTACAGGTAGTACAAATTTGTCAGATTTAGAATAGATTATACATGGAAAACTAATTTTTTGTGATAGACAGAAAGTTAAACAAGAGAATTTTAAGATACAATATGAGAAGATAGCTCTGACTTATAATGTACTTTCTCAAAATCAAAAGAAAAATTGGGATCCAATGACTTGTTTTCTTGCTACAAAACAAAATAGGTAAATTTACAACACATTCCTTTATGAAGGTAGATTATCTGAGTTATCTCTCCTTTTACAGCTTTGTATTTGGTATTTTTAAAAACCGTCATTATAATAAGATAAAACACATAATGTCACATCGTGATTTCCTTGATAGACGGTTGCTACTTACAAGGAAGCTATTAAAATTTTGAGTCCTGTTTGACATATTGGTCTTTACCTGGTTTGGTACTAATACTTCCTTGGCTCTCACTTTTTTAAATTATTTTGAGCGTTCCTGATAAAGATAAAAAAAAAACCGCTTTGGACGCACAAAAGCTTAAAAGTGTTATGTTCCTATTGTGTTATCATTGCTTTGATTCATGTGGTCTTAAAATGCCATGTGCACATTTTTGGGGAGGTTATGTTGTCGCATCTCTCTTTCATGCAAGTTATTTCGTTTAATTCCATTGTATGTACCATTTCCTGTTTTCAAATTCAATACCAATTGACCAGTTTATAAAAGTTGTTTTCTTAATGGCTTGATAAATTGACTTGAATAATCTCAACACCTTCGTACATATAATATCTTTGATATGAAGCACACACGTCATTGCCTGTTTTCTTGTTCATACATTTAACTAGCATTGTTATGACTCTTTTATTATAAGCCTGGTAGCTTTGATGAAATTTTACATCTATTCTATAATGACAGCTCTTTTTCCTATATATCAGTAATTATAGACATATATACATTTTCTTCGAAACGGACAATAAACTCGACAACACGAGACTATTTACGTGACGGGGACGACAGGATACTAATGGAATAAAATAAATGAATAACTCTTTGGTTCCACCAGGGGTATTTCTTTGATTTTCAAATTTACATTTTGCGATTTTTTTTTTTTTTTTTTGGTATTATATATTATATAGATATAGGAAGATGTGGTATGAGTGCCAATAAGACAACTCTCCATCAAAGTAACAATTTATAAAAGTAAACCATTATAGGTCAAGGTACGGCCTTCAACACGGAGCATTGGCTCACGCCGAACAGCAAGCTATAAAGGGCCCCAAAAATTACTAGTGTAAAACCATTCAAACGGGAAAACCAACGGTCTAATCTATATAAAAACGAGAAACGAGAAACACATATGAACTACATAAACAGACCGCAACTACTATACATCAGATTCCTGACTTAGGACAGGTGCAAACATTTGCAGCGGGTTTAAACGTTTTAATGGTACCAAACCTTCTCCCTTTTTCTGAAACAATAGTATAACATCACAACATAGGAAGACACACTATAAAATATCAATTAGAAGGCTTAACTCAATCAAAAAACGTAAATTAAACCACAATGAACAAATAAATTTGATCTGTGATACCTGAATGCAAATACATAGTTAATAAAAATTATAAGGGATAAATAATTAAGGTCAAAAGTAAATAAACAGGTTGAAACAAAGTTAAAGTATGATACCACTCTGAAATGTTAAACAATATTTAGAAAATCATCACTTTTGAAAAAACCTGCGTCATGTTATACACAGGTAAATGAAAATAATTTTGTTGTTAAGTATACTTCTTCTTCTGTGTGTATAAAATCTTCCGTTTAGGAATACCAAGAAATTTCTTTAATATCAATAAAACTAATCTAACACTTGGTACATATGGGGTGAATATCAACAATAAATCTATGCAATTAGTGCTAGATAAAACTTCCTGTACAGGTGCAAGAACATTATTTAAGGAGAAATGAAATAATTTTGATGTTCATAGTACGAAGAAGTGAAAATTTGTAGTAATTCCAAATAATCAAAGCTGGTATATAGACAAGATCCATGTTAACATTAAATAACAAAAAAGCATTACAACTAGTATCAACAGGTCAAATTAGCAAGAAAGTACGATTTGAGAGTACTCGCAGTTACTGACAGCTAGTTAAAAGCCAAAACAATTAATAATAAAAAATCATGCATCAGAGACTGAAATCAACTAAAACACATCCCAGGAATTTAGTATTTTAACGTCATGAACAGTCAAAGAAGACATGACTTGTGCAATGCCAAAAATAAATGTATCGACAGGTAGTAGGATAGTTAGGAGTGACTTCTTTATAGATAAAAATGAACGTGTGTTTGTGTCTCTATACATCCCGTTTAAAAAGTAAATACAAATTTAGTTGTTTTAATTTGCTAACGACAAAATCGATATTAGGGCCAATGTAAACTATATTCAGAGATCTAATTACAACATTGGTACGATAACCCTTACTAATAAGTTTGTTTAAAGGTTCGATGAGTTTAAACGGATCACATAGTGATTTCCGCGCTTTAAGTACAATATTACCGTAAAATGTAGGATGTGAAATACCATTTTTAATAAGTTTTCTACAGGTACAGCCAAATTTACTAATTAAATCTTTGTATCTATGAAAGAATTTAGTAAAAGTTTTAAGTAATTTATAGTAACGAAATCCCTGACTTAATAATTTACCAGTGATGGATTGATTACGTTTGTTAAAATCTATGACATCACTACACACACGGGCATACCGAACGAGTTGGGATATATAAACACCGTATGATGGAGCCAAAGGCACATCGCCGTCTAAAAAAGGAAAATTAACAATAGGGAATGAAAATCATCGTCTCTTTTGTCGTAAATTTTAGTATGGAATTTACCTTTAGAAATTGAAATGTCTAAATCTAGAAAAGGACAACTGCTGCTGTTTATGTTAGATTTAGTTAAAGTAAGTTCTTTTGGGTAAATTTCGGTAGTATATTTAGAGAACTCTGGATTATTTACCGAAAAAATATCATCCAGATAACGGTAGGTATTGTTGAATGTATCAACCAAATGTAACAATGATGTGTCTTTACTGAGTTTGGTCATAAACTGAGATTCATAGCAGGAATAAATCTAATATTAAAGGGTCGCAGTTAGTGCCCATAGAAATACCTACTACCTGACGATACACTTTATCGCCGAAACGTACATATATGTTATCTAGGAGAAAATTTAAAGCTTCAATCATATCTTCACATTTCCAGTAAGTGTATCTAGCATACTTTCCTTTTTCGTTACAGAAAAAGGCTTTAAACGAGTTACAGCAAATAAATTTACAATGAGATTTTTCGAAAGACCATTTTATTAAATATGAAAACTTTTTCTTTATTAGATTGTGTGGAAGTGTAGTTTAGAGAGTAGAAAAATCGTAACTGTCAACAGAATTAAAAGGACCACCAAAAGAATGTATTTTATCTAAAACCTCTAAAGAATTTTTAACACTCCAAAAATAATTAATACCATTATTTTCATAAGCTTTATTACAAAAGTTAATAACCAGTTCTTTGATAGTAGTAAGGGGGGTAATAAGAAGCACTGATAGATTAGTAGTAGAACACTTACTAGATGCGGAGATGAAACGGAATTTAAATGTTTTTTTGTGTAATTTTGGTAACCAGTACATGGTAGGGACTTTCAAATGTTCGGAAGAGGCTTTAAGCTGAGTAGTGGCAGTGATATGCTTGTTAACGATTTGACTCTCAGTGGTGCGTACGGACCTGAATGTAGAGGAATTGATAATTTCGTTTTGAAGAACTTCCGTGTAGTATATGCGTAATACCACCACTACATTATTGGCTGCCTTGTCTGTCGGTACGAACACAAACCGCTCTGCGAGTTTTTTTTAATTGTAGAAATGGGAATATCATGGACCCAATCATTAATTTCAGAATTGTTTTCAAAATGAGATATTCGAATATTAACAGTATTCATAATTTTATTCAAATAACTGTCTAGAGATTTTTTATCAGATTTTTCACGTTTGCACCAATTTTTACAGTAGGCAGACAGAGCGTCTTTAATGTATGTTTTGAAATGAATACCACTTGGCATCTGACATGTTTTTACGATATCTTCGCCAGAATTTCATACACTTAACGAATATTTATTTATCATGAAAGGAACATTCAGGCTTTTATCAAAACTTTTTATTGATTCTAATAGTTAAAATGTTAGCATCGTATTTAATTTGACAATAAGTTGGGGAAAGCTTCCAAGGGAAAAAATTAATGGTTATTTGTTGAGGACTTTAATGATAGATACCGGTCGAATATAGATTAAGAACTGTATTTCAGACTTTACTTCCGTTTAGATATTGAACTTTAGATCCTACCTACCTAATTTGTCTTCTTTCCTTCGTTTTTGGGTTGCAGTCTCGTTGAGGTATTCTGTACAGCTTTTTATTGGATTTCATATGCACATGGGTACCATATATATTGCACCAAAATATTTAAAGGATGTGAAAACCAAGTAAAAATGAAGGTTTTAACAGAACATCCAGTCTCAAATGGAAGGAATAATAGATCAAAACCGAGTCTAAAATGGACGGACTCATCATAAAACGGACTTTAAAACGGAGGGACTAATCGGAAAACTGAGTCAGAAATAGAAGGACTAATGGAAACCGAGTCTTAAATTGAGATGATAAAAGAAAAACCACATTGTATTTGATTTTATTTATCAATAGGCTGGTTGATCATGTTTATTGAAATATTCATGAGTGAAATCAGTCCTTTATAATGGAATTTTATACGACTGTCATACAAGTGAGAGGTTTAGCTAGCTATAAAACAAGGTTTAATCCACCATTTTCTATATTAGAAAATGCCTCTACCAAGTCAGGAATATTACAGTTGTTATCCATTCGTTTGAAGTGTTTGAGCTATTGATTTTGCCATTTGATTAGGGACTTTCCGTTTTGAATTTTCCTCGGAGTTCGGTATTTTTGTGATTTTAATTTTTTGTATAAAAACATTAACTCATAATAATATGGAATATAGTCAATATCTAAGTAATATCCTCAAAAATGACAATATAAATTTCTTGGAACTTTATTACACAAAATATTTAGAAAAAAATAACAAAAAACCCTGGTAGTCAATCTTTTGTTTTTTGTTATGATTAAATGGATGTAGTACTAGAGGTGGATGAAAAGTAACCCCTTTCAAGACTTCTGAATAACTTGGTATTTGGCAGGTGGCAGGTCCACTATCATACATGCACGTCTGTTGATCATTGTCTTTTTGCTGAAAAGGACTTTGACATTTTTCATGCACACATACATTTAGTTATATATGATATGGTGATGTTATGCCAAGAAAAGTGCCACACTTCAAAAAGATTATAGAGCAATGAAACATTAGATAAAAATGGAATGTTTTCAACTTTTCTTTTGTTTTTTTTAACTAATCATGATGATCTTCTACACTTCTGATTGATGTCTGAAAAAAGGAAATAGACATTGTAATTCTCCCTCAAAAGGATAGATCTTGAAATTCAGTCTATGCAATTTGATCAATTTTAATCACTTATATTTTTTGCTTTATGTGTCGACATCCACATAAAGTTCATGCTGCTATACAAAACCGGTATTTGTAAAGAAGTTGGGAAGACAGAATCAAAATCAAACAAACACCAGACATTTTAAAAGTTAAAACATCAACACGTCTCTGTTGCTTAACTCCTGTAATTGAAGCTGAAAATTTTCTTTTCTACTTTCAATGTTACCATGAAAACTTTAAAATAATTGTGCATAAGATTTGCCATATGGTGATTGTTATTCCTGCAGAGTATTTTAGCGTTATTGTACTGATATTACGTGTCCTTAGCAGTATGAATAAAGGCAACAGTAGTATACCACTGTTCAAATGTCATAAATCGATTAAGAGAAAACAAATCCGGGTTACAAACTAAAACCGTTGGGAAATACATCAACTATAAGAGGAAAACAACGGAACAACAGAAACAATGAACTGCAACAAAAACAAACGCCAACATACATAGAAACGAACTATTTGATAGCAACTGCCATATTCCTGACATATGATATAATTTACGATATAAGTAAATTAACCCTTATATAATATAGTATCAAACATTTCAGCAACATTGATGACATACTTTGTCCCATTCCTTCAGATCTGATGTAATCATCAAAGATGTCCATTTCCGCTACCTTCTTTATTTCAGTCTCACCTTCTTGCATGCAAATATACTTTCACTCGGATTATCTCTTGTGCGTACCAAATTTTAAAGAGAAAATATGGAATGCAAAATCGGAAAAGACTAGCCTGTTAACACTAAAGTTATGAGTTCGAACCTCACACGTGGTAGGTGCGTTCGAATCCGTTCTTTATTAACCAGATTGCTAAGTTCCCTGTCAAAGGTCGATGGTTCTCTCCATTCCGACTTCCTCCACCAATACAATACCGGCCGCCATGATATAGCCAAGAGTGCTGAAAATGGCATTCAACAACAACCAATCGAACAATGTTTTTAAGGGATATTTATAAAGAAAGATCAGTTATTGTAAATATTACACTTTTACTTTATAAAAAAGGTCTACATGAAATATTTGTTACTATATTATGAAACGCAAAACTGATATTCCTGCTCAAAAATAAGGAAAAAAATGTTATTCCTATTCAATATCATGAAAAACAGAAAAAGAATTTCAATCAAATACATATTCAAATTATCAACATTGAAGTTAAAACATTTGTGAGTAATACAGACCTTTTTCCTCTAGGGCGCTTTCCGAAAATACTAGATAAAAGGAGAACTGAATCACCAAAATAATAGACAGTACAACATGTATCTGAAATACTGAAATCTTGCCTTCAAATGTTTTTTAAGGAAAGTAGATAACGTGATATTAGAGATCAGGTTCTCTCTAATTCTCGCACATTCGACGAGAAAAATACAATTCAGTTCGGTTGTATTTTCGATGATTCTTTAAGTTTATATCAACTGATTCACGTCTGTTTAACGGAATGATGTAAGAAAAAGGTCAAGTTCACCAACTTATTGATTATCTGATTACTTTAGATATTAATCTTATACACTGAATCAACCGAAAAATATACGTTTTATGAATACCACGAATATAAAAGAAAAAATTCGTTTTTAAAAACAACATATTTTTGTTCATCCTTTATAATGGAATTTTATACGACTGTCATACAAGTGAGAGGTTTAGCTAGCTATAAAACAAGGTTTAATCCACCATTTTCTATATTAGAAAATGCCTCTACCAAGTCAGGAATATTACAGTTGTTATCCATTCGTTTGAAGTGTTTGAGCTATTGATTTTGCCATTTGATTAGGGACTTTCCGTTTTGAATTTTCCTCGGAGTTCGGTATTTTTGTGATTTTAATTTTTTGTATAAAAACATTAACTCATAATAATATGGAATATAGTCAATATCTAAGTAATATCCTCAAAATGACAATATAAATTTCTTGGAACTTTATTACACAAAATATTTAGAAAAAATAACAAAAACCCTGGTAGTCAATCTTTGTTTTTGTTATGATTAAATGGATGTAGTACTAGAGGTGGATGAAAAGTAACCCTTTCAAGACTTCTGAATAACTTGGTATTTGGCAGGTGGCAGGTCCACTATCATACATGCACGTCTGTTGATCATTGTCTTTTGCTGAAAAGGACTTTGACATTTTCATGCACACATACATTTAGTTATATATGATATGGTAATGTTATGCCAAGAAAAGTGCCACACTTCAAAAGATTATAGAGCAATGAAACATTAGATAAAAATGGAATGTTTTCAACTTTTCTTTTGTTTTTAAACTAATCATGATGATCTTCTACACTTCTGATTGATGTCTGAAAAAGGAAATAGACATTGTAATTCTCCCTCAAAAGGATAGATCTTGAAATTCAGTCTATGCAATTTGATCAATTTTAATCACTTATATTTTTTGCTTTATGTGTCGACATCCACATAAAGTTCATGCTGCTATACAAAACCGGTATTTGTAAAGAAGTTGGGAAGACAGAATCAAAATCAAACAAACACCAGACATTTTAAAAGTTAAAACATCAACACGTCTCTGTTGCTTAACTCCTGTAATTGAAGCTGAAAATTTTCTTTTCTACTTTCAATGTTACCATGAAAACTTTAAAATAATTGTGCATAAGATTTGCCATATGGTGATTGTTATTCCTGCAGAGTATTTTAGCGTTATTGTACTGATATTACGTGTCCTTAGCAGTATGAATAAAGGCAACAGTAGTATACCACTGTTCAAATGTCATAAATCGATTAAGAGAAAACAAATCCGGGTTACAAACTAAAACCGTTGGGAAATACATCAACTATAAGAGGAAAACAACGGAACAACAGAAACAATGAACTGCAACAAAACAAACGCCAACATACATAGAAACGAACTATTTGATAGCAACTGCCATATTCCTGACATATGATATAATTTACGATATAAGTAAATTAACCCTTATATAATATAGTATCAAACATTTCAGCAACATTGATGACATACTTTGTCCCATTCCTTCAGATCTGATGTAATCATCAAAGATGTCCATTTCCGCTACCTTCTTTATTTCAGTCTCACCTTCTTGCATGCAAATATACTTTCACTCGGATTATCTCTTGTGCGTACCAAATTTTAAAGAGAAAATATGGAATGCAAAATCGGAAAAGACTAGCCTGTTAACACTAAAGTTATGAGTTCGAACCTCACACGTGGTAGGTGCGTTCGAATCCGTTCTTTATTAACCAGATTGCTAAGTTCCTGTCAAAGGTCGATGGTTCTTCCATTCCGACTTCCTCCACCAATACAATACCGGCCGCCATGATATAGCCAAGAGTGCTGAAAATGGCATTCAACAACAACCAATCGAACAATGTTTTTAAGGGATATTTATAAAGAAAGATCAGTTATTGTAAATATTACACTTTTACTTTATAAAAAAGGTCTACATGAAATATTTGTTACTATATTATGAAACGCAAAACTGATATTCCTGCTCAAAAATAAGGAAAAAAATGTTATTCCTATTCAATATCATGAAAAACAGAAAAAGAATTTCAATCAAATACATATTCAAATTATCAACATTGAAGTTAAAACATTTGTGAGTAATACAGACCTCTTTCCTCTAGGGCGCTTTCCGAAAAATACTAGATAAAAAGGAGAACTGAATCACCAAAATAATAGACAGTACAACATGTATCTGAAATACTGAAATCTTGCCTTCAAATGTTTTTTTAGGGAAAGTAGATAACGTGATATTAGAGATCAGGTTCTCTCTAATTCTCGCACATTCGACGAGAAAAATACAATTCAGTTCGGTTGTATTTTCGATGATTCTTTAAGTTTATATCAACTGATTCACGTCTGTTTAACGGAATGATGTAAGAAAAAGGTCAAGTTCACCAACTTATTGATTATCTGATTACTTTAGATATTAATCTTATACACTGAATCAACCGAAAAATATACGTTTTATGAATACCACGAATATAAAAGAAAAAAATTCGTTTTTTTTAAAAAACAACATATTTTTGTTCATCAAATCTTGCTTGTTACAAAAACCATCTAGAATCCAAGCTTCTCTTGATGTGCCCTGTTACATTTCACTAACTACCAGGGAATAATCAGCTGATTAGAATTATTGACATATACATTGTTGTCTAGATAACAAGAAGAAAAAAAATCAAAGAGAACAAAAACTGAGTCGTATACAGAATGGTTTTAAAAAATATCAAATCCAACAAATTATCCAATCTTGTATTATATCTGTAAAGTGCAATTAGTTGAAACAAAATTGCTTTTCAATTAGTTACTAGTTTTTCTTTTATCAAAGTTGATAAAAAGTCTGAAATAAAAAAAAAAGGTTTTATAATTATGAGACCTGTATATTTTTCCAATTCTATACGACACTGTATTTTTATGTAGCCTTAGTATATTATAATTAAATTCCAATTCAAGTTGACCCGTAAATAAAATATAGCAAACGGTACTTAAATGAAGATTTTGATCAAGATAAAATAGTATTATGTTGATGTTTTGAAGAAATCAATAACTTTTCCTTGTCTTAATTTAAATATTTCAAGCAGTAAAAATTAAGATTTTGTATTTGTATTTACGTTTTGATGATACCAAAATAAGAAATATACACAACTTATATTTATCTATCCAGCGTTCATATATTTCAAAAAGAAAACACAAGATTGTCACTATATACCGAACTAAGGACATTAAATAGGATTCAAAATAAACCTACACAGTAAGGCAAGATCAGTCAAAGACAGAAAAAGGACATAGAATAGGGATGAATTTATTAACGCTAACTGAAAATATACTAGAAAAAGAATATTTCAAAGAAATAGCGGATGAGTTAATCGAAGGTCATATCTTGAACGATATAACACATTGATTTGTTTAAGTTACGACGATCTAATCGTAAAGTTTGTTTTCATTTGGAGAATTGGGGATTAATATCAAATCTTTGCTTGATTCTGTTTAATGTATTCATACATTTTATATAGACTCGGGATAATTTAGAACTTGAAATATTGAGTCGACACCTTAAAATGTTTTCGTATGTTTCCTTCTAAATGTAACTTGTTTTTTTTTTTTGCTGTTTGGCTGCTTCTCATTGCCGTATATATCCCATATTTATTCATTTGAATTGTTCATGGAGGCCACAATAATTCCTCTATTACTGGTGATTTAT
Organism: Mytilus coruscus; assembly: GCA_017311375.1. NCBI lineage: Eukaryota > Metazoa > Mollusca > Bivalvia > Mytilida > Mytilidae > Mytilus > Mytilus coruscus. The sequence continues at coordinate 16,795,341 of CM029595.1, forward strand.
ATATTGCTCATTACAGTGAACCATCAAAGCATCTGGAATGGAAAATTAAAATATTGAAATTTTATCTCCTCCGTCACTCCATAGATAATTACTGTTAATATAGATTCTACCACTGCATCGAGTGTGATACGATATTTATCCACTCGAGACAGTTTAATTTTCAAATTTAAAACGCAAGGCTCGCCGAGCGTTTTAAATGAAAAATTCAACTGTCGAGAGTTGACCAATATCAAAATACACGAGATTTGGTGGTAGAATCAGTTTCGTTAATGATTTTAGACGATATACAGACAAACTTAATCATTTTTTTCCAATGATATGAAAAAAGATGTGTTCTTTCTATGTAACGTCACCAGGAATGGTCAACTTTTTCATGACGTCACAATGGAAAATTTAGAGAAAAGCAAGAAAATTTGACGTCTCGTAATTGAACTAAGAACTGAATCAAACGAACCACACGTTGATTAAATGAAAATAATCAACAGGTCATGAAAAGGATAAATCGGCTATGAAATTAGAGAAACACGGAAAAATGCAGATTTGAAAGAGGTGGTTCATTAAAAGTTCCTTAAACTATGTCATTATGACATTTTTTGATTCATTTCCATGAAGATAAAAATATCAGTTCCAATTGTAACCTCACTGAATAAAGTTCTTTTTATTTATTTGTGTAAATGATATAACTTTTCAAATAGCTAGAAAAAAAAGACATTAACTGAGATTTGACGGCTTACATAAATCTTTAGAATTGTGGAGAATATATTATAGTTTGATTTAACACAGTATGACTGTAACCTTTTGTAACTCAGGTCAAAATTGATGCTTTAAGAGACTACTGCAATACTTCACTGACCCTGCACATTACCATGTATAGTCTTTCTATAGATTTAAATTTCACATCAATTTATTTGGGAAAAATTGTGGGCATTAATTATTGTATCGTGTCAGTTAATTGTAATCACACCTCCCCCGAGAAAAATCCCGTATTTCTGATTTAAACTTGAGACAAATAAGAAAGCTTCAGTGGAAACAACATTCTATAAGCTGTTTCAATTATACAAAAACCAACTTGTAATATTGTACAGACCTTATTTGTGATTGATGAGTCTTTTGTAGACAAAACGCCGCGTCTACCGTACAAAATTATAAGCCTGGTATCTTTGATGAGTCTTTCTGCATTGTTTTGCAGGTGTACTTAATTTTCATTAAATAGAATCAATCCATATTATAAGTAACAAATTACATACATATTTTTTTCTATTTATCCAAATGATCTGTATTATATTTTAGGTGTACATCTACGTAACACAGAGTGGAGTGAAGTGGAATGGAAAGATAGAACTAATAATAATCAGGATCGTTTCTCTGAACCAAATAATAGATCCATGGGTATATATTTTGTTACGAAAGGAAAACTTAATGAAATTTCAAAAGTTTTGTATCAGCACTAAAGACAGACACTGCAAATGTAACACTTTACACTTTATCAAAGCTCCTTGTCTACATACAAGTTTAGAGTCTCATTCCATGTCCCAATCTGGATTGTAGCATATTCACATGCTACCTACAAGTATACTTGGGAACCAGAAAATCTCTAATTCCAAGCTGGACATACACATGTTTTGACACCATCATTGTGTCTGGATTGTACTCGATTAGGCGTTGAATGTGATACCGGTATCCATGTACCGAATTGCCAATGAATATATTGGAATGGTATTACAGTTATCTAAATTGTTAACACACGAATTCAAAATTGTTAGTGCAATGTAGACAATTACCTTATAGATCTTGTGTCATGATTGAGCATAACCAGATATGAATGACTATACAGTATATAAGAAAGGAACAATGAAGAAAAACAACAAATTAGGAGGAATAAAGTTGTTTCTGCAGTGCTATAAATCAAATAGAAAAAATTACTCAAATCACCACACTCAACATAAAGATATATTTCTGACTGAATGAACTTTCCATTTCAATTTGACATTTGACTAATTCAATTAATTATTGAGAATGCACAAATCCATATTTTAGATAATTTAGGATGCCGTGATGAGTTTTTATTACATTATCGTCAGTTAAGAGGTTTACATATGCTTTCTAAATAGTAAAATAATTAAAACAGTGTGTATGATACTCCTCATTGCCTAATTTATTGCAGATTTACAATGCTAAATGGAGAAAGGTAATTCTTCTTTCTGACTGCCAAATAAAAATAATCAATAAAAATTTCGTACGCAAGCAATTGCGTTTGACTTATAAAAGTCTTTTTTTTTCACCCGAAATCCAGGGGTCAGTTTTCATCAGTCATACAATCAAAATAAGCATATGCCGCCCATATTATCCTGTTAAGTCTAACAGTGTCATCCGATTGCTGATGAAATAACAGAGTAGTTGTTTTTAAAAAAAATCTACATCAACAGGTACCTTTATCTGCACAAAACAATATTGTTTTGGTGTAAAACATTTTAGGATACTTCACATGAAAAGCTTTATACATCTAAATGAAAATCTAATTCATATTTAAGGAAATTTCGATACGGAATATGAAATGAATTAGGATACTTCACATGAAAAGCTTCATATATCTAAATCAAAATATAATTCATATTTAAGGAATTTTCGATACGGAATTCAAAATAAATTAGATTTCTTGTAAGATTACAAGGGGTTTCAATTTTGTCTATAATAAGTCCTTGCAAAAATAGTCGGGCTAGAATGTATCTCTTTTTATTTAAAACAAATTTCTTTCTGTAAAATCAAAATCACAATAAATTAATAAACAGGTGCTGAAGTGATGCAATTTGTTAGAAAAGTATAAAAATGATATTAACCTGGACAAAGACCTTTCAGGCCATAATATTCGGTCATCATTTTCTGTCTTCTAGCTTTTATTGTGATTTCATGTTTTTACATTTCTCTTTTAATCCTATTTTATCTTTTACCATTTCACTGTTTTCATCGGATTTTGTGTTTCATGGTTTTAGTTTTGTCGCATTTCACATGAAACTATGAATTTTTTTCAGTTTTTCAGTTTTAATTGTCAAGAGATTCGTAAAGTCGGCTGATAAAAAATGACTGATGACCAGGCATCACACGGCACTTTACGGATTGTTAGATGTCTCTTGTCTTTCTTTAGAACATTCCCAAATTTAAAAACCATGATATATGTAAATTCACTAATCTTCATACATGATCGAATACGAAATTCTAAAATAAAAGCAAAGTTTTCTATACAAACGAAAGACAGCACAATTGAAACAACACATACATTAATCAATAAAAAAAAACAAGATACAACACAATGCACTAAAGCAAAAGATATAAGAAGATGTGGTATGAGTGCCAATGAGACAACTCTCCATCCAAGTCACAATTTGTAAAGTAAACCATTATAGGTCAAAGTACGGCCTTCAACACGGAGCCTCGTCAACACCGAACAGCAAGCTATAAAGGGCCCAAAAAATCACTAGTGTAAAACCATTCAAACAGGAAAACCAACGGTCTAATCTATATAAAAAACGAGAAACGAGAAAAATTTATGAACCACATCAACAAACGACAACCACTGAACATTAGGTTCCTGACTTAGGACAGGTGCAAACAAATGCAGCGGGTTTAAACGTTTTAACAGGCGCCAACCTTCACCCTAATTGAAACAATAGTGTAACATCACAACATAGAAAGACACACTATAAATATCAATTGAAATGGCTTAACTCAATCAATAGACATATTAACAAAAACAAGTTAACATACACTGAACGAATAAATTTGATCTATGACACAATGTAAATGCAAAATTAATAAAACAAGGGGGTTAGATTTAAAACAATATCAGAAAGACAACCATAATCTTGGACAAAATGCCGCCAAATTAAATAACGTACACAGGTAAATAAAAATAAAAATAAGGCAACATGAACCCCTTAAAATACAAATAAGGAAGATAACAAGCATCTCGAAATGACAAGCAGTTCCGGTTCCAATTGTGAAACCAAATCAAAAAGTGCATGTTCCCGAAAAAATGAGGTCACAATGCAAGTATCTACACATCACGATGTTTTATGATTCGTTTCTAAACCGGGGCAGTTCATTCATAAAACCACAATTATGAACTCGTCCATTCTGAAAGTCTTGTAAAATAGGTTAAGTGAGAAAATAGTACGTTTACTATTATTACCTTTAAGATTAATGGTGTTGGAAATCGTTATCAAATGTACTAGTAACTATCATCGTGCGTGTAAATAAAAGAACTTGACAAAGAAATAGGAAAATGTAAGAGAAGATGCATGAAAATAAAAATATCTCTTAATTTTTTTGATGACGCTTAATTTCAAAACAGGAATCCAATCATGAAGTTGACGATCACTACTACCAATGAACATAGCAGATATCTTGACTATATATTAAGGTACAAAAGATGAAATTGACTTTAGAAATTCTGACAAAACCTAGAAACGGGACAGTTGTTATCAAACTTTTATGAAATTTATCATATTTCATTGTTATTCAAACTTTTTGGAATTGATAAACAAGTATACAAATAAGGTTATTCCAGAAACACGTATTGTGCGCACTGCAGTCGGTATCAATCGTTTACATGTACAAAGTTCTCAATATAAAAAGAAAAAAAACAGGTAGAATCTTCCAAATCGACAATAAGATATTTGTTTACGGATGACTTCCAGTTTTTTGTCTAAATTATATTATCAGAGCCTTGGCGGAGTAGACAATCATACTATCATGAATATCTTAATATAAAATTATAAATTGATACAAACTAGAAATAACTCAATGAAAAGACAACTATCCATGAATATTCTTTTTAATATATAGTATTACAATAAAGAGAGGCTAAAGATCCCAAAGGGACATTCAAAATTCGAAAATAAACTGACAACGCTGTGGCAAAGACAGGAAAAGACAAAAAAAACAAACAACATTATACAAAACACAACATAGAACACTAAAAAGATGTATTTAAGAAAATCTACATCAACAGGTACCTTTATCTGCACAAAACAATATTTTTTTGGCGTAAAACATTTTAGGATACTTCACATGAAAAGCTTTATACATCTAAATGAAAATCTAATTCATATTTAAGGAAATTTCGATACGGAATATGAAATGAATTAGGATACTTCACATGAAAAGCTTCATATATCTAAATCAAAATATAATTCATATTTAAGGAATTTTCGATACGGAATTCAAAATAAATTAGATTTCTTGTAAGATTACAAGGGGTTTCAATTTTGTCTATAATAAGTCCTTGCAAAAATAGTCGGGCTAGAATGTATCTCTTTTTATTTAAAACAAATTTCTTTCTGTAAAATCAAAATCACAATAAATTAATAAACAGGTGCTGAAGTGATGCAATTTGTTAGAAAAGTATAAAAATGATATTAACCTGGACAAAGACCTTTCAGGCCATAATATTCGGTCATCATTTTCTGTCTTCTAGCTTTTATTGTGATTTCATGTTTTATTTCTTTTAATCCTATTTTATCTTTTACCATTTCACTGTTTTCATCGGATTTTGTGTTTCATGGTTTTAGTTTTGTCGCATTTCACATGAAACTATGACTTTTTTTCAGTTTTTCAGTTTTAATTGTCAAGAGATTCGTAAAGTCGGCTGATAAAAAATGACTGATGACCAGGCATCACACGGCACTTTACGGATTGTTAGATGTCTCTTGTCTTTCTCTAGAACATTCCCAAATTTAAAAACCATGATATATGTAAATTCACTAATCTTCATACATGATCGAATACGAAATTCTAAAATAAAAGCAAAGTTTTCTATACAAACGAAAGACAGCACAATTGAAACAACACATACATTAATCAATAAAAAAAAACAAGATACAACACAATGCACTAAAGCAAAAAGATATAAGAAGATGTGGTATGAGTGCCAATGAGACAACTCTCCATCCAAGTCACAATTTGTAAAAGTAAACCATTATAGGTCAAAGTACGGCCTTCAACACGGAGCCTCGTCAACACCGAACAGCAAGCTATAAAGGGCCCAAAAAATCACTAGTGTAAAACCATTCAAACAGGAAAACCAACGGTCTAATCTATATAAAAAACGAGAAACGAGAAAAATTTATGAACCACATCAACAAACGACAACCACTGAACATTAGGTTCCTGACTTAGGACAGGTGCAAACAAATGCAGCGGGTTTAAACGTTTTAACAGGCGCCAACCTTCACCCTAATTGAAACAATAGTGTAACATCACAACATAGAAAGACACACTATAAATATCAATTGAAATGGCTTAACTCAATCAATAGACATATTAACAAAAACAAGTTAACATACACTGAACGAATAAATTTGATCTATGACACAATGTAAATGCAAAATTAATAAAACAAGGGGGTTAGATTTAAAACAATATCAGAAAGACAACCATAATCTTGGACAAAATGCCGCCAAATTAAATAACGTACACAGGTAAATAAAAATAAAAATAAGGCAACATGAACCCCTTAAAATACAAATAAGGAAGATAACAAGCATCTCGAAATGACAAGCAGTTCCGGTTCCAATTGTGAAACCAAATCAAAAAGTGCATGTTCCCGAAAAAATGAGGTCACAATGCAAGTATCTACACATCACGATGTTTTATGATTCGTTTCTAAACCGGGGCAGTTCATTCATAAAACCACAATTATGAACTCGTCCATTCTGAAAGTCTTGTAAAATAGGTTAAGTGAGAAAATAGTACGTTTACTATTATTACCTTTAAGATTAATGGTGTTGGAAATCGTTATCAAATGTACTAGTAACTATCATCGTGCGTGTAAATAAAAGAACTTGACAAAGAAATAGGAAAATGTAAGAGAAGATGCATGAAAATAAAAATATCTCTTAATTTTTTTGATGACGCTTAATTTCAAAACAGGAATCCAATCATGAAGTTGACGATCACTACTACCAATGAACATAGCAGATATCTTGACTATATATTAAGGTACAAAAGATGAAATTGACTTTAGAAATTCTGACAAAACCTAGAAACGGGACAGTTGTTATCAAACTTTTATGAAATTTATCATATTTCATTGTTATTCAAACTTTTTGGAATTGATAAACAAGTATACAAATAAGGTTATTCCAGAAACACGTATTGTGCGCACTGCAGTCGGTATCAATCGTTTACATGTACAAAGTTCTCAATATAAAAGAAAAAAAAACAGGTAGAATCTTCCAAATCGACAATAAGATATTTGTTTACGGATGACTTCCAGTTTTTGTCTAAATTATATTATCAGAGCCTTGGCGGAGTAGACAATCATACTATCATGAATATCTTAATATAAAATTATAAATTGATACAAACTAGAAATAACTCAATGAAAAGACAACTATCCATGAATATTCTTTTAATATATAGTATTACAATAAAAAGAGGCTAAAGATCCCAAAGGACATTCAAAATTCGAAAATAAACTGACAACGCTGTGGCAAAGACAGGAAAAGACAAAAAAAAAACAAACAACATTATACAAAACACAACATAGAACACTAAAAAGATGTATTTAAGAAAATACTTAACAATATGAACAGTTTAAATATAAACTATACAAGAATGTTCAAGGCATGGAGATGCGCATTATGTCGGAGTGTGTGTCATCACGTTTACATTTTCGAAGGTCCTAAAATCTTCTTTTATTTCAATGAACACATGGTCAGATAAAAGTCCATAATAAAAATGGTAATAAATAGCTCTTCACGTGTTTTGTTACTTACATTTCCTTGGCTTTCAAATGTTTAGTTCTTAAACGTTCCTGATGAGTAAAACCAGAAAAGCACTTCGGACGCATACATACTGTAAAAGTTATTTTCATATTCAAGTACTGTGTCAATACCACTGGTTGGTAGACTATTAATCCCCGAGGTTATCATCAGCTCGCGACTCAGCACTACGGTACTAAAATGATTTATAACATACATTTTCTTATAATGCTCGTTGATGAATTTAAATCTATATAAAAACGAGAAACGAGAAAATTTATGAACCACATCAACAAACGACAACCACTGAACATTAGGTTCCTGACTTAGGACAGGTGCAAACAAATGCAGCGGGTTTAAACGTTTTAACAGGCGCCAACCTTCACCCTAATTGAAACAATAGTGTAACATCACAATATAGAAAGACACACTATAAATATCAATTGAAATGGCTTAACTCAATCAATAGACATATTAACAAAAACAAGTTAACATACACTGAACGAATAAATTTGATCTATGACACAATGTAAATGCAAAATTAATAAAACAAGGGGGTTAGATTTAAAACAATATCAGAAAGACAACCATAATCTTGGACAAAATGCCGCCAAATTAAATAACGTACACAGGTAAATAAAAATAAAAATAAGGCAACATGAACCCCTTAAAATACAAATAAGGAAGATAACAAGCATCTCGAAATGACAAGCAGTTCCGGTTCCAATTGTGAAACCAAATCAAAAAGTGCATGTTCCCGAAAAAATGAGGTCACAATGCAAGTATCTACACATCACGATGTTTTATGATTCGTTTCTAAACCGGGGCAGTTCATTCATAAAACCACAATTATGAACTCGTCCATTCTGAAAGTCTTGTAAAATAGGTTAAGTGAGAAAATAGTACGTTTACTATTATTACCTTTAAGATTAATGGTGTTGGAAATCGTTATCAAATGTACTAGTAACTATCATCGTGCGTGTAAATAAAAGAACTTGACAAAGAAATAGGAAAATGTAAGAGAAGATGCATGAAAATAAAAATATCTCTTAATTTTTTTGATGACGCTTAATTTCAAAACAGGAATCCAATCATGAAGTTGACGATCACTACTACCAATGAACATAGCAGATATCTTGACTATATATTAAGGTACAAAAGATGAAATTGACTTTAGAAATTCTGACAAAACCTAGAAACGGGACAGTTGTTATCAAACTTTTATGAAATTTATCATATTTCATTGTTATTCAAACTTTTTGGAATTGATAAACAAGTATACAAATAAGGTTATTCCAGAAACACGTATTGTGCGCACTGCAGTCGGTATCAATCGTTTACATGTACAAAGTTCTCAATATAAAAAAAAAAAAAAACAGGTAGAATCTTCCAAATCGACAATAAGATATTTGTTTACGGATGACTTCCAGTTTTTTTGTCTAAATTATATTATCAGAGCCTTGGCGGAGTAGACAATCATACTATCATGAATATCTTAATATAAAATTATAAATTGATACAAACTAGAAATAACTCAATGAAAAGACAACTATCCATGAATATTCTTTTTTAATATATAGTATTACAATAAAAGAGAGGCTAAAGATCCCAAAGGGACATTCAAAATTCGAAAATAAACTGACAACGCTGTGGCAAAGACAGGAAAAGACAAAAAAAAAAACAAACAACATTATACAAAACACAACATAGAACACTAAAAAAGATGTATTTAAGAAAATACTTAACAATATGAACAGTTTAAATATAAACTATACAAGAATGTTCAAGGCATGGAGATGCGCATTATGTCGGAGTGTGTGTCATCACGTTTACATTTTCGAAGGTCCTAAAAATCTTCTTTTTATTTCAATGAACACATGGTCAGATAAAAAGTCCATAATAAAAAATGGTAATAAATAGCTCTTCACGTGTTTTGTTACTTACATTTCCTTGGCTTTCAAATGTTTAGTTCTTAAACGTTCCTGATGAGTAAAACCAGAAAAGCACTTCGGACGCATACATACTGTAAAAAGTTATTTTCATATTCAAGTACTGTGTCAATACCACTGGTTGGTAGACTATTAATCCCCGAGGTTATCATCAGCTCGCGACTCAGCACTACGGTACTAAAATGATTTATAACATACATTTTCTTATAATGCTCGTTGATGAATTTAGAAGTTATTGTGAAACTGCCTCATGCAGACAAAATTAACCTTAGATGCAGTTGGCAATTATTTTTGGGTCCCTTTTGGTCATAGAGGTCTTCACTTGGTTCGATACTAATAGTTCATTGGCTTTCATGTTTTGGTTTTGAGCATTCCTAGTGGAGTTAAATTCCAAAAAGCGATTCGGACGCACAACATTTTAAAAATGTTTTGTTCGTTATTATTGATTTGAATCATGAGGTCTGTCTTAATGAGTCATAACTTTAATCGAACTGTTTTCCCTCTTTTTGACACCAGTTCCAAACGATGACTTAGTCCATGTACAGGAACGCAATTATTAATACTACCCTATCAAAAATTATTGATCGCATATACTGAAAGCAAACTCAAATACCAAAAACATCATTTGATGTAGAAGAAATTGCTCGTTACAATCCATTATTTTCGCAGAATTGCCGAAAATACGACCTTGTCTTAAGCCTAAAGTAAATGTATGTGTAGATTTGACGAAACTCGTAATCTGTTAATAAGGGGATGCAAATATCTAGGACATACGTGTTTTTTGGATTTATAAATTTTGGTACGTTTACTGAAGAAGAAGAAAAAAATCGGTTAGTCAATATGTGCCTACATCCTTAAAGTCAGGCATTGTAAATGGCACATTACAACCATATCCAAAAGATAATGAACCATTTCATATCATAAGAATTTGGTCGGTTTTACGTTGACTTTTATGTTGCTTTGATATTGCTCCAATAATACGGGTGATCAATATAAAATATATAATGAGACTATCATTGTTTCTCCTTATTCAATGGAAAGTAATGTTCTTATACCTTTGAATCCAACTGAAATAGATTTTATACACACAGAAGAAGAAGTATACTTAACAACAAAATTATTTTCATTTACCTGTGTATTATATGACGCAGGTTTTTTTCAAAAGTGATGATTTTCTAAATATTGTTTAACATTTCAGAGTGGTATCATACTTTAACTTTGTTTCAACTTGTTTATTTACTTTTGACCTTAATTATTTATCCCTTATAATTTTTATTAACTATGTATTTGCATTTAGGTATCACAGATCAAATTTATTCGTTTATTGTGTGTTAATTTACGTTTTCTGATTGAGTTAAGCCTTCCAATTGATATTTTATAGTGTGTCTTTCTATGTTGTGATGTTATACTATTGTTTCAGAAAAAAGGGAGAAGGTTTGGTACCATTAAAACGTTTAATCCCGCTGCAAATGTTTGCACCTGTCCTAAGTCAGGAATCTGATGTACAGTAGTTGTCGTCTGTTTATGTAGTTCATACGTGTTTCTCGTTTTTCGTTTTTATATAGATTAGACCGTTGGTTTTTCCGTTTGAATGGTTTTACACTAGTAATTTTTGGGGCCTTTTATAGCTTCTGTTCGGTGTGAGCCAATGCTCCGTGTTGAAGGCCGTACCTTGACCTATAATGGTTTACTTTTATAAATTGTTACTTTGATGGAGAGTTGTCTCATTGGCACTCATACCACATCTTCCTATATCTATGTGTATTAAATACATTAAGTGTGTAAACAATAGTAATCAATGACAGACATTTCACAGTTGAAGTGAAATATAGATATCAAATAAAGGAATTGATGTACTTCCTACCTAATACCAAAACGAGTCTTTTCATCTTAAAAAAATATGTTATTGTATATGTGTTACTTTTATAGTAACTTCCCAAGAGCTTTTGTGTTGTAATTGCTTCTCTAAAAGTGGGCTTTGAATGTTTCCGCCTACATTTTATTAAAGAATATGTTTTTTATGAGCACAAGATCATCAACAAGAGATATATTTAAAATCATTTTTTACTTTTATCACTACACGTAGTTAGTCTGTGAAAATATTAGATAACTGCTTGACATCCAAATGTGTTTATCCAATATATGTTTCTCGAAATGTAGCAATATCGGAAAAAAGACTTTAAATGTTACTGAATTGAGAAGAGTAAATAACACGGAAAAGAAAGCACCAGTAATCTATATTGAATAAGACTTGCGACTGATTAGAAGTACAAGGAATACTCATCCATCATGGGGTGACACACACTAATAGTATCTAAGCTATTACCACATCAGGGATTTATTTTTGTTCCTAGTAAATGTATTGTTTTTATATTAAATTTGTCATTTATTTTGAATTTGAATTAGAATTAGTCATTTATTACGGTTTAGGTATAAATGCAATCAGAAGGAATGTTATTTATACTCATCCTTACTCAATATTTAACCAGGATTAAGGAATTTGATCTAAAATACGTTTTGTTTGCGAATTTAGTCTTTATCGAATTTATGAATCTTAAGAGTATCAATCAACAAGTGAGAAATTGATTTAATGCTACAATGCACCCAGGATCTCTCTAATTGTGTTAGATTTAATTCAATAAGATATATTTCTTGTTTGATTTTAGATATTTGAAGAGAATTCAGATACCTTATCAGTGATAATAATTTGATCTGTGAATTAAGGCCGCTAAATACCCACTAAACTACTAAGACTGATAGACAGAGAGACGTTTCAATTGTTATGGGACTTGCGACTTTAACCTTCTTTGGTTTAGTCGCCAGTTTGTAACAGTAGTATTAATTTTGTCGATTTTCCAATCAAACAACTTATCTAATGAACAATAATCATTTCAAGAATATTTACAAAAAAGTAAAATAACAAAAATACCGAACTACGAGGAAAATTCAAAACGGAAAGTCCTTTATCAAATGGCAAAATAAAAAGCTCAAACACATCAAACGAATGGAAAACAACTGTCATGATCCTGACTTGATACAGGCATTACTTTATGAAGAAAATGGTGGATTAAACCTGGTGTTATATCCAGCTAAACCTAGAAAACAGTTTTCTAAAAATTTAATGTTCCAAATTCATGGAGGTTTTTTTGTCGCTTCTCTCTTCTATGAAAGTAAAAAATGTACTTTTATCTGTCTTCGAATTCAATACCAATTGACCACCGCATAAATGTCGTTTTCTTAATAGCTTCATAATATGACTTGAATAATCTCAACATCTTCATACATTTGATATCTTTGATGTATAGCACACGTCATATCCTGTTTTCTAGTTCATACATTTAATTTGCATAGTTATGACTCTTTTATTATAAACCTGGTATCTTTGATGAGTTTTTACATCAAAACTGTAATGACAAGTCTTCGTCCTATGTATCAGTCATTGTAGAAATATATACATTTATTCGTAACGGACAATGAACTCGACAAAACGAGACCATTTACTCTAGTGACGGGGACGACATGATGCTAATACATAAAATGAATAACTTATGGGATTTTTTCTTTGATGCTTACATATTTTTAAAACATTGTAATTGTGTATTCTGAATAAAAATGAATTCCATTAGCATCTGACATGGTAAACGATATCTTCTCCAGCATTTTTACAATTAACTTAGCTTTATTTTTTTTTTATCAAAAGTTTATTCAACCTTTTACCAAAACATGTAATGCAATAACTACTAATTGATTCAATTAGTTAAGATAATAGCATCGTATTTGTCTTTGAGGATAAGTAGGGAAAGCTTCTAAGTTAAAAACTAAATTGCCGTTTGTTGATGGCTAGAAGTCGCTCTCGTATATAGATCAAACACTTCATTTCATGATCCAATGGAGTCGTTCCTATAGGTTGCACTTTGTAAATACAGCTGTTTCAAAACCACGCCTCTTTTGGGGAGATATAGAATATTCATAGATAATTAATTTTGTTTACATACTGGTTCCCAGTTATGATCTCTAGGTTTCATCTCATAGAGACATAACTTGGGAATGTTACCAGTAAATATACATATGCATATTGTCTATATAGAAATCTGTGGTAATCCTACAGTCAAGGTAGGGATAGTTAAGAAATTTAGTGTTAGTTTAAACTCTTAGAAGTGCGGGGCATATAAACGTTGAAAATATGCCGCATAGCCCTATATTTAACCTTTGAAAAAAAATTGTAGAGCATATGAACTTTCCATTCTAGGATATGATTTTTTTTCAAAACTTCATAGTAAAAGTGGTACAGTTTTAGCCGTAAAAGGAGTTCCTATGGGAAATTGCATTGTCAATATTTACAGAAATGCAACCTATATTGGGTGAAAAAAGAGAACATACAGAAATTAACGAAATTTGGTTTACCTGACAGATTTTAAAGCAATTAACTCAAATATGAAGTTTTATAAATATTTCATGAAGATTGAGAAAATCCTGGGCTTTAACTATGATGACTCAGCATAAATTCACAGTTTACAGTATGCACAGTTTACTTGAAGCCCTGAATGCAAAATAAATTCATAATATATGCATATTTGTAAGTTAAATTGTTTAGAAGTGCTTATATTTACTCTTCGCAGTCATTGAAACTCATAGATCCTTCCTGAATATTATTGGTGGGGTGTTTTTGTCCTGTCGATAACCCAAAAGTAAGCCGTAATGCCTAAATCTGTTTTTTTGTCACTGCGGCATAAAAAATTCAAGCTAGAAATACAAAAATATCTCAACAAAACTTACAATAGTGTGTTCTATCTTGAATATGTACTAAATATTCCACATTGCTAGAAACAGCAAAATAAATTAGGAAATTTGAGGACCCAGGGGCAAAAAACAGAGAAAATTGCCTACCCCCTGGGTCATAAAACAAATAATTTAACTTGTAAATGCTATGACTTTATGATTTTAAAGGTCTTTATATAAAAAAACAATAACTGTGCTTGGAAGTTATGCAAAAATTAGATGTTAGCAGTCATTTCTATAAAATTTTAAGTGAATTTATGCATCAGACTGGTATCTGCATACATACAACTATTGCAAATATGGCTTTGTTTTAACACTTCTAGCTCATATATTAGCTGAATTATGTTAGATATATGGTTAGAGATGATACTGTTGTGACAAGAATTCTAAACTGACCATTTGAGGCACAAATTGTGAACTTTCATAGACAAATAGGCATACAGTAAAATGTGGACTGGAGACACAGGCAGGATTTGATACTTTATATAATCTTGAATGTTGGAATGATTGACTGCTAAACATAGCATTTACAGTATTCTGAAATGCTTTCAATATGTTATCAGAACAGTTTTAAACAGGTTCTAGGCATTTTATGACAGAAAACATGCAAATAGGGTAGGCTGGCAATAATTAAAGTCTTGTTTTCAAATTCTTTAAAAAATTGAAACAGGGGAGGGGGTATCAAATGAACAGTTAAAGAAAACTTAGAGTTTATGTAGTGATTTCTTTAAGGCTATAATTCTGATAAATAAGTATTAATGTGAGAAATAGTGTTTTTAGAGAGTTTTCTATTGGAATAAATGTTTGTATAGTTTGCACTTTGTAAATACAGCTGTTTCTCAAACCACGCCTCTTTTGGGGAGATATAGAATATTCATAGATAATTAATTTTGTTTACATACTAGTTCCCAGTTATGATCTCTAGGTTTCATCTCATAGAGACATAACTTGGGAATGTTACCAGTAAATATACATATGCATATTGTCTATATAGAAATCTGTGGTAATCCTACAGTCAAGGTAGGGATAGTTAAGAAATTTAGTGTTAGTTTAAACTCTTAGAAGTTCGGGGCATATAAACGTTGAAAATATGCCGCATAGCCCTATATTTTAACCTTTGAAAAAAATTGTAGAGCATATGAACTTTCCATTCTAGGATATGATTTTTTTCAAAACTTCATAGTAAAAGTGCTACAGTTTTAGCCGTAAAAGGAGTTCCTATGGGAAATTGCATTGGGCCAAAATAAATAAATAGTGTGTTTCCTATTTCATCTCGAAAAAAATTAGGTAGGGTAGGTAGGTAAAACATTTTATTTTATAAAAACTTTTTATTTTTTTTCTATCGATATGACAGCAGCAAAAGGTTCCAAATGAAATCATTTGATGTGTCTTGCATGCTTCTTTGATATTTAGAATAGTACTTAAATCTACAGCTCTTTTAATTTTCTGTTTTAGTTCTGTGTAAGAAATATGAAAATAAACTTTAATGCACATTTTATGCACTTCATGGGTCGTAATATACTGACGGAATTTAGAAACGCAAACTTTTTTTACCAAATTAAGATTGATCCTTCATGCTTACCATACTTCTTTATGGTTAGAAAAATTCAATACCTGACGTACCTGAGGTTATGTAACATATCGGATTATTGAAGTCGCACGAATTTCTCAATGCGAAATTTGAAACCAACAAATGATTTTTTAAGGATTTTTTTTTCGTGAAACAATTCGTTCAATCCGTACCCACACTTGAATCATTAAACGAATGTTGCATCTCCATATTGCCGAGACTAAGCAGTGAAAATCTGAATCAGGCCATAAGAATATTGCAGGCAGAAATACGTGAACGTGCTTTTTTCAAACAATTTCACGTCAGAAACTCGTTTTACTTTCCTTACAACAACGGTACAGGCAGACAGGATTTGTTGATGACCATCCATGACCAGATCAATATGTAGTGACGACGCAACGTCAATAAAATTTGATTATGCAACATCATTTGCGAGACTTATTTACGGCTGCTAGTCGACTGCTAATCAAGTCGACGAATGCAATGGCAGACAGATTCATGCCAAAAATGTTTCCCATATACTGAAATGCAAAAGAATTGACTGCAGAAAAACATTTGAAGCTCTAAATGTTAAACCCCTTAATTGTTAAAACACACTGTAATGCATGGGGCAGAGGCAAATTCAAAAGGTACAAAACAGAACTCAAAACATGCCCAACAAAATTGGTTGACCTTTCTGACAATCATTTTGACGTTGGTTGCAGGCAGTCATTGCCTTCGACGGTGACACATCCATTGATAAGGAGAAAACCAGGGTTTCAGTGCATACCACATGATTTAAACTTTAAAAAATGATTTCATGAGTTCAACTTTTGAACTGCAAACTTTTTTCAGACAATTAAGAAATGAATAAAAGTTATGTTTATACATTTATTTTACAAAAATTGCCTGTTTGAAAATGGGAATAAAAAAGAATAATCTAGTGTTGTGTTTTTAAAGTCCGTCAGTAAAGGAATATGTTGTTAAACAGTTCTTGTCGATTAATTATCTTAAAGCAAAAATGGCAGTGAAAAATCTGGCATGGTATTAATATGTTTGGCCTCATTGAACCTAACAATGTAAATGACACAAAGGGTATACATGTGGGAACAGATTCCTAACCCCCTTTTTTGTTGTTGTAAAAACACTGCAAATCGATGCCAATCAGTAGCTTATTATGATTTTTCGAGGGGTAATACTCTTGCATCCTCTTTATTTAATATATAGATGTGTTTTGATGTTTGACAGAATTTAATCTTGAAGAGAGGGGTTCTGACATTATTAAATTCCAGGTTTTGAGAAGAGTGAAAATGCGAAATCTTTGTCTTATTAAATCTAAGGAAAAAAATTGTTGATGTTAATAGGACATGATTTTTTTTCCTTCTCTAGTATAAACTGTTGTAGGACCAGCCAGATAAAATATAAAAGAATAAAAGTAGACATTGTGCCGGGGCAGATTCATTTATAAATGAACATGAATCATACACCATGTCTGCCTACTGGGGAAAGCTTTCTATTTCTCGTTACAGATTGTCTGCCCCCTGGTCGTCGTTAACTCAAACTGTCAAATGCTCAAAAGCATTCACAGCCATTTATGTTGCGTCCTAAGAACATTTTTTTACAACATTCTTAAGAGCATTTTTCACATCAAAAGCTGGATTGATTTTAGCAGTAAATTGATCTCATTTTACTCTAAATAGTAAATTATTTGTCAATTACCGACAGAATTAGATACAGTCTGTATAACCTGAAACGATTCAGAATTTGGTCAAAAGAAGCACAGGTACAAAACGAGATTTTGTTAATATATGTATATATACTGAATACATTATTCACTATATATACAAATATTTAAAAAATCTTGTCTTGTACCTGTGCAAAAAAGTTGAGCAAAATGTGTCAACTTCGTATTTTTTTCGTCTATAGGTCCATCATGGTGTTCTTTAAAAAGATTCATCATATCGTAATTATTCGGAATTAATGTCATTATATTTTGCAACCATGTGATCACATTTCGCATATTTGACAGCCAATACGCTGCACGGTTGCGGGTTGTGAAAAAGCCATGCTTGTTTATTTAAAATCATGGTTCTTGAAACGCTTTACTTTTCTATATTGGTCATTGCTATCAAACGTTTTGAAGATCTGTAGTTTTCTAAACGAATAGTCGGATCCGGACAGACAGAAAAATCCGGATTTTTAATATTTTTTTTTTATTTTATTTTTGTCAATAAAATGTTTAGGGTCGGTGTCAGAAACGGAGGTAGGGTCGGGAAACCGGAAACACACTATTTATTTATTTTGGCCTTAATGTCAATATTTACAGAAATGCAACCTTTAATGCATTGAACACAAGTCAACCAAACAAGCTTAAGCTTTTTATAGGATTTTTAACAACTGGCAAAACCAATTATTAACTGAAGGTTCTAACTCAGAATATAGTCTAAAAGAGAAAGACTAATTAGAAATTCGAGTTTAAAATGGAGAGACTCATTGGAAAACCTATTCTTAAGATGGAGATGCTGTTTGGTTTTTCTTTTTCCAATTGAGGGATGCCGTGTATCTCATCTAATTATATTTTTTTTTCATTTTTATAACTAGAATTATGGTTGATCTTCTGTGTAGTTTGGAGTGTAGAACGTTAGCTAGTTTCAGTAGGAATATGTTTGTTTATTAGTTGTTGCTAATTTGTCTGAATTGTAATCTACAGCTATATTTTTAGTATTTAGAGAGTTTATGGATTTCCGACTTCTTGAATTTTGTAAGTCATGGCGGAAACCAATAGAGTGAATGTTAAGCTTGAAGTTTTGAACACTTCTAGCTCAAACAGATGAATCTGATCCATTATCTAAAACTTTGTACAAAAGATGGGAATCATCCATTTTATTTTGAGAACTTTTGCAAAAAAAAGCTGAGCATCGTCCAACTTTATTTTGAGAACATTGCATACAGATGGACCCGATCTATCTCCGTTGGCACACCATTTGTGCTACCGTTGGAATGCAATTTTAGACCCGGTGGTACACGTCGAATGTGCCACCGTGAGATTAACAATGATAGATATTACCTGGTACAACGTAAATAATAGAAGACTAGGTATGCTGTGCAGATCAAACACAGTATATTTTGTTCAGCTGTATGACGCTTTCTATTGGTGGCACAACGTCTGTGTTATCGTTGGAGTACAGTAATAGAACCCGCTGGTACACGTCAAATATGCTACTGTGAAATCACAATTGGTGGACATTGCCTGGTACAACCTTTCATAAATTTCAACATTAGCTGCTCTGTTAGCGTATTCGTAATACCACTGAAGACATTGCATCCTTTAACAGATGAACTAATTCTGATGTGTGCTTTGTGTTTGTGTTATACAGTGCCAATTTTTTAAAGTGATATTGTTACATGTGTTTGAAAGAAATTTCATCTAATGAACATTAATATACTTTTGTTTTTATTTTCATTGTCAAATGTTATTTTATATACAGTTGTTTTCGAAAAGGAGGAGGAGTGTAGCAGATTGGAGTATTAACCCCCCTTTTAACTCCAAATTTCACATTTGTTAATAAATATTTCGTTAAATGAATAATCATTACAAATTATTCACATTTATTCGACTTTGGTATTTATAATTAATTAAGAAAAGACATTTATTTATATTCTGATAAATTAATTTATCTTGTTTTGAAAAGTTTAAAAATGTTAATGACCAAATTTAGAACATTTGAAATTTATATATATTGTGTTTAGCTATCTTTATCAAATTGTCTTAGGACTGGCTACTAGTCCACCTGGGAAAAACCGTGCTTTTCAAGTACTAACGTTAGTGCATCTGCCACAAACCTATATTTGAAATATTGCTCCATTTCGTTAAAATTAGAGATTGATATTAGAAGTTGTATTTTGGAATTAAAAGTTATATTTTGTTTACACTGTTTTTGTTTCATTGACTTTAGATTATTCCATTAGCGTCATTACATTTGGCATCCGTAGTCAATCAGTCAATAAGCTAGTATAAGCTGTAGTCCTCATCCCAGAATCCCAAACAGAATAGTTACTGCTACAAAGGAAAACCAGTAACATTTTCCAAATATTACATTTTATTATACAGAAACATCTACATGAAATATTTGATATTGTATTATAAAACGCAAAACATTGACATTCCTGCTCAATAATAAGGAATAGATTGATATTCTTGCACAATATTACGCCAAACAAAAAAAAAAAAGGATTTCAATCAAGTACATATTCAAATTATCAACATTAAGGCCATATGATACAGAAAACTTCTCTCGTTGACTTTTCTTCCAAATTTTGACAGAAAGTCAATTTTGATATTCACTATTGAAATATGCAAAGTTTTTTTCCTATATAGGGTGTAACGATGCATAGTAGAAAAAAAAGGAGAACTTGAATTACAAAAGTACTTTACAGTATAGTATGGATTTGGCTATTTCTTTAGGTCCTTTTTTATATAGCTCTTCAACTGTTTCGGTTCATATACATCCTTGGCTTTCAAATATTCGGCTGTGAGCGTTCCTGATGAAGGTAAATCCAGAAAAGCACTTCGGACGCATTAAATTAATAATGTGTTGTTTTCATTTTTTATAGTATCGAATATAGAAAATGTATGCCTTCAAACGATTGAAGGAAAAGGATATAACGGGGCTTTTTTTTTACCTATAAAGTTCTCGCACATTCGTCGAGAAACATAAATCAACATGGTTATATTTTCAATGTTTCATACATTTTTAATCGACTGATTTACGTCTGTTTGACGGTATGAAGTTAGCAAAAGTTCAAGTTCACCAACTTTATCTAGCTTGATAATTTTCGGTTAAGATCTTTTACACTGAATCAACAGGGAAAAAAAGTTTTATGAATTCCACGAACATATAAAAAATATCATAGAGAATAAAAACTGAGTAGTGTACAGAATGTTTATAAAAAGATAAAATTCAATACATTATTTAATCTCGTATTTTATCTGTAAAACTTTAATTAGTTCATAAAATTGATTTTAAATGAGTTATTAATATTTAACCAAAGTTATTAATTAAAATGTCAGAAATAATTAAAGAAAATGATTGGTTTTATAATAATGACACATATATACATTTTAAAATCTATAAAATATTGTATTTTATGTAGTCTTGGTATTTTAGAACTGAATAATTATCCAAGTTGACCCGTAAATGAAAATATAGCAAACTGTGTCTTATGTGATCATGAAGATTTTGATTAAGATATAATATCCTGATGTTTGGAAGAAAATAATAACACTTCCTCGTCTAAATATTTGTAGCAGTATAAAAAAATAAGATTTTTGTATTTGCGGTTTGATGTTACCAAAATATGAAATATTTATATTTAACCAGCAAACATGTATTCTAAAAAGAAGGTAAAGATTGTCGATTAAGATCACTGTATACAGAACTAAGGACATTAAATTGGATTCAGAATAAACCTACACAGTAAACAAGATCAGCCATAGAAAGAAAAGGGCATAGAATAGAGATTAATTTATCAACGTGGATATAATATCTACTGGAATAACAATATATCAAAGCAATAGCGGATGAGTTAATCGAAGGTCAGATCTTCAACAATATAACACATATATTTGTTAAAGTTACGAAGATCTAATCGTAATGTTTTTCTTCATTTTGAAGCTTTGATTGATTCAATGTAATGTATTTACAATTCTATATAGTCTCGGGATCATTTAGACCTTGATATATTTGTAGACACCTTACTATTTTAGAACACTGAATGTTGCTTTCTACGTGTTATTTGTTAGCTATCTAATTAACATTGATACCCCATTTCTTTTCATTTATATTGGTTATGCAGTTCGCAATAATTCCTCTATTGCTGGTTATCTATATATTGCATTTTACAGTAAATAATCAATGTAGCGGCATCTGATTTTGAAAATTGAAATATTGAACTTTTATCTCTTGCATCAGTTCTAAGAGTTGGTTCATAATAGAGCCTTTTAATATGTCATTATGTCAACTCTCTGTTCTATTTCCACGTAAATAAAAAAAAATAAATATTCATATTGAATAGCATCCTCACTGAAGGACGTTCTTTTTTTATTTGTGTAAATTATTTAACTTTTCGCACAGCTACAGAAAAGATAGTGTATTATATTTTACGACTTACAGTGACACAAATCTTCATAATTGTGAAAAATACACGCCTCATGCCAACCATTTCAGTTTGATCTAACACTTTGTAACTCCAGTCAACATTGACGCTTAAAAGAGACTTCTGGAATATATAGCAGACCTTGCAAATGGTAATATAATCTATAGATTTATATTTCACATAAATGTGTTTGGAAAAATTTTATTTATTTGTCATTGTATCGTGACAGTTAATTATATACACGCCTTTTCGAAAGTATTTCTAATTAAAGCTTAAGACGGATAAAAAAAAGCCTCATTGGAAATACATTTCTTATAGCTGTCTCGCACAGAAAAACCAATTTTGGATACTTTAAACAACTCATTTTGTCATTAATTAGTCCTTTGTCGATAAAACGCGCGTCTGCAGTATAAAAGTATAAGCCTGGTATCTGAGTTTTTTTTTTTTTTTTTTGCATTGATTTTGCAGGTGTACTTAATTTTCATGAAATAGAATCAATCTACATTATCATTAATAAATCAGACACATATAGCTTTTGTATTAAATCAAATCCTCTGTATCATTTTTCAGGTGTACATCTTCGTTACACAGAAGGGAGTGAATCTGAATGGAAAGATAGAATTAATAATAATTAGGATCGTTCTCTGAACCAAATAATAGATCCATGGGTATATATTCGATTACGAAATCTTTAATAATGTTTGAAACTCTGCACAGATATTTTTTGTTAATGCACTACTTTTGTGTTCCTCAATTTGAGTCACATAAGAATATTGACCCAATTACTAACACCCTAAAGATAAATGGTGGAAACCCCACTTAAACATACTTATAGCTGCCATCGTTCGTTTAAATAAAGAATAAAAATTGACAAAGAATTTAGAAAATCGACGAAAAGATGCATGAAATCAAAAAGCGCTATATTTTTTGGATAATCTTCAATTTCAATTTAGGAAATACATCAAGTAGATGAGCATTACCAATGAAAATAGCAGATATCGTAACTTAATTTAGAAAAATGAGATAAATTTTTCTTTAAAAAATCAGATAAAACTTAGGAAGGCACAATTGCTATCAAATGTCGGCTTTCATGATCTTTATAATATTTCAGTGTAAATCAAACTTGTTGGAATAAATAAATATGATACATGTTCCCTGGAATGACCTTATTTTTATTTATTGGACGCACTGTAGTCGATATCAATCGTTGACCTACCGAATTAGACATATCCCCGGGTTTGTATTTACATGAGCAACACGACGGGTGCCACATGTGGATCAGGATCTGCTTACCCTTCCAGAGCACATGCGATCACCCTCAGTACTTGGTGGGGTTCATATTGCTCAGTCTTTCGTTTTCTATGTTGTTTTGTGTACTGTTGTTTGTTTTTGTTTTTTTGGCCATGCCGTTGTCAGTTTATTTTCAACTTATGAGTTTGAATGTCCCTTTTGTATCCTTCGCCTCTCTTTCACATGTATAAAGTTCTTAAAACAATGACGGTGAGAAAAAAATACAGGTAGAAAAAAATAAAAATAAAATGAGATATGTTTTTACGAATGACACCCAATATTTTTGATATGATATACTGTAAGAGGCTTGGCAGAGTAGGCTATATCATACTGTCATGTAAATACCTTAGTTAAGTATGTATAATTTTATACAAACTAGAAATAACTTTTTATGAATATTCCTTTTTAATATATAGTTTTACAATTGTATTTATTTTCCTATCGAAGGTCGGTGGTTTTCTCCGGGCACTCCGGCTTCCTCCACCAATAAAAACTGACCGCCACGAAATAGCCCAAAAGCGGTGCTTAAAAGTGGCGTTAAAACACCAAAAATCAAATCAAATCAATTGTATTTAAAAAAGATATAATTCAACAAGAACAGCTAAATACAAACCATTCAATAATGTTCACGGCATGGCGAGGCGCATTGTGTTTCATCATGTTTACATTTTTAAAGGAGCTTGTTGTGTAAAGTTAGAAGCTATTATTTTCATAATGAACAATTATTCCGTTAAATTCTATTTTATAATTCCCGCAATATATTTTCCGCGAATATGACATTCATGTCCCATTGTCATCATGTCGGCCTAGATGTTTTGCGTAGAAATTCACTTTACAACTATGTTTTTAAACGTTATTATATGTTTAACATGCAATAAATTACCTCGCCATATATTCATTATATATGCTTTTGATACAATAGTCGTTAATTTGTCCTTAAACGTCTTCGTTGTCTGTTTACATATTGACCGGAAATAGGGACTATGTAATCGTGTAGTTATTTTTAGCACAAGATGCTAAAAAGAGTCTAACAGTTTTTTCAGTTTGAAATCTGACGTTCACCAGAGCAGTTCATAATATTGCAGTCTAAAGATTTTATTGTACTCAGGTATATTTTGCACATACATTTCATTAATTATTATTTTTACACACCTTTAAAACTTGAATTAAATGCGTATTTAATCACTGATTTAATTGATCAGAAATACATAGTATTTGTATAACTGATTATCAACTTTTGAATTAAGTATACATTCATAAGTACACAAATTATGCATATACATTAGTCTTATGACATTATAATCATTGATGCAAAACTATGTCAAATATAATAGGCATATGTTTAATATATTGCTTACATCTATACAATTGTTATACATAAAACAATTTAAATTAAAAATAACTAATTAGTATTGATGATCACGTAAATTAATTTCTGGACTATCGAAAGTAGTTAATTACTTATTTAAATGATATAAAGTAGATAATTTATGATTAAAATGTTTCAATCTTTAAATTTACATGTCTATTAGTTTAGCAATTGCATTAAATTATTTTATTCCTCTGTTAAAGTTTTAATCAATATGATAACAAATTAAATCTGTAACATTAAAGTTTTATGATTACTGTTTATTTTAAGTTTACAAATATTTTTATCAATGTTACAATAGTAATAGTATACTCATTTGAATTACTGATATATATTATGATGTACAATACGTGTCAATTTAACGAAAATCAGTCGTAACTAGATTACTGCAAAATTATTCGTACACTAATTACTCATTATATATGTAAATAACATGTCATCATCATTATAATATTATTTATTAGACATATTTGATAAGCAATCTTTAGTGTACACTAATATTTAATCATGTTCATGAAATCTTACGTTATCACACTATCACAAGAAGATCTTGTAAACATCATTTATACAGTTAATATAGTTTTGATCAGATATGCTTATGACTAGAATATTGGCAAACATGTCACATATGTTAGATTATATCGAAGATAATTATGATAAAGTTAAGTCATTAGCTTGATTATCATTCTATGAACATTTCATGATTGCAGATTTATTATACTAATATCATTCACTATTAATCTAAGTCATGATATATAGTTGTATTATCTATTATGAATATATTGATAAGGTATTGAACAAGATTATTGAATCATAATAAGATCAAATTTTTTAGCTTATAATTTTCTATACTAAATGACTATTTCTAAATTTTGACTAAGTATTCTTGTAACATACATTTTCTAATCAAGATGAATATCTGATTCTAGCATTAAAAACGTACATCAGTAAGTATTACGATATAAAATTAAAAACTCGAAATAAAGTTCAGAACTATGATTACTAATCAAAAGTATGACAATTGTAGAATTAAGTATTATAAATAATAGATGCAAAAAGTTAGTAATACAGTTATACCTAACTACATTATATAGATTAAATAACTATAGTTTCATATTCTGTAAACTAAATTTATCGACGTTTTAATAGCTGATGTATAAAATCTTTATTGATAATGATTACCTAATTCATGATGTATATCGTTAACCATTAAAGTTGATATATGTATCATTGTATTAAGAAATTCATATTTAAATGATCATCGTATCATTTAAATATCAAAGTTATGAACTGATTGTACAGATTTGTCATATCACGTATATCAGTATAATGAATATCTAAATTAATAATAATTTCATTATCTATATAATATTATATATAAAAGCTTATAGAAAATTTGCAATCTATTGCAACATATTAGTCTAATCATAAGAATTGTAATTGAATATAGTACAATGTCCAGATTATGAATCTACATAGCTATTTATACTAGATTATGTCTAACTAAACTGAGTCGCATACTAACATGGCATATTCTATACTATTACATTACATATATTAGAATATATTCAGAATGCATGGACTAAGTTGGGTACCATATGATATATTTGAAATAACATGATCATACTATACTATGCATTGATGTCAGTATTTTAATACAATTTACATATTTTATAGATTACTAAAATACGTTAGATTTTATTATAAAGGAGAATACTTTAAAGATATTGAATCATTATTAATACACTTGAGTACGATGACTTATAATTCCTGCGAACTAGTGTCAAAGTTTAAAAAATATTAATATAGTATCGTTATACTATTCTAAATGATTATAGATTTATTGATGAATACTATAATCATATGGTACTAATTCATAATGTTACATATTATTGTGATTACAACTGCAAGACTTGGTAAGTCTAATTACAGTGAATCTATCGTAGTTTATATTCAATGAGTTTAGTTTATAACAATTATAGATAGCCGTAAATTATTCATATTGTAAGGATTAAATTAAAATAAACGTATTAATGATCATTTTAAATAACATCATTCACTTATACTATGTAATTCCCTAATCTGTTGTAATAATCAAAATCTAAGACGTTACATAGTCAAGTTAAATTATATCAGTAATGTTATACTACTAAAATTACTGTAACTAATGACGAGATGTATAAGACATAAGTATATTTATGATAACCAATAAATCAAGGTAACTTAAAGTATCTAATAACATTATGATATAAAATATGTGCAATGTAATGGTCATTGTAATTCTGATGTATATCGAAGTACTATAATATTACTCGAATTTAAAATATGTCAATTCATGTTAGTTTATTAGCATATGTAATATGTCAAAGTAATTAAAGACTATTTAGCATCAGTACACAGTAGTCAGTAATGATAATCTATACATGATATCATAGATAACACATAGTGAAATCAATTTTGAGAATGATTAATATTAATGTTCAATATGATTAATACATATGTTACCAGATATCTATTTAGACATCTTGTAATTTTACTTTTAGAATGAACTAGTAAAAGTTATCATTAAATGTTTTAATATAAAGTATAGAATTACTTGTAATATATTGAAAAATATGATTTTCATATGAATAAACATATGATGAGTAACATGGTACATGGAATAATGAAGTCTATGCGATATAATCATAAAAAGCATAATATACGGATATGGTTCAGTAAAGATTAATACGTAATTGAATAGCTTTAACATGTGCTACATTCAATAAGTTGATAAGTAAAGTATGTTACATGTAATAAAGTGAGTTAATTAATTACATACGTGTGTAATTCAATAAATACTACTTTTATATTAGTTCAATATATGGAAATTAAACGAGCTAATAATCAATGAGAACATTGAAGTCTTTCATTTCATTGGGTCATTATAAACGGATGTATAGGTTACTATGAATGTTCAATAGTATTATAAAGCTAGTAACATTAAATTGCTATGATTAAGTTTTACTATGCTAACATAGTTTATCTAAATACTAATTGAAAAAATTTTATTGATAATAATTTTACAGTTACATTATCAGGCAAATTGTAAAGCTAGACAAATTTAAACATTACTAGTTCGAAACAATTTTGACTATAATTATTATACTTTATTGTAACTTCTATAAATTTAAAGATAATATGGACTTAATGATAGTATTAACAATTTATGCATGTACTTAGTCATAGTATTCATATACTAAAATATATTGACTAGATTTATAATTGATTAAACGATTATAGGAAAATTTACTTATGTCAATTTATGTAACAATAGCAATAGCAATCAATTATGAATACATTATTATGATTATAAGACATCAACCAGTATGAAACTTTTTGATGAACAGATACAGCACTACAAGTTCGATATTATATAATACATATGATCAAACAATGACATATATATAAGTTCAATATTTCAAATATTACAAATGTTATAATGCATATACGTTTATTATGACTAGTCTATATGTTAGCAAGTATATATGTAACCTTAACTTGAATATTACAATAATTATGACTGATCATTACATAGAAATTATGAATCAACTGATAAAGACTAAATTAGTGAACTTCCAATTATTGGTCTATGAATAAGTAAGTTTATACTTATATTAATATCGAAATCTTGAAATGAATATTCATTCATTGATTAAGTGATTTCTATAACTGTTCATAAGTCATGTAAATTTCTTGATATAGGAAATCTGTACAAGCATTATATGTATATAGCTATAATGTGACTTTACTAAGTATTCATATTTTCATCATGTTATAAGCATGTCATACTCATATTTAAAATTTACTAAATAGATAGTAATCTAGTGCAAAGTAGAATTAACTAGTTAAACTCTCAAGTAATGTTACATTCGATTAAACACTATAAATATTTGAATAACTACTTGAAAAGCATTTAACCATTTCAATGTTTATAACATTATAATGTGATTCAAATTGATAATTGTAACATATGATGAATTAAAACTAAAGTTTTAACTTATATTGATTGCAATAGTCTAATCAAATATTTGACATACAATTAATGAAAAGAATGTCATTATTCATTAAAACTATATTTAACTATGATTAATTGTAAACATGCTTGTAAATGTCAATATAAATTATTGATTTTACATAATAATGTTAATTGCAAATATTATCATTATATAAATCAGATATATTTTAACTAATATTTATACTAAAATCTTGTAGATATACAATATTAACAAATAATAACTACTTAAAGATGTTTAAATGATAGAGTAATGTACTAATTTTAGTAAACAATGCTACATATTAACATTGGTAATGATGATCTAAATTTAATGTAATTAAGCATCATGTAGATTTATTAAAATATTCAAGTTTAAACATATTGCTTAATATAAGTCATGAGTTGCATATTGACTAGA
Source organism: Mytilus coruscus (assembly GCA_017311375.1). Classification (NCBI taxonomy): domain Eukaryota; kingdom Metazoa; phylum Mollusca; class Bivalvia; order Mytilida; family Mytilidae; genus Mytilus; species Mytilus coruscus. The sequence continues at coordinate 16,824,647 of CM029595.1, forward strand.
ATAAGTTCATATTGATTTGATATGCATTACTTATTGTTACAAATTGATAGATTGTAATTACATCTTTGATATGTAATGATTTTAATACTATATCAATGATATTAAGAAGATTTAAATTTGAATTAATTACATTAATATATGTTTAAATGTCATTAATCATTTAAACAGTATTACAATTATAATGATAAATTCTTATATTAAAAGATTAACATAGATGTATTTCAATTCTATTTAAAATTAATTAATTGAAAATTTATATTCAGATTAAATTTATGAAGCTTTAAGATTATGAACTCTAACTTGAAGAAATTTCAAATCAAACGATAACAATGCAGATATTGCTAGGATTAGAATCTTACATTGTTAATCGAATACAATTTAGACGAATTTCAATCAGCATTTCATAGCATCATAGACTTATAGTAATTCAAGTTTCAAGATCTTGTCACATTTCTAAATATTAATTGTGTCAATCAACATGTATAAATTAACGTAATTGGTATTAATTTATAAACGTCATTATTTCATTAATTAATTACAGTTTTATAGTCTAATAATTTCAATATAAACAATTATAATTGGACATGCAAACATTATAAATAACATATGCTAATATTAGATATATTTTTAAATAAATTTATAATATCAGCTTAAATACAGAACATTGTAATATGTATCAAATAATAATTATTTCATCATTTCATAATTAATTGATATGACTAAAAGCTAATGAAATTACAAACTATTATATAATTGACAATATAAAGTGATTAATACGTATTAGATAAGACAATAGTTAATAATAACTCTTAAATTTATAATATATTACATTAAGTTACAACATTTAAATACTACATGTTAAGATTATTGGTCAATATGTTATATTTGCTAAACAATATATATTCTACTTAGATAATAATGCAAGTATTAAGAAGTAACATAATATATATTAATAAAGATTAAATATGTTCATTGTTCATAGCATGTCTAAAATATTAAATATATTAAATTGAAATTTATTAAACGTTGAATTTATATTCAAATTTAAAGATTAACTAGAATGTTATATTAAATATAATAAGTAATATTTCATTGCACTTATAATAGCGAATTGAGATTCAGAATTGTAATTTTATATGTATTACAATAAATACATGTTTTACGTATTGTCATAATCTAAATCTATCTACATAATTAATTTGTATGATAGCTTATTTAATCGTAATTGTTCAAATTTTGAATAACGATATAGATAATGTATATTCTCAGAATATTCACTTACATATTAATCGTAATTAGAATCAATATAATTTCCATATAAATTAATTTATTCTATACAAACATCTAATTCAAATTATGATAAATTCTAAATGATAATCAGTAATAGCTGATTCAATTTAATCACGTTATTAATTTTAAATATATGAATAGTAGTAAATTTTGTTGATGGATCATTATTAATAGAGTAATTTCATGATTGTAATCTTACATACAATTCTACTTCAAATATTAACATATGTATTATAGCAATAGATCAAATCATACCGTATTCTATATTGATCGAAGATATGATTTATTAGATTAACTATGGTAAAATGGTCAATTTTCATTACAATTTATCTACTTCAGATTACTCGATTTACTGAGATATGTTGAATAATGTTATCTAGAATTTAATTTATGTCATTGTCAGTAAATTGATTAAATCAAATAGTGTTTTTCACATTATAAATTTTCCAGTAATTTATACATATGAATTTGTTTCAATCATTCGCACGAATTTAATTTAATCAAGAATTACAGTAATCTTTGAACATAGTTTGATATTATCTAAACAATTTTGATAACAGATCTGTACATTCAAGAATACATACTATATGTATTAACATTAAGTATTTAATCACATATATGTTCTAATTGTAATCATATAGAGTTATCATGTCTATTAGTTTATTTAGAATCAATATCATTAATTGTTTAACAAAATTGTAACATATTAGATATAACTGAATTGTAGTAAATTCAAAATTTGTAATTGATCTCAAAATTCTAATTCTATTCATAATCATTATACTGTATACTAATTCAGCATGTTATCATAAATCATCATATTAATAATGATAGTAATTAAACTTTCGCAAATATCATCGAATAACACTGAATTGTTACAATGAATCAATTACGATTATGAATTATGCATGCTAAAGTAATGTCATTTCTGAATTCAATTGATTGATATCAAATTATCTGGTCTTATATAAATGTTTAGATGTTAGCATATATGAAATACAGATTGTTGATGTAATTCATACATTTACGATACTATTCTAATTTCGATTAAACGAAATTGTTATCATATAAATGTTAATCACAATTTCTATATTAATATTATCTAATATGTACTAATTTAACATGCAATTATTTGCAAATGCATTTGATTGGTTGAATTTTAATACGTATCAATTGGAATTCAAATGAATTGAGCATTGTTAACATAATCTAGATATGTATCCGGATGCTATACTATATTCACACACATATTGATATTTCAATAACGATTGCTGATTAATGTTATGTAAATTATAATTTGTACATTTAGTACTTATTAATACATCGAATAGATATATTATAACTGAATATTAATGTTGAATCGTAAATTAAATTCTTATGAATATCAATTGCAACTACATTGTAAACTATTCAAGTATTTAAATTGATTTACGTCATACTTCAACGTATTATTAGACATCGTAATATCATCATGTTCACTAATTGTACTTCATACATTTTCAATACATTGATTATAATTACCGCTTATCCAATTGTATCAATAATATGTCAATATTGTAATCATACAATTTAATAGGACAAACAATTTAATATGTATGACTAATTTTAGATTCAATTCAATAATGCATTACAGTAGTTAAATGAATCATTGTATTTTTCAAGTTATATTGAATAGTTTAAATTACGTTAAATGCAATAATTATGAAATCATTAAATCTTTGAATTATATATCAAGCATTTATTGTAACAATTTGGAAAAAATCATAATGTTCAGATATTAGTAAATCGTGTATTTTAACGATCATTGATGCTAACATTTACATATGTAATTTATAGACTATTAGATCTTATAAATATCAATGATCTATAACATTATTTGTAGCAAATTTGAATGCTCTCTAGTATGTTGATAAAGTCGGACTCATATGATATTATCATTTATGAGTCAATTGCTAGACGATATTGACTTGTATATACATCTACATAAATATCGTAACATTATTTTGAAAATAATAATGTATGTAATATTAAAGTCTAATATAGACATATGAATTATATTTGTGTTTTACTTTTATTGTTGAAGGATGTACGATGTCATGTTGATGCTGTCTGTCATATTTGTGTTTTACGTTCATTGTTGAAGGACGTATGATGTCCTGTTGATGTTGTCTGTCATATTTGTGTTTTACGTTCATTGTTGAAGAACGTACGATGTCCTGTTGATGTTGTCTGTCATATTTGTGTTTTAGTTCATTGTTGATGCTGTCTGTCATATTTGTGTTTTACGTTCATTGTTGAAGGACGTATGATGTCCTGTTGATGCTGTCTGTCATATTTGTGTTTTACGTTCATTGTTGAAGAACGTACGATGTCCTGTTGATGTTGTCTGTCATATTTGTGTTTTACGTTCATTGTTGATGCTGTCTGTTATATTTGTGTTTTACGTTCATTGTTAAAGGACGTACGATGTCCTGTTGATGCTTTCTGTCATATTTGTGTTTTACTTTCACTGTTGCAGTATAAATTAGGCCGTTGGTTTCTCTATTGAATTGTTTGAGAATTATTTCGGGACCCTTTTTAGCTTACTATACGATGTGTGTTTTGTTCATTGCTGAAGGACGTACGATGACCAGTAATTGTTCACATCTTTGTCATTTGGTCTATTGTTAGCTATCTCATTGACAATCATTCCATGCATTCGTGTTTTTTCATAGTTTCTTGTTTAAAAATATAAAGGATGTCAGAACTATCCATAATGCATAATTCTGTCATAACTTTGTCTTGAATACAATAAAATAGCTGCATATTGTTCACAAAACAGTGGGAAATCCAGTGAACAAAATTACTTCACTTCCAAATAAAACTCTGCAATATCTGTCACGTTCTCCGAGAGGACGCTACACATGTCTATCGAGTTAACCATCAACTCTATTTTTCCGGTGGCTGTTCATGCTACATGAACACATTATTATTGCATATATGCACATATTTATAAAAGAAGATTTCAAGAAAAATTAACAACCAACGTTGTAAGATATGCGAACAATTTTGCATTTTTAGTCTTTAAAGCAAACATAGAGGGTCTATTGCCATGCACATTTAATGGAAATAAAATGAAAAATCGTATACATTGTACTTATATGCACCAATCGAGACGACCAAAACTGATAATTGTTCAACGAATCTTACATATGTTATTACAGGACAGCATTTTAAAATATATTTTCCTTCCGTTATGAACCGAAACAAACATAAATACAACAGTAAAATCTTTTGTAGTGAGAAGACAATTTTACTCTAAACTATGTTATTGAAAATTAGTAGCTTCCTAGAAAACATATCATATATAGGATTACCATGACAATTTTGACTGTATATACTTTTTACATTTTTTTTTTAAATTATCAATATGCAAAAAGGTGAACGAATTTACAATACCAATTTTACAAACTTTGAAAATGTTCTCAGTATATAAAATATTAGAGACAATACATATTTACACGTTATTTCAAATAACAAATATTTGTTAACATTATATAGTAGTGATTTCAAACTAACTTTTTTTATCTATATGGTTCCGGAAGTAAACAAAATAGTGATGTTTTCTTACTGTAATCGCAAGAAGAGTTGATAATATAATTTCTTTAAATTTTTTTTGGAATGGCTCCGAACATATACAGCGTGTTATTGTGAAAACGAAGACATCAAAGATACCAGCCTTTAAATTTTGTACGCCAGAAAGACTCACCAGTGACGCTTGAATAAAAAAAAAAAAATAAAGGCAAAATCAAGTACGAATTTGAAGAGCATTTAGGACCCAACATTCCAATAGGATTTGCAAAATAAAGCTAAGGTAATCTATTCCTTGGGTAAAAATTCATTGTATTTTGACATATACTGTAGTAGAAAATGAAGAGTCTTTTGTTTACATATAATCTAATTTGATACATAACTACTATAACCTGATGTTCTCTTCGTTTGTTGTATTAAGAGGAAAATTATAACATTATATCAAATCTCTGTGTTTATTGTATCTTGTTTTCATTACTATTTTTGTGTGTGAGGAAAATCATGAATAATAAACGTTCTTGCGAAGATTGCAAAATAATCAAGAGTTCGATTTGAAAAGGTGATAATTGTTGTCACCAGAATCCTCATTACTTTGCCGTGCTCTATGTGTGATATTCGGATGTTTATTGTAGACATGTTCCTTTAAATTACGTTCATTGTATTGAATAAAGCATCTTCTCACTACAACTGTGTGATATTCAGTTATAATTCGTACCAGAAGCAACGAACGAAGAATGAAACTATACACTTATTCTTACAACAAAATCTCTGTAAATGGCATGAAAACGATTATTTTTTTTTAAATTAAAACATTATGTGTTCCACAGCCAGAATAGAAACTGACAACCTTCGAAAACACCCGAACCAATCATTGCTTACCCAGTCGGTTTAACCTTGCACTAATTTTATTTTTATTTTTAGTACTTTTTACATCCTATCAGAAATATGAATAAAATAAAGATGCAAAGTAAACGTCAATGAGACAGCAACATAACGACACAAATAACCAAAAAGACAACTAGTGGTCAATATACATTAGAAAGGTGTCTATCAAACTCTCTATTGCCTCAATAGTATATACAAAGTTAATGAACACATATAAACATTAGCATTTCAGTCTTCTTTTACTTCTGGAGATCCATATATATATATATATATATAAAGTGCCTAGAAAATCAACCTAACGATGTTAGAGTAAATTTGATTCGTAACTTCCTCCCCGGCGCCGGGGCTGGAACCTGTACTTTTTATTTCTAACTTCTACGACAACACCGCCTAGCATTGCGCAGAGACCTTATCCCCTCCTCTAACTCTAGCTTATTAAAATAAGCTTTCGTTTAGGAGGTGTTACCTTCTTGTAGGAATTAAATAAGGATCGCTGATACAATACACGAAGTATTCTTATTAGTGTACAGAAATGATCATCTACTCATCTCTTCAGTATAATTACAGGATGCTAATCTATTTTTAGAAGCATACAATCACTGTAAATAAATATATGTATATGTCTGCCTGTGTGTAGTGACAACTGCAAATTATACCTTGTCCATATATAAATAATCAGTTTGGAAGTATATTGCTCTATATAGTTTTTTAATCCCTTAAATAAAAGAAGACATTATAGCAATAGTTTACTTTATGGGACCCACATATGTTTCATACAGTTTGGTAGTTTATTGCTTTAAAATGCTGAACATGATCCATAAATCTAATAACATGAAACGCAGGGATATATTCTTTTATACACATGGTCCCTGAAGGAAAATAAAGGAATGTCAAAATAGTAGGCCACTTTTCCATAGCAATGTTTATAAAAAATCAAATTCCTTCGATTTGTATTTTTAAATAGTAATTAACTTTTGTGTTCAATCATATCAGTACTTTTTCGAAACAGGGCCTCCCGAGGGTGTGATTTTTCCATCAACTAATGTAAGTTTTTATACGTGGCCTTCAAATTGATTCAACAGAAAAGACTGCTACAGTAGTCTTTGTGTTATGTGTCTGAAAATGAATTTGTCATTTTTCATATTTAAATTACTTTGAAATTGCAGCATAACAATATTCATCATCCCTTTTATGTCAAAGATACTGATTTTTTTTTCAGTAACAAATGCAATATGTCTTTATTATTCATTATCGAAAATTTCATGGTTAAACATCCGCATAAGAACAAAGGTTGGAATGGAAACATCAAGGAATTTTCCATATGAGGCCAACTTTAATACAAATAACATATATATTCCTTTGAGATGTTTATACTAATTATAAAAATATGTTTTCACATAATTGATGTTCATCATCAAATGAAGTGTATAATGTTTGCATGTTTTGTTATTTTCATAAATGGTTGAACTAGAAGCCCAGACAGTGAAAAATTCACCGGGGAGCTATAATAAGTGATCAATTAAAAGGTCAATTATCCTGTCTAAAAGCAAACTAATTAACTCTTAGTTTTGTAGCATCGAATCTCTACATTATACGAAGATTCACCATGATCATCATGAATAAATACCTTTGTCTAAAATGTGTTTGTCTTGTTAAGAAAAACTGTAAGAGGAGTTTCTATAAATTAATTCTGAAAAGTTAGTTCAGACTGGCCAGCTATTTTCACACAACGTCATGTTTGTTTCAAAATATGACTGAAAAAATCATCGTTTGGCTCAAGTATTTTTTTCTGTAGAAAATCAGAACGATTTTTCAAGCCGTTTTGAAAAAAATACAGTCATATATATTTATTTCTTATTACCTGATTTGCAATTGCCAGAATTGCATGATCACGAACAAAAGGTTCAAATGAAAAAGTTTTTATTTTTTGGGACAAAACTTCGAATTGTTTCAAGAATGTGATATTCGTTGAAGGTCGATTTCATGTTTAATGAATTAATATCCTTATTCAATGTTATAGTCAAAGATATGTTTCTCCGTGCATTTCAAAGAATTTCAGACATAATTTTTAATACTATAGTAATAGAATAAAGTACAAGTTTTTCAATTATTTACTTTTTAAGAAGAAAAATATTATTTGAAATATGAGATTATGCATGCTATAATATTTTTCCTTAATCAAATGTGTAATTGTACTAAACCAAAACTTGGATGTATTATGCGTGCTATATTATCTTTCCTTAATAACCTTGAAATTGTACTGATACAAAGCTTGGATGTTTTATGCAGAGTTTGTATTTTGAACCTTATGTTATTGTTGCTTCCTAACGTTTATATTTTTTTTTTTGGTTTCCGAAGTCTTTGGTCTATAGCGAAGATTATCGTTCCTAAAACAAGTTAAAGAAGCGAGTACTGCCCACATTGACATTGGTATCACATGTTTAATTTACATGCACAATCATCACCGAGATGGATATCAAAATGTTTAATGGACAAGTAACACCCGCACTGAGATCGGTATCACACGTTGAATGAACAAGTACCGCCAACAATCAGTTCGATATCACATGTTTAATGAACAAGTACCACCGGCACTTTGTTCGATATCACATGTTTAATTAACAAGTACCACTGGCACTGAGTTCGATATCACATGTTTAATGAATAAGTACCACATACATTTAGTTCGATATTACATATTTAATGGACAAGTACCACCCCCATTGAGATCAGTATCAATCGTTTAATAAACAAGTACTACTCTTCACTGAGTTTGGTATTACATGTTTAATGATCAAGTACCATCTCCATAAAGATCGGTATCACACAGTCAATGACCATGTTCCATGCGCATTGAGATCGATATTCAAGTTTAGAGGAAAAAGTGCCATCAACAAATACATCGGTATCCTACTCTAAATACAAGCACTAAACGCATTTATTGAACCAGCACCTTCCGAATTGACATCGAGGTATCACACTTTTGATAATCAAGTGCCATCAGCTTTCAGAATGGCGTCTTATATTGCATAAAATAGGGCTTGAAACAGAATTTCTATTTCAAATCAAATTTGTACTTTTCAATCCCTTTCAATCGACAATGAGCTAAAATATAATAAAGGTGCATAGATAGAAAATGAAGAGGTAAGGCCGTAACTACACCCTCAACATAGTATTATAACGGGATTTTTAATGTCAGCAAATTAAAATGATGTTTATGTGAGATCATACACGCTGAAATCATGAAAAAAATATACGATGCTAAAACATAGCATTTTATATAAAAATAAATCATACATGTAAGTGATCAATTTGATTACAGTTTGAAATAATTATCTAATTATCTTTCATATGTAATCCAACATTCTGACCTCTGTAAATAAATATATCATACGTGGTATAATTGCCAAAGGTACATAGTTAATTGAAAAGTGAATGATATATATTTCAAAATAAAAAAAAGGTCAAAATATTTAACTGTTCTGTACTAGTGTGGTAATTTAAGTATGCATTAAACATTTTATTGTACGATTGTTTGAAACTGTTTTAGACTGAAAAGAAAAAGACCAAACGTGTAAGAGTTAAGCGTCTTCAAAAGGGTAATTTGCTGTAGTACCTTTAAAGTCCTTATTCATTGAAAAATATATATGGGAAGTAAACTGAGTACATGTAGTTGTTCATATCATTGCCTTTGAGCATTTGTTGAATACTTTTCTCATTGGCTGTCATAATAAAAACTCGTATTTAAAAAAAAAAGATTTTACGGTATGATTTCTTATTCAAGAGTTTCACAGTGAGGTATTATGTTAACAAAACGCATACAAATTTGATTAATGAATCAAAAAATATTATAAAGGAAGAATAATCAGTCTTTACCAACATCTGTTTGTCAGTTAAATGTTACCTGGCTACTAGAGACAGAACCAAGAGGCTTCACAAATACACTGGGTAAAATCATCCCGTTGTCGTTAAGTTATTTCAAATAAAAGGAAAGACTTTGGGTAAAGAAAAATTTTCAAATCCAGAATATTATTGTTTGTTACACAAAGGTTTTAATATAATATATGTTGTTGAATTTAAGGTCTCTACATAAGAACATAAAAAAATTCACTGCATTCTATTTCACTCATTATTGACTGTGCCCATATTTTAATGATCTGAAATGTGCCAATCTATGATGAATACCACACCAGGGATACGTAGCATAAGCTTGAATTTCTACATTCTCCTTTAATCCTACTGTTTAATTATTTATGAAAACACAGACAGGATGTGATACATATAGAATAATGGCATTTTATTTTTTGATATTGACTTTATCAGCTTGCCCTGGCGGGGTCGCTTGATATTCTTGCTATGTATGCTATGTATCACATTCTGTCCTGATAAAAATGGTCATCCCCTTCCCACAACGTAGATTTATAAACATCGCATACAGTGTTTTGGGGGATCCTGGGACTTTAAACTGTCTCCGTTTCATACCCCCAAATTCTAATCAGTGGGAAAATACATTGTAAAGGGTATATGGGCTTAGTTTATTTTGAAATTGGAACTGGTATGAAGACAAGGATAAGGTTAGTATTTTTATTTACATGTTCTATCATAGCCACGAAATGGTGTATGGTTGAATGTTTTATAAATGAACCTGTCCCACACCTATCGTTTTCTTTCTTGATTCCCACCTGTGTTGGCCTGGAATTTACATGGCAATATGGAAATGCACATTTCCGTGGGGAAGTGCTGTCCAATTTTTTTTCATGTTTGGACTTAGTTATTTTTCAGCTATTTTGTTTTATCCCACTAATGAATAGTATTTTTCCTTTACCAGACATCCAGGAAATTTAACCTACTTGTACCACAATTTTGAATGATTTTGGCAGTCTGTTTTTACAAGACCATCAGGTTTGTAGTCAGTATATCTGCTTTTATGAGACATAAACTGACATATAAATTGTCAAAACATTATTTTCATAGGATATAATAAAATATTTTTTATGATAAGTATAAATCATTTTTGTCTAGACAGGCAAACAACTCCTTTCTGAACACCCTACAATCATAGTAAAAAAAATCACAGGTAAATACAAATGTAACCAGAATTTATGATTTTTTTAGTGGGTCTTTATTTGCATTAACTTGGATGAAGTGTTACTTGTACACCTAATTTTACCTGGTGTTCCCACCCACAAGATATTTTTTTTCTAGAAAGCAGTCATTAACAAGGTCTTATTTTGAGAACAATAAATCAGAGGACTACAGTTTTCTCATAAGTTATACTTATAAGAAAATAAATCTTGATTTTTACACTTATACTAAATAATAGTATTCGAATTTCTCATTTTCAATAAAAGTTGCTATTACTTCGGTATATAGACTGTACCAAATATATGCACTGATTGATGCACTCTGTTAAAGTTATAAAAGAGAGGCGAAAGATACCAAAGGGACATTCGAACTCATTAGTAAAAAATACTGACAACGCCATGGCTACAAAAGAAAGAAACAAACAAACAAACAACAGTTTACAAAACACAACATAGAAAACAAACTAAAGACTGAGCAAAACAAACCAAAAGTGGGACCCACCTGCAAAATTAAACAGGCATTTATTCAGAATTAAATTGACCTTGGACCTTAATTCCAAAAAAATGTTGTCCTCAGTATGCACCTGAGATCACCCCAAGTTTTTGGTGGGGTTCGTGTTGCTTAGTCTTTAGTTTTCTATGTTGTGTCATCTGTACTATTATTTGTCTGTTTGTCTTTTTATTTTTGGCCATGGCGTTGTCGGTTTGTTTTCGATCTATGAGTTTGACTATCCCTCTGGTATCTTTCGTCCCTTTTTTTTTGACCCGGACTTATCAGTGACGTCATAATGTATGAACCGACGTTGGTAAGTTTAACCTGAACTTATAAAGTCTTCTTCCGGTTTGCTGGTGAAACAAAGAAAATAGTTGTTTCTATTATGCAAAATAGGCAAATACAACCCAATAAATCAATTATCTTGTTGTCTGCATATTTATATGTAAAATATCAGCTGCTCGACACAATATGAAGCCTTTTCTGAACTCGTTCGCTGCACTCACTCGACAAAAAGCTTCATATTGTGACTCGCAGCTGATATTTTACAATATCAATATGCAGACAACCTGATAATCGGTACGCATCAATATGAGGGATATCCCTTGAGGCATGTGCTAAGGGTACATTGTATTTTCCCTTTTTGTCCCCCGCACGACGCGTTATACTGGGCGTCTGTCCGTCCTTCCGTCTGGTCTTGTTAGTGCTCTCACATGTACAATTCTTGCAAGATTTTTATAAAACTCATATCATAGGTTTAGATCAGCATGTATGTTTTTTGGTTGAAAATATGAAATCAAGTGAAATTGTTTATCAATAAAATGTACCACGACGTCTTTCATACAACCGAAAAACTTTCGCAACGTTTTATATACATAAAAAAAAAAACAATTCAATAGTTTAAAAAACATTTTGTTTAGGAAAATTACCGATTGAAGAATAGTAGCATTATAATAGTGATGGTGATCGTAAAACTTATAAAATGTGATCAATATATCTAAACATGAAATTAAAAAACTTTGCAAGATATTTTTTTTTGTATTTTTGTATTTTAGAAAGTTTTGTATGAATTCTGCTTCATATGAGTACAAAAACAACTCGAATACTAGGGCTAAAATATATTTCTGCGGTGAGCAAGATTACAAAGATAAGAGACGAATAATGGGATCATTTTCTGAATTAGAACACAAGAAATGATATATTCATGTTTTAGTGACCTGATTTCTGAAATATCATAACTAAAGGAATATCGTGCGGTAAAAGTTAAATCAAGTGTAAATGACCATAGCAATTACTGTTTACCCCGCTATTACTGAAGATGCAATACAAAAACAAATATTATTAATTATGGATAGACATAGAATTGAGAATGGAAACAGGAAATGTGTCAAAGAGACAACAACTCGACCGAAGAGCAGAAAACAACCCAAGGCCACTAATGGGTTTTCAACGCAGCGGGAAAATCACGCACCTGAGGCGGGATTCAGCAGGGCATTAAACAATAAGGTGTGCTAGTACAGTGAAATGTGCTAGTACAGTGAAATGGGCGCCACACATGTTAACTCCGAAACATATAAATGAAATACCAATTACAATATCTCCGCACTTTAACAGACTTATTTTCACCAAAGGTATTCTTTTGTGAGCAACACGACGGGTACCAAATAGGGAGAATGATCTTCTTACCCTTCTGGGCCCCTCTGATCACATCCCGGTTTTGGGTGGGGTTCTTGTTATTCAATCGGCAGTGTTCCATTTTGGTCGTTTTGTCATCTGATGATGCCATGGCATTGTTAGTTTTTCTTCGACTAATGAGTTTGGATATCCCTTTGGTATATTCCACCCTTTTTAGCGATATCAAGCTGTACAGGTAAAAGTCCAATAGTAAGAAACCAAATGAGAAAACAATGACAGGTTTAGACAAACATTTTTGCTATCAGAAAAACAACCCCCTCCCCCTCCCCCTTAACCATTGTGTGACATCAACAGATGACAACACGAACACTAAAAATTCCGGCTAGATAGAAGGACTAATTCAATTCAGTCACGGACCCGGGATGTTGCAAATGTATTTTAGATAATATTAAATCTAAAATGGAATAAATGATGTCAGTATAGATTAAAACGTTAAAGCTTGTATATGTTAGCGGCAATAAGTAAAAGTACGTAGGCATTAAGCTTAAATCCTAGGCAATAAGCTAACGCCTAGGCATTAAGTTATTGACTGACATTTTCAGGCATTAAGCTTATCTCCTGAAATATAATGATGAATATTCAACATATTGCCAAACATCATTTCAGGCAATAAGTGAACTTTGGGATTTTTGTCTTATCTTCCAAGTAGATATACAATTGATAAAATATTCTTGATTTAAAGTATTTCAAAATTGATTCCAAATATTAATATACACTTGGTATTATTTAACAGATTTTACAATGATAATTTTTTTTACTTTTATCTTTTAGAATCCCTATAAAAGACGGCAACTATAGACTACTACAATTAAAAAGTATGACATTTTTTACCTTAGGGGACTTTGAAATATTGATAAGAAGAGTAAAGGAGACTGATGAGAAAAAAATAATTTTTTCTTTATCGTGGTACTTTGGAAAAGGAACATTTAATATTTTTAATCTTTGGGCTTTAATTTTATAGCTGACTTTATGGTATGGGTTTTTCTCATTGCTGAAAGCCGTAGTGTTGGCTATAACTGCTTACATCAACTTCATTTGAATTTTTGTGGATAGTTGTCTCACTGCCAAGTATACCACATCTCCTTTTTTTATTAACAGGTCATGTCGACAGAGACCGTACGATTTAAACAACATAGTAGTGACTCTGTAAAATTAAAATAACAAAAAATACTGAGCTCCAAGGACGAAAGGAAAACAACTGTCATATTCCTGACTTGGTACAGGCATTTCCTTATGTTATGTTGGATTAAACCTTGTTTAACAGCTAGCTAATCCTCTAAATTCATTTGAATTTTTACATATAATTCTATTATATTGACAACAACGTTTGAGCAAAACATACAGACATAATAGGTAAAAGCGTCAAAAATTGGGGTACAACAGTCATCATTGTGTTATAATCTAAATCAATTTAAAAAATAATAATAATTTCAACTATGAAAAACAAAATGGCATATAGACACTTTATAGACAAAGTACATAAGCAAAAATGAAAGACAAGCATACAACAATGTCAATATAAATATTTATGCAAGTATTTCCATCGAACAATGTCTTCCACTTTCAGATAATTGTAACATGAAGAAAAAGTATCTAGGGAAGGAAGAGTAATGAAACCCATTTTATCCAAAGAGGTCAACAGTAGAGGACAGGTTGATTAAATGGATTTCCAATTAAACCAAAATGGAAACTATAAATGTCTTATAGTGTACCAAAAAACTAACAAAAGTGTTTAACATTAGATTTTGTACGTCAAAATGTGTTTAAATAGAGGTGACTTTTTGTTTTTATTGAGGGTTTCATGTTTTATTGTTTTTAATTTTTAGAGCGCCCCATAAATGCATTATCACAATGGTCGTGAATTAACAGCTTTGGTTATACCCGAGTTTAAAAATAAAGTGGCCAGAACTGGTGACTTTATTTCAAGGAGTTGACATTTTAAATTTCAGTTCTTATCATGTTATAATGTACCAAATGTATTTTAATTTTGAAAAAAATATTTTTTTATTTACTCGCATTTACATTTTAGGTATTAAGATTAATGCCTGGACACATTTTTCAGGATTTAAGCTTAAATCCTAGGATTTAAGATTAATGCCTAACACTATTTAAGCAATAGACTTACTGCATAGGCGTTAGCTTATTGCCTAGGATTTAAGCTTAATGCCTAATATCACTTATTGCCGCTAGCATATATACAGTCATCTGACTTGCAACAATTAAAACTTAAACTGTTTTAGGAGGACATGCCTTGTCAAGTCTTTTCATAGCGTGTGGGCGAATCAACAATCGAGAATATTCTACAAGGATATAATCGTGTGAAATTTTAGGGAATGATTGAAAGCCTTATTCAAATTATATGAATACAAGCGTTTTTTTCACATGTCTTTCACGATTTTTCATTTAATCGAACTCAAAGACATGATAAAGACTTTCCACAATACAGTATTTACAACTATCGAGTATTAACCAGTAAAATATGAATCAACAGAAAAAAGCGAACTCCATGGTAAATCTAAATAGAAGAAAGTCCATAAAACATAACAAAACCAAACTCATGCCTATATCAAAAAAGGGAACGACTGAAAAACAACTGACATATTCTTAAGTATGCTGAAAGGGTTGTATGTTTACACAGTTTTGGCTGCTCGGTTCCAATTATTGTCACATTAACCAATTTTGTCTGTTTGGGTTGCTCACCCAATTTTGTTAATATTTTACTAACAGGAAATTTATGACGGACTAGCACACTTATTCTTTATCTAAACGTAAAATTTATCCGTTCTTTTTTGTATTTCAATCTATATCAGGATTACAATAAATACCAATACATATGAAATGCTGAAACATAAATTCATTTTATTTAGGCATATAACAATAAAAATATATTTTATTTATACAATTATGCAAATGAAAAAAATCTTTTTGTATGTTAAAAAAAAAAAAAAAAAAAAAAAAAAAAAAAAAAAAAAAAAAAAAAAAAAAAAAAAAAAAAAAAAAAAAAAAAAAAAAAAAAAAAAAAAAAAAAAAAAAAAAAAAAAAAAAAAAAAAAAAAAAAAAAAAAAAAAAAAAAAAAAAAAAAAAAAAAAAAAAAAAAAAAAAAAAAAAAAAAAAAAAAAAAAAAAAAAAAAAAAAAAAAAAAAAAAAAAAAAAAAAAAAAAAAAAAAAAAAAAAAAAAAAAAAAAAAAAAAAAAAAAAAAAAAAAAAAAAAAAAAAAAAAAAAAAAAAAAAAAAAAAAAAAAAAAAAAAGTAGTTACCTTCAAAATTATATGTAAGAATATGGATGCTTCCGAAAATATTGTAATCCATTTCATATATTAAATTGTAGGAAAAGTCCACTATTCTTAATTTTGTTAATCCAACAAATGTTTGGTTGGAAATGAATGTTAATTTGTTGCTTTTCATTATCAACGTATCCAATTCTGTGAGACATGTAATATTTCCCACGGCACTGAATTGATTCCAGGAAACATCTATATAAACGATACTAAAACTACACAAATTTTCAGGTAACATTGATAAAATCCCATTAGTATGAATAAAATGTATACGATTATTTGTCGGAAGAGTATTTTGTAAAAGTCGACTAGAACCTTTCACATTTATGATTTCAACGTTTAGATACTGGGGAAAATGATTTAGCATTTCCCATTCTGGCAAAGCATTACATGCACAACAATGGTCTGTCTCTATTGTCGATGCTTCGGACAAACAGTTGGAGCTATCAGGACACCATAGGTCTTTTATTCCGTCTGGACTCCAGGAACTATATCCATTTGATCCATTTATGCATGTTGAATTTGATATTACGCTTATAAACAGCAAAAATATTCTAGTAGCCATTGTGAAAAATAAAATGCTACATGTACAAGTGTACAACTAATAATACCGATTCAAAAGTGGACATTTAAACGTTCATTGATTTACTTTTATAGTCTTTAACAATATAGCACCAAGGCTCCATGTTGAATGACCTATAATGGTTTACTTTTATAAATTTTGACTTGGATGGAGAGTTGTCTCATTGGCACTCATACCACATCTTCTTATATCTTTTTACGAATGACTCCCAATATTTTTGATATGATATACTTTAAGAGCCTTGGCAGAGTAGGCTATATCATACTATCATGTAAATACCTTAGTTAAGTATGTATAATTTTATACAAACTAGAAATAACTTTTAATGAATATTCCTTTTTAATATATAGTTTTACAATTGTATTTAAAAAAGATATAATTCAACAATAACAGTTAAATATAAACTATTCAATAATGTTCACGGCATGGCGAGGCGCATTGTGTTTCATCATGTTTACATTTTCAAAGGAGCTTGTTGTGTAAAGTTAGAAGCTATTATTTTCATAATGAACAATTATTCGGCAAAGTGTATTACCTGGACTGGACTGGACTGGACTGGACTGGATTGGACTGGACTCTTGCATGTTTTTTTTCAATAACATGCATTTATTTTTTATCTGTTTATTTGTTATCTTCTTGTTTATTCCGACTGTACTTTATGCTTTTTTTAATTCAATAATAGAATTTTAATTATAATCTTGTCTGTCAAACGAAATTGTATTTATTGATGACATTCAATTTCCAGAACAGATGTCTTATATCTATTAAGTTACAGATTGGAATGTCAGCATCAATTTTATTGTATAGAGCAGATAGAAGGACAGATAAGTTATCCTGCATTGTGTATTGTTATGTGTATAATACATTTATCAACTTATTCTTTTTTATTTCCGAAATTTTATATTGTGTACTTTGTTTCACATAAAGATAAAAATAAGAATAGTTTTATTAAGGGCCTATGGTGAGAAAAGTCATTGCTTTTATAATGGAGAGACACAAATAATTTTGTCAAGCATATACTGTATAGTTATGGATATAATCAACTTATTTTATGATCATAAGCACTTGTGTAAAAGCATTAATAAAACAGATTACATCAAAAATTAAACACGCACATATTCTTAGTGGGTACATATAAACAAAATATGTGTTGATAGTTTTCCGAGTTCAAAACATTTTATAATATATAAATTGCAATAACTTTCAATACCTCTAGGTTTTCTTGAATAAATAAAGTACACAATATAAATTTTCGCAAATAAAATAGAATAAGATGATAAATGTATTATACACATAACAATACACAATACAGGATAATTTATCTGTCCTTCTATCTGCTTTATACTTTTTGTTTCCGGTCCAGATAATACACTTTGCCATAAAATTGATGCTGACATTCCAATCTGTAACTAAGTAGATATAAAACATCTGTTCTAAGGTCGAATGTCATTAATTAATACAACTTCTATTGACAGACACGATTATCAATTAAAATGATATTATTAATAAAAAAAGTATAAAGTACAGTTGTAATAAACAAGAAGATAACATATAAACAAATAAAAAATAAGTGCATGTTATTAAAAAAATAAACATGTGAGAGTCCAGTCTAGTACAGTCCAGACCATAGTCCAGTCCAGTCCAATAATCCAGTCCAGTCCAGTCCAGGTAATACACTTTGCCAAATTATTCCGTTAAATTCTATTTTATAATTCCCGCAATATATTTTCCGCGAATATGACATTCATGTCCCATTGTCGTCATGTCGGCCCAGATGTTTGGCGTAGAAATTCACTCTACAACTTTGTTTTTAAACGTTATTATATGTTTAACATGCAATTAATTACCTTCCCAGATATTTATATATGCTTTTGATATAATAGTCTTCATTGTCTGTTTACATGTTGACCGGAAATAGGGACTATGTAATCGTGTAGTTATTTTTAGCACAAGATACTAAAAAGATACTAAAATCTGACGTTCACCAGAGCAGTTCATAATATTTCAGTCTAAAGATTTTATTGTATTCAGATATATTTTGCACAAACATTAAATTAATTTTTATTTTTACACACCATTGAAATTTGAATATTGATATAACTAAATAAAACATACATTTACCTGAAAAGATTTCTATTTTCTTTGAACAAAAGTTCATAACAATTACGATCGGCGCTACAGAGCTTATAAAAAATTTTAAAGAAAAAGTGACCTGCACAAAATCAAATCAGACAGTTCGAAAAAGTACAATAAAAAAAATACCGAACTCCAAGGAAAATTCAAAACGGAAAGTCCCTTATTAAGTGGCAAAATCAAAAGCACAAACACATCAATCGAATGGAAAACAACTTTCATATACCAATGCCGGTGTCCATGCAATTTATAAGCAAACGACAATATATACAAATATACCATGGTTTTTTCGAATGTACGTGTTACGTACTACAGTATAATCAAACTGGTTAAATGCATTGATATCGTGCATTAAAAAGTACTTTATTTGAACTTTTTCATTGTTTTTGAAACGTAATCGCACTAAATTGTATTTTTTTTATCTAATTTTGAAATACAGTCGTTTGTTTTATCACTAGATACGTGGTCAGAATTTACTAAACTAGACCATAATGATACTTGTTATATAGCTCTTCACGTATTTCGGTACTTATACTTGGCTTTAAAGTTTTAGCTTTGAACTTTCCTGATTAAGAAAATCAAGAAAAGCGCTTCAGACACATACGTATTTTAAAGTGTCGTTTTCATATTTAAGTGCTGGGTTGATACCACTGATTAGTTGACTATTAGATGACCTTAGATGGATTTGGCTATTATTTTTTCGTCCCGTTTGGGCATGAGCTCTTCAAGTGGTTCGGAACTAATATTTCATTGGCTTTCGTTTTTGTTGTTGCTGTTTTTTTAGCGTTCCTGATGAAGATAAATAAAAAAGGCCTTTCGGACGCATACCTTTAATAATCTTGCTTTGAATCATGCGGTCTCAATGACTGATAGCTTTAATCGGATTCTTTAGACTTTCTGTACAGCATTTCTAAACGACAACTTAGGTCATGTACAGGAAAGCAATTTTCGGTAATATTCAATTAAAAAGTTGCTTGCATACACTAAAAGCTAACTCAAATACCAAAAAAAAAATCACACGATATAGGATACATTCCTTGTTAAAAACCAAATATTTCTGCTGAAACAGACTTACAAAAACAATAGGAGCTTGTGCAAGCCTGAAGAACATTTATGTATAGAATTGACGAAACTCATAATCTGTCAATGGGGGCATGCATATTGATTTCTAAATCCTAGAAAATCTCAAAGATCCAGCACAGGATATGCATCACATTTAAATGAAACGTGTTTTGCATTTACAGAATTGTAAAAGTTAACGGAACAAATCGTTTAGCCCTGTATACCTGCCCACATAGGGTCAGACATTGTGAATTAAACATCGCAACCATCTCCGAAAGATAATGAACCATTTTATTTGTATATCATAAGAATTCGGTCGGTTCTTGGTTGACTTTTATGTTGTTTTGATATTACTCCAATTATACGGGTCATCAATATAAAATATATAATGAAACTGTTATTGTTTCTCTTTATTCAATGGGAAATTAAAGTCCTATACCATCGAGTCCAACTGAAATATCACATGTGTATTTATTTTATCAAGTATGTAAACAACTGTAATCAATGACAGCCATTTCACAGTTGAAGTGAAACATAAATATCAAATAAAGTAAATGATGTACTTCCCACTTAATGCCAAATGAGGCTTTTTATCTAAAAAGTACATTATGTTATTGTATTTGTTTTACTGTTATTGTAACTTAAGAATTCCCTAGAGCTTTTTTTGCTGTAATTGCTTCATCAGAAGTGGTCTTTGAACGTTATCCCCCTAAATTTGAATATAAGAATATGTTTCTATGAGCACAAGATAATCAACAAGAGATGAATGAAAGTATATAGTGTACATTGTGAATCATGTTTTTAACTTTTATCACTATACGTATAGTTAGTCAGTGAAAATGTTAGATAAATCCTTAACACCCAAAAGTGTTTATTCAATATAAGCATATCGAAAGGTCGCCAAATCGGAAAAAAAAACTTTAAATGTTACTGAATTGATAAGACTATATAACACGGTAAAGCAAGCTCAATTTATCTATATTGAACAAGACTGGCGGCTGATTAGAAGTACAAGGAATACTCATCCAACAAGGGTTAACACATAGTAATGGTATCTAAGCAATTACCACATCAGGGATTTATTGTTTTTCTTGTAAATTTTTGTTTTGTTTTTTTTTTTTTTTAATTTGTCATTAATTTGAATAAGAAGTAGTCATTTATTACCTTTAAGGTAGAAATGAAATCAGAAGGAATGTTATTTTTACTCATACTTACTCAATACTTAACCAGGATTAAGGAGTTTGATCTTAAATACGTTTTGCAAATTTAGTCCATACTTGATACATGAATCTTTAGAGTTTCAATCAACAATTGAGAGATTGATTAAATGCTACATTGTACCAAGGATCTCTCTAATTGTATTATATTTAATTGAATAAGATATATTTCTTATTTGATTTTAGATATTTGAAAAGAATTCAGATACCTTATCAGTGATGATAATTTGATATGTGAATTAAGGCCTCTAAATACTCATTAAACTAATACTATATCACGACTGATAGACAGAGAGACGTTTCACTAGTTATGTAACAGTAGTATCAATTTTTTCGATATTACAATCAAACAACTTATCTCATGAACAATAATCATTTCACGAATATTTACGAAAACAGTTTATTGTGCACATCCTTATGGAGGTTTTTTGTTGTCGCTCCTCTTTTCTATAATTCTATAAAATGTACTTTTTCCTGTCTTCGAATTCAATACCAATTGACCAGTCTATAAGTGTCGTTTTCTTAATTGCTTCATATAATGACTTTTACAATCTCAACATCAATATACATTTAATATCTTTGATGTAAAGCACACGTCATTGACTGTTTTCTAGTTCATACATTTAACAAGCATAGTTATGACTCTTTTAGTATAAGCCTGTTAGCTTTGATCTTTTACAGCTTTTGAGATTTTTATATCTCAGCTGTACATTTTCTTCGTAATGGACAATAAACTAGACAAAACGAGACCATTTACTCTAGTAACGGGTACGACAGGATGATAATGAAATAAATAACGTTTCGGTTCTTCCAGGATTATTATGTTAATGTTTACATGTTTTTATAACATTGTTATTGTATATTCTGAATAAAATTTAATACTATTTGGCATCATTTGGTTAAAAGATATCTTCTCCAGATTTTCCTACTCTTAACGTAGCTTTATTTGTTATAAAAGGTGCATTGAACCTTTTATCGAAACATGTAATACGACAACTCCTAATTAATTATAATTATTGTGTCTCTGATGATAGGTTGGGGAAACCTTCCAAGGTAAACACTAAATTACCATTTTATAAAGGTTTTTCCGTTTTGAATTTCCCTTAGAGGTCAGTATTATTGTTATTTTACTTTTTCCATCTGTTGAGGGCCTTCTTATAGGACTTATAACAACTGGCAAAACCAATAATAAACGTGACGTTCTTACTCAGAACTGAGTATTAAAGGGAGGGACTAATTAGAAATTCATGTCTAGAATTGAGAAACTAATAGGAAAACCGAGTCTAAGATTGAGGTGCTAAACGGAACACCACATACTTGCAATCTTATCAGATATTATATATCAATACGCTGATTGGTCATGTTTTTTGAAATATTCATAAGTGAAATCTGTCTTTTACATAGTAACATTAACTTATAATAATTTGTAATGAAGTGCATACCTCATTTAAATCTTAAAACATTAAAATACATTTTTCTCGGAACTTTATCACATAAAATAGATCCTCATATTCGAGCAATCTAGACTTTTTTTCTTATATAGGGCGTACCGATACATAATTGACGGAAAAGAGAATATGAATCACTAAAATACTGGACAGTACAGTATCTGATATAGTCAATTTAAGCCTTCAGACGATTGAAGGGATAGGATATTATGGGGTTTTGACCCATAAGGTTCTCGAATATTCGATGAGAAACATAAATTAATTTGTTTATATTTTCAATGATTCATACAATTTTAATCGACTGATTTACGTCTGTTTGACGGTATGAAGTTCGCAAAGGTTCAAGTTCACCAACTTTATCATGCCTGATAATTTTCGATTTTGATCTCTTACACTGAATCAACCGAGAAAATACGTTTGATGAATTCCACGAACATAAAAGAAATTTACCGAGTCGTTTACACAATGTTTATAAAAAAGGTAAAATCAAATACATTATTTAATCTTGTATTATATCAGTAAAACAGTGTAATTAGTTCATAAAATTGATTTTCAATGAGTTTATGATAATTTTATGAAAGTTAATGATTAGTCTGAAACAAAAACATTGCTTGATTTTATAATTATGACACATATATATTTTTCAAAAATATATACAACATTGTATTTTTATGTATTTTTAGTATTTTATAAATAAATTCCAATGAAAGTTGGTCCGTGGATATATAGCAAACTGTACCTTATATTAAGATTTTAATCAATGTATGATATCTTGATGTTTGAAAGAAAACAAAATAACCTGAGATAACTCTTCATCCAAGTCACAATTTGTAAAAGTAAACCATTATAGGTCAAAGTACGTTTAAAATCAATTAAGATCATTGTATACAGAACTAAGGACATTTAATTGGGTTCAGAATAAACCTACACAGTGAAGCAAAATAATTTATAGACAGAAAAGTGACATATAATAGTGGTGCATTTATCTACTTGTACTGAAAATCTACTAGAAATGACAGTATATCAAAGAAATAGTGGATGTATTAATCGAAGGTTTCTTATCATATCGTAATGTTTTCTTCATTTGGAGAATAAGAGTTTATTCTTTGATTGATTTTGTTTAATGTATTCACAAACTTTATATCGACTCGGGATCATGTAGATCTTGACATATTCGGTAAACACCTTTTTATTTTTGAACACTGTATGTTGCCCTCTACATATTTGTTATTTTGTTGTTTGCTGTCTCATTGACGTATAATGTTTTTATTCATATTGTTTATGCAGGCCACAAAAAGTACCCTATACCTGGTTATCTACATATTGTTTATTACAGGGAATAGTCAATATAGTGGCATCTGAAATGGAAAATTGAAATACAAATTTTTGTATCTGTTGCATTAGTCCTTTGATTGATTTTGTTAAGGTAGCTGGGGTGTCTTCCTCCATTTTGGATTTTGAAATAGCAGATAACAATCGGTCTAGATCTTAACGAAATGTGTCAAATTCGAGAGTAGTATGTAATTCATGTGTGAGACTTTTCATGTTAATATAGAAAATTATGTGTTTTATCATATTTTACGGCTGTATTTTACAAAAACAAAATATTTTTGTTTGGTTCATTTTTCAGTTTTACCACATAAGGGGAGATAACTCAGATAAAGCAACTTTTATAATAGAATGTGTTGTGAATTTACCTATTTTATTATGTAGCAAGAAAAATAGTCCGGTGACCCCATTTTTTTCTTTTTCTTATCTGAAAGCATATTATTAGAGCTATCTTCTCATATTTAATCTTAAAATTATATGGTGTAGTTTTCTTTTTCACACAAAATTTGGGTTTCGATGCATAATCTTTAAAAAAAGAGCCTCTTTAATATGTCATTTTTTTCAATTATACGTTCTAATTCAATGTATTTTTAAAAATTTCTATCAGTTTGAATGGCAACCGGACCGAATAAATTTCTTTTTTTTTATTTGTGTAAATAATGTAACTTGTCACACAGCTGCAGAAAGGACAGTTCTTGAGATTTGACGACTTACATAAATCTTGTTTGCATTTGTCATTCTATCGTGACAGTTAATTGTTTTCACGCCTGTTCGAAAGAAAATCCCATGTTTCTGATTAAACTGTAGACAAATAAGAAATTCTTTTTTGAAACAACATCCTATAAGCTGTCTCGCAGAAAAAACACATATCTTGTGCAGACCTCATTTGTAACTGATGAGTCTTTTGTAAACGAGACACGCGTCTAACGTACAGAATTATAATCGTGGTATCGTTGATGAGTTGTTTTTAGTTGTTTGTTTTTCTGTATTGTTTTTGCAGGTGTACTTAATTTTCACAAAGTAGAACCAATCCACATTATAAATAACAAATCAGATACATATAGTTTTTGTATTGAATCAAATTCTCTGCATTATTTTTCAGGTGTACGTATATATAACACAGTAGTGGAGTGAAGTGGAATGGAAAGATAAAACTAATAATAATCAGGACCGTTTCTCTGAACCAAATAATAGATCTATGGGTATATATTCTATTACGAAAGGAAAACTTGATCATATTTCAAAAGTTTTGTATCAGCTCAAAAGACGGACACTGCCAATGTAACAATTAGCAAAGCTTCTTGTTTAAATACAAGTTTAGAGTATCATTCCATGTCCCAATCTGAATTGTAGCATATTCCTATGATGAGTGTTCCATGCATATTTGCGAACAAGTAAATATCTCATTCCAAGCTGTACTTACACATGGCTTGACGCCATATTTTTGTCATCATTTTGTCTGGGTTGTAAGCGATAAGGCATTGATATGTAATATCCATGTAAGGAAGTGCAAAGCAATATCTTGGAATAATATTTCAGCTATTAAAATTGAAGACACATGAATTGAAAACTATTAGTGCAATATGACAATTACCTCGTCATTATTTAGCAGCACCAGATATGGACGATTAGAAAGTATATAAGAAATGAACAAAGAAAACCAAATTAGGACTATGGCTCATTCTGCAGTGCTATGAATTTAAAAGTAGGGACATATGCTGTTTCTTATCGGAAGCTAATTAAGGTGCAGTAATTGTCATGTTTTCTGACTGAATAAACCGGGAATTTCAATTTCATAATTGAACAAGTCAATTAATTATTGAAAATGTAGTTATCTATACTTAAGATAATTTATTTATCTTTGATGAATTTTTTTTATTAAATTATCGGCAGTTAAGTGGTTAAATTATGCTTTCGACATAGTTAAATAATTGCAGCAGTGTATATGGTACTCCTAATTGCGTACTATCCTGTAAACTTACAATGCTGCATTAAGAAAAGTAATTCTTCCTTGACTGTCAAAGTAAAATAGGAAACTATCATTAATCAATAACAAATAACTAAGCAAATATTGCGGCTGATTTATAAAAGTTTTTTCAACCCGAACTCCATGGGCAAGTTTTCATCAGTCACAAGTGCAAAATAAGCATATACTGCTTACCTTATCCTACCAAATATAATGTTTTCATCCAATTGCTGATGTTTCGATTAAAAATCTACTTCGACAGGTACCCTTATCCGCATAACAAATTTGAAAACAAAAACAAAACCTTATCAATGAAAAACTAGACCTGACCGAAACAATAATTTCATTGTGTAAACAATTTTAGAATATCTCGCCAGAAAAAGTTTATAAATCTAGACCTAAATGTAAGTGATATTTCAGAAAAGTTTTATACGGAATATTAAATTAATCAGATTACTACTAAATTGAAAAAATATAAAATTTGTCAATGATACGTACTGGCAAAGGCAGACGAGCTGTACTCGTTTGGAAACAGCATAAAACATAAAATAAATTCAGCTTACATGGATATCGTATAAGCACATCTATTACAAGGTTCAACCAGTCGAAATATTCATATTGAATCTTCAAAGTGGAAGATGTCTAAAAACTTTTAAATTATTTTGTAGCTTAACGAATTGAGCTTTATATATCTAAAACAAATTGTATATGCCTTCTGTATTATCAAAAACACCATGAGTTTATAAAAATCGTCGAGGCGATGTAATTGTTTTGAAAAGCATATGCTTTGACGATATTATATTTTTTAGAAATAATTTTAACATTGACAAGGACCTTTTTTAGTTGCTGCCGACTGTTTGTTAACCCAAATGACCTCGTAATGTCTTCTGGTTTATTTTGATCGTTCAGTTGTTATCTCATTAACATATACCACGCATGCTAAATACTTCGTCATCAAAACGAGAATATGTAAACGATGCATTTAAACTTTTCATTGTTTTAGACTGAAAATGTCCGCTATAATAATAACTAGTATCACACACACAAACACACATATTTCACTATTAAAAATATAATATTTTGTCGAAAAGAAATACAGAGAAATTCTTTATAGTTTTCTAAGCGGTTTAAAGTGAATGAATGAAACAATAAAAAAGTTGATGTTTTATTTTTCTTTAATATCTGAAAATGATGCAACTATTTGAAGTAGATCTTTCCTATACTAAAGAGGCGGGAAATATCAAAACGATGATTTTAATTTTCATTACCGTAGTAAAGTTGTATATAATTCTGGTATAAAGCTGTTGTATAAAAAACATTCTGAACTCTCTCAGTTTTATTGCAAGCTTAATTAACAATTCCTTTAAAATGTGCTATGAAATAATTACAAATGATTCCGAAAGAATTTTCTTATTTTACAGCCAAAATGTATCCAAGGAAACTGACTTTAAATAAATCTAAATCAAACAGCAAGAATTGTCCTTTTCTAGATTTGGATATTTCACTTTTATACGGAAACTCTTTACAATCAATTACGACAATAGAGATGGGTTTTCGTTCCCTTTTGTTAGTTTTCCTTATTTAGGACAGTGATGTTGCTTTGGTCCCTTCGTACGATTTGTATACTTCACATTTTGTTCGGTGTGGTCGTGTCTGTAGTGACGTGTTATATTTCAATGAACGTCATCTATGTATCACTGTTAAAGTATTCCCTTAAGAATTCGCTATCAAAAATAATTCATTGTTACGGTGATATTGTTTATAGAGCCTGTACATTTAAATACGATCTACGTTAACTCATTGATACTTTGAATACACGTACTCTTAAAGTTATCAATTTAATCGTATTCTTAGAGGTTATCAATTAAAGACATTTATAAAATCTTTAAATATTGTTTTATCGGTACTAACATTGGGATTTTGCTTTTGAAAAATTAAAACATAGCTAAATATATTGCACAGCATGAACAGTTGTGGATACTAAATCCTGTCGATACTGTTTACGTATTATATCTTCGCATTGCATGATGTCTGCATTTCTCACAATATTTATGACGTCTTTACGCTTTTGTTGAACTTGTACTGATATCAATGTAGTTGTGGCGACCATGATAGAATTTTTAGTTTTTAGTTGTAAACGACCTTATGTTAGTTTGTGCTTCGTACTAATTTATTGAGTTAAGCCATTTGTAACTGATATTTACAGTCTATGTGTATGTTGTGCTGTTTACGCTTACAATCAGGTTAATCCCCGCCTGTCCCAAGCCAGGAGCCTGTAATTCAGTGATCGTCGTTGTATTGTTGTATATTAGGCCGTTAATTTTCTTTGATGAATTGTTTCATATATTGGTATGTCTGGACATTTATTGCTTACTGGTGACCTGAAATTGCTTACATCCACTTCTGAACTGTGGTGGATAGTTTTTATTGGCAATCATACCACTTCTACTTATTTTTATATCTTAACAGATAAGTACTAATGGAGGTTTCAAGGACTTTGTTGCAAGGCATAAAACCTACAGTCACTCTTCAATTCTAACTTAAAATCATACAGAAATAAACTTCACCTTGACTATAACCTTTCGATATCAAACCTTTATTTAAACTTGTCAAATACTTTAAGAGTGTGTACTTAAACTGACGGATACATAAAGATGGCAATTGAATTGAGTAGTTACGACAAACACTTTCATATTTAATCGGAATTTATGATTTTGAATCAAGAATAGCGTTATGATCGGACCATGCGATATGGGCTTTATTGAATTAATGACGAAAAAATCAGTTGGAACACTGCTGAAGGGTTAATAAGACGATTTTAATGTATTATATTCCCATTAATAAGCTTTTTACAGCTATGTTTTATGTATCCTTTACTTACACATCCTACAGTTAAGTTAGTATGCAAACAACAGACATTCCATGTATATCAAATTATTATTTACGTGCATGTGGTTCATTAATTCCAATTTAAACACATTTTTCACATTGATTAGATTTATCAGCTCTTCAATTTTTTAATAACATTTGGATTTTCAGATATTTTGGCCTCGAACATCACTGATGACACATTAATTGTCGAAATGCGCATCTGATGCAGTAAAATTAATGCCGTTAATGTTATTACTACCACTGGGTCGATACCTTTGTTGGTGGACTGTTAGTCCCCGAGGGTAAAACAACCCCAGTTGCGAGAACTTTGCTATGAAAATATGGATATTGTGTTGTTGAAATTAGCTGCTACAAAATTTTGGAAATTGTTTTATATTAAGAAATATTTCTCACTCATGCAAAGCTCTGATTCCTTACCCGGCTTTAGCTATACTTTTTGTCCTTTTTGGGTTTATCAGCTTTTCAATATTTTAATAAGATTTGGATTTTCAAATTGTTTAGACTCGAGCATCACTGAAGAAACATTAATTGTCAAAATGCGCATCTGGCGCATCAAATTGGTACCTTTAATGTTATTTTACCCTAGAAAAGCGGGACGAAAGATACCAGAGGGACAGTCAAACTCATAGATTGAAAATAAACTGACAACGCCATGGCTAAAAATAAAAAGACAAACAGACAAATAATAGTACAGAAGACACAACATAGAAAACTAAAGACTAAGCAACACGAACCCCACCAAAAACTGGGGGTGATCTCAGGTGCTCCGGAAGGGTAAGCAGATCCTGCTCCACATGTGGCACCCGTCGTGTTGCTTATGTTATTACAAATCCAGTAAATGGTCTAATTCGGTAGGTCACATTCGTGAAAAGGGATGGGTATTATAGTTACGACATAAGGAACATATCCGATATCATCTGTGAAACGATTATTCCATAACGATTAACCAACTCGTGATGGCGTCCGTAAAATTTACGAAGGGATGATTTCAACTTCACCATTTGGAACTCTTGGTTTAATAGCTTCCTTGTGAGCAGCAATCCTCTATCAAGGAAATCATGATAGGAAATACAAGCCCGGGAATATCGTATCAATTGAGAGATATATACTCCGTATGCAGGCGCTGCGAATACGGTTAAACAATCTATAATAACAAGAAACATTTCATATCAACCTTTATTAACTATGTATTTACTTTTAGGTATCACAGATCGAATTTATTCGTTCATAGTGTGTTAATTTACGTTTTTGATTGAGTTAAGCCTTCCAATTGATGTTTTATCGTGTGTTTTTCTATGTTGTGATGTTATACTATTGTTTCAGAAAAAGGGAGAAGGTTTGGTACCATTAAAACGTTTAATCCCGCTGCAAATGTTTGCACCTGTCCTAAGTCAGGAATCTGATGTACAGTAGTTGTCGTTTGTTGATGTAATTTATAAGTGTTTCTCGTTTCTCGTTTTTTATATAGACTAGACCGTTGGTTTTACCGTTTGAATGGTTTTACACTAGTACTTTTGGGGCCCTTTATAGCTTGTTGTTCGGTGTGAGCCAAGGCTCCGTGTTGAAGGCCGTACATTGACCTATAATGGTTTACTTTTATAAATTGTTATTTGGATGGAGAGTTGTCTCATTGGCACTCACACCACATCTTCCTATATCTACTCAAATTATTTCATAATATTTTTCGGTTTGGTAATGATGTTTTTTTATCTCTATTGTTATATATACTGACCTATGCAAATGTTAATATCTATACGGAGTTTACTGTTTACTGTTTTGTTGTGTTATTTATACCATATCTTGTGTGTGCAATGCCTACGACAGAATCGTCTTACATCAAGGTTTGATACACCCGAATGATACAGCGGCAGAACATAAAGTGTTGAGTCTGAATCAAATAATGACTTGTTTACGCAAAACAACCACAGTTTAATAAGCATTCAAGTAATCAAAATTCAAATTAACAATTATTAAATCTAATTATAAATGAATTGACAAAAATAAGCCATGGATGAATGCAAAATTGAATAAATTATGTGAAATAAAAACTGTGGTTCTCCACAAACTAACATATCTACTGAACATCCCTAAACTGAAATGGTATGATACAACAAAATTAGATAAAAGGAAAATCCAAATAACATTGAAACAAATTATCATAAATTGAAAAAAGGGATGGACTAAAATGCTTTCACGTCAAGATCAATACAATGTTGACTATTGTCATAATTTTGAATGCTAAGAATAAGCGGATGCAGCCATGCAGATGATGATTAAATTAAATGTTCTGGTTGACTCATGTCTGAGCCGGAAACAGGTTCTTTATTGATTGACATGAAATACCAGACATAACATAAAGGAAAGTGCTGCATCCTGATGGGACACTAGTCTTAAATGTAGGCAACATAGTGGGAAGAAGTCGCAAGAGATGTTTGCATATACACATAGTAAACCCAAATATAAAGATAATTTAATGAAAACCACTGCCATGCAATTTACTCTATATTTAAATGAAAAATCAAAATTAGAATTGATGTTATAAAAAAATATACCGACTCTCCCCCTTGTCTGTGGTGTTTTCACACTGCCAGTTTCAGATTCCCTGATAACACCTGATTTGTTTGAATTCTTTCTCACATCAAGGTTGAGTACATTTAACTCATCACAGATACCAGGATTAAAATTGTGTACGCCAGACGCGCGTTTAGTCTACAAAAGACTCACCAGTGACGCTTGAAATTAGATAACAAGGCCAAATAAAGTACAAAGTTGAAGAGCATTGACGACCTAAAATTCCGAACGGTTTTCGAGGGATACAGCAGCCGAACATAAGGCAGTGTCGAATTTGAAAAAAAAACAGGTTTGAGCAAACTAACCACACAGTTTATTTTGAAAAAAAAATTATTATTCAAGAAGACAATTATTGAACCAAATTATAAACACATTTTGACATAAATAAGCCTTGCATGAACACAAAATGAATATATAATTTCAAATAAAAAATGTGGCTCCTCAAAAATGTGAATGAACACATACAAGCAATAACTTTTTCCAATCTTTACAACAAAACATTCAAATTCCTTCGAGGTTAATTTTTGTATTGAATCATATCATTTTTATTTTAAATAGAAAAGAGCCCGATGATTTCTTTTTCATCACCTCGAAGGCTTTAAATGGATTCAACAGAACAGACTGGAAGTTTTTTGCGAGTAATTCTATCTTTGTTCTGTTCTCTGTTGATCGGTTTGTCTTGACAACATTGACAGAACTATAGCGGTATTCCTCAATTACGTTATATATTCCTGGTCATATTTATTTTCTTGAAAATGGTGTTATAACCTTGGACCAGACCACTTACTTTACCGCAAAACCTCTGAATTCAACCAATGCTTTTTCAAGCGTAAAACAAGTATTGTCATAAGGCAATTCTTTATAAACAATAATAGATAATAATTTATTTACTAATATCTTAAATTATAACGAAATGTCTCAGGAATGTCTGAAATACCTTAGATTGCTTCTTCAGCTTGCACTATCCAGATCATCTTTGAACTTTCTTGTTGTTTTGTATAAGTTCTTACATGTCTTAAATAATACAGTGGATCTGATTGATTACCACAGGAAACTTAGATCATTGTTATTTACTTGCAAGTCGAACTCAGTGAGGTATTGGTTTTTTTGTTTACTTTCACTTTCCTCTTGTTTGTCACCTGGTTTGTCAATTGGTTTCCTTTTGGTTGGTATACCTTCTGCCATCTGAATTAATCTCTGGACTCAGTTTCCTCTTTTCCCAGACGAAACGCGCGTCTGATGTACAAACTTTAAAGCCTGGTATATGTGATATAAACTTATGTAATCCAATCAGAAAAACGAAAATAGCAACAAAAATAACGCTAAGTAATTTGTAAAGGTTAAGCATTAAGTCTTATGTATCTTAACATTTATTTCAAAAGAGAGGCGAAAGATACCAATAGGATATTCATACTCATAAGTCATAATACTTAAAGCTTCGGTTTCGTTGTTTTTCTGAAAAAGAAGTCTGTTTACACTTGACATCATGTTAACACGGAAAAAATTAGTCAACACGAAAAACAATGTGGTCACAAAATCCGATCAATTAGCTCGAAAAAACACGAATCCAGCAGGACACTTGATCTACTGTGCTTTGAAGGCCTCACTGTGACTCTAAGCTTAAGAAAAGCTATAAAGGCGATGTTCCTTTGTTTTTTGTGTGTTTTGCTGTGCATGTACTGATGTTGTGTCATGAATGGATATCCCATATTATTTCTTTTCTAGTCCATCTAATGAAAAATAATAATTTAAAACAATGTAAGAAAATTTCTAGATAGAATATACAATTTTATGGTCCTGTCTCTCTTTTATTAACCAAAGGTGATTATCTCTTTCACATT
This sequence comes from Mytilus coruscus, assembly GCA_017311375.1. NCBI lineage: Eukaryota > Metazoa > Mollusca > Bivalvia > Mytilida > Mytilidae > Mytilus > Mytilus coruscus. Next base: position 16,857,984 of record CM029595.1, read on the forward strand.
CACATAGGTAATATTTCAAAATAAAGTTTTTCTTGTCCACATATACAACAACAATGTGCCAGTCTACGAAGGTTTTTCTTTTATATCTTTTGAATGAAACTTTAATTATATCGTCATACTGATACATTATATATTTTGAAGTAGCCATTCATTGCCTGTTATTATTTTATTTCATTCGTTGTGAAGCTTTTACATGTAAGCTGTACCAACACGTATACTTCCTATGTATTAGTAAACTAAGAAAAATAAGTATTTTCTTCGTAACGGACAATAAAACTCAATATAGAGACCATTCAAATATAATGACGAGGACGACAGTATGCTAATGGAATATAAAAAGATTAAATTACGTTTTGATTCCTCCAGGCTTAATTCTGTAAGTTTTACGGTTACGACTCGCAATGTTCGTGTTTTGTTTATGACGCATTGTAATTGTATATATTATATACTAAAAAAGAACGAATATCTTGTACACCTGACATGTTTAAAGGCATCATCTCTAACATTTACAAGTTTGTTTTTTTTTATCATAAAAGGTGTATGCAACCTTTTTCAAAACTTATCGAAACATTACTTCTATGGTTAAAAATAAAAGCACAATCGTTTTTGTTGAAAATAAATGGGGAATTTATAATCTGCTTTAAGAAATAAATGAAGATATTATAGGTCGAGTTTTCCAGGACTGTATTATCAAGTTCTGCTACCGATAATTTCAATCCTTTTTCTCGCACTAAGGTGTATGTGGCGCTGTTAATAAACTGTTGTTATTGTATAGTTTCTAAAAACAGTAAATTAGGCTGAAGTAGTTTACCGATGTTCAAATCTCATCGATTAAGAAGACACACATCAAGGTAACAAACAAACAACTTAGTAAATAAAATAGCTAGGAACTGTGTCAGTTTTATTACACAGTTGATTAATAATTCATTTAAAATAACCTATGGTAATGATTCTGAAATCAATCCGACTTTTTAAAAAGGTACTACATGAGGTTCTATGGAACCTCTAGTGGACTCGGTTCGAGGCATATAACTAAATATATTATCGAAAACACATTCACCTTGATGACAACTTATTGATATATTAATTTATTTTCTCATGTTATGCATTATGCATTATGTTTTATTTACATTATTTGTCATGTTGTATATCATGTATATGTGATGTATGTTGTACACTTGGATAACGAAATATCATATTTATCATATGTTTTTTATCCAATAAAATATTTGAATTTGAATTTGAATTTGATATAAAAAAATGTAAACAATAAGATGCATGAAAAGTTTGCACTTAAACCGAAGGACACATGAAGATGGGAATGGGTAAATAACGACAAACACTTTCAAATTATATCGGGAATTGTGATCTTAAATCAATAATAGTGTATGATGGGACCCTGGGATTTATTATCAATTCAATCAATGCAAGAACATCATTTGAAACAGTGATTTAGTGTTAATTAGCGATTATAATGCATTATGTACGCATTACTTAGACCTCTTACAGCTATGTTTGATAACGAACAACAGACATTCAATGTTAATCAATTTATCATTTACGTGCATTTGGTTCATTGATTTCAATAATAACACTTTTTTTTAAAATATGCTTAGTACTACACTCATATCAAACATACGTTGAACAAATCTAAAATAACAAATATCACGAAACATTTGATAAAACCCCAATTATTTCGGCTAACGAGGTTAAATATGTCTTTTGCCATATTCACTGATCTGTGTAAGAGTTAAAAGTTGGACGGAATCCAATGTTTCTCGCTGTCCCGTGTAATTAACAACATATCTGTTTATGCTCCGCATACGATAATAAAGAGCTGCGCCATTAGCGCATGATACACCCGTCGCTTTTCAAGGAATAAAGTTCCATAACTCCTCAATGTCATATCAGAATTTTATCCAAAACAAAAAAAAACTAAGGAGAGCTTATTCTAATAGATATAAACCAGTCACCAAAGCATTTTTGAGTTATTGACTGAAAACTGGAAAATCCCTCCTTTTTTGATGAATAAAATCCTATAACTCAGAAACGTAAAATTTAAAATTTATAAAAATCGAAAGGAAGCTTACGTCAATAGTTATAAACTATTCGCCAAAGTTTCATGAAAATTGGTTAAAGCGTTTTTGAGTTATTATCGACATGTTGAGGACGGACGGACAGACGGACAACGGTATACCATAATACGTCCCGTTAATGGGTATTGTGTTTTTCGGTCCGTGCGACCGTCCGTTATTCCGTCTTTTCTTCCGACTGTTAATTCGTTTAGTATCAATTTAAAGTTTGTGTTTACTGAAGTTTACCCCAGTTTTTGATGGGGTTCGAATTGGTCAGTCTTTAGTTTTCTATGTTGTGTTTTGAAGCCGTTCTTCATTTTTTGCCATGGCGTTGTCCGTTTGTCTTCGATTTTTTAGTTTAAATATCCTTTTGGTATCTTCCGACTCTCTTTTATCATGAAATTCTTGTCATATTAGCTTTAAACGTAGTATACATATTTATTATGATATTAGCTTTTGACCCATATTTAGGATTTTGCTATAAATACAAATATGATAGTGCGAGTGGGAATGATGTCCTGTTGATGCTGTATGTCATATTTGTGTTTTACGTTCATTGATGCAGTATAAATTAGGTCTTTGGGTTTCTTTTCTGAATTGTTTGAGATTTATTTATACCTGGACACTTTATAGCTTACTATACGATGTGTGTTTTGTTCATTGTTGAAGGACGTACGATGACCTGTAATTGTTCACATCTTTGTCATTTTGGTCTATTGTTAGCTATCTCATTGACAATCATTCCATGCATTCGTGTTTATTAACAGTTTCTTGTTTAAAAATATAAAGGATGTCAGAACTAACCATATCGCATAATTCTGTCAAAACTTTGTCTTGAACACAATAAAATAGCTGCATATTGTTCACTAAACAGTGGGAAATCTAGTGAACAAAATTATTTCACTTCCAAATAAAACTCTGAAATATCTGTCACGTTCTCCGAGAGGACGTACACATGTCTATCGAGTTAACCATCAACTCTATTTTTTCCGTCGGCTGTTCATGTTACATGAACACACTAGTATTGCTTATATGCACATATTTATAAAAGAAGATTTCAAGCAAACATATAGGGTCCTTTGCTATGCACATTTAGTGGAAATAAAATGATCAAATCGTATACATTGCACTTATATGCACCAATCGAGACGACCAAAACTGATAATTGTTCAACGAATCTTACATATGTTATTACAGGACAGCATTTTAACATATATTTTCCTTTCGTTATGACCGAAACAAACATAAATACAACAGTAAATTCTTTTGTAGTGAGAAGACAATTTTGCTCTAAACTATGTTATTGAAAATTCGTAGCTTCCGAGAAAACATATCATGTATAGGATAACCATGACAATTTTGACTGTATATACTTTTTACATTGTTTTTTTTTAAATTATCAATATGCAAACAAGGTGAACGAATTTACAATACCAATTTAACAAGCTTTGCAAATGTTCTCAGTATATAAAATATTAGAGACAATATATATTTACACGTTATTTCAAATGACAAATATTTGTTAACATTACATAGTAGTGATTTCAAACTAACTTTTTTTTATCAATATGGTTCCAGAAGTAAACAAAATAGTGATGTTTTCTCACTGTAGTCGCAAGAAGAGTTGATAATATAATTCTTAAAAATTTTTGGAATGGCTCCGAACATATACAGCGTGTTATTGTGAAAACGAAGACACCAAAGATACCAGGCTTCTTAAATTTTGTACGCCAGAAAGACCCATCAGTGAAGCTCGAATAAAAAAAAAATAAAGGCAAAATCAAGTACGCAGTTGAAGAGCATTGAGGACCCAAAATTCCCATAGGATTTGCAAAATAAAGCTAAGGTAATCTATTCCTTGGGTAAAAATTCATTGTATTTTGACATATACTGTAGTAGAAAATGAAGAGTCTTTTATTTACATATAATCTAATTTGATACATAACTACATGTTCTCTTCGTTTGTTGTATTAAGAGGAAAATTATAACATTATATCAAATCTCTGTGTTTATTGTATCTTGTTTTCATTACTATTTTTTGTGTGTGGGGAAAATCATGAATTATAAACGTCCTTGCGAAGATTGCAAAATGATCAAGAGTTCGATTTGAAAAGGTGATAATTGTTGTCACCAGAATCCTCATTACTTTGCCGTGCTCTATGTGTGATATTCGGATGTTTATTGTAGACATGTTCCTTTAAATTACGTTGATTGTATTAAATAAAGCATCTTCTTACTACAACTGTGTGATATTCAGTTATAATCCGTACCATAATCAACGAAGGAAGAATGAAACTATACACTTATTCTGACAACAAAATCTCTGTAAATGACATGAAAACGATTATTGTTTTTAAATTACAACATTATGTGTTTCACAACTAGAATAGGGATGACAACCTTCCAACATATCCGAACCAATCATTGCTTACCCAGTCGATTCAATCTTGCACAAATTATTTTTATTTTCAGTACATTTGACATCCAATCAGATATATGAATAAAAGAAGATGCGAAGTAAACGTCAATGAGACAGCAACATAACGACACAAATAACCAAAAAGACAACTAGAGGTCAATATACATCAGACATGTGTCTTCGAACATATCAAGCTCTGTATTGTCTCAATAGCATATACAAAGTTAATGAACACATATAAACATTAGCATTTCAGTCTTCTTTAACTTTTGGAGATCCATAAATATATATAATCAGTTTGGTAGTATATTGCTATATATAGTTTGTTAGTACCTTCAATTTAAAGAAGACATTATAGCAATAGTTTACTTTATGGGACCCACATATGTTTCATACAGTTTGGTAGTATATTGCTTTAAATATGCTGAACAGGATCCATAAATCTAATAACATGAAACGCACGGACATATTCTTTTATAGACATGGTCCCTGAATGAAAATAAAGTAATGTCAAGTCCATTAAAATAGTAGGCAATGTTTATAAAAAAATCAAATTCCTTCGATGTGTATGTTTTAAATAGCAATTAACTTTTGTATTTAATCATATCAGTACTATTTCGAAACAGGGCCTCCCTAGTAAAGATAAGGTAGATGGGATTAATTGGACAAACAAACCAGTCAAAGCATTGGGAATATATTTTGGTCATAACAGAGAAGAATGTGAAAAATTAAACTGATAGAATAAAATTGAGAAAATGAATAAACTATTTCATTTATGGGAGAAACGTAATTTAACTTTAATCGGGAAAATTCTTATTATAAAAACATTAGTTTTACCACTTTTTACATTTTTGGCAAGTGCCTGTACAGTTCCGGAGAAATTCAGAAAAGAAATAGAAAGTAAATGTTATAAATACATCTGGGATGGTAAACCAGATAAGGTTAAAAGAAATACCATGATAAAGTCAAACGAAGAAGGGGGGTTACAAATGATCGACATACAAAGTTATTTTCTCTAAAAGCATCGTGGGTAAGTAAGCTCATTAGTAATAATATTTCAAACTGGAAGTTGATTCCATTAAAATATCTAAGCGTGGTTGGTATTAATTGGTTAATTTTTAAGATGAATTTTGAAAAGAAGAAAATTCTAGAATATATCAAACATATCCCTGAATTTTATAGAGAAGTATTTAAATGTTGGGTAATATCAGGCGGTGGACAGACAAAAAAACCTGCCAACTTCACAGAAGTAAGGAAACAGGTAATTTGGGGGAACAAACTGATTAATTTTGAAAATAAAACTATTATTTTTGAAAATTGGATTAAGAGTAACTTGATATTTGTCAATGATATTACAGATGACACTGGTAATATATCTCAACATTTTATTCTGGAAAAATTAGACTGCAAGAATAATTGGATTGCAGAAATAAATATCTTTAAAAAAAAAACCATCCCAAAAGACTGGCCTCAGATGTAACAGTCTGAAAGTTCTATAAAAAGTATTGTAAATATTTCTAGACAGAAACTAATCTGGAAAGCTAATTACATTGAGGCTTCCAGCTTTTCATCAAATATATTATATAAGTCAATTTGTAAAGATAAAACTGAACCATCAATTGGTGTTAGCAAATGGATGCGTATTTTACAAATTAATGAGAACCTTAGTATTAACCAACTATATGTTTTCATGTTTCATTATTTAGAAGAAAATAAGTTAAAAATATATAGATGGAAACTTTTACAACTCATACTACCAACAAAACAATTATTGTTTAAATGGAAACAGAAGAATGACAGTCTATGTAATGTATGTAATGAAGAAGAAGATTATAACCTCTTTTTATTTCTTGTCGATTTTTAGAAAAATTTTGGAAAAGTATTTATGAGTTAATGATAAAATCAAATTTAAATTTTAGAGTATCATTAAAGCAATTAGTCTTTGGATATAAAATTTTTGACAAAAATTATTTTGGTCTGAATTATTTCCTAACAATCTTAGGCTTTTCTATATACAAATCATATTTTGTATCTGATCAGAAATTGACAAAGGTAAATGTTTATCAAATTTTTGTTCGAGAATACATAAAAAGATATAACGAAAACAGAACAATGAAAGTTAATCCATTACTGAAGTCACTAAAAAGAAGTTTAGACGATTGATAGAATAAAACATAATGTATTAAAATGTTGTACAATTGTATTTCAAGAAATTTATACAAATTATAATAATATATACATATATACCAGCAGCTGATTACTAACCTGGGTAATCAGTGGAATATAACAGGATGCATCAAGAAAAGCTTGGTTTCTTGGTGTAACAATGTAACAAGCATATTTGGTGAATAAATATATAATGTTGTTAAAAAAAAAAACAAAACAAAACAAAAAATAATAATAATCAAATTCCTTCGATGTGTATTTTTTTAATACCAATTAACTTTTGTATTTAATCATATCAGTACTATTTACTGAGGGAGTGATTTTTCCATCGACTGATGTAAATGTTTCATACGTGGCCTACAAATTGATTCAACAGAAAAGACTGCTAGTCTTTGTGTTATGCGTCTGAAAAAGAATTTGTCAGTTTTCATATCTAAAATTACTTTGAAATTGCAGCATAAAAATATGCATCGTCCCTTCTGTGTCATAGATAATGATTTTTTTTCAGTAACAAATGCAACATGTCTTTATTATTTATTAACGAAAATTCCATGATTAAACATCCGCATACGAACAAAGGTTGGAATGGAGACATCCAAAGGCCTTTTCCATATGAGGCCAACTTTAATACAAATAACATATATATTCCTCTGAGATGTTCATACTAATTATAAAAATATGTTTTTACATAATTGATGTTCTACATCAAATGAAGTGTATAATATTTGTATGTTTTTGTTATTTCAATAAATGGGTGAACTGGAGGCCCAGACAGTGAATTATAATTCAACTCGAAGCTATGATAAATGATCAATTGAAAGGCCAATTATCCTGTCTATAATTGAACTAATTAACTCTTAGTTTTGTAGCATCGAATCTCAACATTATACGAAGATTCACCAATAATAATCATGATTTTAATTACCTCTGTCCAAAATGTGTTTGTCCTGTTAAGGAAAACTGTAATAGGAGATTCCATAAATTAATTTTGAATAGTTAGTTCAGACTGATTAGTTATTTTCACAAAGTCAAACTTATTTGGTTCAACGAAAACGTCATGTTTGTTTAATAATAATGACTGAAAAAAAAAAAACATCGTTTGGCTCAAGTACTTTTTTCTGTAGAAAATCAGAACGATTTTTCAAGCCTTTTTGAAAAAAATACAATCGTATATATATAATTTCCTATAACCCTATTTGCAATTACCAAAATTGCATGATCACGAATAAAAGGTTCAAATGAAAAAGTTTTTATTTTTTGGGACAAAATTTGAGTTGTTTCAAGAATGTGATATTCCTTGAAAGTCGCATTCACGTTTAATGAATTAATATCCCTATTCAAAATTATAGTCAAATATATGTTTTTTTCGTGTCACTAAAAGAATTTTAGACATTAATTGCATTACTATAGTAATAGAATAAAATACAAGTATTGTAATTGTTTACTTTTGAGAAGGAAAAATATTATTTGAAATATGAGATTATGCATGCTATAATATTTTTCCTTAATTAAATGTGTAATTGTACTAAACCAAAACTTGGATGTTTTATGCATGCTATATTATCTTACCTTAATAGACTCTGAAATGGTACTTATACAAAGCTTTGATGTTTTTTATGCAGATTTTATTTTTGAACCTTCTGCTATTGATGCTTCCTAACGTTTATATTTATTTGGTTTCCAAAGTCTTTGGTCTCTAGCGAAGATTATCGTGCCTAAAACTAGTTAAAGAAGCAAGTACCACCCGCATTGACATTGGTATCACATGTTTTATTAACATGCACAATCCTGACTGAGATTGGTATCAAAATGTTTAATGGACAAGTAGATCCGCACTGAGATCGGTATGACATGTTTAATGAACAAACACCACTGGCACTGAGTTTGATATCATATGTTTAATGAACAAGTACTACCAACATTTAGTTCGATATCACATATTTAATGGACAAGTACCACCCGCACTGAGATCGGTATCTCACGTTTAATAAACAAGTACTATCTTCACATTTCATATTTAATCCCACATTCTGACCTCTTTAAATAAATATATTATAGTGGTGTAATTGTCAAAGGTGCATAGTTAGTTGAAAAGTGAATGATATATATTACAAAATAAAAAAAAAGTCAAATTATTTATCTGTTTGGCCTAGTAGGTCGGTACTAGAGAGGTAATTTAAGTATGCATTATATATTTTATTGTGCGATTGTTTGAATATATTAAGACTGAAAAGAAAAAGACCAAACGTGTAAGGGTTAAGCGTCTTCAAAAGAGTCATTTGATGTAGTACCTATACTTTAAGGTGCTTATTCATTGAAAAATATATATGAAGTTGTTTATATCCTTGTCCTTGAGCATTTGTTAACTACTTTTCTCATTGGCTGTCATAATAAAACTTCGTATTTGGAAAAAAAAATTACGATATGATTTATTATTCAAGATATTCACAGTGAGGTATTATGTAAATAAACAAAACGCATACAAATTTGATTAATACATCAAACAATATTATAAATGGTAAATTTTTACGCATGAAATATATAACGTGTTGTTTTCATATTTTCAGTCTCTACCCACATCTGTTTGTCAATTAAATGTTACCTTGATACTAGAACCAGAACCAAGAGGTTTCACAAATACGCTGTGTAACATCATCCCGTCAAACAAATGTTGTATGAATACAACAGACAGACCCAAGAGACTTCATAAATACACTGGGTAACATCATCACTTCAAACAAATGTTGTATGAATACTAGAGACAGAACCAAGAGGCTTCACAAATACACTTGGTAACATCATCCTGTCAATGAAATATTGTCTGAATACTAGAGACAGAACCAAGAGGCTTCACAAATACACTTGGTAACATCATCCCGTCAAACAAGTGTTATCTGAATCGTGAGACATATCCAAGAGGTTTACAAATACACTGGGTAACATCATCCCGTCAAACAAGAATACTGAAGACAGAACCAAGAAGCTTCACAATCACACTGGGTAACATTATCCCGTTGTTTTCAAATTAAAAATTCAAATAAAAGGAAAGACTTCGGATAAAAATATTTTTTATTAAGTCCAGAGTATTATTGTTTGTAACAAAAAGGTTTTAATATAATATATGTTGTTGAATTTAAGGTCTCTACATGAGAACATCAAAAATTTCACTGCATTCTATTTCACTCTTTATTGACTGTGCCCATATGTGAGTAAAACTGTGCCAATCTATGATGAATACCACACCAGGGATACTTAGCATTAACCTTATATTCTACATCCTACTGTTTAATAATTTATGAAAACACAGACAGGATGTGAATATGAGGCAACGGCGTCATGAAACAATGCAGGAACGTCACGTTTGTGATGTCAATCTGAGTCAGTTTATTAATAAAATGTACCGCGACGTCTTTCATACAACCGAACAACTTCGCAACGTTTTATATACTGAAAAAAAACAGTTCATCAGTTTAAAAAACATTTTGTTCAGGCAAATTACCGATAAAGAATAGTATAATTATACTAGTGATGGTGACCGAAACTTATAAAATGTGATCAATACATCTGAAAATGAAATTAAAGAACTTGGCAAGATATTTATTTTTAGTGCGTGAATCCCTAAGGGGTTCACGCGTATATATTGGTGAGTTTTGGAAGCTTCTATGGGTCATTCGGATAACCTCGAAAACAAGATTCTCAGAACGTCTCGAAAATTTTCGATCATTTATACAGGTAGTTATCTATGTCTTTTATACGGTCCCTCTATGGATAGGCTACCACGTGACATTGTATATTTCAACAATCAACGTTCACTTGTAGATCAGAAAGTTAAAAAGTAAAGATTAGACTGCAGTAAAAACATCACTTATACATTCCAGTCTATTTGCTTTTTGTCAATACATATTCGTTTTTATGTGAACGTTTATTAAATATAAAGTATTATAATAACGCAATTATATAATTTATGTTTTGAGACGGTCCCTGTACGCGTTGTGTGTAGCATTTAATACAACGTGCTATTGTGCATTGATTGTCACTGGGAATAATTATACGGACTATATGTTATGTCCCAGAATTAATGTTATATCAGAACGTTTATCACGTGATATTTTGTATTTCCATCATAGCCGGAGCAAATGTTGGAAAGCAAAATGAAACGGTGTTACTGTTAAAAATATTTTTCTTAGGTCGGAAACACAGTGGTCAGAAAGCAGAAAGATCATTAGATAAAACGATATCTCTGTCAAAAACATTTTATTTCATAAATAAATAATTACAGACCAAGGAAATTCATTAAAACTATTAAGTTTAAACTGAAACTAAATTTATCAGAATATAATTATTAATGTTATATTATGTCCCACGGGTTTAAACAATGAATACATTTATGAAAATTAAATGCAACATAAGAGCACCAATTATCAGGGATGCACACAAATAGATTAGTATCTAAAATTTAAACTGTACTGAATGAAAAAAAATGCTTGTATGTGTTTCAATTCACCAGGGTTTTAAATCCTTGCATCTCACAAAAAAAACGTAAATAATATTTTACAATAATCTTTTATTACATCAACTATTTTATACCGTTTTAGTTTTGGTTTTAAAAGTCTCTGCTTATATTTTGTAAAGCAATATATTCGGAAAGTTAGACTCGAAGAAAAGATTGATTTGATAAAAAATGTCCATCAGTAAATACTTGTCTGACGTTTGTCATTATTGATAGTATATCTTATATTTTCGTAAAAGATTTATTAACAGAATGTATGTTAATTAAATTTCAATTCTTTTTTGTTTTTTGTTTTGTTTTAAATATTTCAATCTTATAACATCTAAATCAGTATGGGATGTTCAAGTATTCAGCCACGTCCGGTCAGAATGGGGACGTTTAATCTTATGCCTCGTGTAGAAAGAGCTCTTTGCACATGAAGAACCTTTGCAACAACTCTTTGAGGGGTCCGAAGGTAACCTGTTGCAAGCAAAACTTTCTTTCCCTGTTTTTTTTTTTTTTTTTAATATTTCAACCTTATAACATCTAAATCTGTGCGGGATGTGCAAGTATTCAGCCATGTCCGGTCAGAATGGGGACGTTAGATCCGATGCCTCCTGTAGAGAGAGTTCCACGCTCTTTGCAAATGAAAAAACCCTTGCAACAACTCTTTGAGGGGTCCAAAGGTGACCTGTTGCAAGAAAAACTGTCTTTCCCTATCCAATATACCCTCATTTTCAAGTGGCAGTTCAAATTTCCCCAACCTTCATCCCGGACGGCCTCTTATTACAGAACCTACATATCGTATTTATTGTTAACTTGTTTTCGTCCTAAGCATGCATGAAATATTTGCCACTGGATGTTAAGCAACCAACAATCATCAGTCAATTAATCAATCAATCTTATTCTTTGCAATATGGTGCGATTTGTTTTGAAAATTGTGTATTGTGCATTGTGTTGACCAGCTATCCTACACACGTCTTGGTACATTTACATTACCCTGTTCTCACGACACAACTAAATCGGATCCGATTTAACATCAATATTGGTTTGCGTTCACACAAATTCTGGATAAAATAGCTATGAATCCGGAGTCAAACTGCTCGAGGTAGGTAGGTAGTCTGACCTCCGTATTAAACTTACATTAGATTTGAGTCGAATGAATATACGTGATGACGCAAATGCAAGATCATGCCGCATACTTTCTATGTGAATTTTCGCATTTCCTATCTAAATTCAGGATACGGCAGTAAGAGCATGACAAGAGAATTTGATGCATGGTCATCATTAAGGTATTCTGACCGCTAGTTATTTCTCTTTTGTTTTTATTTTTTATGCCCCCGCCGTAGCGGAAGGGGCATTAAGTTTTACACTTGTGCGTCCGTACGTCCGTTCGTACGTCCCGAAATTCGTTTTCGTTCTCTAACTTTAGTTTGCCTCAACCAAATGTTATAAAACTTAAACACAATGCTTATTACAACAAAACACAGATCGAGTTTGAATTTGGGTGGCGTCACTTTTACCGTTCTAGAGTTATGCCCCTTTACAAATGGAAAATTTGGTGAATTTTTTGTTTCCGTTCTCTTTCTTAAGTTTGCCTCAACCAAATATTATAAATCTTGTACACAATGCTTATTACCACAAAACACAGACCACGTTTTAATTTAGGTGGCGTCACTTTGACATTTCTAGAGTTATGCCCCTTTACAAATGGAAAAATTGCTGAATTTTTCGTTTCCGTTCTCTTACTTAAGTTTGCCTCAACCAAATGTTATAAATTTTATACACAATGCTTAATACCACAAAACTCAGATCAAGTTTGAATTTAAGTGGCGTCACTTTTACCGTTCTTGAGTTATGTCCCTTTATAACGTTATATGCAAGCGGGGGAATCATCTGTGTCTCATGGACACATTCCTCATTTATTTTTTAAAGGACTATCCTATATATATATTATAACATTGACATTTTAGAAATTCTACCCATGAAAAGATTACCGTATTTGGCAAAACCTTTTGTAATTTCGGGTTTTAAATTCACTTCAATTTTATTTGGCTCTTTTAACTTTTATGATTTGAACGACACTGATGAGCATATTAAAGACTCGCGCGCCTTTGGCGTACAAAGTTTTAATCCTGGTATCTATGATGATTTTATTGACTTTTCATAAAACTTCTGAAACAAGATTCTTCAAAACTAAGTTTTTCCTTTCGAATATTTGGATTGATTTAAGTAACTCCAGAAAATCCTTAAAATTTGATATGTTTACTGCGACTAAAATAATTGTCAGTATATAAGAGGTCCTAAGCTGGTGTGTTACTCTCAAGAAAATGAATACGATACGTTACACTTTAAATGGACATTGGAATTTCAATCTCTCTATACCACCTTTAACCGTGATGAATACAGAGATCTTCAATAATGAGTATAAGAATAATACTGAGTGCATAAATTTATATTGCGATTGGTCTGTGCAATTTGCCTAAGACATCCGATTTGCAGAAACTGTGACTTGCAATAGGAGTAGGACTTTCTGTATTAAACGCGAAGAGAATATGATGTGCACTCCAACGTGAAAAATAAAAGTCAAGCCTTAAAAGGGTAAATTCAAATGTTAGCTGTATATACTTTTCTATTTACAACTAAAATCCAGCAGTCCTTTTAATTGAATCTACACACAATTACATATTTTCAGTAAAGGTCTTTTAACATCATCATTACCTTATTCTAGCAAATTATTTCAAATCAAAAGCAAAAAAAATCAGCAATAATTTTTTGGTTACCAATCAGCGGTCTCGGGTTCACGTATTGCTTTTCTTTTTTCAAAGAAAGCAACTTGTTTTGTATTTTAGAAAGTTTTGTATGAATTCTGCTTCATATGAATACAAAAACAAGTCGGCTACTAGGAGCTAAAATATATTTCTGTGATGAGCAAAATTACAAAGCTATGGGACGAATGATAGGATCATTTTCTGAATTGGGACACAAAGAAATGATATATTAAGGTTTAAGTGACCTGATTTCTGAAATATCATAACTATATGAATACCGTGCGGTAAAAAGTTAAATCAAGTTTAAATGACCATAGCAATTACTATTTAACCCGCTATTATTGAAGGTGCAATACAATAAACAAGTATTATTAATAATGGATTGAGAATGGAAACAGGAAATGTGTCAAAGAAACAACATCCCGACCAAAGAGCAGAAAACAACCCAAGGCCACAAATGGGTCTTCAGCGCCGCGAGAAAATCCCGCAACCGGAGGCGGGCTTCAGCAGGGCCCTAAACAATAGTGTATGCTAGTTCAGCGAAATGGACGCCACACTAAACTCCGAAACATATAAATGAAATACCCATAACAATATCTCCGCAATTTCTTAATAAACTTATTTTCACCAAAGTTATTCTTTTGTGAGCAACACTACGGGTACCACATAGGGAGAATGATCTTCTAACCCTTCCTGGGAACCTGTAATCACATCCCGGTTTTTGGTGGGGTTCGTGTTGCTCAATCTGTAGTTTTCTATTTTAATCGTTTTGTCATCTGATGATGCCATGGCATTGTTAGTTTTTCTTCGACTTCTGAGTTTGGATATCCCTTTGGTATATTCCACCTCTCTTTTTGGTGATACCAAGCTGCACAGGTAAAAGTCCGATAGTAAGAAACCAAGTGAAAAAACAATGACAGGTTCAGACAAACATTTTTGCTATCAGAAAAACTATCCCCCTTAACAACTGTGTGACATCAACAGATGACAACACTAACACTAAAACTCCCAGCTAAACAGAAGGACTAATTCAATTGTCACGGACCCGCGATGTTGCAAATGTATTTAAGTACATAATAAATTTAAATTGGAATAAATGAAGTTAGTAAAGATTATTTAGTTAAAGCTTGTACATACAGTCATCTAAACTTGCAACACTTAAAACTTAACTGTTTTAGGACATGCCTTGTCCAGACTTTTCATACCGTGTGGGCGAATCAACAATCGACAATATTCTACAAAGATATAATCGTACAAAATTTTAGGAATGATTGAAAGCTTTATTCAAATAATAGGAATACAAGCGTTTTTTTTCACATGTCTTTCACGATTTTTCATTTAATCGAACTCAAAGACAGGAATAAGACTTTCCACAATACAGTATTTACAACCATCGAGTATTAACCAGTAAAATATGAATCAACAGAAAAAAGCGAACTCCATGGTAAATCTAAATAGAAGAAAGTCCATAAAACTTAACAAAACCAAACTCATGCCTATATCAAAAAAGGGAACGACTGAAAAACAACTGACATATTCTTAAGTATGCTGAAAGGGTTGTATGTTTACACAGTTTTGGCTGCTCGGTTTCAATTATTGTCGAATTAACCAAATATGTCTGTCTGGGTTGCTCACCCAATTTTGTTAATATTTTACCAACAGGGAAATTAATGACGGACTTGCACACTGATTCTTTGGTCAAACGTAAAATTTATCCATTCTTTTTTGTATTTCAATCTATATCAGGATTACAATAAATGTTTTTTTAAATACACATAAAATGTTGAAACATATTTTCATTTTATTGAGGCATATAACAATTAAAAAAAATATATTTTATTTATACAATTATGCAAATGAAAAAAATCTTTTTTTTATGTTAGTATTGCACACATACATGATTCAATACATGAACAATTAATTTCTTTTAAAACAAAACTCAAGGAATCAATAACTATGTCCAAACTTTTAACAGAGATACACTTTATGTGATTACGTCTGTTAATGTTTTATTTTTCCAAAGGTTATTTTGAATTTGTTTCGAGCGTTGTACTTTATACTTTGAATTAACTATTAAAGGTTCATCAAACGTAAGTACTATTTTATCATACAAAGAATTCGTTCTATTCGGAACGACAAACACTAGTCCAAACCTAAACAAAGCGCGTGATCTAGAAGATTGGAATTGTTGTGGTGTTTTTCTATCGAAGTTTAAAATAAGAATTTTCTTAATTTTGTTTTCTATGAACGAATCCCAAGCTAATTTATATTCCATGCGCCTTGTTAAAGCACCAGTTTTGTCAGAATCGTACATTCCGCTGGACTGAATAATGAGACAATATTTACACATGTTCATATTACATTTAATATTCTCTTCCTCTGTGCATCCAAGCCATGCATCTCGACATGGTATATAGGTCGTCATTTTCTTTCTTTTAAAGAACTGTTCCAACATTAAGAGTACAAAATAACGTATTTCTGCGCTATTATCGTCAAACGATATATAGACATCAGTTTTCCAGGTGTTTTGATTTTTTCCTGAAGAAAATATTCTCTTTTTTAAAATCATGAACTCAAAGTGTAAACATTGATTCATCCAAAAAAATGTAAGAAGCAAAGATACCGGAATTATAAAGGACAGCGTCCAATAATATGTCTCTGTTTCATAACATTCAGAAAACGCGTTTAGCATGTCTTCAAACGTTTTGTTTTTGTAGTTCGCGCATAACAAAGCATATGGATACTGTTTAGAAGCCTCTTTGTAAAATCTCCATTCACCAACCCAACGGTTATCACAGCTGCATCGTATTCCATTTTTCCGAAATGAAAAATGTTTGGTTCTAGATTTTTTATATTTCGTGGTAAGCCACTTAGTTGATGTTGCAGCAGGATAATATCAGTTGCAGTTTTTAGATTAGAAATATCATTACTTATTGTTTTAATGGGATTGTGTCTTAAATCTAAAGTCCTTACTCGAGAAAAATATTTATGTCTTGTGTAGACATTTGAAATTTGGTTGTAACCCATATCTAATATAATGTCATGTTTTAGGATCACATCAGGAATAGACGAAAATGCATTAGTATGCACTGACGAATCATTTAAAACCGTCGGTACTGTAGCTGGAAAATCAGTACATGATTGATTGGAACAGTCTACGATGATAGCAAACTGATTTGGTTGTGCTGTACATTTGCATTTACAGTCCCCAATGGTTGGACATGAATCAATTATGTCACACGTCATGTAATCACGTAGTGTTAAATTAAAATATAGATCTTCAATACGGATATTCGCCAGGATACTTGGACTTCGGCAGTAGCTTTCACTATATTCCTTTGAATATACACGACTAAATTCGTAGAATTGTAAATGAAAAAACTCTCCGACCTGACAATCACAGTCGTATGCTAAACCACTGTATTTACCCTTGCCACACGGGGCATATTTATAGATTGTCCTCTGGTCTATCTTTTCAGAAATTGTAAATAACGGGTGTTGGTTAATAGACACATTTGAGAAATCAGAATCGCCGCATATAGAACCAGTGGTTTCCCCAAGAAATGACTGCCCTATATTTGTCATCTCAATAGGGTTTTATTATTAGCATAACTACCACCACAGATGGTTTTGTTAAAAATAAGAACGTTTGAGACATCTAACTTTTTAAGTAGTTACCTTCAAAATTATATGTAAGAATATGGATGCTTCCGAAAATATTGTAGTCCATTTTAGATATTAAGTTGTAGGAAAAATCCACTACTCTTAATTTTGTTAATCCAACAAATGTTTGGTTGGAAATGTATGTTACTTTATTGCTTTTCATAATCAATGTATCCAGTTCTGTGAGGCATGAGATATTTCCCACGGAACTGAATTGATTCCAAGATACGTCTAAATATACTATACTAAAACTACACAAATTTTCCGGGAACATTGATAAAATTCCATTTGCATGAATAAAATGTATACGATTATTTGTTGGAAAAATATTTTGTAAAAGTCGACTGGAACCTTTCACATTAATGATTTCCACGGTAAGATACTGTGGAGAATGATTAAGCATCTCCCATTCAGGCAAAGCATCACATGCACAACAGTGGTCGATCTCTATTGTCGATGGTTCGGAAAAACAGTTTGAGCTATCAGGACACCACAGGTCTTTTATTCCATCCGGACTCCAGGGACTATATCTATTTGATCCATTTATGCGTGTTATATTTGAGGTTAAGCTTATAAACAGCAAAAGTATTTTGATAGCCATTGAAAAATAATATACTGCATGTGTAAGTGTACAATTAATAATACCGATTCCAAAGTACATTTAAACGTTCATTGATTTACTTTTATAGTCTTTACCAATATAACAATATACATATAATCATATAAGATTATCTATTGGTCCAATGAAATCATTAAATGCCCCTTGTGGAAATTTTATGCTCTGTATTGTATTTGTTGAAAAGAATTGGAAAACCCAAATCGGTTACGTCACTTACATCGAAACAATTGTTCAACAAACCTTGACTGCACAATTACAAATACTTTATATACCAACCAATATATATGTGTATAATGACATCTGCTGTATGGTACATTTTTGTAGAAAAAGAGTTAAATGTAAGGACCCTTTACTCATTGTGAAAGGTTAGACAGTGCCTTATAGTTGTTAACATCCTCGTCCGTCGGTCTCTGGTGGATAGTTGTTTCATGGGAAATTCAACCAAATTTCCTTCGTCTTATATAAAAAATATATATATCAATATAATTGAAATTTCCAGTTATTTTTAAGTATCTTACTACTAAAAAAAACAAAAAGCAAAAGACACAAATATCAAATAAAGAAATGTGATATGATTGATAATGAGACAAATTCCACCAAGAATCCAAATGACGAGGATGTAAGTACCTCATTATTTATAGGTAGTTAATATTTGCCAAACACCATTCCATCTACTGAAATAAAAAAGTATTGTTTTCTACATTAAAATTTAACGAAGTATCTTTTGTCAGCTGTCCACTCTCTACGATTTTCCGCTGAATTAAATTAAATTTCTGTAATAGGTAGTATCAATGTCAGCGCGTTAAAATAAAAAGTATCCATTTCGTGTCATTCCTTTGGTCACCTACACATATTAACTGTATTAACTCAATTGAATGGTTTGAAATGTTGAGCACTTAAACAACATTAAATAATGAAAATTACCGATAAAATAACCTCGCTTATAGAAATGTGTTGATATGGAAATGTTTTGGGACGTTGAAATTTGCACAATTGTAATTTAAATACGTACGGCAAAAATGTTTGCTACAAACCTTTAACACTAGAAATGAAAGAATTATGAATGGGTATATTATAAATCACTAATATCAATAAAACTTTGTAGTATTTCTTCATTGTATCTATAATAATCTCTTTTTATGCCAACATTGCCAAATGCTACACAATATGGTTCGTGTATTGATAAAATGATGTAAGCTTTTTCATAATCTCTAAATATCTTTTAAAGACAAGATTAGAACAGATTAGACTTTTAATTTAATGTAGCTTAACTATTATTACACCTTTTCGAAAAGAATCAGTTTTGACTTTTTCTAGTTTATATTGTCAGTGAATAAAATGTGTGATTTGGTAATATCCTTTTGGCTTGGCTCGGTATTCATACATCCCGCCATTGTGTTATGGTCATTTTTGTATTCTTGTCTTTCAATTTTGCTTATGTGCTTTGTCTTTAGAGTGTCTATATATGCCATTCTTTGTTGACATAGTTGTTTGTTTTTATAGAGATAAAGATTAATTATATCGTATTGCACAAAAACCAAGTTTAATGGTGAAATAATGCAGTTTTAGAACTTTTTGACAATGAGATATAAAATGAGTGAGAAGTTCTTCCGATACTGGGGCCAATATATTTGCAAAAGAGAGTCGAAGGATACCAAAGGGACATTCAAACTCACAAGCCGAAAATATACTGACAACACCATGGCTAAAAAGAAAAAGACAAACAAACAATGGTACACAAAACACAACATACCAAAAAACCAAAGACTTCAGGTGATCTCAAGTGCTCCGGAAGAGTAAGCAATTCCTGCTCCACATGTGGCACATGTGGCACCCGTCGTGTTGCTCATGTTAGTACAAAACCGGTGCATTCGGGGAAAAGGTGACGGATTGTAGTTACGACAATTGGAACATATCCGTTTTCATCCGTAACGGTCAACCAACTCGTGATGGCGTCCGTAAAATTAACGAAGGGATAATTTCAACTTCATCACTTGGAACTCTTGGTTTAATAGCTTCCTTGTGAGCTGCAACCCTCTATCAAGGAAATCATGATAGGAAATACAAGCCCTGAAATATCGTTTCAACTGTGAGATATAAACTCAGTATGCAGGCGCTGCTGGAATGTTGCTACATAGAAATGGAAAGTTCACAATTGGGAAGCTAAAATAATCTCTTTTATCGTAAAGTTTTGTGTTCGACCGGTCATCATTGTCAATTTCTAGATGTAAGTCAAGATATGAGGCCGACTTAACTGTATCTGGTGTATCCTTTATCTCAAGTTAGATGAGATGGATGCGTTCAACATAGTCACCAAATTGAACTATTTAGTGAGAGAACATCATCTATATAGCGGAAAGTGAAGTGAATTATTGCATTCAAGAGAACACAAGTTAACAAATCCTCCGAAAAAAACATGTCTTCCATCTTAGTGTTTCTGTCATGCATTTTATTCTAGATTTAGATTATGTTGCTGAATTGACGATACTAAATTGCAACAGCACGAACAGGTTATCAATTTTAATTTAATGAAAATTATTCAACTTAAATTTCAAAATTGTGTTTTGCATGTTTTATATGACATTTAATGAACACTTAATGGTTAAATAATGAACACTTTATGCTTAAATTTTGTTCAGTCTATACACGGTCTCCTTTTATTAGCATAATATGCAGAAGTTTTTATTACAAATTTTTCACAAGTTTTTGAATTGAATATCTTGATATTCCCTGGACATACTATGCAACTTGATAAACATGGAATCTGTACACTGATTATCAGATTAAAATTAAAATCAATATATTCATACAATTTTTGCATTCCATCATCAGCCTCGAGTTTGATGCTGTGCTTGTTTTAATTCAGATACACTGTGTTCTTTATCGTTAACAGTTGCCTTGTAATTTTGATTGTACATAGCTGTAATGTGATAATTTAAGGTTTTACTAATTGAATATACAATACCACATTTATCAATGAAATACGTTCAACTTGTTTAACACATCTTTAGTAGTTTATATGTGTCAACCGAAGCTATGCTATGCAGCAATACAAATAACATAAAGAAACATATTGTCATCTTTTCCTGCATAGATATATATAGATATTTGTTAATACCTTATTTGAACATCTTAATCATTTTCACCTTTTTACGTCTGTTTGTATTGCTCAGGCATTGTTGTCAATATAATGGAATTATATGCGAATGTTATACAAGTGAGAGATTAAGCTAGCTATAAAACCAGGTTTAATCCACCATTTTCTACATAAGGAAATGCCTGTACCATGACAGGAATATGACAGTTGTTTTCCATTCGTTTGAAGTGTTTGAGCTTTTGATTTTGCCAAATGTAAGGGACTTTCCGTTTTGAATTTTACTTGGAATTCGGTATTTTTGTTGTTTTACTTTTTAAAGGATACTGCTAACTTTTTTTCTTTCTTCCTAAGAAGTTCCTGTATGAATTCAGCCTCATATGAATAAAGGAACAAGTCGGCAAGAAGAGGAGCACAGTTGGTTCCCATGGGAATGTCGATTGTTTGCTTTCTTTGATTGTTTGCCAAACGTAACAAATATGTTGTCAATCAAGAAATCAAGCATCCTGAAAATGTCAGTTTCAGGGAAATGTCACCATCGGGAAAATGACACATTCCAATATATAAAAACCTAGAAAAGAGAAGCTCACAGAGAATGATTGAATTGAAAAACTTTATCAAATACAGAACCGTATAATTTAATACAAACTTTTCCCACAAAGAGCCGTTACATAAATAACTACGACACGAAAGAACTAAGATTCGACATCTAAAAATGTCTCTTTTTTATGGCTTTACATAAAAATTACGGATATTCATATATTTATACTCATATATATCATGAGAACAAATGAAAAGCCACTTCTTATGAATTTTTATAAAAACAAAACTGCTGTGCAATATTCAAACCAATATCACCGTCTCATTCTTATTTGAGACCAAAAAATCAACTAAATCTATTGTTTTTCATCAATATGGAATGAAAAGTGTCCATGTATAATTCGTCAAAAGAATAACGATTCTATCTTTGTTGAAATACTTGTGTCGCTTTCCTCTTACACGTTTATCTCAATACAACAAGTACAGAGTACATCAGATGCATGTAAATCTTACGGAGATAAGATAAGTTGTGAATGTGCATACCATAGACGACTGAACAAAAGCATAAATAGGAAAATTAAAATGCAGATTTTGAGTCATACTCATACAAAATCCAAAACAAAATCTTGTGTTTATTCATTTTATATTTAATACTTTGCTTTAAATCGGACACATTGAATATAAATCTGACAGTATTTAAGAACAAACATATTATAAGTCCATTAAGCAGTTTATGCAATACAGTTAACCTCAAGTTTTTGCATCTGATGAATCTTTCAGAAATATTTATTCACAATTGTAGGTATCAAAACTATATGTCATGAAATAGAATTACATCACTTTCTATGCCGAACGATTTTAAACTTTGGGTTAATACACAATGATTGATTTATTTTTCTTTGCTTAACATTAAATGTGTAAAATAGGTTTATACAATCAAAATTGGTAATTGACTGTGTAGTCTTAACAATATGTACAATGTCATGAACGTACATTCATATTATCAAATCCAACTGGGTACATCGATACAATATAAATCTTGAATATAGTTTCGGCGGTGCAAAAAACCATTGTGTCCTCTTGATTATTAGTTCTTTCGTATTTGAAATAGGCCGAGAAATTATCGAAAATAGCCTATTCATCTGTCTATCCATAATATAGAATGTCTATAATATTATTCTATTTCTTCGACTATACATACACAAATGAAGATGAATCTTTTTTTTTTTATAAAAGAAAACACATTTTGATGATGTTGTTATTTGTGATTGTATGTATGTAGTTATGTAAATCCAATTAGCTGCAAGTAGTTTTAATCTATATAACAAAATAATGCATTAGTGTTTGTTTCTCTAGATCAACGAAAAAGAAACACTTTATAAATGTGTGCGTCCGTAACGCTTCATCAGGAAAGCTCAATTCCAAAATTTTCAAAGTTATAATATGATTTTACTCATGCATTTCGTCCGTACAGGTGGAATTTACTTGTTAGTATGACACCATAAAATTTTAAGGATAAAAAAAATCAGAAAAATCCGACCAAAACAATAACAATTGATATACAGTTCCACATTATATATTACGAATATTCTAGGGAAGAAGGTCAAAAACCCTAACCCTATTATTTGTTCCGTCAACGGGTATCCTACAAGGTTAAGAGCCGATCCATATAATATAAACATGACAGTAATAGACAATGTTAACCGAAAGTCTGTGACATTCTGAATAGATCATGTTCACTGATGATGATGTATATGCAAAACTTCTTATTACAATGCAAGTATTTGTATTCATGTTTTAAGCATTTCCATGTTTTTGTCCCCGTTAAATCCCACAATGAAACGCATTTACCAGGCAATTGTGGTTACCTAGAATTTAGAGTGTCCACTAGTTACAAATAGTGCATTCGTATTTTACTGAAATTTGGATAAAACCTGTAAGGGTGGTCTATTTAAAGTCGATCACTTTAAAGAAAAATAACACATAACTTAGAGGGTGATAGTGCAAATTGTGTGTTACGACGAAAAAAGGTCAACCGAGACGAAACCGACAGGTAATAATTTCTCTATCGTCCTGTCAATTTTATTCTTATCTAATTCATTAACTTAAATCGTCTGTTACTATTGTCTGATATATTTAAAATTATTTTCTCTAAATTATTGATTTAAATTCATTTTTGTTAATTAAACTATAGATTTTTATTAAACTGCACGAGAGAGTGTCTTTTAAAAACATCCCCCGCTGAGTATGCCGCCCTCGTATTAACCAATCAAAATTTACATTGTAACGGGAAGTATACTTATTTAAACAAGATTATTATATCATTCCAAAATAAAGTTTACTAGTAATTAAAATTTAACCCTTTAAACTTTACTTGTATAATGACTAGAACTTTGTAAAGCGGCAGCCCATGACACATATATTAATCTGTTCGGCAGAGAACGTCACTGCGGAGTCTTATGTAACGTCACAGTACCCAAATTGCACCTATTTAGCAAAAATAGCAGCGGAAATCTTACAAGTTTTCTGAGAGACTAAACCATTTGTGTTTTTATGATTTGACATTATGCACGTCTTTCAACATAGCTAAATATATTTAAATATATATAAAACGTTCACATTATAAATCATCAGAAGAAGTATTCACTAGAAAAATAGAATCTACGGAAACGTCGCCATGCGACGTCCACAAGAGGTCAATTTTTGAAAATAAGCAATTTAAATATGTTTCAGGCATCCATTTCTGAAAAAAATGAATAGTTATCATGGACTATTTTCAAATTGTTCTAAATATTTGAAGAAATAAAACGAAACATCAGTTATTCGATTTTTACGAAATGTAAAATTAAGCCTGGATGCAATTTGGGTACTCCTCACTACAGAGTCGGTTCGAACTCATTTTTCTTTGATTCAATATGATTTTTTTTACAAATCCAAAACTTTAAACTTGTAAAAGGAAATAAGTGAACGGAATATAGAATGATAGAAACATAGTTTAACTTTATATCTTATAAGTATAGACCATGGCCGACATCTTTATACACAGTGACTGTTTCTATTTAATGAAACGCTCTAATACATTATTAGAAATAGAATGTAGATGCTAGGGACACAATTGTTCTAGGGCAGATTAATTATATTGTTGACATCTTGTTTTAGAGAAAGACTTTATCGCAAATCTTAAATGAAACAAACAAGATAGTTGAAATATCATAATCATATGGTTTTGAAGAAACAAACCTAAATGCATAACTAATCAAAAGCCGACTCGGCACAGAGTGTTGGTCAAATTGACCCAAATATTTGGATCAGTTTTATAATAAAAAGAGATGATTAAGATGAAAATATCATTATATATAAGTTACTCGTAAAAGGATGCATAAATGTACTAAATAAATCTTGATAATCCATTTACAATAATGAAGGCATAGACATAAAGCTCCAATATATAATACATTGATTACAATGACAACAATTGATTTAAAAAATCAACAGATTCTTTTAATATCGACCTGTAGTTCTTTATCACTTAAGGCTCCCATTAGCTATAACGACTAAACATGATGTTATATGCATAAAGCAACAAGACGCCCGAGTGATCATGCGCAATCATGCTATAAGGTTGTCATGGACATCTTTAATGGTTCTTAAAGAGGATTCTTCATTTATTATTTGTCTGACGTTTGGTTGCAATTAAGTCTTCACATGAATTTTCCACTTTTTCAAATTTGAATTTGTGGTGAAAATATTCATTTTCGCCAGCGTTAATATTTAAAAAGAAAAACCATCTTGGTCTGAGTTAATTCCAATGCAGCGTTTGTTTGAGGAAAAATTGCTTTAAACGATTAACTACATACACGTCTTCAACTACCATTATCATTTTCATTTTGTAATGAGAAGAACTAAATTGTTTGAATTGGTTTACCAATGGGTCAAAAAGAATTTACGTCTTGTATGACACAGACCATATATGTTTTAAAATGACAAATGGTATATATATATATTTGCTATTCATTAATTTTATATTCCATGGGTACCTGCATACGAACGAAGCTTAGATTAGAAATAACAAGGCATTTCCATATGAGACTTACTTCGATATCAATAAAATTCATCTGAGATGTAAGTACAAATTACAACGGCAGAAATAAATTCAAATCTTCCGTTAAACCCAGGTGTGAATCAAACCCAAAAACAATATTTTCTGTCATGGAATGAAAAGTATTATAACTGATTAATCTCATATGCAATGCATTAACAATTTCAACTTTCGAGAAGAAAACGTTACCACTAGACTATTTCAGCGGTTATGCGTGGAATAAAGGTCGGACCAAAATATTAAGGACCATTTCCATTTGAAAAGTATTATTAAAATGTCATTAAAGTATATATTTTCTTTAAACCAAAACTAAAGTGCAAAGAAACACTACATCTGACAGGTTGTCTTTTACAATTTCCCGACATAATAAGTTTTCAAGTTTCCAAAAATCTTTACTATTTAATGTCTTCCACTTACATTACTATCACCATTTGACTACCACTGAATGGAAAGTGTGCAGACTAAATAGACAACTGAAAGAAAACAATGATTGTCTTAGTCAAGTGCCAATATTGTTTAATTGAAAATCAGAACGATTTTTCCAGCTGTTTTCCAAAAATTTTTTTTAAATTATCCATTGATTTTTAATTGGCAAAATGTAAAATAACAAAATACCGAACTCTAAGGGAAATTCAAATGGAATGTCCTTTATGAAATGACAAAATCAAAAACTCAAACACGTCTAACGAGTGGAAAACAACTGTCATATTCCTGACTTGCTACAGACATTTCCTTATGTAGAAAATGGTGGATTAAACTTGGTTGTATAGCTAGCTAAACCTCTCACTTGTATGACAGTCACATAGAATTCCATTATATTGACAACAATATCAAACAGACATAATAGGTAAAAACGTCCAAAATTGGGGTACAGCAGTCAACATTGGAATATAATCTTAATCACCATAAAACAAATAACTTATTCAACAAAGAAACACAAAATGGCATATAGACAAAGTATATAAGCAAAAATGAAAAACAAGAACTCAAAATTGACCATAGCACAATAACACAATGGCTGGATGACAAGTTTGCACTTGTACCATCAGTATCAAACAATTGATTTTTCAGCAACAAAATTTGTCATAAAATGTTCTAGCACAATCAGCAATGACATCGGTATCACACATTAAATGAACGAGTAACATTCATACTGAGATCGGCTTTACAATGTTTACCATCACCACTGACAACCGTATCAACCATTTAATGACCAAGCAAAATCATACACAATCCATACATATATATCTATTTAACTTTGTATTCAAGAACGACTGTTAATTGCTAAAACAAACAATGCAGAATACACGGTGACGGCATTTGATTTTACACACACACACAATAGGTCAGGGTCTGCGAGTGGACTGTAACAATAATGAAGAACCTACATACAAGTCAGTCACAATTCGTGAAACATCGAAAGTTGAAATTGTTAATGCATTGCATATGATATTAATCAGTTATAATACTTTTCATTCCATGACAAAAATTACAGACCATATACCTTTAGTTTAGACAAACGGTAAAAGATATGTTACCATAGCAGATCTAAAGACTAGGATATTTTATAAATTAGTTAATCCTTTTTGTAAATTAATTTTGTACTTATCATAACGTTTCAATACTTGTCCGTAGACAACGATACCATAAAGTATAATAAGGTTGAATAATTAGAACATGTGAAGTATTTCGGGACTTTTTTCATGTCAGCAAAATTTAATTTTGCTGGATGAGATCATACAAAATGTCAAATAAATTAAGCTAAAAATACGATCCTTAGAACACGGCATTTAACATGACAATGGGGCATAACTTAAATTAGATTTTAATTTTAGAAATACCTTTAATCAACCGTTTTTGTGTACAGTTTCTGACCTCGTTAATCATATATAACATTAAATAGTATACAAAAATACCGAGCTCCAAGGTAAATTCAAAAAAAGGGAAATCCATAGACACTTGAAAAAAATCTAACGAATCAGTCTACGGAACGAGAGGAAAACAACTGTCATACTCCTGACTTAGTACAGGCATTTTCCGAAGAAAATTCGTCCTTGATATACGTTATAACATTGTCGAACAAAAACATTAATTACCGTTCATTGTGCCATCTCAAAGTGAATGGTGTGCATTTCCAAAAAAGAAGAAGTAAGCATGTAGAAGTAACTTTTTTTAAATCGCACTAGTATTATTAATTAAAAACAAATAAAGACAAACGAATAGACGCCAAGCAAAAGCTATACATAAACAACTAGGTGAAAAGAAATACTGGATTGAGTGTAAGGAAACGTTAAAGTAAATTATAATTAAACATTTTGTTTTTTGACAAGTTATAACATTTTACAGAAAAACCACTTTAGTAGAAAATATCATAATGTCCAGCCGTCTTCCGCACAAAAAAAAAATCCCCACGATCTGATTGCTGGCGAAACAAATGATATAGATTTTATGATATCTCCATGTTGACATATAGGAGTAACTTCAGTTGTTTTAATTTCCAGTGTCAAATATCACAATCACATTACATTAGAACGATAATATATGTTACATCTAATCAATTTGGTAGGTTCTCTTGACAAAGATGGTCCAAGGTAGATCGAAATGGACAACTGGAAAAACAAAAAAAGACGTGTTACACACTCTCATCTCTTAAATAACTAGATAATACATGTAGGATACATAAAACATAGATTTCGTTAGATTAAGGCGACGACGAGGAGAGGTACCAACCGACCTACAAAAGCCTAGTTGACTGAGTACTAAAAGATTGGATAGTGTAACTTAAATTGTTATGATGTGTTTCTTGATTTGAACTTGAGATAAAGGATACAACAGATACAGTTAAGTCAGCCTCATATCTTGACTTACATCTAGAAATTGACAATGAGGGTCGGT
Source organism: Mytilus coruscus (assembly GCA_017311375.1). Lineage (NCBI taxonomy): Eukaryota > Metazoa > Mollusca > Bivalvia > Mytilida > Mytilidae > Mytilus > Mytilus coruscus. The sequence continues at coordinate 16,886,814 of CM029595.1, forward strand.
TGAAAACAAAACCTTTTCGACAAAACAGATGATTTCAGCTCCCCAATTGTGAACTTTCCATTTCTATGTAGCAACATTCCAGCAGCGCCTGCATACGGAGTTTATATCTCACAGTTGATAGGATATTCCAGGGCGTGTATTTTCTATAATGATTTCCTTGATAGAGGTCTTTTGCTAACAAGGAAGCTGTTAAACCATGAGTTCCATGTTGTGAAGTTGAAATCGTCCCTTAGGAAATTTTATGGACGCCATCACGAGTTGGTTGACCGTTATGGAATATCCGTTTCACAGATGACAACAGATATGTCGTAACTACAATCCCGTCTCCTTTTCCTCGAATGTGACCTACCGAATTAGACTTATCACCGAGTTTGTACTAATATGAGCAACACGACGGGTGCCACATGTGGAGCAGGATCTGCTTAAACTTCTGGAGCACCTGAGATCACCTCCAGTTTTAAGTTGGGTTTGAGTTGCTCAGTCTTTGGTTTTCTATGTTGTGTTTGGTGTACTATTGTTTGTCTGTTTGTCTTTTCTTTTTTAGCCATGGCATTGTCAGTTTATTTTCGACTTATGAGTTTGAATGTCCCTTCGTGGTCCTGTCCTTTTGGCTTCGATTGGCTCTGTTGTTTTACCATGTAAAGTTTCAAAGCAAGACCTGTCAGATTGTTTAGAATATGTAAAGTACGTATAGGACAATCTCTCAGTACTGACCTGTCATTTTTAACCAACCTGTTTATCTGATCGACACTGTCAAAAAAAGCGCATAACATGTTCGTGAACGTGGGTCTACATAAGCTTCCACATTTATTTCCAAAATGAATTTCTGTGACGTTCGTTATATTACAAAGATATATTTGTCCCAATATCATCATTAAAGGTTTTTTATTACGTGTCTTAACTTAAATATTTTAGGACCTTGCACAAAAACAATGCATGATAATGGTTGCATTTGGTTGACAGTTTAAAAAAAAGACAAAAAGGAAAGCGTTTAAAAGTTATCTCATTTAAAGTCATGTAAAGAGTTTACACCTATTAATAAGTGATAACAAATTGATAAGCACTTTGGTATACTGTTCGCATTTAACCATACATTTTTTACTGACTTATAAGTATAAACAGGTATAGTCCATTGGCATATCACGATAAAATTCTTTTGTGGAACAGGAAAAACATTGATAGAATTTATCAGTGAAAATTATATAAATAGTGCCTGATGTATATACTTAAATAATACACAATGATTCGTCTAATCTCATTAAACATCAAAAGGATTTATTTGCCTCTTAAATGAGCATAAAATAATTAACTACTTACAAACTTTTACATATGTAAAAGAAATGTATAAAATAGTTGCCGTATAACTATTACACTTTATTTTTGAAGAACTTGATGTACAAAATGTTAGTGACACATGTTTTCCATAACGGTCAAACAAATCATGATGGCGTCTGTAAAACTTAAGAGAGCACGACTTCAACTTTACCACTAGGAAGCTTTGCTTCAATAGCTTTTTTGAAGGCAGTATCCCTCTTCCAAGGAAACACCGATATAAAAAGCACGCTCGAGACTTGTGATCATAAAACTGTATAAAGTGTATTTTTGTTGTTAGTTCGATAGGACAGATACGTTAATTATACTAGTAATCACTTAACTTTGAATTATTTTGCTACAGGACATCCTCTTTATAGCGAAACGTGAAAAAAAAAAAAAGAAAATACAGCTTCTTTTCATTATTCACAAGATGACGCTATATGACGTTTGATTCATACTAATAATAAAATACATTTCTCAGCAAACATCAATCAAGTCTGAATAAAAATAAAAATTTCATGCGTCTGACGCGTTTTTTCTGGATTTACTTTCATCAGGAATGCTTCAAGCCAAATATTTGAAAGCCAAGGACCTAAAAAATAGCCAAATTCATCGAAGGTCAATTTTGATTGAGGGAAGATATTATTAATCGTACAGAAAATTCTTTTAAATTGCTATTATTCGATCATACTCAGTTAAGATCCGTAAATAGGTATGTGCAATCCAAAACCAAAATATTTGCATCGACCTTCACCGTTCTGATATATATAACCAAATCACACCAGGAAATGTCTTCGTCAGTGGAGAATGATTGTATTGAGAAACAAAGCATAAAAGCCAAAAAAAAAACAAACAAAAAAAAACAAACAAAAAATAGCCATAATATTAAAGACAATAAAACATGAAGGTATTAAATTTTCATTTGATTAAGATATGATACCGTTTATGTAAGACATTCTTTAACTGAGATAGCTTTAGAAAATTGGCAATGGCACTTAAACAACATTGATCTGTAAAATATGCAAATCATATCCGTCTTTGAACACGTCTGGAATTTCAATGGATCTTTGGAATCGAATGAAACTAATCTAAAAGAAATGAGTAATATTCAATTGTGGGAATCAGAATTTAGGGACTGTGCAATATTTATCTGAGGGTGGGGCCGGTGCAAACATGGACGGGCACATACTTTTTCATGCAAATAATGAGCGGGCGAAAAGTTTTTCTAACAAACATTTGGCGGGCGCACACTTTTAAAACCCTTCGTGTGTGCATAAAAAAAATTAAATCAGAGTATAAAGATTAAAACTATTTATTAAAATCAAATTGAATAACAGCACCTTTAACATATCAATGGCTTGAGATGATGTTAGTTCATATACTTATATATTATTACAACTTAATCTATGAAAAGCTGAATTATGTCCCTTGAGTATTACTTTCCAACAAAAGTCCTTGCAAACAGTAGAAAATGAAAATTATATATGCCTGATATAATAAAAGATAGAAACTACAAATGAAGCACTATTAAAATATTTGCTGCATGAATTGCCCAGAATGTGAACAATTCTTTACACAGGAGAATATAAATTCTATCTAAATTTAGCCTCAAGTGGGCCTCTTTTTTCTTAGATGGACAATTTTAACACTGAAAATGCTTCTAGTATGACTAAATATTGCCTTACTCCATAAACAGTACAAACTTAACCAGAACATTTCCGTTTTAATAAATTATGGCTAGAGAAATACCCCAGTGATAAATTTAAGGAATTACACAGCAAAGAAGGCAAATATCTCAGTTAAAAATATTTGTCGCGACTTGAATTCTGGTGTTTCCAATTGAATTAATCATTGCGAAAGGTGAAAACAAATACAAAAGAACTATAGTTTGGTGCATTTTATACAACAGAGTTAATATTGAAATCCTAGAATAAAGATTTATGTCAGTACCCATCAATTTTACTTATTATGATGAATCAGCACTTTTCTCAACACAGCATTGTTCACAGTGAAAATTTCTATTCTTTGTGATAAAATCAAATGTACTAATCAAAAGCTTCAAAATAGTATAACATAACTGAAGTCTGATTTATTTTGATTTCCTTGCTATCTTCAGTATAGGAAAACGGTACTATTTATTCTGCCATATGCGGAAATACTAACATATTCTAAATTTACCACTTTTGTATAATAAAACCTGGATAAAATAGTTATGTGTGGTGTTAGTACTTTATTATTCTGTTTTAAAATTGAAGCCAAATAGTATCATGACCAACTTCCAATGGAGTTTGTTTATGTTATCCATGCCCACCATCATTTTACACCAAATTATGAAATTTTGGAAATCTTTTCGAATAATTCTCTAGAAAATATTTCAATAGGTTTCAAAATTTATATTGTAAATATACACTGCAGTTATTCATAGATAAATAAAAAATATATTGTACCCATACATCCAATCACAGCGCTCCTAAGTTGACTTTCTTCACAAAAATAAAATCTGTATAATATTGAAATATATGCATTTGAGTTTAAATATCATCTCTGATATACATGTATTATTGAATGTTGTGCATTTTAGTTAAAAAATATCATGTTTCCATATGTGTGTTTTATTTTTTCCAGCGGGCAAGGACTTTTTTTCATTAATTGAAGCAGGGCAAGAACTTTTTTATTAATTGAAGCAGGGCAAGAACTTTTTATAATAAATATTGGCGGGGCATAAAGTTTTTTTTTTAATATTTGCTGTACACCGGCCCCACCCTCAGATAAATATTGCACAGTCCCTTATTGGACAAAAATAAATCTGTTTAACTTCATAAGTGAAAACTTGCATGTAAGTTATATTACCTGTGAACAAGATGTCCACATGGAGGTATATGGGCTTCTATTCTAGATGTGTGAAGATCTTCTAAACATACTTCAAAACTGGAACGTGAAGACTTTTCTATACATTAAAAATAAATCGGTGCTTCTGGGGCGGGGCTGGTTTTAATCGGTCTGTACTTTTATAGTGTTGAAACATTCAAAATTATAATCTTTTCTTCTTCTCCTTTGTCATCTGGGTAAGGAACAGCATTCAAAATTTGAATGTGATTGGTTCCTGTACAGTGTCGGGCAACACAGACAGTTTTTTCTTGGCTATTTACATTTAAATCATTCGCAATATTTTACAATTGAAAATTATATATGTGTTGCCTAGTTCATTTCAGAGCATGCCTTCAAGGAAGCTCTAAATCTCTTATCTCTGTTGGCCGATGATATTAATGTTAGTAAATTATACGAGTCCCTGATGGTCCTTGGAAAGAGAGAATGACCGTAGGCATCTGTACAGGTTCTTTCTTGGTAAAAGCGATTTTTACATTTGGTCCGGTAATCATTTGGGGTCAGATATTGTTGACGGTCTATGTCGATTAGATTATGCTGGATCTTGAATAGTATGCATAATCTGTTTGTTTTCCTTCGTTCTTCAAGTCTGTCCTATTTTAATGTTTTAACCATATATGGGACGCAGCTAGGTCTTCGATTTGTGTAGCTGTTGTTCACAAATCTTGCTGCACTTTTCTGATCCTGCTCTAATACCTTGATCTTATTTTTCTTTGTTGGATCCCATACTGTGCATGCATACTCCACTGAAGGTCCTTCCATGGATACATATACAGGCTGCCTTTACAGGTTTTAAGTTCCTATGAGAATTTTGCAGACAACATCCTAATTTGTTGTCCTTTGTCAACAGTATTGTCGATGTGTTTATCCCAGGTTAGGTTGTTACTGATTGTTACTCAAATATTTGCTGGCTTCAAAGTGTCTAGAGTATGACCGTGCAGTTTCAATGGCCGATTTCTCTGTGATATTCGTATAAGGCCTTTTTCGGCGTTAAATATCATTTGGCATTTGTTTTCCTAGCTTTCTAATCATTCCCAGTCTTTCTGTAGAAGCTCACTGTCTGTTTGGTTGGCGATAGTTCGAAAGAGTATGTTGTCATCGGCAAATAATTTGGTCTCTGATGTAGGTGTTGTTTCTGGTATGTCATTTATGTAGACCAGGAACAGTAATCGTCCAAGAAATATATGCATTTGAGTACACTAGATAGTACTGTACTTGCTCTGTTTCCTGTTATATAGGAAGGAGAGAATCCATCTGATGTAGTAGGCGTTGATGTGGCACCTTGTCAAATGGTTTTGCAAAATCTAGATATCTACTTGATAGTTTCTTTTAAATTGTGATACGATTGTTAATGGTTATGACAAGTTGGGATTCGCAAGATCGTCTTTTGTTGTATCCAAGTTATACATTAGTAAGAATTGTATTCCTGTCGAAGTGGCCCATTATGTTGCAATGTACAATATGTTCTAAGACCTTGCATCTGATAGATATAAGAGATACTGGTCTGTAATTTGATGCTACATGACTTTCGTCTTGTTTTTGAAAAGTGTAACTACATGTACACCTCTTCAATATTGTGTGACTTCGCCCGTGTTCAGTGTTGTTTGATATAGATCTGTAAGAATGGGAGCAAGTTGGTCTGCTTCTGTTTTCAGTGTAAAAGATGGTATTGAATCAGGACCAGCGGCTTTGGGAGGTTTTAGATTTTTCAACAGTTTTTAGACTCCGTTAGTGCTAATTTTAGTATCCTTTATGATTGAATATGAACTTATCCCTTTATTTTGGAAGTAATTAAGGGTTTCATTGGTAATTACTAATTGTAATCATTTTGAATATCTTAAATTTTAAAACCCTGAGTCAGTCGAAAGTATCGTCATGTTCGGATCTGTCCATGGATTGATATATAAAAGTATGAATTTAATCAAATTCGTGTTTCTTTCTCGTTTTCTAGTTTTTCAATAATGTTATTTATTGTATACGTCATCAGTTATTGTCTAAGACTTCAATATTTTCTTAGAACGAAAACTATTCTTTAATCAAATCAGCAGATACATTTATAAAACATTAAATTGAAAAGATGTAGTCAAGTATAATGACATACATTGGCTTTTTATTGCTTTTTTAATGAATTAACTAGAAAGTACGTATATTTGATTATGAATCAAATTGAAAATCCTTTTTATATAAATTATTTATAAAGCAACATTGCTTTGCGATATTAAAAACAATTTCACCGTCTCAATCCTATTAACGATCAGATCTACTTAAACCGTTGTTTTACAAATATCAGCACGAATTGAAAAATTCTCATGTATTATTCATCAAAAGAAGAAGACATACCCCTAAAACTTTTTTGAATGATAAATTGGGTCGCCTTCTTCTTTGTGACTTTAATAATTATCTCTATTCTGGAATAGTCTCAAAATATATGAAAAAAATATGACAGCTTGAATTTCATTTTAGCCGAAAGATTAAGTTTGTCAAGTCGACATCAATCATAGTTATGATTAGTAGTAAATATATCTACCACCGATGACTGAAAATAACAAATTCAATTTTGTATATGAGTCAAAAGTTTGAATAATGTTTTCAAAGCTGTAACAAATAAGGAAGCAGATTGTAAATCATCCATCAGAAAAAAGGTCATAAATTGGTAAACATGAACGACACAAATCAAGGATAAGCATACGAACGATAAAGATCACAGACGTTTACTTACAATAAATACAAGGCTTCGGGCTGAACCGGAAATGAAAGAAGACATTCTGGAAAAGTAACAATATCCTGCATAGCGTGAGAAGAAAATCAACACTTTATGTATTTCTGAGTTGCACACAAATTGACAAAGACGTTTGATAATTTTTCCCTCCAACTGTTAACTCGTTTATTCATTATTTAAATGTTTTGTACGTAAACCGTTCATAAAAGTTTAAATTATTCCAAATAATAAATGTATCTCCCCTAGGTAAAGATGGCATAAGTAAGCTTGGGCAAACACGTTTTTGATTGTATTGTTGTATGCTGTTCAAGTTCCTAACTAATAAGGAAGTAATCCTCACTGTTGACTCTTTTATATGAATGTAGGACAGAAAGTCACAGGACAGAAAGTCACAGACAAAACTCACGGACAAAAAGTCACAGGACAAAAAGTCACAATTCAGTTTTGAGATTATTTTTCTTTGAATAAGAAAACACTTATTTTCAAAAACATGAATTGTATTTTTATTGAATTATTCTATATAAAGCAACTTTTTAAACAAAATTTATTCTGAAAAAAAAAACCCAATAATGATCATATAATTGTGAGGAAACAGTTTGTCAAAGTGCCTTGGTACTTAAATGGCTTCATGGTGTCAAGAAATATAGCCTTTGAATGTTTAAAATTTGATAATTCTTCGTTTATCAAGGCTGATGAACGATTTCCTTAACTGTAAAATGAATATATGTAAAAAAGGAGTTATTTCAAGAATTTCTCTAATATATTCAAACAATTCTAAACAAATTATTTGTGACTTTTTGTTCTGTGATATTTTGTCCTATTAAATTTGTGACTTTCTGTCCTGTGACTTTCTGTCCGTTTACCTTTTATATATATACACAAAACGAGCGTATACCGTACTAAATCATTCGCCAAGTATCTTTGATAACTTGTTTATGTCTGAAAATTATTAAACATTTTTATGCTATTACTATCTTAAACTGTATATTTAAATAACATATGATACATAAAAAGTTAATTTATTTAAGTCTCTGTAAGTTTGTGGTGCATCGTTAAACAAAACCATGTGGTATGCATTTAAAAGTGAACCAAATAGAAAAATGAATAAAATCTCGTTTTCCCAAACCCTACCAATACAACAATAACACAAACAGTTACAATAAAATACCAATAAAAATTCATGTCATTATTGCAACACTGTCTAGTACTCGATGCCTATACCCTTTAGAACATGTAGTCCATCAGAAGTAGGAGCCCCTTTAAATAAAAGATGAAAAAGATTTATAAATCATGTTGTACTTATATTATACTCGAGTATGATGTCCCGGTGTCATATGGTAATTTGAACCCAATGGAAAATTTACCCCGGGGTCAAAATACCGATATTGCAAATTGAACCCTCATGGTAAATTGAATCCCGCCACCTGTATAGAAAATTGACCTCCCATGATAAATTGGCCCCCTTTTTTTCGTGCTCTGAAATCTTTACCAACATAATTTCATTCAAAATATTTATTAAAGCATTATAACTAGACCATGTAGCTTAAATGCTTTGATTATTTGAAATCCTAACATATAAAGGGAGTTAAATTTTCCATGGTAAAAAAAAGGGGAGAGGGTCAAATTACCACGGCTAAGTAAAATAGTCAAAACAAATTTTTCAACATGTTTTTTATATACCATATATTTATTAGAGTATTAAAACTTTGAAAAGCAGTTTGAAATAATTAGATTTTTGAAATTGGAGTATTATTACTATGTAAAGGAGTTAGAAAAGCTATAATTTTTATACGACCGGAAAAACATTTGCGTTCGTATAATGCTATGATGTCGTCGTCGGCGTCGTCTGCGTTGTCGTCATCGTCGTCCGAAGACATATTTGGTTTCCGGACAATAACTTTAGTTTAAGTGAATTGATTTCTATGAAATTTTACCAGAAGTTTTAATACCACAAAAGGAAGGTTGGGATTGATTTTGGGGGTTATGGTACCAATAGTTTAAGAATTAGGGGCCAAAAAGGGGCAAAAAACAAGGATGTTTAAAGTTTCCGGACAACAACTTGTGTATAAGTTAATGGATCTTTCTGAAATTGTACCACAAGGTTTCATACCACAAAGCAAAGGCTGTGATTGAGTTTGAGGGTTATTGTTCCAAAAGATAAGAATAAGGGGCAAAGAAGGGGCCAAAAACAAGTATTTTTCTAGTTCCAGACAATAACTTGTGTTTAAGTGTATGGATTTCTCTGAAATTGTACTTCAAGGTTCCATACTATAAAGGGAAAGCTGGGATTGAGTTTGGGGGTAATTGCTCTAAACGTTTAGAAATTAGGGACAAAAAAGGGGCAAAAAAATCATTTTTTTGGTTTCAAGACAATAACTTGTGTTAAAGTTTATGGAACTCTCTGAAATTGTACATTTTTCCTGAAAAGAAAATAATCTTCAAAAATTGAGGGGGGTTTCAAAAAGTTTAGGGTGGAGATTTTTTTTCAAATTTTTTGGGGGTTCCTTTTTTTTTTTCTTCAAAATTTTTTAAATTTCAAATTGTTTGAAATTTTTTGGGGGAATTTTTTTTTTTCAATTTTTTTGGGGGTTGATATTTTTTCAATATTTCAAATTTTTTCAAGAAATTTTTTTTAAGGGTGGGGGATTTTTTTTTTTCATAATTTTTTGGGTTTTTTCCCAAAACTTTTTCATTTTTACATTGATTATTTCTGATTTATATATAAAACAACACATACTGATATGGCAGGAGATACACACCAAACAGGTTGTGTAAATAATTATATATAACAGATTAAAACTAAGTATTGTGCAGCAGAACAGTATTACGCAATAACACAGTATTACGCTATATATAGCACAGTATTACGCAATAGCACAGTATCGCGCAATAGCAAGAAATCTTTAATTGAAAATAAATACAAATCTTTTAACCATTTTAATGGGATAAATTTAAAGTCTTTAATTTTTGGGGGTTCTAATAGATATAAGAAGATGTAGTATGAGTGCCAATGAGACAACTCTCCATCCAAGTCAAAATTTATAAAAGTAAACCATTATAGGTCAAAGAACGGTCTTCAACATGGAGCCTTGGCTCTCACAGCGCACAGTAAGCTATAAAGGGCCCCAAAAATTACTAGTGTAAAACCATTCAAACGGGAAAACCAACGGTCTAATCTATATAAAAAACAAGAAACGAGAAACACTTATGAACCACATCAACAAACGCAACTACTGAACATCAGATTCCTGACTTAGCACAGGTGCAAACAAATGCAGCGGGTTTAAACGTTTTAATGGTACCAAACCTTCACCCATATCTGAAACAATAGTGTAACATCACAGCATAGAAAGACACACTATAAAATATCAATTGAAAGGGCTTAACTCAATCAAAAGACATATTAACACCAGTGAACATACACTGAACAAATAAATTTGATCAATGATACAATATTAATACAAAATAAATAGACTAAGGGAAGAATAATTAAAGTAACATGTTATACCGCTGTGAAATGTTAAACAATTTAAGAAAAACAATATGCTTGAAGGTGTAACACCACTAATTCGGGCCCGGCCAGAAAGCATATACCAGAAAGTACTACATATTTAACACAAAATAGTTCCTACGCATGAGTGTAACTTTCAAAATATGTAGAATTTTTAGATATTTTTGTTATCAAATGAAAGCTGAATGGCTGGTGATCATTGTAGGACACTTTTTGACTTATAATTTTGAATATTAAAAAAACTGCACCAAATTTTAAAAAGAGGGTACATTTTGCCTGTTTGACAGATCTGAAGTACCTGTTTTGGTACATCCGAAGTTCCGGGAACTAGTTCTTTCTTATATGCCATTTAAGGTATGTTGATTTTTTCAGTACAAGACACCATAAAGTATTGTTTTGACATGCAATGTCACTTTATTTGAACTTAAAACAAAAGAGCTGTGCCTGCTTGAAATTGAGGAATTTAACATAGAAAGCAATGGGGCCATGAATTAGTGGTGTACTTCCTATTACAGAGAATCATCAGAAATTCAATTTTTAGAAGTTGTACCTATTCCAATGAAAATAAGTCATAACTGATGTCAGTAATCATGTTTAATCATCTTTTTTGGATGAACAATTCTGTTTATGGGAAATTTCAGCTCTTAAATTGACATAATAAGGTAATTTAGCCTTTTATGGTCATACAACATGCATGCAGTTAAGACTTGACTCCATTTTTGCATTATTTGGGATTGAAATCAATAAAACATGAATATTATGAGTTGTTTATGGTAAAAAAATAGCTTTTGGTCAAATAATCCCATGATATTTCAAGTTTTATTGGTTTTCTTGTGGTAGCCTTTACAATCTAGGCAATTGGTATATACTCATATAAGAATTCCAAAATTTCACTGTACATGCAATTTTGAACCAGTTTAGCAAGTTATCCAGCTGAGGGATATATAAATTGCTCTTAATAATCTATGTTGTACCACAGAAGTATGTTTTATACCAAAAATGTCCCATTTTAAATTTGAAGAAAAAAGTTGTAAAGATATTCTAAATTATGTCTTAGGTTTGGACTAATATATTTTTATTAAATGAACAACCTCTGGTAAAAATATGACTATCGGTAAGCACATTACTTTCTTATAGAAATTAATAAATAGAACAATGATATTGAGAATAAAAAAAGTATATTGGCCATTGGTAATATCCATATGCAGTTTTCTTTGAATAACCCATATGTTACTACCAGTCCAATTTGAGCTTAAAATTAGTAAAATAGTATTTGGACTAAAAGAGGGACGAAAGATACCAGAAGGACAGTCAAACTCATAGATCGAAAACAAACTGACAACGCCATGGCGAAAAGTAAAAAGACAAACAGACAAATAATAGTACAGATGACCCAACATAGAAAACTAAAGACTAACAATCACGAACCCCACCAAAAACTGGGGGTGATCTCGGGTGCTCCGGAAGGGTAAGCAGATCCTGCTCCACATGTGTCACCCGTCGTGCTGCTTATGTTATTACAAATCCGGTAAATAGTTTAATTCGGTAGGTCACATTCGTGAAAAGGGAAGGGTATTTAAAGCTTTATATGTTTTTATTGCTTGAAATAGCTCATAGAATGAAATAAAGTAATGCTGAAGTCAATAAAGCAAGTTTGGTTCTGTTATAGGTGTAACCATAAAGTATTGCTTTGACATGCAATGATTGTCACTTTATTTGAACTTAAAACAAAAGAGCTGTGCCTGCTTGAAATTGAGGAATTTAACATAGAAAGCAATGGGGCCATGAATTAGTGGTGTACTTCCTGAACAAAAATATCAGCCATTTGCAATTACTTTAAACACAGGTAAATGAAAATAATTTTGTTGTTAGGTATACGTGTACAGTTCAAATGGAGAAAGGAAATACTTTTACAAAATAAATAATTTTGATGTTTATAGTACGAAGAAGTGAAAATTTATAGTAATACCAAACACTTATCAAAGCTGGTATATAGACCAGATTTGACCCTAAATAAGTAAACATTAAATAACAAAAAAGCATTACAATTAGTATCAACAGGTCAAATAAACAAGAAAGTATGATTTGAGAGTACTCGCAGTTACTGACAGCTAGTTAAAAGCCAAAAACAATTAATAATAAAAAATCATGCATCAGAGACTTAAATCAACTAAAACATATCCCAGGGATTTAGTATTTTAACGTCATGGACAGTCAAAGAAGACATGACTTGTGCAATGCCAAAAATAAATGTATCGACAGGCAGTAGGATAGTTAGGAGTTAACCTCTTTATAGATCAAAATGAACGTGTGTGTGTCTTTATACATCCCGTTTGAAAAGAATACAAATTTAGTTATGTTTTAGTTTGCTGATGACAAAATCGATATTAGTGCCAATGTAAACTATATTCAAAGATCATATTACAACATTGGTAAGATAACCTTTACTAATAAGTTTGTTTAAAGGTTCGGTGAGTTTACGCGGATCACCTAGTAATTTCCGCGCTTAAAGTACAATATTACCGTAAAATTTAGGATGTGAAATACCGTTTTTAATCAGTTAACTACAGGTACAACCAAATTTACTAATCAAATCTTTGTAGCTATGAAAGAACCTTGTATTACTATTTTGGATATTTGGCCCCATTTTTAAATTGGTCTACATTGAGGTCCAAAGGGTCCACAATTACACTTTGTTTGATTTCATCAAAAACTGAATTATTGCGGCTCTATGATATGCTGAATCTTATAGTGCATTTAGATTTTTTATTTTGGGCCCTGTTTTCAAATAAGTTTATTTTAAGGTTTGAAGGGTCAAAAATTAAACTTTGTTTGATTTCAACTAAAATTGAATTTTTGGTGTTTTTTATATGCTGAATCTAATCATGTTGTTAGATTTTGGATATCCGACCATACTAGGTAAATTAAATGTCCCATTTAAAATTTTTAAGATCTTTGACCACATTTATTTTGTGTCAGAAACCTATATTATGTCAAAGATTTGATAACCATCCAAATTTAGACAGTATCAAGCTCGAATATTGTGTCCAAACTTGCCCCAACTGTTCATGGTTCGACCTCTGTGGTTGTATCATGCTGCGCTCGGCGAAGCATTTTATTTGAATTGGAGGTGTATAGTAGGGTGTTCAATATACAATGGCAGGGGGGTCAAAATACCATGGCTAAGTAAAATTTTCCAAACATCTTTATTAGCATGTTAAGTACATACCAACTACTTATTGGAGTATTATAACTATGTAAAGGAGTTAGAATAGCTATAATTTTATAAATTGGAGGTGTATAGAAGGGGGTCCAATATATCATGGCAGGAGGGTAAAAAAATCATGAAACAGAATCAGTAAAATTTTCCAAACATCTTTATAAGCATGTTTAAAACATACCAACTACTTATTGGAGTATTATTACTATGTAAAGGAGTTAGAATAGCTATAATTTTTGAAATTAGAGGTGTATAGTAGGGGTTCAATATACCATGGCAGGGGATCAAAATACCATTGCTAAGTAAAATTTTCCAAACATCTTTATAGGCATTTTTAATACATACCAACTTCTTATTAGAGTATTAATACTATGTAAAAGGTCAGAAAAAGCTATAATTTTTGAAATTGGAGGTGTATAGAAGGAAGGGGTTCAATATACCATGGCAAAGGGGGGGAGGGATCAAAATACCATGGCTAAGTAAAATTTTAAAAAGTAAAATACTTATTGGAGTATTATCACTATGTAAAGAAGTTAAATAAAGGCAACAGTAGTATACTGCTGTTCGAAATTCATAAATCGATTGAGAAAAAACTTATCCGGGTTACAAACTAAAACTGAGGGAAACACATAAACTATAAGAGGAGAACAACGACACAACAGAAACACTTAAATGCAACACAAACAGAAACTAACTATAAGATAACAATAGCCATTTTCCTGACTTGGGACAGGACATTTTAAGAAAAAATGTTGGGTTGAACTTGGTTTTGTGGCTAGCCAAACCTCCCGCTTTAATGGCAATGTTAAATATAACACTAAAATGGCAACATTACATGACAGGACTACAATACAAATAAATGGAAAAACATACAGGACAGAGAAACACACAAATAAACAATACGATAGAACATTACGACAAGCTAATAGTTATTAAAGGTACCAGGCTTATAATTTAATACGCCAGACGCGTGTTTCGTCTACACAAGACTCACCACTGACGCCAGTGACCAGTTAAAATAGATATATGTGTGTAAATTAGAGGCGCATAGGAGGAAGGGGTTCAATATACCAGGCTAAGTAAAATTTTCCACACATCTTTATAAGCATGTTTAACACATACCAACTACTTATTGGAGTATTATCACTATGTAAAGGAGTTGAAATAGCTATAACTTTTGAAATTAGAGGTCTATAGGAGGGGTTTAATATGCCATGGCAGGGGGGTCAAAATACCATGGCTAAGTAAAATTTTCCAAACATCTTTTCCAGCATGTTTCATACATACCAACTACTTATCGGAGTATTTTTAGTATGTAAAAAAGTTAGAATAGCTATAACTTATGAAATTGGAGGTGTATAGGAGGGGGTTAAATATACAATGGCAGGGGTCGAAATACCATGGCAAAGCAAAATTTTCCGAACATCTTTTCCAGCATGTTTTATACATACCAATTACTTATTGGAGTACTATTACTATGTAAAAGAGTTAGAATAGCTATAATGTTTGAAATTGGAGGTGTATAGTAGGGGGTTCAATATACCATGGCAGGGGTGTCAAAATGATAAGTAAAATTTTCCAAACATCTTTATAAGCATGTTTAATACATACCAACTACTTATTGGAGTATTATTACTATGTAAAGGAGTTTTAGGTGTTTCATAAAATGAAAGTATCTAAGCAACATGGTTTTTACAATGTATTCATAAGTACCTTCAATGAAAAATATGTGTTGGGAACGATTCTATAACACTTGTATGTTGACCCCCTTACCATGGAAAAAAGAACACCCTTTATATGTCAGGATTTCAATTTATTAAAGCATTTCAGCTACATGGTCTAGTTATAATGCTTCAATAAGTATATTTAATGAAAAGTATGTTAGTAAAGACTTTATAGCACTTATTCCTAGTCATAGTAATTTGACCTTTACTGTGGGAAAATGGACCCCCCCCCCCTTTTTTTTTTGGATGTCAGAATTTCAATCAATGATAAAGTGTTAACTTTAATAATATTGAATGTTAAAACAAATAAGTAGTTGCTATGAAAAAAACATGAAGGAAAGATGATTCAACAATTTTACTTTGTCATGATAATTTTGACCTCCTGTCATGGTAAATTGAATCCCCTTCCTCTACACCTTTTAATTTCAAAAATAATATTGTTTCAGACTCCTTTTCAAAGTTTTAATACTGTAATAAGTATATGGTATATATAAAACATGTTGTAAAAGACGTTTCAAAAATTTTACTTAGCCATGGTATTTTGACCCCCTGGCCAATATATATTGAACCTCCTATTATACACCTCTAATTTCAAAAATCATATCTATTCAAACTATTTTACATAGTTATAATGCTGTAACTAGTATTTCGTATATATGAAACATGTTGGAAAAGATTTTTTAACGATTTTACTTAGCCATGGTATTTTGACTCCCCTGCCATGGTATATTGAAACCCCTACTATACACCTCTAATTTCAAAAAAAAAAAAAAAAAATCATAGCCAACAAATTGTACATTAGATGATCTGCAATACTATTTATCTAAAACAGGGGGGTTCAATTTACATGGTGGGGTTCAAAATACCATATAGGAAAAATGACCATGGGGTAAAAAAACCACGCGGTATAATGACCCCGGGATCAATTTTCCATATGGTATTTTGACCCCGTGTTGACTTTTCAGGGGGTTCAGAATGCCATATGACACCGGCTTATCTGATAGATTACATTGACCGGGAGAGAGTGGGTAATATGATCCCATATCTCCAGTGACAAAACCGAATATCAGAATATTAATTAATGTTGATATCATGACACTCCAGCATAATAATTTTGTTATTCGGACTTCACATATGATATTGACTCATATTCCCTATCAGTGTGCTATAACCATACTGCCTGAAAGCTCAAAGAATGAAAAAAAAAACAATGATTACGATCACAGTTCACATATGAAGATCCCGAATAACATATAATTTTCTTGCGAAACCTTAAAATATATATAAAGAAAAAAAATCATTGGAATTAACCTAAACGGAGTAAAAACCACGGAAATCAGACCAGTTTATCAAATAAAAAGATACATTTGCCATGTAGAGAGCACAAACCTTCTTATTTATGTCATAAATTCTTCTAAAATTGTTTCTATCCATTATTTCAGTACTAACATTATTTGCCAACAGTGCAAAATTAATCGGTTATAAAAGGAAAAAAGGGAAAATATCATAGGCAATCAAAAAGCATAATTGGAAGAAAAACTGTAAACACCCGTTCAAAGTAATTGAGAATACTTGTTTGACTGCGTTTACTAGTATTTATTTATATTTTCACAGGAAACAAAATTTTATCGACAGAAAATCCCACAACAGGATTTTGAATTAATTTACAAGCTTATCTAAGTAGTGTCAAGTGTCAATGTAAACACCCATACCCGTCATCTAAAATCAGTCAGATTTTAAACAGTTGATACTAGGTAAACATCGATGCGTCCGATACCACAAGCAACACAGAAAAAAACAATAGACATATTAAGAATTATCAATCATGATTCATTCAAGTGCCTCCCTGTGTTTAAATACATGTACAGATGTGGCTAAGTATTTATACCCCCTCCCCCTCCCCCGCAGCCAGATTTATCCTTTGTGTGTAACATTAAACGGGAGACGTCCGTCCAATTATAATTTATAACAAAGTCACCATCACAATTTCTTCAATCGCAATCAAGAATTTAATTAATGATTAAAGCGTCTCGTTTTCTGACCTCACCAGTGACATTTGAAATCTGTCAGATATCTCAACAATGTCAATTTGACTATCTATTTTTTTTAAGGGGGTGGGATTTTTCAAGAATTGGGTGGGTGGACACCGTGGTTGCAACCAAAATGTTTATTAAGACAAGATCTTTGCAAAGCAGTTACAGTAAGAAGAGGGATAATAAGATTAATATGGATATAGGAATAAGAAGATGTGGTATGAGTGCCAATGAGACAACTCTCCATTCAAGTCACAATGTGTAAAAAGTAAACAATTATAGGTCAAAGTACGGCCTTCAACACGGAGCCTTGGCTCACAACGAACAAGCTATAAAGGGCCCCAAAATGACAAGTGTAAAACAATTCAAACAGGAAAACCAACGGTCTAATCTATATAAAAAACGAGAAACGAGAAACACTTAAGAACCACATCAACAACCGACAACCACTGAAACAGGTTCCTGACTTAGGACAGGTGCAAACAAATGCAGCAGGTTTAAACGTTTTAACAGGCGCCAACCTTCACCCTATCCTGAAATAGTAGTGTAACATTACAACATAGAAAGACACACTATAAAATATCAATTGAAATGGCTTAACTTAATCAAAAGGACATATTAACAAAAACAAGTAAACATACACTGAACGAATTAATTTGATCTATGACACAATGTCAAAAAGACAATGCACATGTATGGTATATACAGAATTATTACGACCTGTTTAATATTTTCGGATAAAAAGACATATTCACATTTCAAGAGTTACAGGGTAAAATGATAATACTTAAATGATCCAATCGTCTAAAATTCGAGGAAAAACTAAGATTCAGATAGCTATAAAACTTTATTGTTATCTCGTGTACATTGATGGTGGGAACTTGATCATTTGGTTGATTGTGGCCTGTTGTCTCATTGTATATCATACCATATCTCCATATCTCCTTATTTTTTATATCTTTAATTAAAACATTTTAAAAGTATGTTTCTTAACCTTGTTATAAGTTGGTTTACGTAGTTTTCGTCCTTAATAACGTTAATTGATCTCATAACGTGCGACAGAAAAGCATTTATCGCTCGTATCTATACTTTCTGTACAATCGGTCCGTTGGTAAGTAAGTATAAAGAAAATTAATCATCTCTTGTAGTAAGAATTCAATATTGGAATTTTCTGACACGATGAATATAAATCTGCAAATATTTCACCTCTTTGACAGGCGAATCATGGTTTTGCAATATTATAAAAAAAATTTGAAAATATGAACTTTAGTTACATGAATATGATACAGACACTGTTACTAAGGAAATAAAAAAAATATTGTGTTGGATTCATATTTTATTGTTTTGTCTTATATGAAACAAACTGAACATCATTCTGACAGCATTTGAAAGAACAAATACAGTTTACTGGTTATGTCAGTTCCGTTTATCTTGAATACATCTTTGTTATCTTGAATCGGATGGAAAATCTTAAAGAAATAATAATTTTTTCAATTGTAGAAGTCAGAAATCTCCACCAAATAAGATTAGTTGATTTCTGTTCGGAACGATTTTAAATATCGACTGAATACAATACTACTTGCTGTTCGTTTAACTTCCAGTGAAAGCACCCGGGTATTCGGAGGAGTCAGGTGGTAATGGTAACAATAGTATGTTGTGCTGTGTGGTATTTTTGACAATTCATATTATCTCTTTTTAAAAATGATTTATATAACGCTTTTGTAGTATGACCAATATGTGCACTTTGGTACAAGTGCATCCACATGAAATAGAACATCAAAAAATGTCTCTTTGGTGATGCTCGAGGCCAAAATATTAGAAAATCCAAAACTTATCGAAAAAGGAAGAGCTTATAAACCAAAATTGATCAAAAGTATAGCAAATGCCAGACTAGGAATTACAGCTTTGCAAGAAGTATAACTAAATTTAGAATTATTTCCAAAATTTTGTAACAGCAAATTTTTATAAAATAATAACCGTATTTTCATGCAAATATCGTAGTACTGGCAACTGGGTCGGTAATACCCTCTGGGAATTACAGTCCACCAGTAGAGCATCGTCCCAGTGGTAGTAATAACATTAAGGGTACCAATGTTTCCGCATGAGATGCGCATTTCGACAATAAATGTCTTGTCATTCAATTTGATGCTCGAGGCCAAATATTTGAAAATCCAATACTTACCTAAAAAATGAAGAGCTTCCAAAATTATAGCCAAGCCGGGCATGGAATCAGAGCTGTGCATGAGGGAGATATATAGCATATAAATTTTGAAACAGCAAAATTTAATTTCACAATATCTGTATTTTCACGCCAGTATCGAAGTACCAATTGTATTTAGTAAGTGAAACACAATGCTTGACTCTTGTGTGAATAGTTTTAAATAGTTAGACTACCTTTTTTGTCCGTTGATGCATTTTATAACATACTAAAATGCCAACATCACTTGCAAAACCGCTGCACTTTAGTTATTTCTTTCCTACTGAATATAGCAAGGTTATTATGTAGCAAATTTTCTCGACTGCTTAATGTAATAAATATTCTATTAAAAATCAATGAACAATCTATGAAACTGAGAATGCGTGCTAAAGCCATACTACTTGACACATTCACGCATTTTTAATGATCAAGTTTCCTGTCATGTATAATTTCTGTCAAACAGAAACAGGGTTATTTCCGACTTCCGGTTTGAAGAAGTGAAAAGCGGTAAACATTTCTTCCCACAAAACAACGTTATTTAAGCATATTTACTGAATATTTTAAATCCATAGACAATGAAACTGTGAACAACATTCATTTTGTTCAGGGGAAGGTGACAATTCATTACGGAATATTGTTTAATTTACATTTTAGCGTTCTTACATATATGATACAGCCAATCACCCAAAATATAACGTAAACATGAGTATACCAGATAATGATGTTGTTGATATATGTTTAGAAAAATGAAGAATACTTATCCAATCAATCACACTTTTAAATCAAAACAGAAAACTAGTACAGGAAAAGTAATTCCATTTGAAGAAATTGATTTAACTTTATACAAACCCAATGCAAATTGTGCCTGTTTCATCACATCTAACAGTAGAATTCATGCATGGATTACAGCCATTGCAGAAGTTATTTACATAAAAGAGGGTAAAGAGAACAAAAATGTGGTTTGGAGTGACAAAACAGATTGTAACAATAAAATAGTACAAACAGAGTTTGTTATTTCTGACAATAATACCCCAGAATCAAAAGTAGCTGATCCAGATGATTTCTTATACAAAGTTATCATATATTTAACAACCGGGAAAATTCTAACCCAAGGAAAGTTATGGGAATCATTTTGTAATCATCAATTTGAGAAATGCAAAGCACTTGTGAACTCACTTCTTAGCTCAGTTACATGTGTTTCTCACAAGACTGAAGAATTTGATATAGAATCTTCAACATCAATTGTTGGACATAGTGTTACATCAAAAGCACAATCTGGTAACTTGTTTCAAGTTATATCAGAAGAAACTACACCAAAATATATTAACGACATAGATAATTCAAACATACAAACACAAGATGAAGTTTCCTTAAACACAACTGAGATCATAACCAGTACTGGTGTACAAAAACAATTTGATACCCCCAGTGAATCTGTGAAAGGTAATTCACAACGTTTGGAAAAAGAACCAGAAAAGTTTCATGAATCTGAGAAAAATACTGAGCAAACCCTTACTATCATTCAAAATAGAATTGATGTTATTGAGGAATCACTGGTCAAAATTTCAAAATCAGTTACTAACTTGTTGACTTTACAAAGTGACTCAAAAACTAACATAATCTGTGAAATACAAAACATGATCAAGTCAATAATGTGTACCCACAATCCACCTGATAGCAAATTGTATGAGTCACAATTAAAAGAAAAAAATTCAACAATTGAGAAACTTAAAAAAGATAACGCACTCCTCCGATCAAATCAGGAAAAAGATTTAAATACTGTAAAAAAGGATTTGGAGAAAAGAAACTTAGAACTTCAAAACCAACTTGAACAAATTAGAAAGTCAAAAATGGAATCTGATTTAGACAATGAAAAGCTAGTTTTCCTTATGGAGAAAGCCAATAAAGATGGGGAAGAACTTAGATATAATGTCAAAGCAAGAATTGAAGAAAAAGACGTAGTTATCAAGGATTTACAAGATAGGATACAGTCCTTTTTATATGACTGTCAGGGTTACCCGATTGAGCCATGGAAAAATCTCAAAGGACAAAATCAACAAAATGAAACAACTAGAAATGTAGGAAATCAACAAAACAATATATCGACGCAAGAGAGTACAACAAATCATTTAAGTCCTACGGAAAAAGTTGCTCAAACCAACCATCTTTCTCAACCTAACTCAAACTCTAACATAACAAATAAGAAAACAAATGATATCATTGAACTAGATAACACTGATGTCATCTTCATGCATGACTCTATCTGTCATTTTGTAGATATTAGAAGACTACTTTTAAGATCAGGTAAAGAGGGTATAAAATATACCACGTACACAATTGGAGAAGCTTTAGGGCAAGTAGACAGAGTCTCCTGTGTAGAAACCATCATTATTCACGTAGGAATCAATAACCTGAAAAATGAATCAGCAGAAGAAGCCTTTAGTACATATACTGATCTAATAGAAAAGGCCTTAGGAAAAGCAGAATTGGTAGTTATTTCACTGGTATTGCCTTCACAACTTGCAGGGCTTAACGTAAAAATCCAAGATTTTAATGACAGAATTTTGTCAAAATATGACACAGCTACTAACATAAAAATCTGTAGAAACAGCAACTTCATGTCAAATGGTCATGTGGTGAAAAATTATATTGGGATTCATTTAGACTGATGAAAATGAAGGAGTTCGTGTATTAGCTGGGAACCTAAGAAACACCTTATTCCACGCACCAGGAACCAGGTTTCACAACACAATCTATCTGTGAATTCATATAGAGAATCTCAGAAAGACACATTCAGGAATAGGAATGATTTTAAGTACCTGCACAATACACCTAATAGAAAGAACAGTGATCGTAGTGACAGAGGACGAATCTCTGAGGCTCCAGATGCTAACCCCTACCAAAGGTCACCCAACATGTACTATGACAGAAAGCCAGAACACACTTATAATATGGGTTTTGATCATCAGACTTTAGCCGCTAGTATCGCATCGGCAGTAGCAAGTGTTTTTCACCATTATGGATCTTAGGAAAATAAACTTAATGTAGACTATAAGATAACTCTTACTAATTAAAATATGTATTTTGATATATTAAGAACTGATCATACATTTTGATAATATTATTTTCATAAACTTCTTGTAGAAGTTATATTTTGTTGGTATCTTCTTTTAGCATTTAGAGAAAGGATTAGCCAAGGATGGCAAAAGAAAATATTGTAATACTTAGATTTAATTATAGTTCTGGAAATATTAAGTAATTTTCCAGCTTGTATCCTAGTAGAAGGCGAGCACTTTTATTTTATTTCTTCAAGAATATAGTTAAAGCAAATACTTAAAGCAAGTCAAGTTTTGGTCTTGAAATTTATACAAATACTAATAGTAACTTTTTATTTTATTTTTTTTTATTTTAATTTCTTTTTCTATCTGTTCTGCAATTCACCAACCCCTGTGCAATTTGAAATGCTAATTCAAAATTTAGATTTTAATCATGTGTATAAAAGTATCAAAGCAATTATCTATCAGCTCTTGGAATGTTAATGGAATGTTTAAAAGAATAAGTGGTAACAGAGTTTGTAAACTAGATGATAATATTATTTGTCAAATTATGACTGCAGATATTGTTTGTTTTTCAGAAACACATATCCCCTCCAAAGAGATTTTAAACTATGATGGTTATAAATGTTTTGTAAACTGTAGGTCCTCTGACTCGAATAAGGTTAGAGGTGGTTTAGCTACTTTTTTTAAGAAGGAAATATTATCAGGTGTAAAGTTGATGGATAAATCCATAGATGATATAATGTGGTTCAAACTAGACAAGAATTTTTCAGTTTTGATAGAAGTGTATATTTATGTTTCCTATATATTCCCCTTCCAACTCATCTTACACGTTAAGAACAAATTTTGATAAACAAATTTTGAGAAACTTGAAACAGATATTGCTAAATATAGTATATCAGGGGACGTTATCCTCATGGGAGATCTAAATGCACATATTAACTGTAAAGAGTTAGATTTCATAACAAATGAAGTAGATGACAGTTTGGATAACTTTCTTCCCACTAATTATGTTGCAGATAGTGTATGCAAACTTAGAAATACTCAAGTACACCAAAAAACTAATAACTATGGAAAACTTATACTTGACTTATGCACAGAATCTCAATTAAGAATCCTTAACGGAAGAACACTTGGTGATTCGAAAGGTAAAATCACTTTCTATAATCATAATGGTGTGTCTATTGATGACTATTGCTTATGCTCATCTGAATTTTACCAAATATTGTCAATTTTAGTGTAGGTCAATATGAACCAACAATCTCTGATCACTGTCCAATTTCAATAACCATACTATCTCAATTAGTAAAGGAGCCATTGAATAATTATGTTAAGCCTACTCTTAGAAGAGTTAAATGGACTAATAAACGAGAAGAAATTTTAAGTCTAATATGTTGAAGTTAAACTTTAAAACTATTAACTCCGAATTAGATAATTTAACCCAAAAATGGATGCAAATAATGCACTTGATTCCACTTTAGCTCAAAGTGTTAATGACACAGTCTCAAGTTTATCATCAATATTATACAATGCTGCTTTTTTAAGTAAGACTAATAAAACCCCTGTTACAGCCAGGAGAAGTAAACGAAGAAAAGCAAAAACCATACTATGATAATGAATGTGAATCTAAATATAGGTCTCTAAAAGTCTGACTAGAAAATTGTGTACTGAGCCCTGGAATGATAGTCTTAGACACAAAGTATTATATCATAAAAAGGAACTAAATAAAGTCATAAGGAAAAAATATAGACAATTTAGACATAAAATGATAAAACAAATTATAGATTCAAATAATAGCTGTTCAGATGATTTTTGGAAAACTATTAAAAAACTTAAAAAGGAGAACTTCAAGGATCCCAGCTCTAACATACAACCTAAAGAATGGTTTGAATATTTTAATAAATTAATGAATATTAATTATGATAAAATGTACTTAACGATCAGAAAATTTATACTGCTTTTAATGATTGTAATACTGAGATTTTAAACAGTTATATTACAACTGAGGAGGTGGTTATTGCAGCTAAATCTTTAAAGAATAATAAAGCAAGTGGTTCAGATTGTATTACAAATGAAATGTTGCAAATATCTTGTAATATGAATATTGATGTTTATGTAAAATTGTTTAATCTTATTCTTAAGTCTGGTATTTACCCAACTTTATGGAGAGAAAATTTTATTAAGCCCATTTTAAGGGTGGGTGTTTTAATGATCCATCTAATTATCGAGGTATAGCCCTTTCAAGTTGTTTAGGAAAATTCTTTCTTAAAGTTTTATATAGTAGATTAGAAAAATATCTTGAAGGAAATAAAATTATTTGTCGTGAGCAAATTGGATTCAGAAAGGGAAGTCGAACAAGTGATCATGTTTTAACTCTTAAAACTATTATTGATAAGGCATTTAAATCATCAAAAAAGATATATGCCTGTTTTATAGATTTCAGGAAGGCATTTGATACTATTAACAGGGAGGCTCTCTTTACAAATTGTCTTATTACAACATAGATGGCCTCTTTTCGGTAAAATGAGAGTTATGTATAAAGAGGTTTTGTACTCCGTGAAGATCTCTGAAGGTGTCACTGATTTTTTTAATTCCACAGTTGGGGTAAAACAAGGGTGTATTTTAAGTCCCACATTATTTTCTTTATATATTACATGTGATCCGCCCAAGTTAAATGATAATGATATTTAATGTTTGTTATATGCTGATGATTTGGTCCTTATTTCAGAAACTGCTAATGGCCTACAAAAATGCCTTGATAAGCTAAGTTTATATTGCACTAGTTGGGATTTAACAGTAAATCTTGACAAAACCAAAATTATGATTTTAACAAATCTGGTAAAAACTTATAAAAGACAAGTTTGTATTTAATGATGTTTTGGAGCACTGTACAGAATATAAATATTTGGGTATACTGTTTAAACCCTCTGGTAGTTTTACTGAGGCAGTGAGACTTCTTTGTAAAAAAGCCTCAAAAGCTATATTTTGTATCAGAAAACTGTTATTTTCTGAAGATATTAATGTTTTACCTCACCTCAAGCTTTTTGATGCTTGTGTTAAACCTATACTTCTTTATTGTAGTGAAGTATGGTCTCTATATATGATTAAAGATATTACAAATCTAGAGTCAAAATATTGGTCTTTGGCTACCAATAAAATTCAGATTAAATTTGCAAAAACTTTAATTGGAGTAAATAAAACAGCTGTCAATTTAGCAGTACTAGCTGAACTTGGTATGTATCCAATTTTATAGAAGCATTAAAACTATCAATTGGCTTCTGGTTGCATGTGATAAAATCTGGTAATAATTGTTTACTTAAAGATGTATATAGTTCAAACCTGCAATTAACCAATGGATTTGCGAATAAGATTGAACAGCTACTTGCTACATTAAATTTTTCACATGTTTGGGAAAATCATGATACTATTTCAAAAAGCCGTTTATTATATGCACTTCATACCAAACTTAATGAAAGATATCTGAATTATTGGAAAGAAAATATTTTTTGTGATGATAAATCATTGCACGGTAATAAGCTCAGAACATATAGACAGCTTAAAGAAAATTACAAATTGGAAACCTATTTATTGTTAAATATTGACAGAAAAGTAATAGGACATTTTGCAAAAATTGCATAAGTAATAGTGTTCTTAAAATTGAACAAGGACGACACACAAAAACACCTGTAGAAGAAAGAATTTGTCCCTTGTGTCTTTTAGAAGTAGAAGATGAATTTCATTTCACTATAATATGTACAAAACTAAATACAATTAGAGAACAATTATTTTCCAAAATTAGTGAAATAGTTCCCTCTTTTTTAAATATGACTAATGAAGCAAGATTTAAATTTTGTATACCTGTGGTGAGACTGATATAATTAAAATTATTGTAAAATTCATAAGCACCATGTATAATTCTAGAAATGCTTTATTGAGTACTTAATAACTTTGTGGTACCACCTCCTCAGCAGAGATTATATACATTCATTTATTATTGTAACAATATTTTCTTTTAATAATGGAGGGATATACAGTTATATAAATAATGTCTATAAATGTGGTTAGATTATGTTTGTATGTTTATGTATAGTCAATGTCTATTGTCTTGGTAACAATCCTATAATTTTGGATTTTGAACCAATAAATTATCTTATCTTATCTTATCTTATCTTATGTCAAACAAAATTAATCAAAAGATCATCGTCAGATTATAGAGGTTGTAAAACCGGTTCTCGGTAGAAACAATTGCCATTCTAAATTGTGTTTATCTTGATGAGACTTGGGATGACCTTTAAAGTTTTACATTTGTGAAAGCGCCGCTGTCACAAAAGTAATGCATAAATGTCATTTACCAATAGGCTAGACAGGAAATACAAGAAAACATTAACAGCCTTAAAATATTTTATTTAATGACAATTATCCAAAGATATATAAATTACTCTTTTGCGTGATGAATACTGATTATAGAGCCAGCTAATTTCTGTAAGACAATTGTACCATGATTACATGTCTTATTACACAAATGTAATATGAAGAAATAACGAAATTTACATATTAAACTTCTAAAATAAATCCGTTTTATTACAGTTGGAGCACTCTTTAGTGGACTACATTTTAAAGCCGAGAACCCCTTAAGGTCATAATTATAGGTTTCATAACGAGTGAGAATTGGATATCGCTTGTTATTATACCTCAGTATGTTTTTTCTATATAAAAAAGAATGAAATATTTGTGCTATTTCATTCCATAGACTATTTGCCAGTCAATAGTTTCAAAGACTATTACCCCGGTCAATAGTTTTATAAACATGTTTCCCGTACTTTTTCATACTAATTTTTCATTGGACAACAATGACGTCATTGACTATTCTGCTTGGATTTGTGCGCTGGGCTACGTTAAACTCTGAAATATCGTAAACGGTATAATCTGTATTTGTCTGTTGTCATTATTTCTAATTAATTTATTACTTACCAGAAGCAATTAAAAAAGAAAAAGAAAATCTACGTGACATATTTTAAGAACTAAAACATAACAAATGTATGGAATGGAGATGTCGTCGTCTTCATACAGTCGGAAAGCTGACCCCGGTTTGACCCCATTTCTTAAAGCAACAATGGAAGTCATGTGATTACCATATATGGGCATTTTTTTACCAAAAAAAGTGAAGCCCGTTTTTTGGAATTTGTAGTTTTTTGCATGAATTAAAACTAATTTGCTTTTAAGTGAACATTCTTGAGTATATAAGAAATATATTGATCCACTCAATTATGAATTAAACTAATTTTTTTCTCTCAAAATGTGTCTTCAAAGTCTAGGTGTTGACAAAAAAAATCGGTCACTTGAAATTAAAATCGTAATTTTCTTTCTTAACTTCTCGGGAAGCTATGCTGAATTTAAATTATGTTATGTAACATAACTTTGACTATGATATGTCAAATTTGTGCCACTTAATACGCTGTAATACATAAATGTGCCACTGATGTGTCGATATTTCTGACGAAGCGGGCCGATAGTAATTTCTGAGTTACGTCTCTTTGTTTGACACACTCATGATCAAACTATTATTATATTTTAAAGAGCCAATTTGCCAGAAAACCATGCAAAACCGTCCGAATGTCACTTTTGCCAAATGAGTTCATATTTGGCACATTGGTGCACCTTAGTAATGTAAATAACCACACAAATTTTTTGGGAAAATATTGAACCGATCTGGATTTTTTAGGTGCCATCTTTCAACAGATGAAATTGCTCGAAAACAGCAAAATAAGCCTTTTTGGCATATTTCGCTGGCTTAAATAAAAAATATGGCAACAATAATAATTTTTTGATAGTTGTTCCTCATAATACATCACTTTAAGTGTAAGAATGCAAAGAAATAACAATGCTGTCTATTAAGTGTATGTATAATCTAACCGTATCAATATGTCTTATTTAGCTTCATGTCCAAAATGGCTGATTTTGGTCATCTTTCAGAGCCAAAATACTCCAAGACCCGTTTATTATTGTAAAACAACATATCTTATTGCAAAGTATAACTATATATACCCAATCAAAAAATATCAAGCTCGGCAAATAATGTTGGTGTCTGGTATATGCCACAACAAAATGGGGTAGCCTGCATATTCAAATTTTCTCAATTTTGCCATCTAATTTGTAAAATCTGACATATGATAGGATATGGACTTATAAATAAGTATAACAACAAATGGAAAAGAATAATTAATGTTTCATTTAATACATTAAACAAATAATCATACATAAATACAAATTATTCATTATAAATCTAGAAGCTCCCAGGAGCTGAAATAGCTTGTATTGACAAATTGTGCACCTAAAACATGTTAAAACGATAAAAACACATATTTCAAAAGCAATAAATTTAAAATAAGAAGTTAAACAATTCAAAATAAGTTCAGACTAAATAAAAGTTTCTTCTGACCACTTTTGCAATTTATTCTTATAATATATTGATAAAGCTGTCGGATAATAGCAGAACACTGTGAAAATTGTAAATTTACACATTTCAGGGACAATAGCTCATTGATGTTATGTCCAATTTTTCAGAAAAATTTTGGGTATATGATAATGCTTTAAAAGAGAAAACTGTAAATAGTTACAATATAGAGATGATTTTAACAGACACTTAGTGATGGAAATTTTTATGATCCTTTGAGCCTAGTATGCTAACAAGGCAAGATTTGCTATGTACCTATATCTATGTTGCTGCAATGTGGTCAATACAAACATGAAAATCATAAATGCATATAAAAAAAATTCCCATAACTAGACAAAAACAAATTACTTAGTCTATCTATACTAGTGAAAATGTATAAAGAATTTTGAATGAAATTGGATAGCTGTTAAGATTACTGTACCTATCAGGCTCTACATCACATCCTGGGAAATAACAGAATTAAAAAAAGCCATATGAATCTTCAAATTTCAATAAAGTTGAATGTGTTTTTTTATACTTGAACGGCTAGATTTTACTATAAAGCAAGTGTACATTAACTTTCTTGTAAAAGAAAATCCATAACATTAAAATCTCCATAAATGATGAATTGCTATTTTTTGAGACATCATCCCATTGAAGATTTAACTGATGTTTTAAAGTTGGAAAGTTTCTGTTGCTTATTTGGTTGGTTGAAATTGTTTCTGTCAGAAGCATTATCAGTCTTCCAATCTGATGCTGACTGCTGTGAGAGTTCAGTTGTTGTTGACAGAAAGGTTAGCTGTGAGTCTAGATCTGAAAACCACAAAAGCATACATACATACATACATAAATCAGACTGTTAGTTTTCAAATTTTTTACTTTTCTTATTTTGGGGCCTTTTATGACTGAATATATTTATGCAGTATGGGTCTTGCTCATTGTTGAAGGCCACTATGTCACTTGTTCTCATTGTTGGCAATCCTACCACATTATTTTTATATTTCATATACATGTATACCACTGACAGGAAATAAAATTGACAACTTTTTTTTGCCATCCTTGGTGGCCATCTTGAAAATGTTTGACATCAGAAAATCATCCACATATTGTCATGATTGTGCTCATCTTTTCATTAAAGTTTCATTTAAAAGATAACACCAGTTATCTCAGTAAAGTACAAATTTTGTTGAAGATGAAGAAAAATGCAAGTTTGGACAGAACATTCAAGCATGATACAGCTCTGAATTGTAATAGGATTAAATATTTGACAAAGAATAGGTTTCTAACACAGAATAAATATGGTATATCTTTATATAGTTGAATAGATTCAGCATATCAGAGAACCCCAATATCAAATTGAGATTTCAAATTTAGTTTAATTTTGGACCCTTTGGCCCTCAATGTAAACCAATTTCATAACAGGGCCCAAAAACTAAATACAGGTTAGATTCAGCATATATAAAATTATTGTTGAAATCAAACAGTTAAATTGTGGACCCTGTTTGAACCAACTTGAAAACTGGGACCAAAATCATAAATGTATCTAAGTACATATTTATATTCAGGATATTTGATTATTTCTGTATATCAAAGAACCATACATTGCCCTAATTAGAGTCCATTTTTTGTTAAAATTAAACTAAGTTAAAAATTTGGACCCTTTGGACTTTAAAATGTGGACAAATTTGAAAACCGGACCAAAGTTAATAAAATGCTCCGCTGGGCGCAGCTTGATACGACCGCAGAGGTCGAACCCTGAACAGTTGGAGCAAGTATGGACACAACATTCAAGCTTGATCCAGCACTGAACTTGGATTGTGATTAAATATTTGACACAGCATAGGTTTCTGACACAGAATGAATGTGGTCTAAGAACTTAAATTTTTAATTTACCTATTCAAACCATATCATTATTATTTGCTTTTATATATAAATCAGAAATAACCAATTTAAAATCATGAAAATGGAAAATTTTAAAGAAAAAAAGGAAAAAATCCCCCCCCCAATTTTTTGAACCCCCTTATGATTCATCACCCCCAAACTCAATCCCAGCCTTCCCTTTGTGGTATGGTACCTTGCAGTACAATTTCAGAGAGATCCATACACTTGAACACAAGTTATTGTCTGGAAACTAGAAAATGCTTGTTTTTGGCCACTTTTGGCCCCAAATTCCTAAACGTTACGGCAATTACCCCAAACTCAAACCCAGCTTTCCCTTTGTGACATGGAACCTTGTGGTACAATTTCATAAAGATCCATACACTTACACACAAGTTATTGTCCTGAAACTAGAAAATGCTTGTTTTTGCCCTTTTGGCCCCTCATTCCTAAAATTATGAGGCAATTACCCCAAAATCAATCCTAGCCTTCCCTTTGTGGTATGGTACCTTGCAGTACAATTTCAGAGAGATCCATACACCTGAACACAAGTTATTGTCTGGAAACTAGAAAATACTTATTTTGGCCCCTTATTCCTAAACGTTTTGGCAATTACCCCCAAACTCAATTCCAGCTTTTCCTGTGTGATATGGAACCTTGTAGTACAATTTCAGAAAGATCCATACACTTACACACAAGTTATTGTCATGAAACTAGAAAAATGCTTGTTTTTTGCCCCTTTTTTGGCCCCTAATTCCTAAACTTTTGAAGCAATTACCCCAAAATCAATCCCAGCATTCCCTTTGTGATATGGAACCTTGTGGTACAATGTCAGAGAGATCCATACATTAAGACACAAGTTATGTCTGGAAGTTACAAAATGCTTATTTTGGCCCCTTTTGGCCCCTAATTCCTTAACTGTTGGTACCATAACCCCAAAATCAATCCCAACCTTCCTTTTGTGGTATTGAACCTTATGGTAAAATTTCATAGAGATCCATTCACTTAAACTAAAGTTAGAGTGCGAAAACCAATGTGTCTTCAGAAGACGACGACGACCACAACGACGACACCAACGTCATACCAATATACAACCGCAAAATTTTTTTCAGGTTGTATAAAAATCTAAATATTAAACATTTGCATTTTGTATATCAAAGAACCTCAAGAATTCAATTTTTGTAGAAATAAAAAAAAAATTTTGGACCATTTTGAAATCAATGTGAACCAATTTAAAATGGGGCCCAATTGCAACATCTTAAATTTAAATACATGGTTAGATTGAGGAAATATTTGAGATCCCCAAAAAGTATTTATTTTAATTTGTTCTTGTCCTAAACCATTTGTGTAAACATGCATGAACTATTTGCCATTGGATATTAGCAACCAACAACCAATCAATTAATCTAACAGGTGAAATATCTTCAAAAGTACCAATAAAAATCTCCCTTTTATATTTGAAATGGAATGTATGAACAGTTCATTAGTCATTGTTAGTTATTGAATGGAAACTATAGGAGCCGCCAAATATAGTACTACAAATTAAATTAGTAAAGTGATTTTCAATGGGAAAACCAAGTTAACAAAGACATGTTCAATAAAACTGATGTAGTACATGTACATGTATAATTATTATATAAGTGATTACATATACTTTGCATGGTTACCATATTATACAAACAGTTAAATTAATATACATTATAGGGTCTTTGCATCGGAACTAAACACATTTATTTAAAAACCAGTTGTTGGCATGACACGGGTTATGCTCTTCTCATATATTTTATGATGGTATGATACTAAAACCCTAACGGGAGGGATTGTGCCTGATATTCATATGATGAAGACATAATCTTTCAATCAGTTTAATTGAGGTCTGGAGCTGGCAGGTCAGTTAACTGCTAGTAGTCTGTTGTTATTTATGTATTATTGTCATTTTGTTTATTTTCTTTTGTTACATCTTCTGACATCGGACTCGGACTTCTCTTTAACTGACTTTTAATGTGCGTATTGTTATGCGTTTACTTTTCTACATTGGCTAGAGGTATAGGGGAGGTTGAGATCTCATAAACATGTTTAACCCGCCGCATTTTGCGCCTGTCCCAAGTCAGGAGCCTCTGGCCTTTGTTAGTCTTGTATTATTTTTACTTTTAGTTTCTTGTGTATAATTTGGAGTTTAGTATGACGTCCATTATCACTGAACTAGTATATATATTTGTTTAGGGGCCAGCTTAAGGGCGCCTCCGGTGCAGGAATTTCTCACTGCATTGAAGACCTATTGGTGACCTTCTGTTGTTGTCTGTTCTGTGGTCGGGTTGTTGTCTCTTTGACACATTCCCCATTTCCATTCTCAATTTTATGATATATTAGTTAATAATATCTTACCAATATCTTTTTCTATACATGTATTTAGTTTGACCTGGCTATTGTCACTTTTACAAAAACTCATCTTAATTGAGCATTGCTTGCATAGCCCTACAAATAAAAAGTGTTAACCTATAAAATAATTGTTCAATTTTGTTTTACATGAAATAAAATATATCAGACAGGAAATGTAGGGTAGTGTAGCATCACTGTGCATGTAGTTTAAATGTATTTTTTTTTCTTTTAAAAAGGGCTCTAGAAGTAATCTACATACATGTACATGTAGGGTCCTAAAATAGAACTTTACAAAAGTTTGCAATGCTTTTGATTTTTTTAGTCTCCTTGGCCTATTAGTTCATTAAAAAATATTATTCTCTGGATAAAGTTGTCTAGTGTTACATGTACAGTATGTTGTATGTAAAACATGTATTTGTATGAGGCTTTTCCAAGAGATAAAAGTTCTTTTAGTAGACAAAGAGCTGAACAACTTCCAGTAAGAACTGAAAATATAACTTAGGGAAGGAATAAAAACCTGTCCTGCTACAAAACAAAATGTACATATAAATGTTGAACATGTTGAAATAAATTTAGATTATTATCCTGATTATGGTCTATAAATTGATTTTTTTTTTTAAGCAGAAAATAAATATATATTGTACCCTGGTTAATAGCTTGAAAATTAAAATTCTGTCCGTAGCTGACAAGGACATAAATATTTTGACCATTCTAACCCTCCGACCCTTGCTTTTTTATAATCAAATTAAACAAATGGACCCAAGACAGAACAATGTATATAAGGTTATGTATTATTTGTTTGCACTTTGCCGTAGGAAATAAATAAGATGTCTTAGAAACAGGTCAGGTGTAAAAGAATATTCAAATGCCCCTTCAACCCCCCTCCCCCTTTTTTTAATCTAGCTAATGTATCAAATGTTGATCCCTAATTTTAGATTGACTAACAAATGAAAATAGATTGTAAGATTTGTACCTGTTCCTACTGGAATAACTTCTCCTGTATACAGCCTGTTATGAAAGGGTGAAGATCCTTGGTCAGCTTTGTCTTTGCTGGAAGAGGGTTGGACAGGATGTTGACATCTTACTTGACTATTATGTCAATGAATTCCATAAAAGTCCCTGTACTTGAGCATATTCGAAGACAAGATGATGTAAACCACTCCTTGTCTTATAAAAATAATAAGGAGTCCTGTTGCCTGTTGGAAATTCAACACCATAGTTTTCAGAATTATTCAGACTTCTGAGATGAATGGTAGTCTGTATCTGTATGAATATGTTTTGTTACCAATGCTGGTTTCAATACAATGGTAGAGAGTGTTGTTGATTTATTGATGGTGCGCCAGAGCAGTTTTGACACTCTCAATCGCAATTCTGGTGCGAGCATATCCATATGCATAATAGTGTCTTCAAGGTGGTTCCACTCCCTCACGTTTTTACTAAGAATGATTTAGAATATTTTTGTTTTGCTGGTTGAAATTTAAAACACTTTTTGCTAATAATGGCCTTATTTTTCCAATCAATATTTATCATGTTTATTCACTAAATTATTGTCTGGTAAATTATAAATATTGTCATGATTGTCAAATTTCTTGGCAGTAATCATTCTTTTGGAAATGCTATTTTGGGTCTTTAGTGCATTCAGATATTTTAAATAGTTTGAAATATGAAGATGTATAATGCTGGGATAGCCCACATGCTCCTCCTAGATTATTAAAGTCGCAAACTTCACTGTAGACATTTGTCTGCCAAACCATCACTGCCACTAGGAGCTGACATGTTTGAGATCTTACCAAAGGGAGATAAGTCAATGGAAGAGCATAAAAGATGGACTCTCTGGTTTCAGACAATTTATTGATTTTTGCACTTGCAGTACAAAAACGTCTTATTTCATTTTTTAGACAAATTGATTTTACTTTTTCAAATGATTTTATGAGCCAGTTTATTACCAATTGTGTTTAGAATTTAATTAAAATCAAAATCAAAATGTTTCTATTTGGGACTAAAATCACCATTCTTCCGAGGCATAAATTAACATTTAATTGTCATTTGCCAAGCTTAATATTTTGTTTTGATATAAAACATACCCCATAGTTAAAACCGATATAAGTTGCAAACATATCCGGAATGGGTCTTGCAAGATAGAAGCGAATGAAAACCAGGTAAATTCATGTATGAAAAAACCCACCTTTGTGTCCGTGCTCCTGGCAGTGTGCCAAATCGTTTAAATTTTCATTTGTATTAATCATAACATAGTAAAATGGATGGATTCCAGCTGACATTACTCTAAAACTCAACTACCCTTTTAATATGCTTCTGGGTCATTCTTAAAGGCATAAAAAGTTGGATTTTCCTTGGTTTCATTATGAATTAACAGAATTATGCAAATGAGGCTGTTACTAAAAATAGATACGATTCTGGGAAAAATTAAGTGGTAAAATTCTTTTATTTTATGTCAAGGATTAAGATGATGTATAAGAATTTGTCAAGTTGTGATTGTTGATTTGGACGATTTTCTGAATATTGCATGGTTTTCTGGCGGATTGGCTCTTAAGCACCATATGCTGTTATTTACATGAGGATATTATTAAAATAATTTTATTGAATATATTTTGATACTAAAGACATGTGCAAAAAATTAGCGAAACACATTTTATCACTTTTCAGAACTCAGTCTCAGTGAAATACTCAAATAGGCCCTATGTCAGCATGTGCCATAATATTATTATTCAAGAGTTAATTTAATATTTATATTTTGGTAAGTATTTATACTTCTGTAACCAAATTATTTCAACACAGAAATAAATTTCTACTTTAATCATACAAGGGTAGCCCAAATATTCATGAACAATGGATCAAGACAGGATTAAAATGATCAAATACAGGAACTCCTTTTCATTACTGATACCTGATCCTACCTTTTTCATTTAAACTTAAACCATTAAATAAACGAGACCATAACGAAAGTATTCTGAATGTAAATTCTTCATTATTTGAAATAAAAGGAAATTAGTTTGCAATTCTTGTATGAACAAACTAAATATAACAATAAATTTTGTCTCACTGATTCTATGCAGATTCTAATGAATGGACTCAAATTATAAAAAAAAGCACTAAACCAATAAATAAATGGTTCTAATCATGAACTTGACAATAGATAAGAACGAAAAAGACTGGGTCTAATATTTTTCTTCTTCTATTTAATTTTTTTTAACAATTATGCATTTTTATATATATATAAAAGTATTTCAGAGCAGATTCTGAGTGCTAAGTCAACAATATTATATGTTTTAGATCACAAGTCATAAGTAAGTCACACTTCATGTCAGTATGAACATGCTTTGAATATTAAAGAGTGATTAAAATGCTAGTCTGAAAGAGATTGTTTTAAGTTCATATTTAGGACAAGACTTTTTCATCTACCTTTGGCAGTTTTGCAGGATTACTTCATCACAAATATAATATTATAAACAATGAATGAGTTTTGGTTAAGGTTGTGTAAAGACAGTATACGATTCCCTTACCTTGTTTTAGTTAAGTCAAACAATTCACTGACTTAAAGAGAATAATTAATCCAGTCAAATATTCACAGCTGAACTCGCCATTGCTTTTTCAAACAAACACACTAAATGTGTGTACATTGTGTAAAGATGCAAGTTGACATCGATGTGTACGATAAAAACTACAATGTCAAAAATGTCTTTCGTTTGGAATTTAATTCGAACGGGGTTTCCTAAGGGATGATAGAACGTTAGACGACTTGATTTTTGTTTTGACTTTGAGATACTTATTATTAATTTTTTATATAGTTTGTATATTCTTTGTTTATCTGGAAAAAAAAGAAGAAAAAAATAACAGACAATTTCGCATAATTCTTAAACGACGATCAAAGGCATTACGTTATTTTTAAAAGACAGACAATTTATAACATGTTTAAGTATTATTTTCTTTGATAATAAGAAAACCATGCTTGAAAAATCGAAAGAAATCTATTTCTGACCCTAATGGCAAGTAAGAAACAGAAAAAGAAAAATTCCAAATTGGCGCCAAATTATTTTTTCCGCGAAATTAACGCAATTTCAGAATGGCGGGTTTTAATATCAGTCCCATTGTTGTCTTAAGAAAGTAGCAACAACGGTCGTTTCTAAGGGCTTGCTTTCCGACTGCATAATTCTGGGATTGCTTTGGTTTACGGTAATATATGATAGCTAGCGTTTGTTATGTGCACGGAAATTTTACATAAGGATTCCTGGTCTTGATTACAGTAAATAAAATATTCTAATGCTATTTTATGTAACAATTTTTTCATTGGTTAAAAGTTGCCGTCAAATCCACAGTTGACCAGGCGTAACTAAGGAGGGATCCGCCATTTTGAATTGAAAGGATCAACAAATATTCGATTACTACAATATTATCGAAAATAAAACAACACCTACCTCGAATTCCCCGTTTTAATGTGATTTTATCCGAATTTGAATCGTAGAGGTAACGTAAAAACCTCCAGTTCGTAAGTTTTCATTTGTATGACGTCACGTTTAGCTACAACGTCTTTGCGCCAAAATCATTCATGAAGATTCGCGGATTTTTTTTGAATGTCAAATTTGTACATTTTTTCAAGCTCTAACGTATTATTTCTTTTTGTACTGCATTAGAATCGGAATAACAGTACTGTAGTTGAAGAGTTGCCACCGTCAATTTTGATTTGACGGTCGCAAATGTCCGTTTTACTGTCTCCGCTACGCGTCGCCAGTAAAACTGTATTTGCGACCGTCAAATCTACAATTGACGGTGGCAACTCTTCAACTACAGTACTGTTATTCCTTAATTAACAAATACCACACAACAAACTTGCTATTACTCTCATAACCAGTCAATAGGTGTATTCTAATGCTATTTTTATGTAACAATTTTTTTCATTGGTTAAAAGTTGCCGTCAAATCCACAGTTGACCAGGCGTAACTAAGGAGGGATCCGCGATTTTGAATTGAAAGGATCAACAAATATTCGATTACTACAATATTATCGAAAATAAAACAACACCTACCTCGAATTCCCCGTTTTAATGTGATTTTATCCGAATTTGAATCGTACAGGTAACGTAAAAACCTCCAGTTTGTAAGTTTTCATTTGTATGACGTCACGTTTAGCTACAACGTCTTTGCGCCAAAATCATTCATGAAGATTCGCGGATTTTTTTTGTATGTCAAATTTGTACATTTTTAAGCTCTAACGTATTATTTCTTTTGTACTGCATTAGAATCGGAATAACAGTACTGTAGTTGAAGAGTTGCCACCGTCAATTTTGATTTGACGGTCGCAAATGTCCGTTTTACTGTCTCCGCTACGCGTCGCCAGTAAAACTGATTTGCGACCGTCAAATCTACAATTGACGGTGGCAACTCTTCAACTACAGTACTGTTATTCTTAATTATATCAACTTGGGTTATTTAATTTCAAAGCCTTCGGCGAGTGTATAATTACTATTTAAATTAAATAACGAGAGTTGATATCAAGCGATATCCAATTTTCAAAAGTTATTAAACCTTCTTCTCTTATGGTCAACACTCTTATTGTGTTAAATTAAAAATTCCGCGAATCGTTGATCTAGTCTTTTGCACATAACAATATGATGTCATATGTCCTTTTCCGGTGTCAGACTTTAACATCAGATATTTTTTTAACTTTTTGTACGCTTCAGGATGTAATAAAATTTGACAAAAAGAAGATTTCCGGGTGAAAAGTGTGAGCGTTTTGTATATTATTGGAGAAATCACATATGTCCGTTGCCATTTACGAAATGTACATCGTCCTAACCTTTGAAAGTTATCAATGACCTAACGAATAGCCAATGGAAATGTCGTAATATCATTTCATGATGCTGGAAAAGCTAATCAAATTAACGCAGTTTCCATATCACTTTTTTGAAATAGATAACCACAACCATAAGAGAAACTATTTTAGCATTGCAATGCTTCGCTTATATCTAAGATATAACAAAGGGACTAAAATTTGACATTTTTCATTTTTTGTTAATAATAGTCTTTTACATTCGCATCGATTTTGAAATAACAATTTACTCATTCGAGTGATAAACACATTCACAATTATATTAATCGTTTCGATGTGCAATTATTCATTTTAAGAGATAATGGGTTACATTTCCTTGAAATAGCAGAAACATACTCGACACCTAACAGTTTATCATACACGTGTTATCACTTGCTTACCATTGTCTTCTAAATTATCTTAGATCGTCAAATTCGTTTTCTTTTAATAACTTTGTAATAATGTGCACAGTAAGAACACTTTTTTCTTAATGTTTTAATTTCCAAAAAATATTTAACAAATAGGCTATCATTGTATTTGACTTGTGATCTTTGTTCTATTTGACCAGCGCAGGATTGATCCACTCATATATAATCAGGTAACGCTGACCTATATTTTCACTGTGATAATCAGGTACCGTATTTATTTGGAAGGACAATTTACTGAATAAATCAATTTTGGGGCTATAAACATGTCTTACGTAATGGAATCGAAATTATAAGATTTTGAAAACAGGTAATAATGAACATAAGTTTTTTTTAATATGAGTAAACTGGAGAATGGGGTATACGTCAATGGGACAGAAACCGGTAAGGTTAGTCAAAAAATAGTAATCACATTAAACAACTATCTATCGACATGTCACACACTTATTAAGTGAATCTGCTTGGCAAAAATAAAATGATACATGTGGTATTCTAGCGAAAATTAAATAAAATAAAGCATGAACCATTCCGTGAAATGTTTTTGAAAAGTAAATTCAACTTAAACAAAAAATAAATGCGTTTTATTTTTCTTTTATGATTAAACCATAACAAAATAACCCATAGAAAATTATGTAACAATAAACTAATCTATAGAATAGATATAGGAAGATGTGGTGTGAGTGCCAATGAGACAACTCTCCATCCAAATAACAATTTATAAAAGTAAACCATTATAGGTCAATGTACGGCCTTCAACACGGAGCCTTGGCTCACACCGAACAACAAGCTATAAAGGGCCCCAAAAGTACTAGTGTAAAACCATTCAAACGGTAAAACCAACGGTCTAGTCTATATAAAAACGAGAAACGAGAAACACGTATAAATTACATAAACAAACGACAACTACTGTACATCAGATTCCTGACTTAGGACAGGTGCAAACATTTGCAGCAGGATTAAACGTTTTAATGGTACCAAACCTTCTTCCTTTTTCTGAAACAATAGTATAACATCACAACATAGAAAACACACGATAAAACATCAATTGGAAGGCTTAACTCAATAAAAAACGTAAATTAACACACTATGAACGGATAAATTCGATCTGTGATACCTGAAAGTAAATACATAGTTAATAAAATATTAGGGACAAATGTCAAGATTACTAAAAGACATTAGACTAATTTGTTTCAATTTGCTTCGTTTCAAAGTTAACGTTTTGCTTCCGACAGTCTGATTTACATGTAATGAAAAGTAATGTCATTTTTATTGCTTCTATCTACGTGGTCTGTTGGTTTTATATTAATAAGGAATATTTATTTCAAACAAAATACATATTTGTCAAAAGTGGAAAAATGATAAGCGTATCTTTCATAACTTTGACAAGTGAACGTGTCAGAATGACATAATATTAGATATCAATTATTATACAAATGAGTCAGTTTCAAGTTATATTCGATGATTGGTCTAAGCTATAAATAAAAAAGCAAAACAAATAAACAAGCTTCTGTTATATAAACAAAAATCAATGAAAGTAATCCCTAAAAAAAGCAAATTTCCGCAATATTCAAAAGCTATGGGTGATGATACTGTTTGTTTCGTGTACATTACTTGTTTAAAACTCAGGCATAACAATCTTAAATAATTATCAAAGATACATCTTTTATTTTTCTAAGTGTTATTGATGTGTCTTGAAATTCTTTACATGGAAAACGAATGTTAGCACACGGTTTTGTCTTGGTCATTTGTGTACCACATAACGTTGATGTATGGGGCTGTTTTTTGTTACCTGTTATACTTCTCCAATGTATGTAGAGATGCTATTTGTCTTTATTTAACATTTTTTATCTCTTGTACATGTTATTCCACACTGATTTATGTAAAAGGGGAAATGATGTCTCTTCATAATTGCAAATTTTAGGCAAACCATTCATATTTCCAGAAACTGACAATCGATCGAAACCTTAACACTGACTTAAGTACTTGAGTTATCAAACCATGAAAACGAGACAGAAATGTCAGACCATAAACTATCTCTGAAAAATAACTTTAATCAATCAGTCAAAGCCATTGCTGAAGCAGACATACAATTAGTATAACTGTATATTTTAGCACTAAACAATACTGTTGTTCTCAAGCAAAACATAATTGAAACCTTTCCAGTACAACCCCAAAACAACAAAACCGAAAAAAAACGAAAGTCTAAATCTTACTGAATAAGAATAAGAATAAGAATATTTATTGAACTGTGAATTTGAATATAAAGTATTATTATTAGAAAGGAACCCTAAAATGAATAAAGAAACAGAAATTTAAATCTCAATTCAACAATCCGGATTCAAAAATATTGTAATAATCTAGATATTTACGTGAATTTCTTTAAAACGGAGCAAACGGCTCGCCTCTTGCAATCCAAATGATACGCACAGTCTTCATCTAAAAACAATAAGTATATAATATAAATATAAAAGTGAAATTTATGGTTTATGAAAATACAAAGGGGGTTAATGTCGTTTGCAATCTTGTACACATTTGGATATAAAGAGTTATTCTTCTTACCACCAAAGTGTTTTGTTGATTTGGTTCAGTCTATATTTCACTTTTCTATACAGTTAAGTATGTAACAAGACATTTTCGATGTGGATTCAAATAACAGCGTGGACTCCATTTCACGAAAAGCGTTATGGTCACGAAAGGTCAACTCTCCAGATTGAAGTATTTATGAAGAGATAATACTAACAATATAAACACTTTGAAAAGGCGTTTTAGGCACGCAGAAACGTAGACTGTCTGCGTTAAGTACAGAGTGTCACCCTCGTCGGTTTTTAAGGAAGGCGGATCTTTTCATTGGAAAAAGATGACTGTGACAGGTATACTTCAATTAACAAGATATAGCTTCAAAATTAGTGAGAGCCCTGTCATATTAAAGAAAATAATACATATTATATTTTGATCGGGGGGAACAAAACACATCATTTGATGTACATGTCTGTAAAAGTTTCTAAAAATACCCAAGATTCCATCAGGAAATAAAATTTATTGAATAGCATCATCTATTCGCTATTCCTTTGATTAAACGATGGACGCAAACGTGTGGATAT
Organism: Mytilus coruscus; assembly: GCA_017311375.1. NCBI lineage: Eukaryota > Metazoa > Mollusca > Bivalvia > Mytilida > Mytilidae > Mytilus > Mytilus coruscus. Next base: position 16,929,513 of record CM029595.1, read on the forward strand.
GGTTTCGATGATGAAAGAAAGAAATATGATAGTATATATGTAGGTGTATAATCTATGCATGGAGAATCACGTAGCGATAAATTATTGAATATAACTTTCAAAAGTGATGAAATGTTTCTATGACGTTTCTCTGTTGCTACGTTTGATTGATTGATAATTGTTGCTGTACGTCCAGTTGTGTCTCGTTTGAAGTCTCGTATCTAAGGTAGCAATACACAGTTAGAATTGTTAGTTTTGCATTTTGGCCCCTGTGAATTTTTAAATAAAAGAAAGACAAGTTATAAGTACCTGAAAATGAAGAAAATAAAATTTGATGCTGTGAGAGTGGTTTTAATTGAAAGGTATGATTCCAGAGAAGAGATTGACCCTGGTTTGCTCAGTAGAAATGCAAATTTCGGGTCTAAATTCATATCCAGTCCACCAATGACTCTAAAACTATATCAGCATTTGTTGACTGTTTTCAATAGTGTAAATTTGCCTCGATCTTTTGAAAGGTAATTTGCGGAAAAAGGAGCAGAAAGACCCCATTTTTTTCGTTTTTTTTTAGAGGGCTATCATTCAGTGTTGAAAGAATGTATGTCTGATATTCATTGAAATTTTATAAAATGGATATTTTTAAGCCTGTATGGGGGTGTCCAACAGCATTTTTTGAAGAAAAAAATAGAAAACAAACACCAAATGTTTCCATGGATACTGAACTTGCACAATTTTGTTTTAAGTGTTTGGTTACAGATTTGAAATCTGCTGAGAAATATGACTCTACATATGTATACATGTTTGGGTATTCTTGTAGAATTGGTTATATCCTTTTCAAAATGCATGCACATACTCCTGAATTTAAAGACCAAATTTCAGCATCATTTGCTAACTGTGTATTGCTACCTTATGGTAATGTGAAATTAGATCATAAAAGGGAAAACACTCAATTTTGGGCAAGAATTTTGGCTAATCTAGTTAAAGACATTGTAGGTGATATGAAATCCTTTAATTTTCTTGACATTTTGTCTAACAAGCCATTATTTTCCTTTTCAAAAGACTTTTTAAGGCTCGTAGTTGCTTGACTTTGCCATGATGTATATTGACGTTGTCAAATGTGAAGGCGAAAGCAATACAATTTTTAATGCAATGGGCAATCCATTCAATTCGTTACAAAGAAAAGGAAGTATGTGAACTATATAATTAAATTTATTGACAATAATATTCCATAATCTCATTCAGATATAATATAAACTGTATTAACCATTTCACTAAGTTGATAGTTTGTTACTTTATACTTTGATGTTGCTAACCAGTATTTATGAGGTCATGACGTCATGATTACCTTTATGACGTCATCATAATTAAAAGTGCAGATATTTAAATATAGTCTTAAGTCAAAACACACCTTAAAAGATATTAAATTTCATTTTAACAGGAATTCCAATGCAAATTAAATGATCTCTACAACATGAAATTTTCATAAAATTAACTGTTAAAATCCTTGAAATTTTAGACTTATCTGCCCTTTGACCATGAATCTTTAAAGTGTAATGTATTCCAGTCAAAGTACACTATAAGATGAAAATGATGTAAATCTTCAATTAAGAATGAACCAAAACATAAAATTAACACTCAAAAGAAGGAAAATGTATTCTTAGAATAATTTTAGTTGAATAATAATAAAATCATGAAGAATTTTAGAGATTTTATATATTTGATTTGTTTTGTTGTCCATAGCAACATATTTTTCAGCTGAAAATATTTACAAAATTGTGTTCATATATTTAGCATGGGTACCAGGTACCTGAAACAGGTGTTTATTTTATCAATTGACTTTTATTGCACATTTCATACTTGTCACCACTGATCCACTTTTCATAGAAAATTTTAATGATTTTCTTAAATACCATTATAACTTTGCACGACTGTATCTTTGGTTATTTTCATCCGATCTTAGAAAATTCAGGCCAAAAAGCTTGAAATTTGGTAAACTTTGTAGAAATATAGGATTTAACTGAAAAGTGTATTACATTTTATCCTTAAGGTAGCAATACACAGTTAGAATTGTTAGTTTTGCATTTTGGCCCTGTGAATTTTTAAATAAAAGAAAGACAAGTTATAAGTACCTGAAAATGAAGAAAAATAAAATTTGATGCTGTGAGAGTGGTTTTAATTGAAAGGTATGATTCCAGAGAAGAGATTGACCCCTGGTTTGCTCAGTAGAAATGCAAATTTCGGGTCTAAATTCATATCCAGTCCACCAATGACTCTAAAACTATATCAGCATTTGTTGACTGTTTTTCAATAGTGTAAATTTGCCTCGATCTTTTGAAAGGTAATTTGCGGAAAAAGGAGCAGAAAGACCCCCAATTTTTTTCGTTTTTTTTTAGAGGGCTATCATTCAGTGTTGAAAGAATGTATGTCTGATATTCATTGAAATTTTATAAAATGGATATTTTTAAGCCTGTATGGGGGTGTCCAACAGCATTTTTTGAAGAAAAAAATAGAAAACAAACACCAAATGTTTCCATGGATACTGAACTTGCACAATTTTGTTTTAAGTGTTTGGTTACAGATTTGAAATCTGCTGAGAAATATGACTCTACATATGTATACATGTTTGGGTATTCTTGTAGAATTGGTTATATCCTTTTCAAAATGCATGCACATACTCCTGAATTTAAAGACCAAATTTCAGCATCATTTGCTAACTGTGTATTGCTACCTAAGCAGCATGCTATATACAATCAACTTATCAGTTCTGACCAACAGATATATCAGTTGTAATCATTTCATTCCATATTCGTGATCTGCTGGTAAGTAATAATTATATGAAGGTTCTATGCAATGTCAATTGAAACAAAAGTAAAAATAAACAGACACATATGAGGGAGAAAAACGATATCGTATGGTATCTAAGAAAATAAGATTAAATCGTGAACAGTATATGATGCAGCTCACTCTTGACAATCATAGATTAAGAAACCATACAATGAGATTAAGGTAAGAGCAAGAGACAGTTGAGAGTTATGGAAAGTTGGGATCTGAGACACCATTGTCAGTATAAAGTTGAGAAACTGACATAAATCAATTCTTTAAAATTCGGTGATATAAGGCATTCAATGATAGTCTTAAAAGTGAAAGATGATGAAAATGTGACATACTCCCTTTCCTTGATTTGCACCACTGTGTTCGTTCATTTTTTCGGTTCTCATGATTTACTGATATTTTTTCCTAAATATTTTGTATAAGTTTGTTCGTTTTTTTTTTTTTTTTTTTTTTTCATCTCTAAGGTTTTATAAGCTATCCTTTTACTGAGAATCGAACGGCAACGGCACACGATCAAATTATATAAAACTTAACTGGCATTTAAGTTGAGCAAGAATATCCATTGTTCCCAAAAAGTTGAAATTTTATCTTTTGGCAAAGTCAATGATGGGTACATGTAATTGTTTAAGGAATAATATAAGGAACTATGTAATCAGAAATTCAAAAACTTAGCCAAACCAAAACCATTTTTTATAGAAAAAATTCAAAAGAATTTCTATGGAAAACAACATTGGAAGATGTTTATTGTGTGATCTTAAAAAGCAGATAAAAAGACATTGGCCTCCCAAAGCATAGCCCTATATATTAACATCCAAAGATATTGGCCTTCCAAAGCATAGCCCTATATATTAACACCAAAAGACATTGGCCTTCCAAAGCATAGCCCAATATATTAACATCAAAAGACATTGGCCTTCCAAAGCATAGCCCTATATATTTATATTAAAAACATTGGCCTTCCAAAGCATAGCCCTATATATTAACATCAAAAGACATTGGCCTTCCAAAATATAGCCCTATATATTAACATCAAAAGACATTGGCCTTCCAAAGCATAGCCCTATATATTAACATCAACAGGTCATATGGGTTTTGACAATAGATATGTCTAACAGACATTGAATTTTTTTTAAATACATAAAGGTTCACCTTATTTGATTTTTTAAAAAATTTTGAAGTGATAATGTTTTCCACTGTTCTTATTTTGTCGCTTTCTAAACGTCTGATGCATATCTTGATCTGTGGTTAACATTTGTCCTCACTTTCTTCTAGCTTTCAGCAACCAATATAGTCTTATTTTGGAGATTTGAAAAAATGCACAATGAGTTCACAACCTACTCGGAATTCATTCAAAGCTAAATAGAAGGGAATTTGGTAGGATTGTCAATGAGACAAATATCCGCCAAAAAGAACATGGATAATTTTTTTATGAACAACTACAAGTAACCGTAAAGCCTTCAACAACAAGGCATGCCGATACAGTGTAGTGAACTATAACTAACAAAACGCGAAACCAAGCCAACAAACAGAACGTCAGAACTGTTTAAAAAAAGTTCGACTCTTTCTTTCTTGTTGTATAGATTTCACAGAAATCAAAACCTAATCTATTTACACTCAAAAAATTGAAATCCGTCTGATAAATCAATTTTAGATGAACTTATAATATGTAATATTTAAACCAGTCGCCATGATAGCAGTATTGGGAAAAATCACTGCTATAATTCCATTGATCATTTGAAACCTACTTCCAAATGTATGTGTCTTTGGTAAAATTCGGATGCGAATTGGTTGAGTACGAGTTAGAATTCCCAGAAACGATGTGACAAAGATTCAACCAACATGACAGCCTCCACTATCATGGTAACTACATATACGCACATGCTTAACAGAGAAAATAGAAACGGACAATTTTGAATTCACTATATTTTATATTGATTTTTATATTGAACTTTTTATTTCTCATCTGCAATACGAACATTGTCCTCTAATCAACAAAAAAGACGCGTTATCAATTTTGCACGTCCAAAACGCTTTTCTGGACTTACCGTCACGAGAAACGCTCATCCTAAACAATTTCAGCCAATAAAGTATAGCAACTTAAATACTAAATGATATCCATCACCGAATTTGTACTTACCATGATAAACACGATAGGTGACACAAGTCGAGCATGATCTGCTTACCCTTCCAGAGCATCTGAGATAGCCCCCATTTTGAGGTGGGGTTCGTGTTGATCAGTCTTAAGTTTTCTATGTAGTGTTTTGTGAACTTATTTGTCTATTGGCGTCTTTTGTGTTTTGCTATTTTCGTTATCAGTTTTTATTAACTTATTGAGTTTTGAATGTCCCCTTAGTATATTCCGCCTGAAACATAAAAACAATGGCAACAATCCGTCTGAGGCCAACTTTTCTAGAGTAATTGGAACCTCAGTTTCTGAATTATAATTTTTCAATTTTCAACACAGAAATTAAGAAAGTTATAATATAAATCACGTCAGTACCAGGGACTAGCAGTCCTACAGCGGTATCGACCCATTGCTAGAAAATGAAAATAACACTTAATAAAAAAAAATGCACTTAAAAATTGCATGCATCCGGAGCGCTCGTTTTGGGGATTTACCTTCATCAAGAACACTCAAAGCCACATATTCTAAGGCCAAGAATGTACATGTATAAGTATCGAAACACATGAAGAGCTATTTCATCAAAAGGAACCTGAAATAATATCCAAAATCCATCTGAGGTCAACTTTACTTGAGGTAGTTTGAACCTTAGTTTCATAATCATTCCTGCGTTTTTCTGGGCATACATTCACTAGCGACTTTTGAACCAAAAAATTGAAAACCAATAATGTATAACTACTACAATACGTGAAGAGCTACAATGTATGTCCAAAGTCTTATAAAAGAAATAGTCAAAGTGAACTTTGCCTGTGGGAGTGGGAATTTGACATGTAGTTTCTGGATAAATTCTAAATGTATCAACAGAGAATTTAATAAATGTATTGAACTTGCTACTGATGAGGAGTACATATTCCTGATCCCTGATATTCAAGCAGAGCAAAGTATAAGCAACTGTAGGGACATTAAAAACACTTATATATATACCTATATGGATTTAATTTCTTTCAGAACGATAGGTCATTCTTTTGAAGAAATAACCCAGACGATACCAAGTTTCAATGAAATGTACTTCAATCTGATGTTCAGTAGTTGTCGTTTGTTGATGTGGTTCATAAGTGTTTCTCGTTTCTCGTTTTTTATATAGATTAGACCGTTGGTTTTCCCGTTTGAATGGTTTTACACTAGTAATTTTTGGGGCCCTTTATAGCTTACTGTTCGGTGTGAGCCAAGGCTCCGTGTTGAAGGCCGTACCTTGACCTATAATGGTTTACTTTTATAAATTTTGACTTGTATGGAGAGTTGTCTCATTGGCACTCATACCACATCATCTTATATCTATTCAAGGTATAAAACAATGACCTGTGTAAGGTCGTTATTTAACTCAATTAAAAGGCAAACTAGTCTGGTAAAAATATTTACATGTAGTTCATTTGATGACTATCGGTTATGTTAATATGACCATCTACAGCAGGAAACACTGTGGTTACGTCAGAGTTGAGCCAACTTAATAACGATAGAAAATTTAAAATTTTTAAAACGATGGCTCTACAAGTGCCCTTTTGTTTGCATCTGTGGTAGTTATATGTTATAGAACAAATGCATTTGAATTTTCTAAAAAGGTGTCAGTATACCTTATTGCCAATTATGAATATGCGTCATCTTACCTGAGGATTTGCGACACTTCAACTATTGACGTCACACAACAACAATTGTTCTCTTGTGATGTCAACCTTTTGGGGTATTCTGTGATGTAAACCTTTTGGGAGTATTCTGTGATGTCCATTTATATCGTGAAAATAGTGATACGATGTATGGTTAGACAAACTTCACAACATTTTATTGTAAATGGGAAGCTATGAAGATTTGAACTTAAAATAAGAGTGAATGAAAAAAAAAAAAAAGAAATAGGTTTTTTTTTTATATAAACTGATTTTATTTCGTATTGGGTAGAGAATTCATTTTAAAAACATCTACTACTATAATAGGATATTGAAAAGAACAATTTGGAATTGAAAATTGCTTGAACAAATTATCTCCACAAAGTTGAATTTGGCGACAAAATTTTCAAAGCTGAGCTTTCCTATAGGAACTGTAGGTGACAAAATACGTTTAGAAAGGACTTAGTGTGAGTATATTAACTGTACGCAACTTGTATATTGGTATGTATGTTCAAAAATAAGTATATTCCTTTATGAAAGGAAATATTTACCTCAACAATACATTACTAATCCAATTTAATATGAAACTAAAAGGATTGAAGTAATCTGTATCATATTTTGAAAGATAAATATTTGTATTTTTACGTAAAAATGAGGCAAAAGATACCAAAACGGATGTTCAAACTTAAGTCGAAAACATTACAAATTATGGCAAAAAAAGAAAAATGACAAAAGACAAAAACAGTACACAAATACAATATAGAAAACTAAAGACTGAGCAACACGAACCCCACGAATAAAACCGAAGATGATTTCAGGTGGTAAGGAATGGTAACCAGATCCTGCTTTACATGTGGGACCCGTCGTGATTCTCGTGTAAGTACAAAACCGGTTATAAGTCTATTTCAGTAGGTGAGTGAATTTTTACAAAGAGCGATTTATTCCTCCCTAATACAAGATACTTGTACCTACGTTGACCATTATTTTTATGAAACAAAGCAGGAGCAATTCTTTCAATTTTACTTTTAATTTGAAAATGGGAATACTTGTGTAAAGTGTGGAAAAGTCAAACGCTTTAATTCTGTTGCAAGATAAAAGCGACTTAGATTGTATGTACTCTTAGACTAACAGATCTTTGGAATTCTTAAGTATCCACATCTGATTCACGCCACTTCTAGGGTAAAGTATTGACTTTTCCATTAAGTTTTAACAAACAGGAAATTTTAGCCATTTTCAATTATTATAATAATTGAAGCATCCTGCTATAGGAATTATCACTACTTTCTTAAAAGCTGAAGTTTTCTCTATCTGTGACTGCTGTTATAGCTATTTAGAAATTGGAAATATTTTGTTCCTGATGAGGAGTAAATTTTCGATATGTGCATTGAGTGTATCAATTACTGGTTAATTTTGTATTCCTATCTATAAATCGATTCCACTTCTACCTGAGTAAATCAGTAGCACCAAAAAAAAAAAACACCCAGTGTTTTATGCACTGAATATCAGTATCACTGTTTTTACAGACATGTATCTTCATGACAACACCAGAGTAGAATGGAGCATTATCAGATCCTTGAAAGCGAAGCGTGGACTCAGTTTCTGTATTTCATTTGTTATTCAACAATTGTTTAAATATCTGACAAGCTCAACTACCAAAACATAAAATGTTAAATTCATAATGAATCCTTTTGGTTTTGGAAGTCTTTCAATTGTATTTGAATAAAACTAAAACATTGTAAAAAAACCGTTGCAATTGCATTCATTTCAATATTTCCAAATAAGGACAGTGTTCACTATTTATCTTTCATACAAGAAAAATGATGATAAAAAATTAAAAGATTGAAAAGAGGACAAAAGAAAAGAATTTCAGTAGATATTATATAAACGATATTTCCATATATTGTTTCTTTTTCATTGAATGCACTTCATCCTATGATTATTTATAGACTTTACATTCTTGGAAGCTGTGTGTTATGTTTTTCTGATACTTTTGCATATGCTATTGACATATTCCCTTATCTTCTCATAAGACCGGAAATCCTAGCTTCTTATAAGACAGGAAATTCTAGGTTTTTGCTCCGGGAGTTCTTGTATTGTAACTTGAAAAAAAGTAAAGCAGATGGATTTTTTTTTAAACTAGATTTACAATCTCTGGAATCTTGTTATTGAACAAGATAATACATAAACACACAATTCCACAATTTCAATAGTGTGTTATAGTGAGCCATCTTTTGATTTCATGTTTTTCTGAACAACCTTAAATGCATACTATGATAAAGTTTTATACATTACGACGATGAGATTCAAATAAATCTAACGTCAATATTTCTATCTTTTTTGTGTGTGCAAATTCCAAGTTAATATGTTTCTCTCTCTTTATTACAGGTCTTGATTTTTTATGATAATAATGAAGCTTAGGATACATTGAAGCTTGATATATATTCACACATTTTTTTAATGAAACAGATTATCGAATGAGCAATGTTTTTTCTACGGGAACTAGTATTTTAGAGCAGAGCTATATATACATAATGTAAATTTTGTCCAGTGTTTCTAACAGATGTTTAAGAAACCAAAGGCGTAATTTAGAGTAGAGCTATGAACATGGTATAGAACATATCCAGTGTTTCTGAAAGATGTTAAAGAACCAAGTTATCAGGAATGATAATGATATCGTTACAAGTAGTGTTTCCCTTCCCAGCTTACGATGGCTGTATGATTTCAATAAGAATCAATTTAAGCTAGTGATGTAATTGCTTGCAAATCTAGCGTAGCGTAGCGTCCATGATATGTACAGTACATTTCATTAAGGTTAAGACATGAATTTCCTCCCTAAATGAGAATGAAATTAAACATCGAAATTAGAAAAAAAGCAAATCACTCCTTTTTCATATACATGTAAGTCGATTGCTAACAAGAGAAGCGAAAGATACCAAAGGGACATTCAAACTCATAAGTCGAAAATAAATTGACAACGCCATGGCTAAAAACGAAAAAAAAAACCAAACAGACAAACAACAATACACAAAACACAACATAGAAAACCAAAGAGGGAGCAACACGAAAACTGGGGTGATCTTAGGTGCTCCGGAAGGGTAAGCACATCCTGTTCCACATGTGGCACCCGTCGTGTTGCTCATGCAAGTACAAACCCGGTGATATGTCTAATTCGGTAGGTCACATTTGAGGGTAAGGGGACGAGATCGTAGTTGCGACAATTGGAACATATTCGTCGTCATCTGTGAAATAGATATTCCATAACGGTCAACCAACTCGTGATGGCGTCCGTAAAATTTACGAAGGATGATTTCAACTTCACCAATTGGAACTCTTGGTTTAATAGCTTCCTTGTGAGCAGCAACCCTCTATTAAGGAAATCATGATAGGAAATACAGGCCCTGGAACAAGTTGATGATCTGTTTGAATAAATTTACGATTAGATGTGGTTTGTTTGATTCACATTGGTAAAAAGCGTGCTTACCCGACTTAAGCACTGTGTAATGTATTTTCCATCTATGACGTATAGTTAATATTCAGATTATATTAGTCGTGTTTTAAAAGTATTCAACCTATCTGGAGACTTTTAAGAGCTGGCTTTATGTTGTGGGCTTATGTTCAACGTTGAAATTAACCTATAGTTGATCTTTTTTATGCTTTTAGTCGCTTCCTTTTTATTTTTATTTTGTCGACATCTTATTTACGTTGTCACCATACATTCATTAAAAAATATCAAACTAAGTAGATGGTTACTATTTTTAAAAACACCAATTGCTGCTTTTAGGAATCGTGTCATAAAAGTTAAATCACAAAAATACTTAACTCCAAGGAAAATTCAAAACGGAAAGTCCCTAATCAAATGGCAAAATCAAAAGCACAAACACATCAAACGAATGGACAACAACTGTCATATTCCTGACTTGGAACAGGCATTTTCTTATGTAGAAAATGGTGGATTGAACCTGGTTTTATAGCGCTAAACCTCTCACTTGTACGACAGTCGCATCAAATTCCATTATATTGACAATGATGCGTGAACAAAATGTCACAAATAGGGGCATAAGACGACGTCCGGATTTCTAAGACAACCTTCGGAAAAAAGAAATTCTGAAAAACTGCCTACATGTGCATCTGGAAAAGTTGAAAGAAGAGCAATATTCTCTCAATGCAGTACTGATACCTTTTTTTAACGAAAAAGTTAACAAGATATTAAATCGTTATGGTCTATGAATTCCTTTGGCACACAAGACCTGGTATCATGCCTGTTATGTACTTTAACATTTTGCAATATTGTTTGGTTATTTGGAATATGAAGATAATGTTATTTGCTATATTCATCAGTCGGCTTCCTAATAAAGATAAAGCTCTGGGAGGTTTCTATATCTGTCCTGTAAATTATCTTAAAAGCTCTTCATGTTGCAAGATGATTATTACTTTTATTAAGAATTGTTATATAATTCTTTCACTAATGGTGAATACGATAGCGAGATATGAATGATGAAATGTCACGAACCGATACTCAGGCATATTCCATTAATCTTGTCGTAACAATATGACAACATAATATCTCTTTTATATCAGCATTTCGTTTAATTATTACATGATATGTACTGTTTTCCTTAATTGACAAGATTATTGAATTTATATATGCTGAAGGAAATTTGTCGTTCGTTTTTAACGATTATCGCCATAACTTTTGTTTTCTTGTGGTGAAAATAGAGCTTCAGAAAGGTTAAAAGTTTCTGTCTAGATTCATTTTGAGTTTGTACTTATATAGCAAATACAATCGGCTATATTTCGACCTAAAATTTCCATAGCATGTAGGATCATCAAATTATGTAGATTAATTTATCCCTGGAATTGCAGTTTTCTAGCAATAAATGAAAAGGATGATTTAAATGAACGACTGCATCTTTATAAATTTGTCCTATTATTTGTAGGAAAAAAAGATGTTTAGAACATGAAAACAAAAGTTCACCATTCACATTTACCATGGCAACAAGCAATGACGATTATTATTTTTCCTTGATTTTCCTTGTTTTGTATAAACTTTTCATTATATGGTCGATTGTAAAAGAATGAGCACACCCACGAAAAAACTTTGAAGTTGGTCTTCAACAATAGACAAATGTCTACAATATTTCAAGCTCTAAATCGCACTGAGTTTTTAATAAGTTGAGAAAAATTTCACAGAGACTATCAAAGATCTAACATTAAAACAAAGGTAGGTTAACGTGTAGAGGGCCAAACATTGTTTTATCTCTACATTTTATTAGCTATAAACCCTTTCCCCTTTCAATCTCGAACAGTTGAACAGCAAAATGTATATACAATACAGGAAAATAAATAATTTTATGAAAATGGTATTATGGATAGCAAAATAAAAGTACAAACAACACAACTATAAACAACACTGTTTCTAAGAATGCTCACTGTTCCTGAAAGCCATTTTAAAATACTTAACCGGCTGTTATGAACCCATTCTTTCTTCACTGTAATATCGATGGCAGTATTTCAAAGTAGATGTCATGTAGCAACGTCATTAGTTGTAGTACAAGAATATAAAAATAAGAGCATGTTTTGATTACCAACACGAACCCTATACCGTATAGTAAGATATATAAAAGGCCCCGGATTGACATAAAGAATGTGGTGATGTAAAACATGACCATTCCCCAATACACGATTCCCAGAACAAACTTGTACAGAATTTCACTCAATTTAGAAAAAAAACCAATATTTTATATAAAAAAGGAGATGTGGTATGACTATCCAGACACCAGAGTTCAAACGACGTAAACGTAAGCATTTTTTAAGTCTCGTTTTAATTTAATATTGAACGAATTGATGTTCATTCCCAAAAATATCTGAAGCAATTATTGAACAAAAACAGAATATCTAAACGTAATCCATAAGACTATCAAACCAAAAAAGATAAAAAGGAAAGTAAAATTCCTAAAATTGTTAACTATAAATTAAAATAATATTACCGTAAAAGGATGGGAGGGAACTATCTTTAATTGATTTAAGCAAGTGCTCTGTTTGTTATGAAATTAGGAATGTTCTGACTACTAGTATTTGTGATGTCTATATGACTGCTTTTAGGATTTTTTAGTTATACGATTGTAATGTTCATTTAAATCTAAGATATTTATAGAATACGTTCATTGAAACCCTATCCAACAGAAACTAAACTGAATCTGCATACAAGACGTCTTTGTTAATGAATACAAATTACAAGTTATAAGTATATAAGCACTTTATAAAATTGAGAACGGAAACGGGGAATGCGTCAAAGAGACGACAACCCGACCAAAGAGTAGAAAACAGCACAAGGCCACCAATGGGTCTTCAACATAGAGAGAAAATCCCACACCCAGAGGCGGACTTCAACTGGCCCCAATATAATAATGTATACTAGTTCAGCGAAAATGGACGTCACACTAAACTCCGAAACAAATAAATGAACCAAAGTTTAAAAAAAAAATACAAGATTAACAAAGGCCAGAAGATCCAGACTTGGAACAGGCGCAAAAATGCGGCGGGGTTAAACATGTTTTGTGATATCCCAACCCTCCCCCTATACCTCTAGCCAATGTGAAATAAACAAACACACCAATCAGTTTAAAAGAAGTCCAAGTCCGATGTTGAATAGGTAACAGAAGAAACAAAGAAATAAATTAACTATTAACAAATTAACAAAGGAGTACAGCTACTCATGTTCGAATAATTCTCATGAAACCTAGAATAACTATACACACAGCTTCATGCATGTAGTCTTGGTCTGTGGAAGCCTTTTTGTTTTGAAGGGAAGACTGATTCTAAAGAGATTAATTTCTAGGTGTTTTCATTCCATATTATACTGCAAAAATGTAATATATATGTACTTTTGAGTAAACTGTGTGTATATCAGTGTTTTTAAGTCATTATCAATATCAAAACTTTTATTACGCCATGAAATTTAGATTTATCAATTTTTTTAAATTTAGCATCACCCATAACATCAGTTATTGCATTATTGAATAGAATAAATGCGTCTATCATGAAGGTCGGTAGATTTAATTACTTAATACTGTATCATCTGCCTAGATATAGTTCTCCAGGGATCTAACATTAAATGTCGAAAATTGTCTGCGGCTAACGTTCAAACTGAAAATGAGAAAATGTTTAAAGCAAAAACCTTCAGTTAATATTGACTGTATATTAAAATCAAATAAAAGATCTATATATTGTCATCTGTTGCCATTGTAATTAGTTGGGGAATTACAGACTATCAAAGTTGTGTAAAGAATGTAGGCGGATGCATTGTTAAGTTTGGAATTTTGGTACAATCATTGGAGTTTCATGGAAACAGAATAATTGGTTTGTTGCTGTATGACAGCGACAGAAATGTCGAACTAAATTAAGTTCATTTTGCATTTCTTTTTAACTAACACAACTTTTCATTTTTAAATTTCATGATTTAAAAAATAAGTTGTTTAACAATAAGTTGCCTTTAAGACAAGTAGTTGATAATGCGCTTTTCGGGGCATTTATTTCTAAAAGGGTCAACAAACAGTGTCTCGTCTAAAACTGCCAAACGAAGAATTCCAAAATTAACAATCATTGTGAACCAACGATAATCGTTTAAGTATACAACTATAATTCCAAGTGTTCTAATCTTGTTTTTATGCACTTCAAACACAATTCACAATATTTGGTTTTGTTCTATTTATAAAGTTTGTAAAGTATACTTGTATCTATTTACTTCCTTCTGTAGGCTTCTCTTTGATTGCAGACGCATGTCTTGATATTTACGCTGAATACATACTTAGAATTTTCTAGACAAGTGAAAATGGCAATGATATCTATACGCCAATATACTGACTTAACAAAAATCCCTTTAAAGATGACTTCAACTTTTATTTCATAGATTACTACAAAACGGAGATTAGAACCAAGCAAAGATTCATACATAAGCATCGAATCGTTCTTGTTTAGGAAAAATGTATAACAAAAAATGATCAATTTTGACCTGGTATAATACATCTTTTAACCAAACAACCTTCCATGTTCGAAAATAAACAATATCCAACACCCTTATTTATTTAGTTGATTATACCATATTGATTTGCAAAGTTATCTACCTTGTTTAACATTCACTCGAAATCAGAAAAACTCAGATAAACTGTCTAAGGGATTGACAGATGTTTGGAACCCATTTCGCTGATGGAGATCATATGTTAAACTCTGGATGCTTTATTTCTTTGCGCATTTGGGTTTACCGTCATGCGGGCGTTTTCACAATGTTTCCTTTTATTTAACAAACAAACACATTAAAGTGACAAATTTATATTTTATCTAGTACCCGAATTTTAGTGAGTATCATGCCTGAACTTCTAGATCCATTTTTACTTTGTAACTGAGAACATTTTGTCACCGATTACAATTATCAAAGTAGAAAAACAAAACAATTACTTATATCTGTTTTTACGGTTAGCGAGATCAAATGTATTTTTGACCACTCATAATTTCGTGAATTGTTTCCTAAGTGAGACAATTACCTTTAAAACATGATGCTAATTAGAGGAATCTGCGATGAAACAGCTCGATGTTCGGAATCAATTGTTTAAAGAATATACGACTGTAATGATTCCAGTATTGTTGTCATTAAAATCAATAGTGTTCTGGAATGACAGCTGCTAACTTAAAACACATTAGTCAAATGTGCTAAGCTGTACATGTTTGATGGGATTTAGCTTCCTGTCATAACTAGGTGGAATAAACATCTTTGCAACGGAAACACTTGAAACAGGGACACAGTTTACATGGTGTAGCATTATGGTAGATATATAAATAGTGTGAGTATTTTTGTAATTTTAAAATTAAACGGATACTTTTTTAAACTAGTCTTTTCTTACTTGTATAGTCTATAATATATATTTGAGATATAATGAGTTCAGGAGGAAGTTTTATCGTTCATCCTAATTGCCTTGGTTCTCTTGTAAACATAACCTTGTCTTTTGTTTTATATTTTCGTATATTTTGATAAAAAGTTCACTATTTATAAAAAAAATCATGTATTTTTGATATTTATATAAATGATAAAATATGAGTTCATGTTAAATATGAATTAAATCTTGATAGCAGCAAACTTAATTAAAATATACTAATTTGAATACTAACATAGATTAAATGCGTTCATATTTGTGTCGGTAAACTCTGGGACTATTATATGGTCTCTAAAAACACAACAAAGGACCTCCTTTGTGCACAAAGGAGCAGAATGTAGCACAAAGGACCACATATGAGTTTTATAAGAGCACAATATTGGTGTATTAAGCTCGCCATACTCTTTCTGTTAATCCATTCAAAAAGACAACATTCACACCTGTAACAGTGTCCCCTTGAGGCTAAATTGCTATAAGGTAAAATTCAAACGAATTGTTTTACAAAATGTTCATCTATTCGAGAAATAGATAATACCTTACCGAAATAATAGACACGTTCTGTTCGCGTAGACTTTGCATTTAAATGGTTGTCGAAATTGTTAAGGCGAAAAATATGTTCAGTTCAATATCAGTAAACAATTTGTGTTCAATAAATATTTCCAGAAAAAAATCTCAACTATTAATTTTTGAAATTAAATCGAAAATACCATAACCCTGAGACTAATATTACACATGTGTTATAGAAGTCTCATCATAACCATAGTAATTTTTAATAAACCATCGCAAAACGTTACACGTGTGTTCATTTTCGTTCTTTCTTATTTTGTGGTTATTAGCTATGAGAAACGGTCATCTGCGCGCTTTTATATTAATTAAGTAAAAATTCGTTAAGCGATTAAGACTTTAACAGATTTTAATTTCATACCCAGCATTCTATATCGGGTGAAAACGTCACACCCCGATGACGTATGTCAACCAAAAAAGTTACAAATATTCGATTTTGTCCTTTATTAGAGGGAATATAAAATTTAAAACTTTGTGAATGTGTTTGTTTATGTTATAATGAACATATTTAGATGATAAGTAAAAAATCGCGACTTTTCCCTTTGCTTAACTGATTTTTATTTTTTACCTTATGTCATTCAAGTGATCCATACAGCTCTGGGACGATTGCGAATTTAAGAAACAAATAATAACACCGCATCATTTCGATGTGCCTGTACTAAGTCAGAACCTCGCCAGTGGTTTTCTTTATTTGTTTCTTAGGTTTTTTTTTTGTCGTTCTAGCATTGTATGGTGGCAGATCTATGTCCTGATTCTAAAAATGTCAAATTTACACATAACTTGTCTAGGTGATTATGATCGTATATACACATATACGGTATGTTGACCTTTATATGTCTGTAGTCTGTTATTAAGTTGATTTTTAATTGACGTTTATTCAACATATCCTTTACTCATAAACAAATTATATCTTGTAGAGAGACAAGTGCTTCTGAAAGTCAACAGTAATTAGAAGTTTACCAAGTTCTTTTCCGACCAATTCCTTGAGTTAACGACACATACTAAATAACCCTACATTAATCTATTAAAGAAAACATCTGACGCAAGTTGTCTGATAAAGGCAATGAACTAAACACAATACATACTAATTACTAGTATTTCTTTTCTTCGAGCTTGTAGACAATACACTAAGATTTTCTCGTGCTGGGATGGATCATCAAATTATTCGAATAGTGGGTAGTAGATGTTCCTTTGAGTCCTAATGATCATGACGGAAGGACAACATAGTTTTTGTCGAATCAGGTTTTACTTGTTCTACGTAAACATTAATTTTCAAAATAGAATTAAGATTTTTGTTTAAAATAAAACATATACATTGTCTGCAGTAAGCAGGACAACACCTTTGCTGGCTAGATGTTATATCTATTTCATCTATGGAGAAACTGGTACAAGGGAGTGGCTACAAAATGAAGGAATAAGAGGTTTCAATTGAAGTTTAATGAGATATACCAGGTGGAAAGATAATATTCATGTGATGAGGTTGACTAGGGTAGATACATTATCCGGTAATGAGTTTGATTTGGGGAGGTTACTCATCAGGAGATGCGGTTGACTTGGGGAGGTATCTAATCAGTTGATGACGTTAACTTGGAAGGGTACAGACTCAGGTGGCGAGGTTGACTTGGGAAGGTATCTAATCAGTTGATGACGTTAACTTGGAAGGGTACACAATCAGGTGGCGAGGTTGACTTGGGAATAAGTTGACGAGGTTGACTGGAGATACCAAATCATGTGACGTGATTGATAGAGGTACCTAATCAGGTGATGAGGATGACTTTGGGAGGTACCTAAATATGTGATGGGTGATGACTTTAGGAGGTACCTAATTATGTGATGGGTGATGACTTTGGGAGGTACTTAATCAGGTGATGAGGATGACTTTGGGAGGTACATAATTATGTGATGGATGATGACTTTGGGAGGTACCTAATCAGGTGATGAGGATGACTTTGGGAGGTACCTAATTATGTGATGGGTGATGACTTTGGGAGGTACCTAATCAGGTGATGAGGATGACTTTGGGAGGTACCTAATTATGTGATGGGTGATGACTTTGGGAGGTACCTAATTATGTGATGGGTGATGACTTTGGGAGGTACCTAATCAGGTGATGAGGATGACTTTGGGAGGTACCTAATTATGTGATGGGTGATGACTTTGGGAGGTACCTAATCAGGTGATGAGTGATGACTTTGGGAGGTACCTAATTATGCGATGGGTGATGACTTTGGGAGGTGCCTAATCAGGTGATGAGGATGACTTTGGGAGGTACCTAATTATGTGATGGATGATGACTTTGGGAGGTACTTAATCAGGTGATGAGGATGACTTTGAGAGGTACCTAATTATGTGATGGGTGATGACTTTGGGAGGTACCTAATTATGTGATGGATGATGACTTTGGGAGGTACCTAATCAGGTGATGAGTGATGACTTTGGGAGGTACCTAATTATGTGATGGGTGATGACTTTGGGAGGTGCCTAATTATGTGATGGGTGATGACTTTGGGAGGTACCTAATTATGTGATGGGTGGTGACTTTGGGAGGTGCCTAATTATGTGATGGATGATGACGTGGAGATGTACCTTATCATGTGATGCTGATGACTTGGGGAGGTACCTTATCGTGTGATGATGATGACTTGGGGGTCAATCTGATCATCTGACTAGGTACCTCTCCAAGTCAACCACATCACCTGGTTTGGTACCTATTCGAGTCAAACTAATCACCTGATTAGGTACCTCTCCATGCTAAGTTCTTCATGTGATTGGGTTCCTCTCCTCGTCATCTGATAGTAACCTTCGAAAGTCATAATCACCTGATCACGACAAGGTACTTCCCAACGTCACCCGATTAGTTACCCCAATTCAATCTCTTTGCCGGATTATGTACATAAAAGCCAACCTCATCACCTGATTAGAAACCTCCCAAAGTCAACTTCATTATCCGATTATGTATTTAAAAGAGTTGCCACAATAAATCTAGAGAAAAATGTAAATTGAATTACAAGTCGCCCAAACTCCTAATGTGTCTCTACGTATATTCGATTTCAAACATATTGAGTTTAAGTTTACCTATATGAATCAATCAAAATTTAGGGTTAATTAAACTTTCCAATAAAGTGTTGGTTTATCACATATCCAATATCAAACACTATCATTAAATATTTAATTGATCTAAAGTTTTGACGTACAAAATATGCCCCAAAAAAAAGAAGAAATAAATGTTGCATCGTTGTGATGTATTTATAATCAAAAGTAAAAGCAATCGCTGAACACTAAACTGATAACACATATCAATAAGGTAATCAATCAAAAAGAAACAGACACTTTTGATGGTCAGCTTGATGGTCAGTTATGTTGTAATCAACTATTTAATTATGCCGTGCTTGAAGCTGAACTTGTAATTGCTGGCAGTAAAATTGTATTGCAGAAGAATGGTGGCCTGCTAAGATAGCCAATACCATTATACATTTTTAATACAGAATCTATAGAGCAGACAACAATTATAGACAAGCGGGGATGGAAGTCAGCGCTATAATTCTTATTTGTGACTTGGATATCATCATTATTAATTTCTGAAGCCATCACGTTTTACAATCATATAAATGGTAAATGAAGTGCTTATTATAATATAAAATCAATTTAATGCGATTTGAAATTTTTCTCTTTACATTTTTAGGAAAATGATGGACATTGCAAGTAACTTTGAAATTCATATCAAGTCGACGAGAAATGAAAACGAGACTTTCATAGCAGTTGTTGATACTGTTCGTAAAGACAATGACGATATAGGTGCTCTGTATTATGTTGTAGCAGTGGTGCTAATCTATGGATTATCAATTGTGATGATGATAGCCTCCCACATCCGCAAAAACAAGCAAGATAATCAGCTTCGTACGTACATCAAGGAAATGGCCATGTTACGGAAAACAGATCGACGTGAAAAATTGGTGGATAAAATTCAGAATTTACCAAATATAGCAAAAAACTTAATGCACATGGATCTGATAGAGAAAGCGGATACTAATATAAATGAAGAAGATGAAGATTCACGAGAAATGTTATTGTGTAAAAATAGTACATTTAACAGTAGTGATTCGGTTTTTCAAGGTCAGTATGAGGATAATCCAGACGCCAATGTCAATGTTACACCAAAGTCAGATCACAGCAAATCAAATATGTACATACAAGTCATAAATGAGAATATTCCTTTGTGAGCCCATCTCTTTGGTCTGTGTCGCTTTGGTGCTAGCTAAGCAACTATTGTGTCTGTTAAATATTGTCGTCGTAATGGAAATAAACAATTATTGAAGAAAACAAATTAAAAAAAACCCAAGCAACTATAATGTTGGTTTACGAGAGAAAGTGAATTGCTTATCAAAATGACATTCTTTTGCAATTCAGATATGTTAGTCGGGATCTTAACTCGCTTTGACAGTTTCAGTTGCAGATACAAATAATTCTAAATATATTAATATGTGTGTCGAATATGAATTAGCTTGAAATATATATAGAGACAGATTTATAGACATGTTTTCGCTTATCGTCCAGAGACAAATTGCATGAACAAACTTGCTAACGTTTAGACAACTAAAACATTCTTGATTGGTGCTTCATTTTCAAGAAGACAATATTTGTATTACATAATTGCATGTATGCCCTGTCATGTTTAAGGTTGTGATTTGTTGTATGTTTCAATCCCTGAGTGCCTATTGGGAAATCAATTCGTTTTTCATTAAAAAAATTGTGTATTTATTTTTGGGATAATAAATCATACCCACTGTTTTGGCGGCTTGTTTTGGTTGAAGTATTGAAATTTTGATTTCTTTATTATCAGAATTTCCATTATAGCTCTGTGTCAATATAACATTATGTAAACATATATGCAAACTCGTTATGTTTTCCTCTCTGGAGAAGACAAATACTACAAAAAGTTATGTTTTACGAGTATGGATAACGATTGAGTAAAATATCGATTTGTTAAATATTTGAGCTCCATCTAAAAATGATTTCCAGACAATTTGTTACAGTAAATGCGGCGTTCGTGACACAGTGCCGATTGTGGCTCCCGTTTGGGATAAGACATACAGCGCTACATGTACGACACAAAAAGTGACAAAGTCGGATTACTATCTCCATGACCTGGAATTTCCTATCATTGTCTGACGCAGTCGTATACGTTCGTAACAGAGTCCTACGGATCGGGAATGGTCCGGAGAGGTCGGCCAAGCACTTAGGTGCGTCCATTGGAGAAACTTAACCGATTTTGTTGAGTCAGATTATTGTCGTAACTATGTCCTGACAGATTCTGCGGTATCGCATTATGGTAACAATGTCGTGTCTTTACAAGACAACAATCAAATATTATTCATGACGCGTTCTGATTATCCCGTTCTCAATCCGATTCTGATTCGTCTTGTTTCTTTTGCATGGCAAAAATCGAGAGAATCTGTCCCGACAGCATCCCAATTGTTCCGAATGCGATCCGACAGAAATCAGATAGTAACCAGACAATGAACCGACACAGGAAAGTGTTACCAGTTTGATCCGATACAGCTGAATCTGTTAGGACATAGTCACATAGTGTTCAATTTTTTCTTGTCAACATGGTACGATCTATCATATTGAGACTTGCGTAGTCCTGTATTATAAAAACTCATTAAAATTACAAGCTTGTATGCATATGACGCGCGTTTCGTTTACACTCGTCACTAGCGCTCGAATTAAAACAGTTGGAAATTTTTAAAGCCGAATCAAATACAAAGCGGAAGATCATTAATGACCGAAAATTCCGAAGACGTTGTGCGAAATACGGCTAATGCAATTTATACCTGGGATAGAAAAACATAAATGTTTTGAATATTTCAACATTTTATAAATAGTAAATTTACAGAGAATAAACGTATCAATGATATTTCATGTCAGCACAAAAGTACTGAAGACAGGGCTGGTAATATCCACTGGGACGAAACGTCTAGAAGCAGTGGCATCGACCTAGTGATTGAAAAAAACTCAACAATGATACCAGGGGTATACTTTGGTACGCCAGACGAAATCGTCGACAAAAGACTCGTAAACAGGCGATACCGTTTTCAATGCACGTGACACATGTTTCTGCAATAACCATGAGGCAAAATATTTACTGCAGGCATGACTTTTAAAATTTTAGAAAACAGGTAGTCATTTGTGGTTATTATGCGTTTTGGTTTCCTTTTCATTTGCGTATACCCAGCATTTACTTGTATTCATATATATAGATCTAACCTGTATATTTACTGGATCTTTAATTTGGACTCGAAATTAAACTTGGAGTTATCTTTGCACACTCCGATATTCACTTTTTTGTACAGATTATATGTGTATTTGTAGGTTTATAATCTGAATATTATTTAACAGACTGCACTTTTACTTGATTCGAATTGTGTGTGGTTCGTGCTCTCCCGATATTTGGTGCACGAGTTGGTTTGGGAACATAAATTTTACTAGATAGATGTACATGCGACAAAAATTCATAAATGAATTAATTTGTGAAACTTTCTTAATCCCAATAAAAAAATGAAAGGAATTTTACAAAATGCCTGATAGATATCATTACACAGAATAAAATGTCCACACCACCTTAGCCGTTGAAGATATCAACCAGAGCAGTTAACCGAATTCAACAGTATGCAATTTATGACTTCAAAACAATTAAAAATTATTTCTTCTGAATTTATTTACAATTCACATGAGCACTGAATTCTAGTAATCATTTGTTATTTCTTTTACTATTTGGATGGCACACATTTGTACAGAATTTTCGCAAAAACGACGGTTGTTGTTACATGTACATGTGGTTTTACCACATTTTTTTTTATACTAGCACTACAGTTGTATTTATTGAAACCCTGACCAACACAAAGATATTACTGAAAAAGTAAAATAACAAAAATACCGAACTCCAAGGAAAATTCAAATCGGAAAGTCCCTTATAAAATGGCAAAATCAAAAGCTCAAACACATCAAACGAATGGAAAACAACTGTCATATTCCTGACTTGGTACAGGCATTTCCTTATGTAGAAAATGGTGGATTAAACCTGGTTTTATAGCTAGCTAAACCTCTCATTTGTATGACAGTCGCATAAAATTCCATTATATTGACAACAATGTGTGAACAAAACAAACAGACATGATAAGCAAAAATGTAAAAAAATAGGGGTACAGCAGTCAACATTGTGTTATAATCTTAATCACTATAAAACAAACAAATATGTCAACAAAGAAAAACAAAATGGCATATAGACATAGCACATAAGCAAAAATGAAAGACAAGAATACAAAAACGACCACAGCACAACAACACATTGGCGGGATGCATAAGTACCGAGCCACGCCAAAAGGATATTACCAAAATGGACTAAACAGCTTGGTAACCTTTTACAGATTGAATATCGACAAAGTTCAAATTGATGACTGTTGTAAAGTGCCTGTAGTATGCCGTCTATAATTCTCAGTTTATAATCATGTTCTTCTCTTCCAGTTACAAAAGTTATTACGTTACAATGATATCATTTTCAACATTGGAATTTGGAATCAGCACATTCGCTCCAACATTCATCTCTGTCGTCACCTTTTCTGATACTTATTTTCATTCTAACTCCTTTTCTCAGAGTCTGATACATTCCATTCTTTTATTATTGTCTCTTAATCTGAACAAAGATAACAAAAAAAGAAAAAAAAGTAATAGTAATAGTAAAAAAATTAAGAGGTGTGGTATGGTTGAAAATTAGACAGTTATCCACCAAAGACATAATGACAAAAATTGGAACAACTATAGGTCATATGGATAATCGTACAACCTTCATCAATGATTAAAGTCCTACCGTATAGTTAGTTTTGAAAGAAACCCGGGATTGCAAGATGGGAAATAGTTGTAAAGAGATAAACAAGTCTTTATATTTTACAATTATGGGTTGTTTGCCTGTGAGAGAACTTTCACATGTTTATTATATCTTGGGGCCCTTTATAGCTTGCTGTTCGGTGTGAGCCAAGGCTCCGTGTTGAAGGCCGTACTTTGACCTATAATTGTTTACTTTTTACACATTGTGACTTGGATGGATAGTTGTCTCATTGGCACTCATATCACATCTTCTTATTTATACTTATTGATATGTATGGTGGCATATATCTGCCCCTACTTGTCACTTAGTTAAGTCGTCTTAATTAGCTAAATAAGTCGTCTCGTCAGTTAATTAAGTCTACAGATAATAAAATGAAACTATTTTGTAGAAAATAGTTAGTCCCCATGGATACTACATAGTCCCCATGGATACTACATTGAATGATTATTTTTTTTTTTTTTTTTTATTTTTAATTTATTAATCATACAATGGTAAACATACCTCATCTCGTCATTTCATGTATGATATTCATGTATATGCTGTGAGTTTGTTTCATCATTGCTTAGTAATGCTTGTGAAATAAAACCGACTGTTTGAGATCCTCATGGACAGGTAGTCAAGGTTGTACAACACCCTTTAGTTTGTGAAATGACAAGGATAAGGACATCCCAATGGAAACACAAACTTCTTATGTAACTGAAGCAAATAAAAATTATTTCATTTTGTTTCCGATTGTAAAATGAAAATTTTAACAAAACATGAAAATTTTCAAATGATAAAACAAAGTATCAGTAAAAGACGTTTAACATCTTGTAAGCAAATATATCATTAAACAACTTTTGAATATTCAAATTCCACAAGGTTTCATCAACTTTCCTATGTAATTGTCGAAACAAATGACTTTCCCTAAACATTCATTTTCAATCTCTCTCTACAATATTCCATGCCAGCAATGAAGAAATCAATTAACAGCAATTATTGAGTTTATATCATATTTCTGCGGCTAAATTTGCCAAGGATATTCACAAACTGTTGCATAGAAACATAGAAATACAGATCAGTTATCTGCTATCTTTGTAGATTCTAAGTGAACATTGAGATTCATTCATCAGGTTTCTGAATTACCACTAGAAGATAAAATGACAAAATACGATGAATAGATAAGTGGTTAAGGGTGTTTACGTAAAGCTATAACTATAACACACTAGATTCGTGATAAACGGATTAATATTCTATTGCATTGACATCCATTTTAGAGTACAAAGGATACAATATATGAAGAAAAAACATAGTCTGTTACATGAGATTAGGGAAAAATAAGAAAAAATACTTGGCATATGTTAAAATATATTTGTACAAAAATCAAGGTGGACGCAGAAATACAATTGTTGTATTACGATCCTAAAATCTAGAATTCTGTTTAAGGCGAATGAATCATGAAGACCCTTGGTCCATTATACCAAACCGGAGACAACTGTGGTTATTTTCCCCGAAGGGTACGTCACAAGAAGAGTTAATAAATCAAACATCTCGTGAAATTGTTTTGTTTTTTTTTCTAAAGTTTTGATTGATATTTACGATTCACCAGATGCGTTTTTAAACGGTACAATCTCGTGACCATGTAAATCAACACATTTCTGCGTCTAAGCACATTAGATATTTAGCTCAATTACAAAATAGTATGAGCTACTTTTTAGTAAATCGGCAGGCATTCAGTTTTTCAAGTCTTATTTCTATGTTACCAAGTTGAATAACAACATTGCATAGTGCTGCGTGAATTAAGATATTCTGGTTTGATATTTACGGTGCAGTCTAAAAAGGCTCGGTGGTTGAGGAGAGCTCACTACTTTTAGCCAACCAAAATTATTGCACTTACCTCGAGTGCAAAATTACGTCATTGGCAGTTAATGGTCTTTATATTTGTTGTCTATCCGTAGAACTCCAAACGACTAGCCAATAAAAACCACATGTAATGCCGAGGATGGACGCAGAAGGGTAATTAGGTCCTCCAGAAATAGTGACTTCCTCCATATAGATCATGACAAGTAAATTTACGATGATAGATCCTCTTGATTCAGTTATAATTATCAGTTAATATGTTGTACACATATATGTGTTATTATAAGTTATCTCTGCATTATTTAATTGTTCTCTGTATTCTGTCATATTTTTCATATATGTATATACCTTGTTATTTTGATAAAGCAATGTTGTTGCTAATGCAATAAAGATTCATTCATTCATTCAATTCCGTGATAAGTTGATCGAGATAACCATGTGTCGTTGACATTTACCACACATATCGTTATAGATGAAGACTTGTACGATTTGCGTTTGAGTGGAAATTTTGCTGCCCTATAATTTTCAATATCATTATTAATAGAGATTGATTACAAATATTTAAAATATTGATGAACATCAAAAGAAAATAGGTTGGATATACGTTTCTTTTGTTTTATTGGGTTGTTGGGTTGCTGTCTCATTGGTGTATACTCCTTATATTCTTGTATTCACATCACAAATAAAAAATACACTTACAGTTACGTAGTTTTAATAATAAATATACAAATATCACAGACTTTGGCTTCTAACAATTGTATAGTAAGAGCACTTGTTTGGTAGTTTCAATACAACAATGAATAAAGACTGCATTTGTTTGCACCTGTCCTAAGTCAGGAATCTTATGTTCAGTAGTTGTCGTTTGTTGATGTGGTTCATAAGTGTTTCTCGTTTCTCGTTTTTATATAGATTAGACCGTTGGTTTTCCCGTTTGAATGGTTTTACACTAGTAATTTTGGGGCCCTTTATAGCTTAGTGTGAGCCTCGTGTTGAAGACCGTACTTTGACCTATAATGGTTTACATTTATAAATTTTGACTTGGATGGAGAGTTGTCTCATTGGCACTCATACCACATCTTCTTATATCTATGGACCGTTAAGTGACGTTTTCGACGTATACGAAGCATTTATATTATAACCACTTGTTTGTTTCATCAACACCACTTTTTTCGTATATCTAAGAAAACGAATTGTATACCAATAGTCCAGATATGGTATCTTTCTTTACCTGCTAATAATGACATGACTCAACAGATCGACAGGAAGCACAATCAAAGTGATCGACAAGTGCATTTACTGCAGTTCTTTAAAAAAGATAAAAATTGTCAGAGGATAAAATGAGCTTAATGTGAGTTTATGACAGGGAGTCCCTTAATTTGCATCAAAAAATAATTTTAAAAAAATTGCAGTTTCATATAATGATTTCATCTCTTGAAACAAAAACAAAAAAAAAAAGATTCTTCTAATGAAGTTTATCATTTATCCTTGTAGTACATGGACCAAAACAAAAGTATACAAAAAGCAAGGACAATCGACAGAAATTGACCAAAAGCAAATAATACGCTGAAAAGCGACGATGCATCTCGAATATAAAATAATCAATCAATTTCCATGAAATTGTATCAAATATATATATATATTGTATTAAAATCTTCTATAAAGCAAATTTACTTGATTGCATTGATAACACATGAATATGGAAAAGATATTAAACTATATATATATATAATATATATTTTGATAAAACTCAATGACATATCAAATACTTGATTGCATTGATAAACACATGAATATGGAAAAGGTATTAAACTATATATATATATATATATATATATATATATTTTGATAAAACTCAATGACATATCAAATAGGCTGCTTTAAAAAAAAAACTGTCTTTCTACAAAGTTGATCTTATTTTAAAATATTCAAAAGTGATTATAAGTTGTGTTGAACAATGCATCCCACTTTGGAAAATAGTTTATAAAAATAAGATGTGGTTTGAAAGTCGTATACATAGAAAACAAGTAAAAAAACCCGAAGTTCCTGAACATAAAATAAGACTAGACTATGAATTACATAACAGAACATGTTTTAGAGTTTGCATTAAGGTACAAAAGCGTATCAGAGCTCGGCCTTACTACCGGTATGTGTTCCACTTTGTTTAAGAGTATTCTTTCTTTGGGTCCATTGCTCATTGCAGATGGTGGACGAGATAGGTTTGCTTCACTTGACACTTTATCCCACGATCGGGACATTCGCCCATCAATTTCACCACTGTTTTCGATTTGCCTACTGCCTAGATGTTGAACGATTGATTCTGGATCATCAACTTCCGGGTCAATAATGACGTACGAGGCTATGGTTCCGTCTTCACAGCCGGCTATTATAGTTCTCTCATTTGGACACAATTTCAACTTGCACAATCGGGAATGAACGTCGCAGGCGGCGATAACCTTTCCATCACGCACACGCACTACAAGCAGTTTTGTGTTGTCACAATAAACAATAACGTTACCATTTAATGCCGTCAAGCATGGTTGAACCCCAATATCTGTTAATTGTCCAATATAGTCTTGTTGCCCTATGTCAAATATATTTGACTGGTCGTCGAGGCAAAATGAAAAGTCGTCGGCAAAAAGAATGCCCCTATCAACTCTTGGTTCGTTTGGCATGAATGGGTAGCATATGCTTATCAAAGACCCACTGCAGATGTCAAGAATCAGAAATCCGCGACCCATTCCGGATTCACTTGCGTAATAATTTTTATTGATATCATCACCAGATTCATAAAGCACTGCAATTGTATACGGATTGTTCTTGCAAGGCATCAACTTCAGTATCGACCCAATATTTACAGAACCTTCGAAACTTTCAGGTGTGAAATACGCAACCTTCATATCTTCTTCCATTGAAAATGTACAGATAGTTGGAGTATCATAAGCTGCTTTTGTCTGTATGTGATCCTGTGCTGTGAGAACTACTAAATATTTGTCATCATAAGTCAGAAACGGTTTGTCAAGGACGAATTTCAAAGCCAATGGATGAACGTATTCATGGAAAGCATCGCCGATAAATCTAAACATGGTGACGGAGTAGGGAGCTTGATATTTCATGCTTTCTTGTGACACAAACAAAATGTAAGACTCTTGATGCGGAGATATACAAAACCCGACGGCATTTCCAAATTCCTTTATAATTTGTCTTTCCGACATATCCCATAGTTTGTTTGAAATATCTTTCTTTTTGGTTGATGTAGATACCAGGGCATAACTTCCGGTTGGAGTTATAGCAAAATCTCTTACGTTGCTATCATGTGTAAGTAAATCCAACATTACACCACTGCACATGTCGATTACACCTATTTCGTCGCTACTTTTGCATACTACATATGCAATTGAGTTGTCGGATGTGACTTGGACGTCAACTATTGGTCCTGATAATTTGTCAAGCATATCGACTTGATTCACGGCATCACCTATATTCCAAACTTGTATCTCGTTTGAGTGGTCCAACTGTGTTACGACGTGGCTACTCTTTTGACAAACCATTAGCCTTGCAATAATACCAACTGGTGCTTGTATTGTGGTGATAAGATTGCCTGTTGAGATTTGCCAAAGATAAATGTTTCTAAATATTGTGCCAATAACAAATTTACCATCTCTTGAAAATTCTGCTTGTTTATAGTTCAGTTCAACAATATTCCTTTTGGGCAGTTTGAACTCTTTTGGAACATCCTTTGGTCGAGGAAACCTAGCAACAACCCGTTCATTGGAACGTCCATATACCACAATGTTCTCTAGACCTCTTATAAGCACCATCTCATCATTTGGTGAAATGCACAGATTTTGAAGTCGGTCGTTAGGCATGTCTTCATCTAGTACTGTTTTATAAACCATTTCAACTGACCCACGGTGCAAATGAATGATAGTCAATTTCGTTTCCGATTCATTGCACAGATACGCTCGGCATCCATCTTTGGTAAAGGCCATTGAGACTGGTCGATAAGCTATTGCTAGAGTATAAATATGTTCGAGTGAGTACATGTCGTAGGATAGAAGAAACTCATTAGAATTGCAGAACACAAACTGACCATCATTCGAGATCCTACACATGTCCGAACGTCCATCTAGACAAATGATCTGTAAAAACTGGCAAGATTCTATGTCAGCTATGCACAGATAACTTACATCAGTAGTTACTAACACACACAGTCTGTCATTTGTCAGACAAATGTCGCTTATCTTGTATTTCTCTTTTGGTTTCACATCGATGTTATTTAGTACAATTAACTGACCAATGAACTCTCCCGTTTCAGATTTGTGAACTTTAATGGCTTTTTCGGTCACATGGTCTACAATAAGAAATTTTGCACCGTCAGGCGTAACATAAAGCGCACCATTTGATGTAAAGATATTCTTCTTGGTTTCACCTGTGATCATGTCAAATACGTGTATGTATGGAGAATCACGGTGCTTTGACAGAAGAAATCGTTCATCTTTCATAAAACGGAAGTAATCAGACGGAACTTCGGTGCTAAATGTAAACTGAAGAGAGCTTCCAGGAACTTGCAAGTAAGAAAAATTTGGCACCATTGCACAGTGTTTTAAACCGGCCGTATCACACTGATATACTAAAGCTTTTATGTTAGGAAGATTTTTGTAGTAAGGTAGGAGATGCCCGGAAATCTCAGGTGCCATATTATTGATATCAGTCTCGATTGTAGCTTCTGCAACACGCAAAGCTTCCTCAACTAAATGAGCCTCCACACCTGGGTTTAAGGCAAAGTCTGCAAAAATATGCTGAAGTGACAAAGCTTTCGTTTTGCTGTATATCCATTCATAATTAAACAAAATCAGTTTATTAAGTTCATCAAATCTCTCTGCTTTATACAAATTTCTAGGTACCTGGTCGTACATCCTGCGATTAAATCTTACTGGACTGTTATCAAGTTGAAAGGTCAAAGGTTGTTCCGGTACAAAACGTTCGCCGCTGGTTCCAGACGCTTTTATCATCGCGCTACATTCATTTGGAATTGGTGAAATGGGTTTTGGTTTACTTGACCATGTTCCAAGGAAATAATCGGCCAGCAAAGAGTGGACGGTCTTTACTATGCTTTCATCTTTCATATATCGTTTTCGAATGATGTCCACAAACTGGTCATTCCGCCAATAATAAAATGTTACCCCATTTGTTACTCTTTCTAAAAGGAATCTATTTATAGCTTCCTTTAAACGCAGCCATTTAATAAACGGTATACGTCTTGTTGGTGGATGGTGCGTGACGTAAATTGCATTTAAAACATCGTCGTCCATTGAAAGAACATCTTCCATTTCAAGATCTCCTAATCCCGTCACTGATGCCACCAGATAGCACATTGCACGTGAAACTAACGTGGTTCCATGTTCCGTTTCTAATTCATCGAAGAATTTATTTATTGCATCAACAGTATTTTCTGGAAAAATAACTTTTTCCATCGTTTCAGTGGATTTCAATTGACGAGCTTTCTCGGCACAAAGACTAATGTAAAGAAGACATGGATGTTTTGATAAGGCACTACGAAAAGCCATTTTCTGCTGATCGGTTATTTTCCGTCCATATCGAAACAGAAAGAAGTCAAGTGTTAGTTCACATGATTCAAGATCTAAATCTTGAAGTTCAATAAATGACGATTCATTTGTAACGACGTCTTTCTTCAACTTTTCCAGGATTTTGTTAGAAACCGGATCAGTTGTTAAAATGATTTTAACATTTGTTGGCAAATGAACAGGTAACCAAGACAGCATGTGAGCATTGTAGTCCTTTGAAATTTGTTCTATTCCATCCAATAGTATTATCAACAGTTTGTCATCTGGGATATGCTTTAACAAATTGTGGAACAGGTTTTGTTGGTCTTTGAAATCTTTAGGAATTTCGTTATTCTCTTTTTCCAACGCATTTAAAATCTGGGTACATAGACTGCTTAGCAACTGTTTAATATCGGAACTCCTAGACGTATACCCAACATACCGCACAACAGTTATTGCATTCTTGTTAAACACTTCAGGTATCTGAAAACAGAAAATAAGAACTGCATGTAAACAAACTACATGTATAACGTAAAATTGTTTACTCTTATTAGTTATTTTCGATTTTAAGTTGCATGCATACGTTGCTTATTAATATGTTTTTTAATGTTTTATTGTTGTCTGATTAACGTCCAATGGCAAATGTTTCATGCATATTTAGGACGTTTATATGTTTGTGGAGAATTTACCAACTTTCTACTGAACATTCATTATTAATCCAAATCAGACGGCAGTAAAAGTCAACTTGAACTGAATAATTGTGATCTTTTAAACATTAATTAAACTATAAAAGTGCATGTAGAATAGTTCCCTTTTTAAACGCAATTACAAGCACATGCACTTGTCTTTCAAAAAAAACCTTTATACCTTAATATAACGTGCTACATGTATATCAAGGTACATAGGTAAAACAAAAACATTCAGAGACAAGTGCCTGTGATTACAAGGGAAAACATATATTTGGTTGTGAAAAGTGTTTTTTTTTCACGAACTTTCTATTATCAGAAGATAATTAATACAGATGGGTCTTTATATTTTAAATTTAATAAAATTCGAATGTATAGATAGAACTACAATCATCCTTTAAACACACGATTAAATAAATAAAATCATGATTACTTGTAATACTTGAGAACAGGTTTCATAGATACACGTTGATTATTTACTTATTTCTTGAATTATGTATCGGATTATTACTCACCTCAACACACAACTTAGAAATCAGTGTGCTTTTTCCGGATCCTGAGGCACCATGGACAACAATGGGATGGTTGTAGGTATTTTGGAGGTAGCTTTGTAAAGCAACTAATTCATCAGCTCGAACACAGAAATCATCAGCCAAATCACGACATCGCATGAGATGACTTAACGCCTCTTCACATATCTCCGGCTCTACGTCAACTGGTAGTTTTGAAGCCTCGTTGTCAATAAGAGTTATTAATTTGTTTTTAAAATTATCACAGAATGATTTCAAATAATCTTTGTGTAGTTCAGGACTGATGACATCATCGTATCTCCACAAAACGTCGAATGAAGTTGTGTTGTTTTCTGAAACTAGATTTCTGAGTCTGTTTGCCATTTTACTGAGCAGATGACTGGATACTGTATCTGTCTCATACTCTTCTGTCTTGTCGTTGTATAATATTTCAGTGAATGTTGGAGCTTTTGGGTCATCTATATAATTTGTCAAGTCTACAATTCTTCGTAATAGTACAACACCAAGAGAAGATGGACATCCACTTTCTTCAATTCCTATTTGTGTTTGATTTTCAAATTCTAAAATATTTAAAACAGAAAAAAACTTTAATAAATACTATCCAATCAGCATTTCACATTAAGATGAACAATTTCAAATGTATCATATATATACTTATTATCACTTGAAGTCTAACTTCAATTTTCCCTCTATAACATCTAGTTTCAATAGACTTTTACACCTTCAAAAAAAGTTGAAAAAATGTACTTGAAATTACTCATTTAGTACCAAATAAATTAAAAGTTTATCCTTAGTCTTATATAGGGATGAACTCAAGTTCTCCAGAAGGGTAAACAATTCCTGTTCCATTAGGGGCAACCTTCGTGTTGCTCATTGCAAGTAAAAATATTCGGTGATAAGTCGCTTCGGTGATATCACAACCCAGGAAATAGGACTGGATTGTGGCTACGATAAATGACCAGTGGAACTTATCCGTGATCATTTGTGACAAAGATAATTGGAACTTATCCGTGATCATTTGTGACAAAGATAATTCATAACTTATCCGTGGTCATTTGTCACAAGATAATTCAAACTTATCCGTGATCATTTGTTACAAAGATAATTCAAACTTATTCGTGTTCATTTGTGACAAAGATTATTCAAAGTTATCCGTGATCAATTGTGACAAAGATAATTCAAATTTATCCGTGATCATTTGTGATAAAGATAATTCATAACTTATCCGTGATCATTTGTGACAGATTCAGATTCAGATTCAATATTTTATTAGAGTCTCACCACTTGTAATACATATAATACAATCATCATAATATATAAATTGAATAAAACAGTAATTTTATAATTTAAAATACAAGTGCCATTCTATAAAGAATTATGAGAGACTATAGAAATCAACATAAATTATTACTATATATTTATCATGTCCATAAAAGATAATTCAAACTTATCCGTGATCACTTGTGACAAAGATAATTAATAGCTTATCCCTGATCATTTGTGTCAAAGATAACTTATAGCAGTCAACCATTATCCCTTTGGAAACTAGAAACTACAATTAGTATCACTTTAAAATGTCTTTTACAACTTTTATCAAGGAAATTAACCTGATGCATACCTGACATAGTGTACTTTTGTTTAGTATCTGAGTCAATTAGACCTTCGAGGTAACAAAATTCTGCTCCTTTATTCAACAATCTTTTCATCTCAGTTTCAGCTTCTTTCCATTCTTGATCAGCTTTTTTCTGCTTTTCCTCGTCGCTCTTTAAAATAAATGATAAAAGCATAAAATCAAAGATCTCATTAATATAATTATTGTAATTAAATCCCTGATGTTTAGTTTGATTTGAAACAGAAATTCTAAAACAATTAAATTAATCTTTAAATACAACTTTTGAACATCTCCAGTGGCAAATAAAATGAACACACATTGTAAGGTGCATAAAGGGACATTTCTCCTGTCATTGAGAAACACTAAATAGTCCAACTACCATATGTAAATGCTTACTGATAGTATGTCCGCAATGACTGAAGCAACATCTTGTAACACAAACACAGGAGCAATGGAGTTGTTGTCCTTTATGTACCATTTATCCAGTATTGGTGCTGCCCTTGTTTCTCTACCTTTGTGTTTATGGAGTACCATTCTAATAAGGTCATATTCCTCTGCCGGGATTGACGTCTGCAATACTTTGTCGCCATATCTCTGACCGATTATAGCCTGAAAAATCAGTTTTGTGTTTTTGTCAGATATAAGTACTCTAATACGGAAAACATTCATTTATAAACAAAACAATCAGTGTATCAGTACTGAAATATTCTGTCATTACCAAATTTTTCTCATTAAGTTGAGGGTGCGTGCAATGGTGTGTCGAATTTAAATAAAACTTTTCCAATAAGGATATATATATCACTACTGTTCAAAACGTTTAATAGATTTATAACATATGTATGTCTGTATTGTCGAAGTACACAAATGTAAGACTCTTATCTGAAGAGTTTGATATAAAGTGGCGTTTCTTACCCAGTTATTTACGGTAATATCATTTATAAAGCAAGCAAATTTGTGAATTGTCCTTCAAATCGTTCTGTTAGGCATACTATATTCATTGTTAAATGTGATAATTATACCGCGTCTATATATTTATATCAAACTATACTTATTCATAGTTCAAAACAGACTAAAACGTTTCTTTTATTTATATTAAATTTGGGCATTGCACAAGGTCATATCTTCCTGCACTGTTTATGATGATGCTGTTGTATGAAATTAATCCCGAAGTACAGTTACCGATATAAGAGTGTAAGACAGCATGATTTCATTATCACGGCAGATCGTTGAAAGTGTCTTTAAAAGTTATTCATAGCTCTTCTAGCCTCAATGCGATTAAGAGCTAAATAGATTATAGTTACTTATATTAAAGGCCATATGTTTATACCTCCACATTCCATTTGATTTCCACTGTCATTGGGTAGCTGTCTCATCCTCAACATCTCCTCTTATATATAAATAAAATAAATAAACAAAACAAACTATAAATATACACGGCCACTTACGACAAACGTAGGTCCAGCGGTATATCTTTGGCATCGTCTTATTTCACGAAGTTTGAAGTCTGTAAGTCTTTGGTCTGCATGCAAACTATCTGTCGGTAGACCCCAGTCAAGATCTACAATCTAAAACATAAAGGAAGATGTTCTGTTTATAAAATGATTATCTGGACATAATCTTTTTGCTTGTATACACAAATTTATAAAAATACGTATTTACAAAAAACTGTATGCGTCAGTCAACAATATAATGTAAAACCGTTGAATGCTATATCTATTTAAAGTATTACTATATGAAAGACCAGAAATTCTGAAGATATGATGACCATCGAAGCGATTATAATATAAAAGTAAAGGAAACAATTAAAACGGCTGCAACAGATGATCCCCTCGCAGCATACTTAACGAGATATGAAAACCGAAAAATGGAACTTGACCGGCATTTTATTTTGGATTCTAAAACAGAAAAAATAGCACTAAAAAATAAGATTCAAGTGAAAATCAAGAGTGATACTACATGTATCTTTTCGAAACCATTTTAAAATTATACCTATATACCATTTTGAAGGTTAAACTTTTACTCTAATACGGTAAAATTGCAATATTTATAGTATATATGAAATTGTTGCAGTATACATGTAGTTGTAAGTTATCATCAGGAAATTGTTCTGACCCTTTTGAGATCTTTAAAAGAGTATAACGGTAATCGAATCGCGGCAAAAGTGCAAATTACATACTATATACCTTTCCCCATTAAAAGATCAGGACGAATAAATATCTATACTAACACAAACACTCAATGAATCACGCATATATACTGTCTTGACGGGGCGTTAAGCAATTTCCAATCAATCGACACATTACATACATCTACCTAAACCTAGTCCATATGAAGTTAATGCAGTTATATCCTTTTGTACATCAATACTTGTATTTCAAATTAGTGTAACACCTTTAAGATATATTATTGAGTTTAACTTTATTTATAGATTCAGCTGATTTTCGTAGATTTTAAACTATAGATAACGTTGGTGCAGGCATCTGATTAAACTCTATATTGAATCAAATTTAAAATGAAAAAAAGGCAACAGGTCATAAAGCTATACATTTATTGAATTTTAATTGTTTTACGTGTGTGAATTACGCGATTTAAAAATCCACCGCATGAAAAGATTTATACAAGACGGCAATGTTGTTAAGGTAAAGAGAAAACATGCTGCGACGTTTCTTATCATATCCATATTTAAAGTTTTGTGCTCAATTAATTTGATAATGGGGTTTCCATATAAAATCCATCAAACGTGAGCTTAATAAATGCTTAAACTTGTTTCTTTGGTAAATGGAGAGACGGATGGTTCTTGGAGTACAATTAAGAGGCAATCAACGTTGTTATTCTCGGGATAATTCTCTCTTTGTGCGTCTAAATAAGACAGAAAGCTGATGAACACATAAAAAACGTTTTCATTAAAAACTTCGTGCGTCATGATGTTGTTGCTTCTTTTTTTTTCACAAATTCTCAAGGTTTTAAGAACCGAATAAGCAAATTTTAGAAAAGGGATGCTGTGATTTACAGCTCATACATTTCATCGAGTTGGATGAGAGCAAATCACTAATCACGCAAACATGAACAAGAACAGCACCTTGCTTGTAAATGCATAATGAAATATGAGGAAGCGACAAAAATTAAATATACAGTTCATTTAGGTGAAACACCAGGGAATCGATAAGTGATTGGTCTGAAAATCCTCTGGAAGCTGTTTTACAGTATTTTCTACTGAGAGAGACAATGTTGTATTATTTCTAAATTACAATCGCCCAAGTGAATCCTGGTTCACCGGAGCAGGGAGCAAATGTTCTTCGTAGCATGTGAAGAGCTCAATGGTAAAGCGCACGTATTGTGATCTGAAGTAGTCAATTACTACGAGACTTATTTTAAATATAATATGCATTATATATTCTTAAAAGAGGAAAAATAATTGTCAAACAGTACGTAGAAAAGTGGTAAGATTTGTATTAGTCTCCTAGATAAAGGGTATATAGCTGTGACATATGGCCGCTGTAAAGAAGGGAACATAAAATTTTAAAGGTTGGACACAGAAACGTATTGATGGAGAAAGGTCGGACACAGAAACGCATTGATGGAGAAAGGTCCAACACAGAAACGCATTGATGGAGAAATGTCGGACACAGAAACGCTTTGATGGAGACATTGAGACAAAACCTAACTTCATCAATTGATAGATTGTAGTTTGATAAACTTCCAATAGCAAATATACTATGTATTTTTGGACTGGTATATACAAATTAAACAATAATTAGTTTCAGGACACAAATTTTAACACTCACGGACCTTACAAGGGGTCTTTTAAATGCAATAATGTAACATCCATACGCGTGAGATCCGATTTGACGTTCCAATTTCGTCTTGAAGTTCCCTTTAGAAGGGTCTTACTGTCGGACTAGAGAATTCCATGCTATAAATGCACTTCTATACCCTAGTTACCCTTGAGGGTTTCCGCCTTCATCGATTGTGGCATGAGGAAAATGTATCGATGGTATGATTTATTTCAAAATCAATTTTGGTGAGCTATAAAATGATTGAAAATGTTCTAGACATTTATTGATCGTGTATTACTGACTGACATCTATATGCCATATATCTCCTGTGTCTATTTGAATTCATATGTTGTATTTTGCTGGCATAATGTGATCATAAAAGGTACATTACATCATTGTTTATTATGGTGACTTTTATTGATATATCTAGACAGAAAATACTAACGGATGGAAAATGTCTCTACCAAGTCAGGAATATGACAGTTGTTATATATTAGTTCCGTTGGTTGATATACTAGTAGTCGAGCATTTTGGTTTTGTCAGATTTAATAGAATTACCCCTTTTTTTAAATTTATCTTTGGAGTTCTGTATTTTTGTTAATACTTATTTTGCATTCTTTTGTTCATCATATTCTTATAGTAGATAAATTATAATCCTTGTAAAGAAATCATTCTGGTCATTCTTCACTAATTAATTTTGAAATCTTAGATACAAACTCCTTTATTGACGGTCTTAAAATGCCTCGAATGCTTAATAGTATTATAATTAAGTCTTTTGACCTAATATTACAACTTAAATCCTGTTTGTTACCTGGAATTCCAATCCGTATTTCTGTCTACAATACTGTCGTAACTCAGGGTAGACTTCTTTAACTAATGTATTCCTTTCTGTCACTGTGTCTGTTTAAACAAAGAGAGAGGTGAGACACAATGTAAAATTATCTCTGTATTATACTATATTCCCAGCTATTTTCTCCAGACATAACTGACGGGCAAAAAGACTGGAATGTTATTGTTGGTTGGTGTTGAACGCAACGTTCAGTGATTTTACTATATCATGGTCAGTGTATGTAATGTGCGAATCCTGAAATGTCATTTTCACTGTATCCGTGATGAATTTCTGATGTAGAATGATAAATAAACAGACGACAAATTCATGATTTTTTAATAAAATAAGAAATAATATATAATTTGTACTGTTTTTATAAATTCATGATATAGGTATGAGATGTGGACGGATTTTCATTGCGCCTACAGCCATCCATGTTCAAAATTGATACACAAATAGATAAATATTAAGAATAGTTCATGAACAGAGCGTGCAATAGATTTAAAAGTAGCAGTTAAGTTTCATTTGCAGAAAAATGTACCTTTTAACATAATTATCAATGTTGTATAACTTAAAACAGGTTTTGTTATTCAGCTTGTTGATATTGAATCAAATTCTACTATGTTGTTTTCGTTATGCGATTCATGTTTACTGTCGAATAATGATACTGGACTTTCATTTTCACTGTAGGGCGATTCATTTCTATTGTACATGCGAGGCATTTTCACAGAAGGAAATTAATTAATTTTCATAATATAAAGTTTTAATTCAGACGAAACTCTAACAAAATTTATGAAGTCAGAAAGATTGATAATATATACATACACTCATACCACATCTTCTTATATCTATTTAGTGAGTGAAAATCTGAGGTAATATATCAATAAATTCCTTAAAAATGGCATTTATTGCTAATGTAGTCAATTCTATTTTCTCTTATAATTTGTTTAGATCCAGATCTATATGTAGGATAAAATTTATCCTTTCCAATGACACGCCATCATTGAATACATATATCTTGCACAGTTAGGCCAATCCACGTCACCAAAAAAGCAAAGTTTCTGTTTCGGTCTAAATCTACATCGCATACTGATAAACTAAACGTTATTAGAGCTATTTTCCTAATGCATGTAGTTTAAATGTGTGGTTGGTTTGCTTGCTTTGTTTGTATAAATGTTTGCTTAAGCATTGTAATCAAGATTGAGCAAACATTTATACAAAAAAGCGAGCACGCCAACCAAACCTTTAAACTACAAGCATTAGGAAAATAGTTCTAATGGATGCATTTTAGATAACAAAGAGCATTCACTAAACGATCTTCATTTTCCGATTGAATGAGTGGAAACGTTTTCATCTTGCACAAACAATTGTCGCTTGGATGCTTAGATAATTGATATGTATCATGACATTGTGTATACGTCTAATACAGTAAAGAAAGTTCAAGCAAAAGTCGAATCACCTTAATTTATGTTTTAATTTCTTTTAAGTCCGTGTTACAAATAAGCAAATAGCCAATTGTAAGAATACAAGGAAATATTGCAAACAGTTTATTGTTACATGTTTAAATGGTTCTAATGTTTTACTTTTACAAATTGTAACTAGGTTGGGGAGTTGTCTCATTGCCACTCATACCACATCTTCTTATATCTATACCACGGGGTATAACCGCCGTACAGTTGATTAAGGACGTTAATCGCTACTCTTCGCGATGTAGGTAGATAGACCGTTTTTATATTTTCACCAAAGACTAATTGACGCAATGTTCAGATAACTATTCAATGTTTACTAAAACAAAGTTTACTGCTCCTGGCAGCATTGTGTATTATTTATATTAAATGAACACCATGCATGTGACTATTTTAAATAGACAGGTCTGTGAATTACTTGTAGACATCGCGAAACAAACACTCTGTGTAACTCAAACTTGATTAAACTACAAATAGAGCATAGTTGGTTGGCTCTTACACTAATGCGACCGTGTATTTTGTCATTTGTTGTTGTTAAAAATACATAATGCGAATGAAAAACCGTTGTTTTAATTATTTTTGAAGACATTTACTTGAAAAACTGACCTCAGAATTTTGGCACTGTACGATTCATTCTCTTTGTAGTTTGTTTATTTTTTTAGTACCATTCGTTGTACATTCTTGTACTGTTCGTTTTGCAAAAGCCTATCAATATGGTAGAAATATGTATGACACGGCGTGACAAATTTTAAAAGCTTTTTTTAAGCGAATTCTAAAACTCTAAAAAAGGAAAATTCGCCGTAGAAATATGTTATATTCATGAATATTCTGCTCCAGTAAATTTTCGGAACCATGACAAGCTAATAGCAAACTCACCAACAATATTTGAATATATATGCATGATATGAACTTGGTTATACCCGTGTATATTCAAGTAGGCATCTTCGACTAGATTGCATTTCAAATTGTAAATATCATCAATATTAAAGTCATTTAAACACTATTTTCAGATGTTGCATGTCGAATTAACATATAAAACAACAATGAAAATTCATCGCACCTTCAAAAATTCTACATCAGAAATGATCGCACTTACAGTGATAATTCATCGCATCTAAAGTTAAAATGAATCGCATACAAAAATTTATCTTATGGATTCTGCTGCTTTAATTACACTTTTTTGGACTTTAATCCTGTTCTTGTACATTAAAAAGTTATATTCTAATGAAATTGTGTTAAAACATACATTCAAATCAATTATTTTGTATTTTCAAAAGGTAAACAAACGCAGTTTTTCCCATCATCCTTTATTCTACAATAGACATACTCGCATACAACAGTGAAAATGAACTAACTGGATTCGCACTTTATATACACTGATGGTGGCAAGATTTTTTTTATTGATTTCAACCGGAGCCCCATGAGATATATAGCATTTTTTGGCTAATAAATAAAAAAATCGATCCTATTCTCTTTTCTTGTGTTGTATTAAGAAGAACATATTGGAATAGCATTGTTTTAAAGATGAAGATATAAGGGGGACGGATGTGTCTGAGTGTGTTTTTGTTTGTGCAGTCTACCAGTAAGATAATGGGTTCAGATACATGAGACAATATTCCGTGAAGATTGGCACCGATAATAAAGTCAAATTATCAAACAAAGCGAAAAGGTTGTTATTATTACTTTTGTAATGAAAGTCACAAATGCAACTAAATCTTAATATGCATACATTAGTATTGACACTATATTTGGAATCTTAAATTTCAAAGCAAATCATCTGTAAATCTGAACTTAGTAGGTCAGAAGTAGTAAGCAAAGGTAAATCCACATGAAGTTTTCATGAGAAAGTTTTAAATTAGAAGTTCAAATAAACCTTTTGATATTAATGTTTATTCACATTTATTACTTTTTGAAATTGGTACTTTATGTTATGTATTGACGGAGTGCCAAATTGTTTAGTTTAAAACATTAATTTAAATTTCCTTTATTTGAATTTAAAGGGACATAGTAAGACACTGTTGACAACACACATCGTCTTACGGTACTTCTGTTTCATTTATTTTCTTTGAAATTTATATACACACTACGATTCAAGTGTTTCGATACTTGATATACTATAAAATCGTTATTAAGCCTGGAATGGTCTTGGATCACGTGAAATTCAAATGTGGTGTGGACCCAAGTCCAAATATATACATAATTTCCACATCTCCTTTTATTCCTATCTACATCTATATTTTGCTTACTAGTACACAAAATGATCTCAACTTACTAGTGTAAACTAATTTGAAATTACTGAAAAATTTATCTCATTATACTGAGTATACAAAAATAATTCCACTCAAACCGATGCTAGTTGTCTTAAACTTGCAGCGAGGTTTTTTTTTTTTTTGCTCCGTGTTGAAGGCCTCGCTGTGACTTTGAGATAAAGAACAGCAATAAAAGCGCTGTTCCTTTGCTTTTTTTCATGTGCATGTACTGATTTTGTGTCATGGATAGATACCATATACCATATATCATTTCTTTTCTATTCTAAACGTTTAATTTCAAAAGGAAAAAAGGGGGAGAATAATAAAGTACATGGCAAAAATTAAATCTGTAAAGAAAATTCCTATAGTGCTGTACATTTCAAGACCTATCTCACCTTCCTATGCTGTGTAAATGCCATCAATTTATTTACTGCAAATATTTATATCTAATTGCCCAAGCAGCTTGTCATAGATTTTATATTACATTATCTTTCAGTAAAAATCGATAAATATTGACAAAAAAAGTATTTTTATGATAAAGGCAGTTTGCATTTTACAGAGTGTGCATTGTCATCTTACCTTGTCCTGTGGAGGCCAGGAAAACACGGACAACTTTTGGTGGGATGTTGGGAATCTCATATCCTCGTAGATGTCCCGACAAGATCGCCTTCACCGGAAGATGTCCTCCATTTGTCGTTGCCATTTTGAATGAGCACCCTTATGTTATGGGTTCCTGAAATCACAACTAACACTCCCCTTTTAAAGTCATCAGTAAAACTTGATAAAACAAAAAACCGACAAAGCTTTCAAAACACCATGTTTGTGTGAAATTACATCAACACGAGTATGTCAACGACTCGTTAGGGCATGGATCAACGGTTGCCAAGGACGCTTTGAATCGAATTTAAATGTCTCAGGTAGAAGGGTCGTATTTTACCTGTCCCAATCAACCGAGCGATTCTATAAAATATACTTTCAATGCGATTTGAATTTATCCATAAAAATATCATGTCAATGGCTTTATGCTTCCTTATTTGATGGAAAAATATAGATTTACATTATAAATCACTTCTTTAAATTTAAATATATATTTTGTATACCGCATATTGATTAATCTAATCTTTATTATTTCTGTCATACGATTTAATTCTTTAAATTTTAAATCATTGATCGATATTTCTATTTTCAGATTTCAAAAGTATAATATTACTTGTGGAAATGTTATCATAGTTAAATTGTAATATCACACATATAAAACGTCATGCATAACTCAGCTCATACAAGAAACCAATATCAGCATTACATAAGTTTTATTTCCGTTTCACCGTCATTACTCCAAATAAAAGTAATTAAAAAAGCGCATCTAAATTGACATGATCTATTACCGACTTATTATAATGAATCGCTAATTAAATCACGCTAATTACCAAGACGTTTTCTAATTGTATTTTATCAGAAAACCAATCAATTTTTATTGGGAAAACTAATCTTTTATATTTAGTTACAATTTTTTTGTGCATGAACCTCATTTGGATACCACTGCCCTGTAAACAGTCATAAAAAAATTCAATGATTTTTTTAAAGGTCAAGTTACATTTAGCATCGCCCCGAAGTAAACTGTTGCCATAGATATATTGTTGTCTCTTTGACATATTCCCCATTTCCATTCTCAATTTTAATTTTATGTAATGTGTTAACTTGGTATGGTGCTCGGTATGGTGTGGTGTCACAAGGAACTCTGGCCATTTTTACAGTTAGAGACATTGAATCTAAGTTCACACGGGGCCTCGGTGTCCGCGTGGTCTAAGTAGTTCGTCTACTACTATATCAATATCCTGTGTTGTTAGAATGAAGAAAATGGCAGGTGCGTTCGACTCTCATCTCAATTGACTAGGATTGTTAGTTTTCCTGTCGTAGTTCAGCGGTATATACGTGTATAATAATGATCAAAAGTGTAAACAAATATGTTGCCATAGATATACCCGTAATCTTCGATACGATGGTATTGTTTAAATTATAGGTGCGTTTTTGATTCAATTGTGCTTTTTTTCTCGAAACAACTTGAACGCCACATGTTAATGTCACTGTCCAAGTCATAAATCTCGTCAATGGTTGTTTTATTTCTTTATTAGTAAATTTTGGTGGCCGAAAACAATTAGTAATAAAAGCTTACGAGAACGTACCAACCAGCAATTAAACAGCTAAAGAGAAGAAGAACATTGCAATGGATTAACCACACCTTGAGGAAACCTGTTGATACCACCACTAGACAAGCTTTAGAATGGAACCATCAAGTACATCTGAGACAGGGAAGACCATTTTACAGCTGGAGAAGATGAAGGCTTGAGGAGCTGGAGGAGATCGGATATACCTGGAGCGAAGCAAAAAGAATAGCACAAGAATAGAGCAAGTTGGAAATGACTGTG
The DNA here is from genome assembly GCA_017311375.1 of Mytilus coruscus. Classification (NCBI taxonomy): domain Eukaryota; kingdom Metazoa; phylum Mollusca; class Bivalvia; order Mytilida; family Mytilidae; genus Mytilus; species Mytilus coruscus. The sequence goes on from CM029595.1 coordinate 16,974,454, forward strand.
GCAGCCCTATGTTTCACAAGGAACGAAGAGGACTAAGTCGAGCAAGTTTATGTTTAATAAGAATTTGATGTAGATGCTATAGATATTCATAGTTTTGGTTGAAAAACGATTTGGAAGATTTATAAAGAGATTGTTTTATTGTGTTGGTGCTTGTCTTGAGTTGAAAAACGTATGGTAGTGAACAGAGGAGGAGGAAGATACTTAGAGCACAATCGAATGGCGGAACAGACCGACGACGAAAAGACAAACAACAGAACACAAATACTAAACAGGAACCCAAAGCTTGAGTATCACGAACCCTAACAAAAACCGGAGGTAACTCTGGTGCTCCTGAAGTGTAAGCAGTTTCTGCTTTTATAGTGTCTTTTAGACGTCTGCTTTGTTGATCGTGTGCTGTTTTGTTGCGGCCTCATTTACGTATAGCTATATCTTCTTTTTTCGTATTTTCATCTTTATTAAATTTTCAAAAATCTTTCATTCTTAGTACCACAGCCCAATGTGTGTAAAGTTCTAAAAATAGTTTGGTTTATTTCTGTATATGTCATCAAATCATATACCCCTGAAGAATGCCCAAAGTCGTGAGAGATTTTTTGTTAATGTTCAGTCATTATCCCGAAAATATATATGAAGATATCGTTAATCGAAACCAAAATTATGTCGGAAGTTGAACTATGTTTTGTCTTTCGGATACAAATCAAATCCTTTTGTTAAGCGATGTCCTTCAGTGCAAAATTTGAAATTGTGAAATATTATTTTAAGTATATGATATATAGATTCTATAATATTTAGTTTCAAGCATGATTTTACAATTTTAAGATATTGACCCTGTGATTGGAAATTTAGCCCTAATCCTTTAAAAATATTTTTTTTGTTTTTAAAAATATCTTGATATGCCATAAGTAGTCTTGAATATTCACCTGAGATCACCCCCAGTTTTTGGTGGGGTTTCATGTTGCTCAGTCTTCGGGTTCTATGTTGTGTTTTGTGTACTGTTGTTTGTCTTTTGATCTTTTTCTTTTTTTGCCATAGTGTGTCAGTTTTTTTTTTTTTTTCGACTTATGAGTTTGAATGTCCCTTTAGTATCTTTCGCCTCTCTTTTATACGTTTATTGTCGACGTAAAACCTTTGACAATTTTTGCGAAAAAATTCTCCAGAGACACAGGTGTTACGTAGTCTTAGAATTTGAAGCGATTATGTCCTGTCATTATCCTTGTTAATCATATACTGCTGCCGTGGAAGAATAACGTCTCATATCCAGTTTATTTTCTGTTAAACTGCATCGCTGGTAAGCAACGCCAAAACAAAGAAAAGCAAATAAGTATGACAATATTTTGCCAAAACATAGCTGGTTGAAGACCAATAAGGAAATGTGGTATGCTTGTCAATGAGATAACTAACCAATAAGAGTCCAACTAAAGCTGTATAAGACCTAGACCTGCCAAAATGTGAAACAACTCACACGAAAAAAACAAAAGACCTGATTTATGATAAAGCAACAAATCACAACCAACGAATTACAGGCTCCTGAATGTTTGTGAGATTTCAACCATCTGTTGACTTTTTTATGTCTTTTTTTTTTTTTGCCGTTGGTTTGCTGACTCATTGAAGTATACATCGCATGTACTTTAATTCATACTAAATGAATATCGATTAGCATGTCAAAGATAGTTTTTTGTGTGTGCTGCATAGTTCTGTGTTTCTCTGTTTAACCTTAACAGATTGTATATATTGAAACTTGTACATATATAGGGTATTTAGACGTTGCGGACATTTTAAAGGTAAATTTGCTGAATTCATCCAAATAGAATATGTTTATCTGTTAATTCGATAAATGTTGCAATTTAAGAGAAAGTGATAAAAACAGAGAGAGAAAAAACTACATTTTTTTATGTATCATGACTTAAACAATGACAATCAATACTAACAGAACAATAGAGCAAAAAAAATTTTTAAAAATATGTAACATAAACTGCTACTAAAACTATTAAATCATAATAACATGTTTATACATTAAACTCAAACTCTCAGCATTTGCCTATGCAGTTAAAGTGTAACCAATCCACGTTGAAGATTAATAGTCAATAAACCATAGATATGTAGTATAAATAAGATAAAACGTGGTGAAAATGTCAAAAAACTAATCCTTTAATAAATCTACAGTTATCTTTTTTAAGCTTTTATTTTGTGAAAATTCGATTTTCAATATCTATACATGACATAAGATATCTGAGTACATGTATTTATTAGTTGAACCTAGATTGACAGATATAAAATATACTTGCACTATACGACTTTTAACCGTACATTTACATCAGTTTATAGACTAAGGTATACAGTCAATAAAATGGTATACTCCACAAATAACATTCATCTTTAAAAGTTACCATTTCTCAGGTGATTTCTAGGTGAAAAAATACATGTAAACTACTATAAAGACGAGCACTGTTACTAAAAGTATAGTAGTAGTGGATTTGTCGTCAGTCAAACCTTTCTTGTCGTCGTTGGTCGAACCTTTTTTGTCGTCGGTCGAACCTTTCTTGGTGCCATTTCTGTTCCAGGGAAATGATGTTTCTGACAAGGGGGATAGACTTCGTTGCCATGCTGTTTTGATGCACTCCTTGGCTCCATCCCATTTACACGGACCAACAAGTCTATACTGGGCAGGAATACAGGGACTGCACAAACAGTGGAAAGCCAAAACGGGGTCTTTGAAAAGCATTCGGAACAAGTTTGGTTTAGCGCCTATTTCCTGTGCAAGCTCATCCATGTATTCAATATAAAATGACTAAAAGAAATATTAGAGATAGAATACAAGTTATATATTTGAATGTTGAATGCGAACTGAAAACTCTTTGTTCAATTTTATAAGAAATATTGAAATTTAATTTTAAGGTATGATACCGCCTGTCTGCAAGGATATAATAAAAATTCGATATTTCACACGAAATTCAACTTATTACGAAAATTTCATTTATCGCTATTTTACGAAATTTTCCTTTGATCTTACTGTCTGATAATTTTCTTTCTCAGCGGAGTCGAATGATATGAAAACGGAGTCGAGTGATATGAAAATTATCGCTAGAAACTAAGGGAGCACGTGGCGTTGCTAATGAAATTGACATGGAATTGACAACGTCGGTATAGGTAAAATAGCGATAAACAGATTACCATTGGTCATCTCAACTCGATTGCTTTTTCTCGCTTTCGCCGTCCCGGCTCAAGCGAAAAAATCAATCTCGTTGAGATGATCAACGATAATCTATAATTACAGTGCAACCACTTTGAGGTATTGTCCGTATTTTTTTTTTTTTGGCCTAACTGATGGTATAAATGAAGATCATAACTATATCTATTAACGTTTCTACGTATTTATACTTCCCTGGCTTTCAAATGTTTAGGTTCGAGCGTTACTGAAGGAACCTTATATGGAGGAAATAAAGACTCAACCAAACAAACGAGTAACGGACGCACGATTTTTTAAGTGTTGTATGCATTTACTAGCATTTGGTACTTATCACTGTTGGAGGAGTGTTAGTCTACGAGACTATCATCAACTCGGTACACAGTGAGTAAGTACTAACATGGTTCATAACTTTGGTTCTGAAATTCACCGTTGTTTAATTATTTAGAAAACCATTTGGAAACTTAGGTTTCTAAGCCATATGCAAAGTTTACTTTAGATGCATTTGCAATTGTTTTAGGTCCTTTTTGGTCATATAGCTCCTTCGTATTTACACATACCTAGCTATCAAGTGTTTTGGTTTGAGCGTTTTTGATGAAGATAAATCCAGAAAAGCGTTTCAAATGCACGAAATGTATAAAGTGTAATTTTCATTCTTAATGTACTGCAACTGTTTTTGTGTTTGTTTGTTTTCTATTTGTTTTTTGAACCATACGCATCAAATTTCAAAATTAAAGTTAGAATTAAAGTTTCATTTGAATTCTGTATGAATCTTTCCTGACTGTTTGACAAGATCATGTCTCCCTATACTGTAATATTGTTGCTGAATGAAAGGTTATCTGAAGTACAGCCACCGACATTTAGCTGTAAGACTGCTTGAATTTTATAGCAAAAGGATAGATATTTTGAGCTTGCTTTCTGTAACCCTGACCATATTTCGATATGGCAATACTTATCATTGTTTTGCTTTTACGTTTCCTTTATTTTTATGTCTTTACTTCAGCATCATGTATACAGTTCAATACTTTTCTTTGAACCTATCTTAATTTATATCATTTTAATAGTGCTCATTTTGGAATTCGGGTTGATAGTCTCTGTTACATTTATTCACAGCTCAAGTCTCATTAGACTCAGAACGATATATTATGTAGACATTCATTTGTTATGAAGACCGTTGTATTGAATTGAATCCATGTATAATGTAGTTGGCAGTTTGAAAATCTGTTAGCTACTTATATGGAAAATATCAACTGCAAACTTTTTAACTTTCACATTACCTTTAAATATTCAAATCGCATTACAACCTTTAGCTGCTGTATTTTACTAATAATACAAATAATAATCTAAAACAGATTAACCTTGTAGGTGTATGTGTCATTTATTTTTGTACTTTTAACTTTTAATTCCCAATTGATTAAATCCCACAATCCCATTTTTCATGTTCAATATTGCACGTGTAACTGTCTTACATTTTTGTATTACCATCCAACAAAAAACCCAAACACCAAGCTTTATATTCGATGATATAGCTGTGTGTTATTTTTAACAGGATTTTGATAACGAAATTTTTAGCTTTGGATAGGATAATTGTCTTTTGCTAATTGTTGATGACAGAAGAGCAACGTTTAAGATCCATTGATTAGCCTATAGTTAATGTACTGCGCACATATTTTACTTCTACCCTTACACTGTTCATGTCAATATTATTTTTTAAGTGCAGATTTACCTAACATTTTCCCTTCTACAAAGTCCTCAAGAAATATGTAGGAGCTATTTATTTCAAAAGAAATGAAATATTGTCCCGAGCCATCGGAAAGAAATGTTCACTGTCAACATACAAAATGTAACTGCATTTAGAAAATATCTTATGCGTAAATGGCTAAAACATCAATTTACCATGTTTGGTTTTATGCTTTCCAAGTGATTTTACACACAATCCATTCATTTTCTTTTTCGATATGTGTAGAATAAGGCTTACATTCCAGAGTAATCGAGAAAATACTGGCTACTCTTGAATGTGGAGGAGATTATTTTATTTATTCGATTCTACAGTTCCCTCTGCATTCTGTATTATTTCAAGTTCTGCATGTTAAATTATACCCGATTTGGATTTCACAAGTAAAAAAACCAAAAACAATTTCTACAGAACCAGTGCCCTAGATGCCATTATTACATTTTATTGTCATTGAAATTCAAGATAAATCATTAATGACAAGAACAGAAACTTAAAAGTAAATAAATAATCAATTGTACCATGAGACATACTTTTACTTCAATGGTTGCAAGGGACAACGTTCACTTTCACTTCAGTCTTAAGTACCTTCTATCGCGATCGATAACAAGTTGCTCTTCAAGTCTTTGTGACAGTCAAGACTGTAAATGAGTTTGTTTGACAAGGAATATCGACAGATTTACTTGTGTCTTTACAAATGCATTTTTGATTCGTTATAATTGTTTATTTATCTTGTTTCAGGAACCATTTTATTATTCTTAAACCATGTTAGGTTTGATTCTGAATCAAGAGAAATAAGAACATTGATATCCGTCTAATATGATATTAAGTTGTACTTAGTTTTACAACTGGGGCTAGTACATGTACTAAGTATAGTTTAGAAAATCTTTTTGAGAACCTGATATGCCATAATGGTTGTATGATAGAAGTAAGTTTCGCTACTTTAGCGCTGCAAGCGTGCGACTTTGCTGTTTATGGGAGCCTATTGAAATGTATAAAAAAAATGCTTTCTCTTGATAGACGTTAAACTTATAGACTCCTTATTACGTTATTACAAAGTATTGTAACTTAAATGACCTCCAGCAGGAGACTTAGTATCAAATTCGAAGCCATTGAATATTCTTCAGAAAATATTGTTGATGAGAATCAATTCCTGAAGCAGTTCTAACTAACAACAGTAGAAAGGTTTCTTATGTAAATGAATGCGAGCTTTAGAGATCTTTAGAGATATTCCAGAGAATGTCTGAATCAGTTTGAAGAAAATATGACGGAAAAGGTTTTTTATAGGTAGTATTTAGCGATTGTTGCAACTTTGGTATCGATCGCAACCGGTGCTGGATGAAATTGGTACTCAAGGAAAATATATATCGATATATTTAACATCTTACGATAAACGGGAACGAGACACGACCCCAGGGACAAACCAGGGGTGCGCTATAAAGGTCTTGTGATTACAATTTAGAATATATTGGTTTAGGTGCTAGGTTCTGCACAGCTTTCACGATATTCAAATATGACAACCGAGAATTTATATAGTTATAGGATGGACGTGAAAGTGATCCTTAAAACTATTACTTGATCTTGAAGTCCAAGGTTATTCTTAGTGGTACTGAACACGCCGCCCTAAGACGATGCATCCATGTGCCAACAAACCCATTGCAAAGGATAAACATGTTATGTTTCGGACAAGGAAATGTGCCAACAATCAACTATTTTAACCTTGAGGCCAAGAAGATATAAAACTCATGATGATATACAACACACCGTCTAATTATAATACACGTTATCGTCATTTTTTTTGCATTTTATTTAGTCTTCTCATATCTGGGTGGCGTCTGCCACTAAGATATGAAACGACTACATCTGAATTAGATCGAAGTAATAAATAATCAGTTTATCTTTTCTCTTGTTCTGAAAAGAGCAATTACTTTTGATAAAACAGGATTAGTGTCATTATCTCAAATTTGCCAGGTGCAGTTACACTTTCAGAAGATGTTTTATAGTTGTGTCTATTTTTCTTCCATCAAATTGATACTTATCACTGCTTTTGGATGGCAATATGAATCGCTATACTATCTTGTCATTTTTCGGGTTTAATTGTCAAAACCTTAACTTTTTGCTGATAAATGATAACACTTCTATGTAAATTTCAATATTAAAAAGGATAAATTTATTTTTGATCAGGAAAAGGATGTATGATAAGAAGAAGAAACAGATCATTTAGAAGAAGAAGAAGAAGAAAAGAAGAAAAGAAAAGAAGAAAAAGAAGAATTACTACTTAAACACTATAATCTTCTTTCGTCGAAAGAGCGAAATAATGAAAATTAGTGATTTCAGCTATACCATTGGCGAATTTCCAATGGTGTCCCAGCACTATGAAAAAGCTGTTCTTCTTTATTGGTGATACACAAACTGGGGTAAAATTTCATAAAATATGCAACAGCTAACAATATCTTCCCATATGTTAGCAGGTTAAGGTTAATTGTAATGTCAAAGGTAGCTGTAAGATCTAAATTGAACTCGCTGTTTTGATATGAACGACTTAATCCTTAATTATAAGCTTGTTGACAATTATTTAGACGAAGAACTGACATACAACGACAGAAATATTTGTGAACACATTATATTTTGGTATTGTCTTGTGATTGATATTTTGATTAAAATATCTAGTGGCGATTATTTTATACATAATCATAACGAAACCAAGTTAATAATGTTTGAAATTACAAACCCCCGAAAATTGTTTCGACGGAAGAAGGTAACCTGGACGAGTTTGACTGCTACTGCAGCTACTGAAAAAGTATGATGTGAGTAGATCAAAAGTTAAGCTGCCCAAAAAGTCATCTATGGAGACCTATGGATTGTAAACGCTCGTTTGCTTCAACATGTAGATACTGCGGTTTCTCCCAAATTATACACTACTGTCTTTGTGTAGATTTACATGCTACATAATCAAACAGTTCCATCTTTAGCACAGAACTCATTGCAGGACGGAAAGACGGAAAATATGTAGTTTTACATTTTCGAACTTTTTTTTTCATTGTATGTTTACTTGTTTTATTTTTGTATAACAATAATACCTTATATTGTAATATGCTCTTTGCGAGACTATTTGATGGAAAATAAAACACTTATCTATATCTATACTCGATCTACAATCATTACGGGTACCTGTATTGTATGTCGTTGAGTTTTTATATAGCGAGAACCTTTTCTTTTCTGTTCTATGTCTTCCTCCATTAGCTCCCGGAGTGGTAGTGTATTCTTTCCTGTTAAATGATACTAATATATTCCATCACGTATTTTTTTACGCAGAAGGAAATAACTATTTCTAACTTACAATGCACATTTGGCATTCATTTTTCTGTAAAATGAACTGATATCAGTTTCTCAAAACAATCAAAGACAGCCATAAGATCCTTAATCAAAGCATTATTTTCTTTTAGATAAAGCATGTATTTCTATTTCAATCGCTTAAAGAAGGCTTGGTGCTGAGGGAAAAGACAGGAAATCACAAAATACTGTCTTAAAATAGAATCAGTGAAGAATTTACAAAGAATAAATGATTATTCTTTCTTTTGTGGAACTTCCTTGACATTTCACCAGTTTCGAACATAATCGTAGATTACTTTTTGAATAATTTTAGTTTAGATAATCTTCTCATCTCCATTACTATCTATAAAAGCTTGTCTGTCAAATTTTACTAAAGGTGTCAAAAGATGGATATAAGCAATTATAGGCAACCGTACGGCCTTCAACAATGAGAAAAACCCATACCGTATAGTCGGCTATAAAAGGCCCCGACATGAAAAATATGAAACAATTCAATTGAGAAAACTAACGGCCGAATTTATAACAAAACAATTAACGAAACACAAATATGATAGACATCAACCAACGACAACCACTGAACTACAGGCTCCTGACTTAAAGAATGTGGCGGGGTTAAACATGTTTGTGAGCGCTCAACCCCCCTCTAACCTGGGACAGTGGTGTAATAGCACAACATAAGAACAAACTATAAAATCAGTTGAAAAAGGCTTAACTCATCAGAACGATACAAAGCAGAAAAATATAAAACATAAACACAGACCGGACGTGGCAGGGTATTTATCCATCCCTTATCCCTAATATTATTGAAGGAAGAGCTAGGGTCACTCATGTCTTATTACTTAATTTTGCTCTTCTAGTCTTTATTAAACTATCTAATAATTTTATCATTATTTTATTAACTATTGGATCTTGATTTGACATCAACCTTATAAATTTTGATTGGTCATTTAAAAATTTAATTTAGAAAATATAGAAGATAAATCTTAAATGAAACTGGATCTTTCAGTTCTAAGTGATAGACATTGAAGAAGAAAATGAATTTTGTCCTCAACAATGTCATTTGTTACATAATTTACAAAATCGTTTGTCTGGGAGTATTCTTTTGTGTCTTCCATTTTCTATTTCAAGTTCATGGGCACTGATTCTAAATTTGGTTAACTCATTTATTGTTTTACAATTATTCAACAGTAAATATTTTTCAAGGCCAATATTATTTTTGAATAGTCAGGTTTGTCATTATTTAATTGATTGAACCAAATTTCATCATATTCAATTCTGAGTCTTCAAATGATAATTGACTTTGTATCAGATTTGTGATTTAACAAATATTCTGGGGTTAAACTAAGATATTAAAATAATGAATAAATGCTACCCAACCAATTGTCGTTATATTTTTTAGGTAAAATTTCAGACTCTCCCAAATGCTTCTTTAATGAAGGAGATATTTTGTTCTGATAGTCTGATCCAAAATTTAGACATATTAAGAATAACCTCAAGAGATAGGGGTATTGCCCCAACTCTCCAATTACTGCTAGGTTAGTTGATCTTCTAGGTACCTGTAGAGAATATTTACAAAATTTAAGATGTAATTTTTCAATAATTAAATCTTTACACATTTGGAAAAAAAATAGTTATCACCATTTGATTGTTATATAACTTATTTGGAGAGAATTGACCCCAAATTTATGAGCCATATAATAAAATTGGCTTCAGTATGTGGTCAAAAAGATTATTAATAAGTTGGCCATTAAATGTGAATTTTTCCTTTAATATCCGTCCTGTGTTATTAAAAAAAAAAGAACACTTGTTTTTTTTTTTCAGGTCAATTTCGAGATCCCATTTATCACAATAATCCATTAAATTGTCCAAACAATTTTGTAATCCAGATGAAGTTTCAGAAATCATAATGAGGTAATCTGCATACATTAAATAGTTAAAGGTAATGTTGTTTAACGAGACTGGGCAAACAGTTAGAATAAAAAATCTCTGGTTAATCATTTATAAAAAGTTTAAACAATGTAGGGCTCAGATTATCCCCTAGATGGACACCAATATCTGATGGGAAGTTTTCAGTTAGTGTGTTACTATTAGTTTTTACACACAAAGATGTGTTTTTATACATATCTTTAATTACATTTTAAAATAAATCACTCAATCCGAGCTTCCTCAATTTAAAATAAATCACTCAATCCGAGCTTCCTCAATTTAAAATAAATCACTCAATCCGAGCTTCCTCAATTTAAAATAAATCACTCAATCCGAGCTTCCTCAATTTAAAAAGTAAGGTTAAGTACCTTGTCGAAGGCTTTTTAAAATCAACAAAACGGGTATAGCGATGTTTTTGTCCCTGCTGTATGTCTGATAAATTTTTAAATTCTAATGTTAAGTGCAGTTTAAATTCCATTATAACACTGTAATACAAATAGAAAGGAGATTCATGTCCGTGCTGTTTTAGGAATCATTTTAATCTATTTGATACTAATTAAACACACCACTTTCCATTTTGTATTAGACGCACTTCTTTTCATTTGTTACCCAGAAAGAAACCTGTTCGTTACTTTTTTCAGTTTTGGTTTAGTTATTTGTAGTCCGGTTATTTAGTATCTTTTCAATTTAGAGGACCAAAGGGAGATAATTCAAATTGAATCGTCTAATAAAGCATTCAAACATCATTTAAAAGGTTGATAATAAGTTGATGTTAAAATTAATGATATTCAGGAAAACGAAACTTAATCGTTTGTTTGAAATAATTAATGCGAGTCTGTTAAAAATATGAGGATCAAACCAAATGGAGAATTACAGAAATTCCGTTAATAAATATACCTTTTAAAAGTCTTGTAAACCAACGACATTGCATTTCTGAGACTGGCATGACAGCACCAATAACCTGGACCAGTCCAATAATTGCCAGTGTTGGGTAAGGAAGGTGTGGCGGGAACATATACTTGTACAGAAATACTTTGTTCTTGTCGACTGATATCACTCGATCATCAATAAATGGAAATTTAAAATCATATCCTAAAGATAAAATGTAAAGTTGAATGTGATGTACACATAAGCATGTTGTTAATGATTGAAGCATGTTGTTGATGATTGAAGCTTGTCTTTTGATGTGTTTGATGATATATATAAATATGAGTATAACAATTGCGATAAGTGAATTATTGTTGCAGGTATAGTTAAATGCAGTATTTGTAAATTTAAGCCAAAAAATAAGAATAATCTTAAATGGAATCAGAACCGAACAATACAAATCTCTGTTAATTTCATGCACATTTTTCTCAATTTTTTCTAAATTCAGAGAGAGCTTGACGTATTTTATAGACACTTGTCTATATTTGAAAACTGTATGTTGGCCTCTATATGACTTCTTGTGGGTTTTTTTCGATGGATTAAATTACGATCTTATGCACACATCTCTGTTATTCATAATTAAATCTAAAAAAAGACTCATAAATCATAGTCTTACGTTTCTTTTGCAAGTAATCAAACCGTCTCACACATCACGTTACTAGTATTATAGGTATTGCAACATATTCTGTACGTTATTATTTCTTTTCTTCTAAATTTTGTATGACTCGTGAAAATAAACTGGTTCAAGGGGAACAATTCAAAATGAGTTGTTAAATTTCTTTGTTCAATAAATTTCATTGAAAGTGGCGGTCCTCACAATATGTAAGACTCAATGGAAAATCCTATGTTTTTACCTGTTGCAAAGATAACATAATCCACTTCAATACATTCATTGTTGTCTAGAATAACACCAGTTTCTGTGAAATGCTGGACGTTTGGTTTTAGGATCACCTGTGCTGATAACATTCTTACTGGAAGGTCATCACTGATTGTAGGGTGGGTTTCGAGCCCTCTAAAACAAATATTTTAGTTCAGATATCAAGTTATAAAGATTAGTTTCTTAATTGAAACTAGATATGTCCACTTCCCTATCAGATAGGAAACGTCAATCGTAAAGGCATCACATACAAGTAGTTAGAAGTACATATGAATAAAAGAAAATTAAGGGTAAAAACGTGTATAGCCCATCAACATGATTTAACTAAAATTAACATCTTCCGTATAGGGATCAGCTGTAAAACTGTAGAAAAGTTCAAAAACGAAAGGAAAAGGAAAATACAGAAAGAAAAATCTGTACGAACAAAAGTGTAAAAGTGAAAACCTTAAATGAGATTTTTTAATGATTATATTGTATATTTTTGAAATTGCTTACAATAATACAATATTTTAATATTAGAATCAGCGTTTAAGTCAGAAATTGCATATCAAGTTACTTGAAAAAAAAACAACAAAAAAACAATGTATTTACCTGTGTTCTGGTTTCAATCCAAATAATCCATGATTAAAATGTAAATTGGCAAAGAACTGAAATGCCCACTTCAGGAAAGATTTAGGCAAGGAAAATAATAGTCTGGTGTTGGCAAATGCATCAGCTGGAATTCCACAAAGAAATTTTCTGCTTATAACCCATGCACCTCTTCTTGAACTTAAATAAACCTAGGATATAAAGAAGTTTGCACTTGTATGAGCAATTTTCTCATCAACTTCAGAATAGCTAATATGGCACTGGCTATACAAATGCCTGCACTATAGTTACATTGTTAATGTTTTTAAGTGTATGGTTATAATGTTCATATGCAGGTAGCATTAATGGTAAAATGGTAAATTGGTTGATTTGGTCTTTTACTATGAGCTTCAACACCATAGCGCCGGTAAAATTTATTTCCGATTGACATTTTTTCAGGATTTTTCTTTAAACAAATTTTGTTCGATTACACGCATACTTGTATATAATTATATATAAAAGGAGCAAACGATTTCCAACAAACTGGTATATCTGATTGTTTTATGTTGAATGAGAATGATGGCATGTTACAGTTCGAATTAGAAAAGACTATATCGTGAGGGTACCCAAAATTGCACCTATTTTGACAGTTTTTCACCTACGTTTATTTATGATCCAGACAAAAATGTCCTTTCTGTGTTTATGTTGTAGATATATCCTTGTTTACTATATATTTCCACCAATCTAATTTTGAATTCATATTGAATCATAGAAAAATGGGTTTGAATCGACCTCCAGACGGTCCATGGTTCAGTAATGAGGAGAACCCAAATTGCATCCATGCTTAAATTCAGATCCGTAAAAATCGAATAACTGATGTTTTGTTTTATTTCTCAAAATATTAAGAACAATTTGACAATAGTCCATGCTTACTATTCATTTCTAAAGAAATTAATGCCTGTAACATATTTTAATTGATCATTTTTTAAAGTTGACTTTTTGTGGACGTCGCATAGCGACTTTTAAGTAGATTTTACTTTTTCCAGTGATTACTTCATCTGCTGATATATACTGTGAACGTTTTATGTATATTTAAATTTATTTAGCTATGTTGAAAGACGTGCATAAAATATGTCAAATCATAAAATTACAAATATTTTAATCTCTAAGAAAACTTGTAAGATTTCTGCTACTATTTTTGCTAAATTGGTACGATTTGGGTACTCGGTGCAAGTTGGGTACTGTGACGTTAAAAGTATATGTATTTCAGCATGATGATACAATCGTGACCTTTATTAAAAGTTGATATTCAAAATTATTAATATTGAAAACGTTATTAATATCATCATTACTGGAACACACCCGTAAATCGCCTTTTCGTGACTGAATTAAAGTACCTATGCCTTATTTTTAGCCTGGATTTTTAGTATTCGTATTGTCATCTGATAAAGTCATGCCGATTGAAAGGTGCACAGTTTTCTCTACTTTCAAAATCTGTTTGAACCCGTCCTGGTTTTCTTACAACAATAAACTTACTATAAAGTAAATTCAAATATTTAACTAATTAACCAACATAATAGTGATATCGAAGTGGAAGAAAACAGACTTGTTAAACAGTGTACTAATGTATAAAACAAATACTTTAATAATTCCAGTTTCTCCTGAAAGAGGAGGGATTTACAGAAGGTAACTGCCAGAAACTACATGTGACATATACTATTAGTATCGGTATCGGTTTCGACCCGGAACTTGTTAATTATTGGCAATATTAATTATATGGAAAACAAAAGGGCCTGGAATGGTGTAATTTTTAAACAACACCATTGTCCTATATTAGTTATGTGTAAAGTTGAATTCTTTGATTCGTTGGTTTTACGTCATGCCGGCTAACAAATTGGACCTCGTTATTTAAGTAGTATATATTATACTTTACTATAGTAACCACTAATCAAATAATCAGCAAAAATAACCCACTTTTTCCCCGGTAACTGCACGTAGGCAAAATAACTGTTTGTAAATGTGCACGTGTTTAAACCGTGCAAGACCCTCATTGGTAGTCAAGGTCGTTGAAAACCCCCTAGTATAGTCGTGTTTAGAAATACCGCCTTTTCCCTCGGGAAACTGCGCGAAGGAAAAACAACTGTTTGGTAATGTGCCCGTACTTATCGCAGATGTGACCCTTTAATGTTATGACTGATGATGACAGCTTGTGGCTTAACTTCATAAAACCATCTGATTTATTCCAACAATACCACAGTGTATGTAATGTGCGACTCCTAAAATGTCATTTCTACTGTATCCGTGATGAATTTCTGATGTAGAATGATAAATAAACAGACGAAAAATTCAAGATTAATTAATGAAATAAGAAATAATATATAATGTGTGCTGTTTTTATAAATTCATGATATAGGTATGAGATGCGGACAGGTTTTCATCGCGCCTACAGCCACCCAGGTGCAAAATTGATACACAAATAGATAAACATTAAGAATAGTTCAAGAACAGGGCTCTCGGTCATAAAACTTTACTCAGTACTCGGAGTACAAAATTTGTGCTCGAAACACCAAATACATGATTTTGATTGGTTGATATCTGAGTCTGAATACGAAAATCGTGCTCGAAAGTTTTCTGACCGTAAGGCCCGAGCGTGCAAGAGGTTTAAAAGCAGCAGTTAAGTTTCATTTGCAGAAAAATGTACCTTTTAACATAATTATTAATGTTGTATACTAGTAACTTAAAACGGGTTTTGTTATTCAGCTTGTTGATATTGAATCAAATTCCACTATGCTGTTTTCGCTATGCGATTCATGTTTACTGTCGAATAATGATACTAGACTGTATTTTACTGTAGGGCGATTCATTTCTATTGTATATGCGATGCATTTTCACAGAAGGAAATTAATTAATTTTCATTATATAAAGTCTTAATTCAGCCGACTCTCTAACAAAATTTATGAAGTCAGAAGGATTGATTATATATGCATACTTAGTGAGTAAAAGTCTGAGGTAATATATCAATAAATTCCTTAAACATGGTATTTATTGCTAATATAGTCAATTCTATTTTCTCAAATAATTTGTCCTGAAATTTATGTAGGATAAAATTTATTCTTTCCTATGACACTTCATCATTAAATACATATATCTTGGACAGTTAAGCCAATCCACGTCACCGGAAAAGCAAAGTTTCTGTTTCGGTCTAAATCTACATCGCATACTAATAAATTAAACGTCATTAGAGCTAATTTCCTAATGCTAGTAGTTAAAAGGTGTGGTTGGCCTTGGTTGTGTAAATGTTGCCTAAGCATTGTTATTAAGATTAAATAAACGTTTAAACAAACAAAGCAAGCAAGCCAACCAAACCTTTAAACTACAAGCGTTAGGAAAATAGCTCTAATGGATGCATTTGAGATAACAAAGAACATTCACAAAACGATCTTCATTTCACGATTGAATGAGTGGAAACGTTTTCATCTTGCACAAACAATTGACGCTTGGATGACTGGTTAATTGATATTTATCATGCCATTTTGTATAAATCTTATACAGTAAAGAAAGTTCGAGCAACAGTCGAGTCACCTTAAATATGCTTGAATTTCTTATAAGTCGGTGTTACAAATAAGCCAATACGCAATTGTGAGAATACAAAGAAAAATTGAAAACAGTTTATTGTTACATGTTTAAATGGTTCTATACCACGGGGTATAACCGCCGTACAGTTGATTCCGGACGTTAATTGCTACATCGCGAACCAATGTTGGTAGATAAACCGTTCTTATATTTACACCAAAGACTAATTGACTAACTGTTCAGTTAAGTATTCAATGTTTATAAAAACAAAGTTTACTGCTCCTGGCAGCATTGTATATCATTTATATTACATGAAAGTCATGTGACTATTTTAAATAGACAGGTCTGTGAATTACTTGTAAACATCGCGAAACAAACACTATGTGTAACTCAAACTTGATTAAACTATACAAATAGAGCATAGTTGGTTGGCTCTTTCACTAAATGCGACCGTGTATTTTGTGCTTTGTTGTTGTTAAAATACATAATACGAATGAGAAACCCGTTGTTTTAATTTTATTTGAAGACATTTACTTGAAAAACTGACCTCAGAATTTTGACACTGTACGATTCATTCTCTTTGTAGTTTTTTTCTTTCTTTAGTACCGTTCATTGTACATTCGTGTACTGTTCGTTGTGCAAAAGCTTATCAATACCGTTAATACGGTAGCAATATGTATGACACGGCATGACAAATGTTCAAAGCTATTTTAAGCGAGTTATAAAACTTTTCAAAGGAAATTCGTCGTAGAAAAACGTTATATTAATGGATGTTCTGCTCCAGTAAATTTTCGGATCCATGACAAGCTAATAGCACACTGACCAACAATATTTGAATATTCATGATATGAACGTGGTTATACCCGTGTATATTCAAGTAAGCATCTACGACTAGCTTGCATTTCAAATTGTAAATATCATCAATATTAAAGTCATTTAAAAGCTATTTTCAGTTGTTGTATGTCGAATAATCATATAAAACGACAATGAAAATTCATCGCACTTCCAAAAATTCCACATCAGAAATGATTGCACAGTGATAATTCATCGCATCTATAGTAAAAATGAATCGCATTCAGTAATCAATATTATGGATTCTGCTGCTCAAATAACACTTTTTTGGACTTTAATCCTGTTATTGTACATTAAAAAGTTATATTCTAATGAAATTCTGTTAAAACATACATTCAAATCTATTATTTTGTATTTTCAAAAAGTAAACAAACGCAGTTTTTCCCATCATCCTTTATTCTACAATAGACATACTCGCATACAACAGTGAAAATGAACTAACTGGATTCGCACTTTATATACACTGTACCAGCAGATATTGAAACGAGCTTTTCTGTAACAAATCTATATTTTTCTAAATATACCGTTAAATAATGGGGTTTTCTTCTGGACTATATTTCTTGCATTGGCGTTTAGATTTCAATGAACGTCATATTTGTCCAGTAAACACTTCAACATAGAAATACAGACAAAAGTACTTTGAGGTTGTTTTTGTAACTGAAAAAAAAATGATGTGAGGCTTAACGTCAATGAGACAACTACCAAACGACATCTAGAGGTCAACATTAAGTCTGTATCAATATGCGAGCTCTGAATCATCCAGTGTGTTCACCTTTTGATATATTTTTATGTTAAAACTGCGAATAAAAAGCAATATGTGTAATTCTTCAATGAAACAACAACCAAATTACAACAACAACAACAACAACAAAAAAGATATTAAGCGAGAATTCAAAACTTTTATAAAATTTATTTAATGATATAGTGATACATACGTATATATATCAGGTGATATAGGCTGTCCCCATGCTATTTGTTTGAATTCAGATTTTGATATACATATGACTTGCATTGTTTGTGTTTATTGATAATTTTTAGTAAAGTCATCTTCAAAACATATACCATATTTGAGTTAACTAATATGAATATAACATGGAGCTTGTTCGTATCCTCAATCGAAACAAAGTTTCATATTTGTAGCATCTTCAGCTATTTTCTTTTCTTTCTTAGTACCATAGTGTTGAAATGCACTGCAGATATAGCTGACGTTTTAATTTAATTCGCATTCGAAACGTTTTACGTCCTAACGTAAATTCTAATACGAATTGCAATGCGCATCAAATTCGCATTACTGTCCTAACGACGTTAACTTTTAATTCGCATTATCAATTAATTAATTATAATTTAATTCGAATTACAATTTAGAAAGTGTCCATACCACCGTTTAATTCGAATTAATGGGAATTAACTAATTCGTATTAACGAAAACGCATTTCTAATGCTGAGTTCACACGTAATTCGAATTCGATTCGCATTAACTAATTCGAATTAGTTTAATTCGCATTCGAAAGTTTTACGTCCTAACGTCAATTCTAATTCGAATTGCAATGCGCGTCAAATTCGCTTTAATAATAATAATAATAATAATAATATCTTTATTTAGAGAGAGTAACTCATTTGGATTACACCAATTTTCAATAAGGCTCTCTTAATACAATAATAATTACATAAAAAATAAACAATACATATTCAATAATAATGATAAATAAAGATGTGTAATACAATTTAAATACAATAAACAATTATTATATGGCATTACAGTACAAATTTCATGGTAATGTTAAAAGTACATAGATTTGTAGTTATGTTTAAATTCTAATACTGTATTTGATTTTTTAATTGAATTAGGAAGAGCATTCCATACTTTTGGTCCATTGTACGAGAAACTAGACTTATACAACTCTGTATTTGGTTTTGGAATTATAAAATTATCTGAGGACGAAAATCTCGTATTGTATTTTTGTTTTGCAGAAGCTGATAAAATAAGACTGGACATATATTCTAGAGCTAAGCCATGTTTTGCCATGTTTTTACTGTCCGAACGACGTTATCTTTTGATTCGTATTAACAAAAACGTATTTCTAATGCGAATTGGATAATTCGAATTAGCCAATTCGAATCAATTCGAATTAAAAAAGAAGAGTGTGTGAACGCGATTAGCGAATTCGATTCGCATTCGATTCGAATTCAATTCGAATTAAATGTACGTGTGAAAGAGGCATTATGCGAATTGGATAATGCGAATTAGCCAATTCGAATTCGATTCGAATTAAAAAAAAAAAAAAGAGAGTGTGTGAACGCGATTCAGTTCGAATTAAATGTAAGTGTGAACGAGGCATTACTATGAAATGATTTTTTTAAATAATTATACGAAAAGATCTATGATTAAGACATACTATTTTAAAAATTCATATATTTCCTAACTTGATACAGTTATTTAATTGGAACTGGAATTTTAAAACTAAGTCAGCATCTGACAACGTCAAATTAATTATCATTTGTGACATTCTAATCTTTGTACAGAAAATTGATACATAATAATTAATGGTGAATTAATTTCTTAAGGAGGTTTTAAAAAAATTAAGTACTAAATTAATTAAAATGTCACTTTTTTAACTCTTGTTTTAACACGATACAGGAGCCATTAGAACGAACAGGAACTGCCTATCTCTCCGGAGTACCTGAGTTCACCCCGTTATTCAATTTGAATCACACCACAATAGAAGTAATGGATACTTGGTGGATGAAATCCTGCTAATCTGAAATCCTGTTGACCATCATCTTCACACTTATATCAGCGAATATAAATTTCTACCGAGAAGAAGGTTTCATAAAGCAACGTCATTTACAGTGTAAGACGCGTGACCTTGTGCAAAACAGGAAGTAAAATTTGTAGAGAAAAGCAACATACCCTTTCCTGATTGACTCACAGAATTTCTTAAAAGTTACAGAATTGTTTAGACTGATTATAAATAATAAATGTATTCATAATATGATTCATTCAGACAGAGTTTGTGAATGTTTTACTTATGGCCGCTACATTTTTCTCCAAAACGAAAATAAATTATATTAAGTAAACAACTTGTGGCTTTAATCATTTTTTGGCACGGTATTATTATTGTATTTGGGGAGAACTATATTGCAATATTTGCGATTTCAACGGAGATAAATTGTCGCCAGTACACAACAGTATGAAATATTTGATGTTGAACATTTACTACCATCAAGAGTTGGTTGACCGTTATGATATATCTGTTTCACAGATGACGACGGATATGTTCCAATTGTCGTAACCACAATCACGTCCTCAGTTCCCCGAATGTGACCTACCGAATTAGACTTATCACCGGATTTGTACTAACATGAGCAACAGGACAGGTGCCACATGCTCAGTCTTTAGTTTTCTATGTTGTGTTTTGTATACTGTTATTTGTCTTTGGGTCTTTTTCTTTCTTTGCCATGGTGTTGTCAGCTGATTTTTCGACTTATGAATTTAAATTTCCCTTTGGTATATTTCGCCTCTCTTTTACTACAATTACAGATACGAATTTGTAAGGTTCTTGTGTTAATTAGTATCCATTATGGTAGCTCTACCTGAACTTACCTTTGGACAGTGTTGGTTTACTGGACTTATTTATTTGTCTGTAAGGCAGACTAAAGTGGTCGATAAAAAGGAGTTGGCTAATGATACTAAGTAACAAATTTGTAAAACTGTTTAGGTAGATAAAAATTTCTAAACATCTGAAATCATGCCCTCATTAACGGCAGTTTTGAATATATTGAACTTTATAACTCTTTCGATTTTCGCAATATATTCTTTTTTGAACGTGTTATGTCAAATTTTGTTTTTGGCCATTCATAATTGTCACAGTCAAAATATGAATTACAAAATACAAAATGTCAATATAACAAACGTTTAATTTGTTTTTGATAAAATATTGATTTTCATTCATGGAGATGAATGAAAATTTATTGAAAATGAGATTATTTATTCTTACAATTCGGGAAGTTTAATGACTACCTGATGAGAAAAGATTCCTTTAATAGTTGCATATTTTAAATCGAAACTGAAAAATTGTATCCTATCACTCATTAAGATTTGTCCTGAAACAGGACTTTTCTCGTTTCATTTGTGTTCTGTAAATATTGCCGATATTGAATTAAACTGTACCACAAATATATGGTTTGAGTCAGCTGATTTAATTCTTTTGTATAGTTCAGGCATCGAGACCTCCTTTTTCGGTAAACAACTGTTGCTTAATTGATTATTTTTGTTATATCTACAATAATTTGTCTCCGAATATACATTTTTATAGGATAGAGAATCAATTAGTCGACATTAGCTAGCTGCTATCGCATGTTAAATGAAACACGATATACGAAAAAAACATATAATAATAATGATATTTCTACTGGGAAAACTTGATGGAAAGAAAAGATATAAAAAGTTGATATACTGCGGTTAAATACTCGCAATCATGTGGTATCTTGTAATGTTGTATTGCCATGAACTGTTCATGTAATCACTCAATATAACAAACCATAAAGTTTCATGTGAACTCTGTTGCATAGTTGTCTCATTGGCAATCATACCTTATATCCTCATTTTATAGAAAAGTAATTATAATATGGTCCAGATATAGATAAAGTGAACAACCTTATAACTCTAATGTGCTGAAAACTAAAGAGTTTTATTTGAAAGGGAGACTTCCTGAAAGTACATGAAAATAATGAGAAAATTAACAACAATTTTGATTTTTATATTCAATAATCAAAACTGAAAAAAAATCCAGGTCTTTAATAATAATAAAAAAAAAATTCTAAGAGCTCTAACAAAACCCATTCACCGGTTTGTCTGTATAAAAAAATAACAATTTGTAAAATAAGAACATTGTACCTGCTTTGCATGTTTACACAGATCAACCGCTATATCAGCTCCCGAATTTCCCAAACCTGTAAATAAGAAATAGAATATTAAACTCAATTTAGTGTAATATCAAATGAAACAAAATTCACAAAAATAACCTAAGACCGAAAACTTGAATAAATATATCACCCTGTGCTGTTGTCCTCTTAAATTTGCAACAACCATATCCCACGCATAATTCAAAGTTTTGGACAACAGAAAGTAGATCCAGAAAGCACACATGCATTCTGTTCGATCTTATCAAATAAATATATGACGAAAATTTTTAAGTTCATTCAACAAAGTGAAAATTTCAAAGTATCGAAAAACCGGAAGAAGGTATCTGAATGATCCGAACAGTGCACACACGTTACATCTCATCAATGTCAATTTGCTTGCCACATATGAAGTCATTTTGTTCAGTTGTTTATGAGAAAATTGAGACAAAAATAATCCTTGGACGAACGGACGGACAGACGGACAAGGTGATTGCAATAAAGCCCCCTCTCCTAGAGTATGACCATTTTACGAAAATTTGATTACAAAACAGAATGTATCTTACTATTAGCGCTTAAAATAAATGACGACAATGTTTTCGGTCTACGAGATTATGAATCAGTTTAGTACATGAATATAATTGAGGTTGGGTTCAAATTAGTTGAAAATAATTTCAAAGATGTATTCAAACGTTTACACACAACAAAAAATAACGCCCATATCTTTTTGAAAGTAGAACTCTAACAATAACACTTGACTCGAAAATAGAAACCATGACGACTCACCAACTACAAGAACTGTTTTGTCTGCGAATTCTGTGCTGTCTCTGTAGCTGTGTGAATGCATTATTCTTCCCCTGAATTGGCTCTTCCCATAAAATATTGGCATGTGAGGGAATGTATGATGCCCGGTACATACCATTACGCCGTCAAATATTTCTGTTTTTACATCATTAGTTGTCTCCTTTCGAAAGATAACTGTCCATCGTCCTGTCTCTTCATAGTCGTCAGCCTGTTCAACCTTCTCAACACTTGTATTAAATCTAATGAACTCATGCAGTCCAAAGTTCTCGGCATACAACTTGAAGTACTCCAAGACTTGACGATGGGGAGCATACGTAGCGTAATGTCTTGGTGGCGGGAAATCACTGAACGCCATCATTTCTTTACTTACATTGATAACAGCACTTTTGAACACGCTTCCTTTCCCAAGTTTGGGTTCATCGTTATAGTTCCAAAGTCCTCCAATATCATCTTCTCGCTCAAAGCAGACAGGTTGTAGATGTTCCTCTAGGCATGCTTTTATTGCTGTTAGACCACTACAGCCGGCACCAATAATCGCTACACGTCTCTTCATGTCTGACGTTTTCACAAATGTAACACTCTTCTTTTCTCATTTAAATGCACTTGGTGTTAAAACAACCTTGAATATGACGGGCGGGAATATGATGGTGCTATTATTGATAAACCAGCATAAATGATATCACTGTTAACCTTCAGGAACTCTGCCATTTCAACAATGCCATACAAATCAGGTATAGGAATACGGCATTATTACTGTGTTGCATTAAACAACACTGTTAATTTAGTTTAATAAAATTGAGAATGGAAATGGATAAGATGTCAAAGAGACAACAACCCGACCAAAGATAATTAATAATAAATAATAAATAAACATTTTATTTGCAAAATATCGCAAAAAGGATTAAACTCATTAAGTTAGTCAGTCCATCTTAGATTGTCTTTTCTTACGATACTAAAATCAATAGAATTTCATAGCATACAGTGTACACATTTAATTCATTAATAGTTGATTCAAATCAAACACATGAAATTTAAGGATATATTCTTCTGACGTTTCAGTCTCGTTGAAATCTCGTTCTGGAATTATTTCCAAAACATGTGATACAAGTGAAAAACATCAATGAATTTAAAAAAAAAACATTATAATCAAACTTAACTCTGTGAAGAAATTGTGTATTTACAATAAGTAGTTTTTGAGTAATAAAATTTTGAAATTTTATAACCAATCAAGTCAGTCTCATTAGCCAAAATGTTGAGAAAATGGGTTAGGGGTACAAGAAATGATTTTACCAGATACATCAGGGACTTTTTGTATGTTAGTATAGACTGTCCCTAGATACATGTACATCCCATGTTAATTTTTTCTTTTCAAATTTCTTATATATGTATTTTTTCAATCATTTATAACAAAGAAGTTGAAATAATATCATTTCGTTCTAAAAAAAGAGAAAAATCCCAAATTTACAAAACTGACAACATGGTAAATTTGACACGAAAAAGCAACAAAATTTTACAAAACTTTATTATATTAACACCTACTCATATGTTTTTAAGTTAAATTTATTCAGATTGGTCCACTTCATCTTTAGTGAAAGTATGAAAAAAAGTTTAATTGTGAAACTGAGATTTTTTTATAACAGCCCCAAAATGGGTAAAACTTGATGAAAAATGGGAAAATCATCAAAATTTGGTACTTTCAAATGGCTGTAGCAAAAAAAAAAGAATCCCGGTCCGTTCGCCCAAAAACACGTTCGCTCCCTTTCACGTTCGCCCCCTTTCACGTTCGCACCCTACACGTTCGCACCCTTTTTATTGGATATGTGTTAAATAATTTTTCAATCGTGTTTTGGTTACTGTATTGCTATAAAAAGTTTTTTTTTTCATTGTTTAAAAATAAAGTGACCTTTTTTGTGTTGAATATTTTTTAATCGTGTTTTGGTTAGTGTATTGCTATAGTTTTTTTTTTTCATTGTTTCAAAATAAAGTGACTCTCTAAAAAGATTTTTTGTGTTGAATATTTTTTAATGTTAAGATACCAAACCGCTATTAAACTCAACACCAACAACATTTTGAATCTTCATTGTTTTTACTCATACCAAGCTAAATACATGCTAACTACATGCAGAATTTACATCAAAGCTAGTTAAAACACAATCACGATTTTCAAACACATAACAATAACACCAAGTTTAGCTGTGTAAACACCATATTAACAGTAACTATACAAATCCTTGATTACACATAATTAACATATAATAATTAATCATCAACTCATTTAAAACAATATTTCATTTAAAAATTCCCGAATTTTTATTTATGAAAATAAAAATATTTTTGATATAAACATCTAAAAAACATCTAATAATTCATCGGGTTTTTGAATAAAAAAGGGTGCGAACGTGTAGGATGCGAACGGACCCAGGGGGCGAACGTGAGGGGTGCCAATTATTTTTTACAGTCATATCAACCCAAAAATCAGCTTAAGAAAAAAAATTTTATTCTAGAAATTTTTGACTCCTCAGAGGTGTACATCTTTAAGTGATATAAAAACAAACAAGATAGAGAAAAGAAAGACAGAAAGATGAGGAAGATTTGAATCAAGTATTAATCAATTAAAATATGTGTATGCTTTGAAATTCAATTGATGTGTTCCCAGCAGTGCTAGACTGTGGTAAGATTACAAATATTTCAATGAAAACCTATATGTAACAATTATTTCCTGAAAAGGTAAGTTAATACGTAAAATATGAAAGTTTTGCAAAATTTGGCTTGTTATCATGAAAAATCCATCATAAAGACTCATTTTATAATTGATTAATTGCTTAAAAATTTTGGACTATTCAATTTTAATCTGAACGCTTCACAACTTCTAAAAGACGAAAATGCCAAAAACTAAAACGTATATAATACGTATATAATGTTTCAGATTTTAGCCAATACCTTCTCTGAGGAAATTTCGCAAATTGTGTACTATTTAAGGTTTTCAAACCCTATACGTCGTAAGCTAACCTCCGATAGAAGTAGCATGTTTTGTTTCTTATCATGCGTGGAAAACGATTTTTGGTGTTTTCTTTGACTTTTCATTTGTATTGTTTTGTTTTCTTGGGTATTTTTAAGAAAAGGGGAGGGCGTGAAATAGATTTCTTTTAAATGGTAAACATCAGTTATAAAATGCGATAATATTTTCAGTCTTTAGTAAATATGTTCCAACTTTTGACACATAAAACATAAATATGAATAAAGAAGATGCAAGGCATACGTCAATAAAACAACAACCCAACAACACAAAACTGAACGATATGACATTCGCTGTCTTTACTTTATTAGATTGTCACTTTAAATATACAACACTTTTCACGTGCAAGGGTGGGGTTTTAATTATGACGTCATTATAATGAAGTATATTAGCAAACACTTAGAATTCTAGTGCAGACTTACGTAAAATAGTTGAGTAACAGTGTTGTGTCATGTCGTCAATCTAAGTATAGATGTACATTTTATATCACAGTGTGGTATCGGCAACAGACAAAGAAATAGCATAATTACAGCATAAACCATTAAAACTGCTAGAGTCTATTTTCTGTCGAAGTCAGAGTCACACTGACATAACCATTCTGTGAGCAAACGAAAATAAGTCGTAAGTTGAAGCTGACGTCAATAGGTACCAGATGTAACGGAACTACGGAGGAACAATCCACTTAGTTGACCATGTATAGAGGAATTCAATTTAATCAGTCGTCTAATTAAAAAAAAACAGGGAGAGGATCAGAGAAATCGGAAGTGTAAGAGGAAGAATCAAATGTTAACACTGCGGAAGAAGCAGTTAAAGTAATCACACAGACAGAATATTACAGAACAAGGACAATTGCATATTGAAAACGGATCTTTTAAGAGTCACAAAATCATTTCAAAAAGAATATTGTTGATATAAAAACATAGAATCAGGAAAGAAGGAGAGTTTTGTTTTTTTTTTGTTTTTTTTTTTTTTCATTTTCCTCTTGTTTTCGTTTTCCCTGATTTTCATTATATATCTCAAGAAAATTAGTAAGACGTACGTAGAGCGTGCAAAGACGTCTGCGCTTATTTCCCTTAATTGTTTGTGTAAGTGTGTTTGTGTGTTAATTACTTTATTTTTCGCTTGACATCCAGAAAACACATTTGAAGCAAGTGCGTGTGTGTGTTTCTGAAAAAATCATTCTTTCTTCACACAGAAAATACTAAAAAGCAAGTGCTAAAGTAGACACATGTGCAATATCTTTACGATTCGATTTTCTGACACAATGTTTAAATGTGCATGAAATATTTGCCACTGGACGTTAAGTAGAAAACAATTAAATCAATCCGCTATATTTGATACAAGGAAAAATGCCAGTGCTATCAGATTTATATGATAATATGTTTTGTAGCTATCAGTGCACAAGGAAATTTAAGTACTACATCAATAAAGGGAGATGTGAGGTATACGTCAATGAGACACCAACCGAACGAATGGAATAACCAAAAACATCTAGAGGGAGACGTGAAGTCTTCAACAATAGACAGGTGTCCTTACAATATGTCATATAAGTGCTATCAGATTTTAATTTTTTTCAGTCAGCAATGTATGCGGAAAATTAAGTGTGATATTGATGGAGATTCAAATGTGGGTTACACGTCAATGGAACAGCAGCCCAATGACAGAAACAATAAAGACAAGCATCTAGATGGAGACATATAGTCTTGAACAAATGGACAGGTGACCACAAAATATGTCTCGCTCTAAATTGTCTCGATTCCATGAAATATACATATCAATTCAACAGAAACAATCAAAGATCTGCTATTAACACTCAATTCTCCAAATAAAGTAAAAACATTACGATATGACATACGACAACTATCGATAAGGTTGCTGACGTGAAACGGGCTTATGAAAATGTAACGGGGTTAAAATTTAAAAAAAATATGTAGATCCCATCCCTCCCCCTTTTATCGTATAACAGAATTACGAAAGATATGGGTAAAGCTGCATATAAGAATTGCTGCCGTCGCCTAAACGTACGTACAAATTTGACTAAGGCCCGTGACGGGCTAAGTACCCAGCAGTGCTCGACTGTGGTAAGATTACAAATGTTTCAATGAAAACTTATATGTAACAATTATTTCCTGAAAAGGGTAAGTTAATACGTAAAATATGAAAGTTTTGCAAAATTTGGCTTGTTATCATGAAAATACCCATGATAAAGACTCATTTTATAATTGATTCATTGCTTAAGAATTTTTGGACTATTTAATTTTAATCTGCACGCTTCACAGCTTCTAAAAAGACGAAAAATGCCAAAAAACCTAAAAGCGTATAAGATACGTATATAATGTTCCAGATTTTAGCCAATACCTTTTCTGAGGAAATTTCGCAAATTGTGTACTATATAAGGTTTTCAAACCCTGTACATCGTAAGCTAACCTCCGATAGAAGTAACTTCTTTTGTTTCTTATTATGCGTGGAAAACGATTTTTGATGTTTTCTTTGACTTTTCATTTGTATTGTTTTGTTTTCTTGG
The DNA here is from genome assembly GCA_017311375.1 of Mytilus coruscus. Taxonomy (NCBI): domain Eukaryota; kingdom Metazoa; phylum Mollusca; class Bivalvia; order Mytilida; family Mytilidae; genus Mytilus; species Mytilus coruscus. The sequence continues at coordinate 17,002,668 of CM029595.1, forward strand.
GTATTTTTAAGAAAAGGGGAGGGCGTGAAATAGATTTCTTTTAAATGGTAAACATCAGTTATAAAATGCGATAATATTTTCAGTCTTTAGTAAATATGTTCCAACTTTTGACACATAAAACATAAATATGAATAAAGAAGATCCTATAAAACTGCAACCCAACAACAAAAACTGAACGATATGACATTCGCTGTCTTTACTTTATTAGATTGTCACTTTAAATATACACCACTTTTCACGTGTAAGAGGTGGGGTTTTAATTATGACGTCATTATAATGAAGTATATTCGCAAACACTTAGAATTTTAGCGCAGACTTACGTAAAATAGTTGAGTAACAGTGTTGTGTCATGCCGTCAATCTGAGTATAGATGTACATTTTATATCACAGTGTGGTATCGGCAACAGACAAAGAAACAGCATAATTACAGCATAAACCATTAAAACTTCTAGAGTCTATTTTCTGTCGAAGTCAGAGTCACACTGACATAACCATTCTGTGAGCAAACGAAAATAAGTCGTAAGTTGAAGTTGACGTCAATAGGTACCAGATGTAACGGAACTACGGAGGAACAATCCACTTAGTTGACTATGTATAGAGGAATTCAATTTAATCAGTCGTCTTATTAAAAAAAAAAAAAAAAGGAGAGGATCAGAGAAATCGGATGTGTAAGAGGAAGAATCAAATGTTAACACTGCGGAAGAAGCAGTTAAAGTAATCACACAGACAGAATATTACAGAAAACGGACAATTGCATATTGAAAACGGATCTTTTAAGAGTCACAAAATCATTTCAAAAGAGTCTGAATATTGTTGATATAAAACATAGAATCACGAAAGAAGCAGAGTTTTGTTTTTGTTTTGTTTTTTTTTTTTTTTCATTTTCCTCTTCTTTTCGTTTTCCTGATTTTCATTATATATCTCAAGAAAATTAGTAAGACGTACGTAGAGCGTGCAAAGACGTCTGCGCTTATTTCCTTTATTGTTTGTGTAAGTGTATTTGTGTGTTGATTACTTTATTTTTCGCTTGACATCCAGAAAACACATTTGAAGCAAGTGCGTGTGTGTCTTTCTGGAAAATCATTCTTTCTTCACACAGAAAATACTAAAAGCAAGTGCTAAAGTCGACACATGTGCAATATCTTTACGATTCGATTTTCTGACACAATGTTTAAATGTGCATGAAATATTTGCCACTGGACGTTAAGTAGAAAACAATTAAATCAATCCGCTATATTTGATACAAGGAAAAATGCCAGTGCTATCAGATTTATATGATAATATGTTTTGTAGCTATCAGTGCACAAGGAAATTTAAGTACTACATCAATAAAGGGAGATGTGAGGTATACGTCAATGAGACACCAACCGAACGAATGGAATAACCCAAAAACATCTAGAGGAGACGTGAAGTCTTCAACAATAGACAGGTGTCCTTACAATATGTCATATAAGTGCTATCAGATTTTAATTTTTTTCAGTCAGCAATGTATGCGGAAAATTAAGTGTGATATTGATGGAGATTCAAATGTGGGTTACACGTCAATGGAACAGCAGCCCAATGACAGAAACAATAAAGACAAGCATCTAGATGGATACATATAGTCTTGAACAAATGGACAGGTGACCACACAATATGTCTCGCTCTAAATTGTCTCGATTCCATGAAAGATACATATCAATTCAACTGAAACAATCAAAGATCTGCTATTAACACTCAATTCTCTAAATAAAGTAAAAACATTACGATATGACATACGACAACTACCGATAAGGTTGCTGACGTGGAATGGGCTTATGAAAATGTAACGGGGTTAAAATTAAAAAAAATATGTAGATCCCATCCCTCCCCCTTTTATCGTATAACAGAATTACGAAAGATATGGGTAAAGCTGCATATAAGAATTGCTGCCGTCGCCTAAACGTACGTACAAATTTGACTCAGGCCCGTGACGAACGAAGTTCCCAGCAGTGCTCGACTGTGGTAAGATTACAAATGTTTCAATGAAAACTTATATGTAACAATTATTTCCTGAAAAGGGTAAGTTAATACGTAAAATATGAAAGTTTTGCAAAATTTGGCTTGTTATCATGAAAAATCCATCATAAAGACTCATTTTATAATTGATTCATTGCTTAAAATTTTTGGACTATTTAATTTTAATCTGAACGCTTCACCACTTCTAAAAGACGAAAATACCAAACAAAAACTAAAACGTATTTATACGTATATACTGTTTCAGATTTTAGCCAATACCTTCTCTGAGGAAATTTCGCAAATTGAGTACTATATAAGGTTTTCAAACCCTATACGTCGTAAGCTAACCTTCTATAGAAGTAGCTTGTTTTGTTTCTTATTATGCGTGGAAAACGATTTTTGGTGTTTTTTGACTTTTCATTTGTATTGTTTTATTTTCTTGGCTATTTTTAAGAAAAGGGGAGGGCGTGAAATAGATTTCTTTTAAATGGTAAACATCAGTTATAAAATGCGATAACATTTTCAGTCTTTAGTAAATATGTTCCAACTTTTGACACATAAAACATAAATATGAATAAAAGAAGATGAAAGGCATACGTCAATAAAACAGCAACCCAACAACACAAAACTGAACGATATGACATTCGTTGTCTTTACTTTGTTAGATTGTCACTTTAAATATACACCACTTTTCACGTGCAAGGGGTGGGGTTTTTAATTATGACGTCATTATAATGAAGTATAATAGCAAATACTTAGAATTTTAGCGCAGACTTACGTAAAATAGTTGAGTAACAGTGTTGCGTCATGCCGTCAATCTGAGTATAGATGTACATTTTATATCACAGTGTGGTATCGGCAACAGACAAAGAAACAGCATAATTACAGCATAAACGATTAAAACTTCTAGAGTCTATTTTCTGTCGAAGTCAGAGTCACACTGACATAACCATTCTGTGAGCAAACGAAAATAAGTCGTAAGTTGAAGTTGACGTCAATAGGTACCAGATGTAACGGAACTACGGAAGAACAATCCACTTAGTTGACCATGTATAGAGGAATTCAATTTAATCAGTCGTCTAATTAAAAAAAAACAGGGAGAGGATCAGAGAAATCGGAAGTGTAAGAGGAAGAATCAAATGTTAACACTGCGGAAGAAGCAGTTAAAGTAATCACACAGACAGAATATTACAGAACAAGGACAATTGCATATTGAAAACGGATCTTTTAAGAGTCACAAAATCATTTCAAAAAGAGTCTGAATATTGTTGATATAAAAACATAGAATCACGAAAGAAGCAGAGTTTTTTTTTTTTTTTCATTTTCCTCTTGTTTTCGTTTTCCTTATTTTCATTATATATCTCAAGAAAATTAGTAAGTTGTACGTAGAGCGTGCAAAGACGTCTGGGCTTATTTCCCTAAATTGTGTGTGTCAGTGTGTTTGTGTGTTAATTACTTTCTTTTCGCTTGACATCCAGAAAACACATTTGAAGCAAGTGCGTGTGTGTTTCTGGAAAATCATTCTTTTTCACACAGAAAATACTAAAAAGCAAGTGCTAAAGTAGACACATGTTCAATATCTTTACGATTTGATTTTCTGACACTATGCTTAAATATGCATGAAATATTTACCACTGGACGTTAAGCAGAAAACAATTAAATCAATCCGCTATATTTGATACAAAGAAAAACTGCCAGTGCTATCAGACTTCTATAATAATATGTTTTTGCAGCCATCAGAGCACAAAGAAAATTTAAGCACTACATGAATAAAAGGAGATGTGAGGTATACGTCAATGAGACACCAACCGAACGACAGGAATAACCCAAAAACATCTAGAGGGGGACGTGAAATCTTCAACAATAGACAGGTGTCCTTACAATATGTCATATAAGTGCTATCAGATTTATATATATATTTTTTTTCAGTCAGCAGTGTATACGGAAAATTAAGTGTGAAATAGATGGAGAATCAGATGTGGGTTACACGTCAATGGAACAGCAGCCCAATGACAGAAACAATAAAGACAAGCATCTAGAATTGTCTCGATTCCATGAAAGATACATATAAATTCAACTGAAACAATCAAAGATCTGCTATTAACACTCAATTCTCTAAATAAAGTAAAAACATTACGATATGACAAACGACAACTACCGATAAGGTTGCTGACGTGGAATGGGCTTATGAAAATGTAACGGGGTTAAAATTAAAAAAAATATGTAGATCCCATCCCTCCCCCTTTTATCGTATAACAGAATTACGAAAGATATGGGTAAAGCTGCATATAAGAATTGCTGCCGTCGCCTAAACGTACGTACAAATTTGACTAAGGCCCGTGACGGGCTAAGTACCCAGCAGTGCTCGACTGTGGTAAGATTACAAATGTTTCAATGAAAACTTATATGTAACAATTATTTCCTGAAAAGGGTAAGTTAATACGTAAAATATGAAAGTTTTGCAAAATTTGGCTTGTTATCATGAAAATACCCATCATAAAGACTCATTTTATAATTGTTTCATTGCTTAAAATTTTTGGACTATTCAATTTTAATCTGAACGCTTCACAACTTCTAAAAGACGAAAATGCCAAAAACCTAAAACGTACATAATACGTATATAATGTTTCAGATTTTAGCCATTTACCTTCTCTGAGGAAATTTCGCAAATTGTGTACTATTTAAGGTTTTCAAACCCTATACGTCGTAAGCTAACCTCCGATAGAAGTAGCTTGTTTTGTTTCTTATTATGCGTGGAAACGATTTTTGGTGTTTTCTTTGACTTTTCATTTGTATTGTTTTGTTTTCTTGGGTATTTTTAAGAAAAGGGGAGGGCGTGAAATAGATTTCTTTTTAAATGGTAAACATCAGTTATGAAATGCGATAATATTTTCAGTCTTTAGTAAATATGTTCCAACGTTTTGACACATAAAACATAAATATGAATAAAAGAAGATGAAAGGCATATGTCAATAAAAAAGCAACCCAACAACAGAAAACTGAACGATATGACATTCGTTGTCTTTACTTTGTTAGATTGTCACTTTAAATATACACCACTTTTCACGTGCAAGGGGTGGGGTTTTTAATTATGACGTCATTATAATGAAGTATAATAGCAAATACTTAGAATTTTAGCGCAGACTTACGTAAAATAGTTGAGTAACAGTGTTGCGTCATGCCGTCAATCTGAGTATAGATGTACATTTTATATCACAGTGTGGTATCGGCAACAGACAAAGAAACAGCATAATTACAGCATAAACCATTAAAACTTCTAGAGTCTATTTTCTGTCGAAGTCAGAGTCACACTGACATAACCATTCTGTGAGCAAACGAAAATAAGTCGTAAGTTGAAGCTGACGTCAATAGGTACCAGATGTAACGGAACTACGGAGGAACAATCCACTTAGTTGACCATGTATAGAGGAATTCAATTTAATCAGTCGTCTTATTAAAAAAAAAAAAAAAGGAGAGGATCAGAGAAATCGGATGTGTAAGAGGAAGAATCAAATGTTAACCTGCGGAAGAAGCAGTTAAAGTAATCACACAGACATAATATTACAGAACAAGGACAATTGCATATTGAAAACGGATCTTTTAAGAGTCACAAAATCATTTCAAAAAGAATATTGTTGATATAAAAACATAGAATCAGGAAAGAAGGAGAGTTTTGTTTTTTTTTTTTTTTTTTTTTTTCATTTTCCTCTTGTTTTCGTTTTCCCTGATTTTCATTATATATCTCAAGAAAATTAGTAAGACGTACGTAGAGCGTGCAAAGACGTCTGCGCTTATTTCCTTTATTGTTTGTGTAAGTGTATTTGTGTGTTGATTACTTTATTTTCGCTTGACATCCAGAAAACACATTTGAAGCAAGTGCGTGTGTGTCTTTCTGGAAAATCATTCTTTCTTCACACAGAAAATACTAAAAGCAAGTGCTAAAGTCGACACATGTGCAATATCTTTACGATTCGATTTTCTGACACAATGTTTAAATGTGCATGAAATATTTGCCACTGGACGTTAAGTAGAAAACAATTAAATCAATCCGCTATATTTGATACAAGGAAAAATGCCAGTGCTATCAGATTTATATGATAATATGTTTTGTAGCTATCAGTGCACAAGGAAATTTAAGTACTACATCAATAAAGGGAGATGTGAGGTATACGTCAATGAGACACCAACCGAACGAATGGAATAACCAAAAACATCTAGAGGGAGACGTGAAGTCTTCAACAATAGACAGGTGTCCTTACAATATGTCATATAAGTGCTATCAGATTTTAATTTTTTTTTCAGTCAGCAATGTATGCGGAAAATTAAGTGTGATATTGATGGAGATTCAAATGTGGGTTACACGTCAATGGAACAGCAGCCCAATGACAGAAACAATAAAGACAAGCATCTAGATGGAGACATATAGTCTTGAACAAATGGACAGGTGACCACACAATATGTCTCACTCTAAATTGTCTCGATTCCATGAAAGATACATATCAATTCAACAGAAACAATCAAAGATCTGCTATTAACACTCAATTCTCCAAATAAAGTAAAACATTACGATATGACATACGACAACTATCGATAAGGTTGCTGACGTGAAACGGGCTTATGAAAATGTAACGGGGTTAAAATTAAAAAAAAATATGTAGATCCCATCCTTCCCCCTTTTATCGTATAACAGAATTACGAAAGATATGGGTAAAGCTGCATATAAGAATTGCTGCCGTCGCCTAAACGTACGTACAAATTTGACTAAGGCCCGTGACGGGCTAAGTACCCAGCAGTGCTCGACTGTGGTAAGATTACAAATGTTTCAATGAAAACTTATATGTAACAATTATTTCCTGAAAAGGGTAAGTTAATACGTAAAATATGAAAGTTTTGCAAAATTTGGCTTGTTATCATGAAAATACCCATGATAAAGACTCATTTTATAATTGATTCATTGCTTAAGAATTTTTGGACTATTTAATTTTAATCTGCACGCTTCACAGCTTCTAAAAAGACGAAAATACCAAACAAAAACTAAAACGTATTTATACGTATATACTGTTTCAGATTTTAGCCAATACCTTCTCTGAGGAAATTTCGCAAATTGAGTACTATATAAGGTTTTCAAACCCTATACGTCGTAAGCTAACCTTCTATAGAAGTAGCTTGTTTTGTTTCTTATTATGCGTGGAAAACGATTTTGGTGTTTTTTTGACTTTTCATTTGTATTGTTTTATTTTCTTGGCTATTTTTAAGAAAAGGGGAGGGCGTGAAATAGATTTCTTTTAAATGGTAAACATCAGTTATAAAATGCGATAACATTTTCAGTCTTTAGTAAATATGTTCCAACTTTTGACACATAAAACATAAATATGAATAAAAGAAGATGCAAGGCATACGTCAATAAAACAGCAACCCAAAAGCACAAAACTGAACGATATGACATTCGTTGTCTTTACTTTGTTAGATTGTCACTTTAAATATACACCACTTTTCACGTGCAAGGGTGGGGTTTTAATTATGACGTCATTATAATGAAGTATAATAGCAAATACTTAGAATTTTAGCACAGACTTACGTAAGATAGTTGAGTAACAGTGTTGTGTCATGCCGTCAATCTGAGTATAGATGTACATTTTATATCACAGTGTGGTATCGACAACAGACAAAGAAACAGCATAATTACAGCATAAACGATTAAAACTTCTAGAGTCTATTTTCTGTTGAAGTCAGAGTCACACTGACATAACCATTCTGTGAGCAAACGAAAATAAGTCGTAAGTTGAAGTTGACGTCAATAGGTACCAGATGTAACGGAACTACGGAAGAACAATCCACTTAGTTGACCATGTATAGAGGAATTCAATTTAATCAGTCGTCTAATTAAAAAAAACAGGAGAGGATAAGAGAAATCGGAAGTGTAAGAGGAAGAATCAAATGTTAACACTGCGGAAGAAGCAGTTAAAGTAATCACACTGACAGAATATTACAGAACAAGGACAATTGCATATTGAAAACGGATCTTTTAAGAGTCACAAAATCATTTCAAAAAGAGTCTGAATATTGTTGATATAAAAACATAGAATCACGAAAGAAGCAGAGTTTTTTTTTTTTTTTCATTTTCCTCTTGTTTTCGTTTTCCTTATTTTCATTATATATCTCAAGAAAATTAGTAAGTTGTACGTAGAGCGTGCAAAGACGTCTGGGCTTATTTCCCTAAATTGTGTGTGTCAGTGTGTTTGTGTGTTAATTACTTTATTTTTCGCTTGACATCCAGAAAACACATTTGAAGCAAGTGCGTGTGTGTGTTTCTGGAAAAATCATTCTTTTTTCACACAGAAAATACTAAAAAGCAAGTGCTAAAGTAGACACATGTTCAATATCTTTACGATTTGATTTTCTGACACTATGCTTAAATATGCATGAAATATTTACCACTGGACGTTAAGCAGAAAACAATTAAATCAATCCGCTATATTTGATACAAAGAAAAACTGCCAGTGCTATCAGACTTCTATAATAATATGTTTTTGCAGCCATCAGAGCACAAAGAAAATTTAAGCACTACATGAATAAAAGGAGATGTGAGGTATACGTCAATGAGACACCAACCGAACGACAGGAATAACCCAAAAAACATCTAGAGGGGGACGTGAAATCTTCAACAATAGACAGGTGTCCTTACAATATGTCATATAAGTGCTATCAGATTTATATATATTTTTTTCAGTCAGCAGTGTATACGGAAAATTAAGTGTGATATTGATGGAGATTCAAATGTGGGTTACACGTCAATGGAACAGCAGCCCAATGACAGAAACAATAAAGACAAGCATCTAGAATTGTCTCGATTCCATGAAAGATACATATAAATTCAACTGAAACAATCAAAGATCTGCTATTAACACTCAAGTCTCTAAATAAAGTAAAAACATTACGATATGACAAACGACAACTACCGATAAGGTTGCTGACGTGGAATGGGCTTATGAAAATGTAATGGGGTTAAAATTAAAAAATATATGTAGATCCCAACCTCCCCTTTCATCGTATAACAGGATTAAGACAGATATGGGTAAAGCTGCATATAAAATTGCTGCCGTCGCCTAAACGTACGTACAAATTTGACTCAGGCCCGTGACGGACGAAGTTCCCAGCAGTGCTCGACTGTGGTAAGATTACAAATGTTTCAATGAAAACTTATATGTAACAATTATTTCCTGAAAAAGGTAAGTTAATACGTAAAATATGAAAGTTTTGCAAAATTTGGTTTGTTATCATGAAAAATCCATCATAAAGACTCATTTTATAATTGTTTCATTGCTTAAAATTTTTGGACTATTCAATTTTAATCTGAACGCTTCACAACTTCTAAAAGACGAAAATGCCAAAAACCTAAAACGTACATAATACGTATATAATGTTTCAGATTTTAGCCATTTACCTTCTCTGAGGAAATTTCGCAAATTGTGTACTATTTAAGGTTTTCAAACCCTATACGTCGTAAGCTAACCTCCGATAGAAGTAGCTTGTTTTGTTTCTTATTATGCGTGGAAACGATTTTTGGTGTTTTCTTTGACTTTTCATTTGTATTGTTTTGTTTTCTTGGGTATTTTTAAGAAAAGGGGAGGGCGTGAAATAGATTTCTTTTAAATGGTAAACATCAGTTATAAAATGCGATAATATTTTCAGTCTTTAGTAAATATGTTCCAACGTTTTGACACATAAAACATAAATATGAATAAAAGAAGATGAAAGGCATATGTCAATAAAACAGCAACCCAACAACAGAAAACTGAACGATATGACATTCGTTGTCTTTACTTTGTTAGATTGTCACTTTAAATATACACCACTTTTCACGTGCAAGAGGTGGGGTTTTTAATTATGACGTCATTATAATGAAGTATATTCGCAAACACTTAGAATTTTAGCACAGACTAACGTAAAATAGTTGAGTAACAGTGTTGTGTCATGCCGTCAATCTGAGTATAGATGTACATTTTATATCACAGTGTGGTATCGGCAACAGACAAAGAAACAGCATAATTACAGCATAAACGATTAAAACTTCTAGAGTCTATTTTCTGTCGAAGTCAGAGTCACACTGACATAACCATTCTGTGAGCAAACGAAAATGAGTCGTAAGTTGAAGTTGACGTCAATAGGTACCAGATGTAACGGAACTACGGAGGAACAATCGACTTAGTTGACCATGTATAGAGGAATTCAATTTAATCAGTCGTCTAATGAAAAAAAAAAAAACAGGGAGAGGATCAGAGAAATCTGAAGTGTAAGAGGAAGAATCAAATGTTAACACTGCGGAAGAAGCAGTTAAAGTAATCAGACAGACAGAATATTACAGAAAACGGACAATTGCATATTGAAAACGGATCTTTTAAGAGTCACAAAATCATTTCAAAAGAGTCTGAATATTGTTGATATAAAACATAGAATCACGAAAGAAGCAGAGTTTTTGTTTTTGTTTTTTTTTTTTTTTTTCATTTTCCTCTTCTTTTCGTTTTCCCTGATTTTCATTATATATCTCAAGAAAATTAGTAAGACGTACGTAGAGCGTGCAAAGACGTCTGCGCTTATTTCCTTTATTGTTTGTGTAAGTGTATTTGTGTGTTGATTACTTTATTTTTCGCTTGACATCCAGAAAACACATTTGAAGCAAGTGCGTGTGTGTCTTTCTGGAAAAATCATTCTTTCTTCACACAGAAAATACTAAAAGCAAGTGCTAAAGTCGACACATGTGCAATATCTTTACGATTCGATTTTCTGACACAATGTTTAAATGTGCATGAAATATTTGCCACTGGACGTTAAGTAGAAAACAATTAAATCAATCCGCTATATTTGATACAAGGAAAAATGCCAGTGCTATCAGATTTATATGATAATATGTTTTGTAGCTATCAGTGCACAAGGAAATTTAAGTACTACATCAATAAAGGGAGATGTGAGGTATACGTCAATGAGACACCAACCGAACGACAGGAATAACCCAAAATAACATCTAGAGGGGGACGTGAAATCTTCAACAATAGACAGGTGTCCTTACAATATGTCATATAAGTGCTATCAGATTTATATATATATTTTTTTTCAGTCAGCAGTGTATACGGAAAATTAAGTGTGAAATAGATGGAGAATCAGATGTGGGTTACACGTCAATGGAACAGCAGCCCAATGACAGAAACAATAAAGACAAGCATCTAGATGGATACATATAGTCTTGAACAAATGGACAGGTGACCACACAATATGTCTCGCTCTAAATTGTCTCGATTCCATGAAAGATACATATCAATTCAACTGAAACAATCAAAGATCTGCTATTAACACTCAATTCTCCAAATAAAGTAAAACATTACGATATAACATACGACAACTATCGATAAGGTTGCTGACGTGAAACAGGCTTTTGAAAATGTAATGGGGTTAAAATTAAAAAATATATGTAGATCCCAACCTCCCCTTTCATCGTATAACAGGATTAAGACAGATATGGGTAAAGCTGCATATAAAATTGCTGCCGTCGCCTAAATGTACGTACAAATTTGACTCGGGCCCGTGACGAACGAAGTTCCCAGCAGTGCTCGACTGTAGTAAGATTACAAATGTTTCAATGAAAACTTATATGTAACAATTATTTCCTGAAAAAGGTAAGTTAATACGTAAAATAAGAAAGTTTTGCAAAATTTGGCTTGTTATCATGAAAAATCCATCATAAAGACTCATTTTATAATTGATTCATTGCTTAAAATTTTTGGACTATTTAATTTTAATCTGAACGCTTCACCACTTCTAAAAGACGAAAATACCAAACAAAAACTAAAACGTATTTATACGTATATACTGTTCCAGATTTTAGCCAATACCTTTTCTGAGGAAATTTCGCAAATTGTGTACTATATAAGGTTTTCAAACCCTGTACATCGTAAGCTAACCTCCGATAGAAGTAACTTCTTTTGTTTCTTATTATGCGTGGAAAACGATTTTTTGGTGTTTTTCTTTGACTTTTTCATTTGTATTGTTTTGTTTTCTTGGCTATTTATAAGAAAAGGGGGAGGGCGTGAAATAGATTTCTTTTTAAATGGTAAACATCAGTTATGAAATGCGATAATATTTTCAGTCTTTAGTAAATATGTTCCAACGTTTTGACACATAAAACATAAATATGAATAAAAGAAGATGAAAGGCATATGTCAATAAAAAAGCAACCCAACAACAGAAAACTGAACGATATGACATTCGTTGTCTTTACTTTGTTAGATTGTCACTTTAAATATACACCACTTTTCACGTGCAAGGGGTGGGGTTTTTAATTATGACGTCATTATAATGAAGTATAATAGCAAATACTTAGAATTTTAGCACAGACTTACGTAAGATAGTTGAGTAACAGTGTTGTGTCATGCCGTCAATCTGAGTATAGATGTACATTTTATATCACAGTGTGGTATTGACAACAGACAAAGAAACAGCATAATTACAGCATAAACGATTAAAACTTCTAGAGTCTATTTTCTGTTGAAGTCAGAGTCACACTGACATAACCATTCTGTTTACAATCAATTAACTGTTCAATACTAATACACACATTTAACTTATAATCAACTATAACATATAATTATATATCATTAATTCAATCATTTAAATAATTAAAACATTATAAAACATAATTAATATTTAATAATTGACAAGTATCAGAGATAAATAAATTAATCATAACAAACAAAGTTTATGAATTATTAAAATTACATCGTAAAATATTAATATAAATAATAATTAAAATAGTATGAAATAAGTCTAAATTAATAATATAATAATAAGTTTCAAATTAAATTATATATCAATAAAAATTGAAAATATTAATAATAATCAATATATTAAAATATATTACTAATATTAATCAATTTCATAACTTATAATACATTAATAAAACAATAATCAAAGTATCAATGTAAATTGAATCAATTTAGAATTAACTAATCTGTAAATTAATATTAATTCTTTAAATTTAATAATTAACTAATACATATTTGAATATATGTAATACTAGATTCAAAGTAATTATGTTCATTACTAAATATTATATGTAAATTTTATTAAGTTTATTAAAAATTCATCTATAGATAATGCTATAAATTTTAATGTAAAAATTTTATAAAATTGTAATGTATCATTATTTGAAATTTTAAACTTGAGATACAAACAAATATAAAGAGTTATTAGTCATAAATACCATACATGAGATATTAATGAATATGTGTATTTATAATCATTAAGTATCAGAAGTTCGTAAACGATTAAGAATAAACAATTATCGATAATTTAAATTTAATAGTTAATTATAACTAAAATAATTGATGAAAAGATGCTAATGTATCATTAAGTATACTAAAAAATAATACATTGACTTATCAATGAAATATACATATACGAAATAGAGTATTAGTGACTATTCGTAATTGAATATATATGCAAATAAGAATTGTACAATGTGATATTTAAAGTTGATGGTAATATAAAACTAATATACGAATAGAATTGAAATTGAATGATTATTTCAAGAATATTAAAAGAATACTATTACGAATTCATTGTACAATATTATAATAAATTTTATTATAAGATCTAATAATAAGCAGATTATGCTAATCTGATTAATTTTTGATTTTAGTTTATTGTCTATACTATTGTAACAAAGAATTTAAGCGTCAGTGGCTAAGCTTCTTATTTTAAAGTATGAAAGTGAATATGAATTGTATATTTAGATCTGAAACATTTGACAATTACATCGTAAATATTTAAATCAATATGATTAATAATCAGAAAGAATGATAAATCTTACTACTTAATGTTAAGTATGCTAGTAAATTTAGAAATCGATATTGAGATCGTAAATTCACATTAATACTATAAAAATTAGAAGTATTAAATGAATACTAAATAGTAATCATTGAAAGATAAATTATTAAGTATTCTAAATAAGTATTTAACAATATGTGAATAATTAGATGAAATAATGCAAAAATTAATATGAGAATCAAATGATTACTATGAATCCAGAAATATAATAACAAATGTAACTAGAAATGCATGTAAATAATTAATATAATCATGCTAATTCATTAAAGTTTCTAAATAAATATGAAATAGATATGTAATTAAATGTGAATGATAGACAATAAGTAAGTTGATAAAATTGACAATATCATGATATGTAGATTGACAACCTAATACTTGCTAGTAACAATGTCAAAAGTTCAATTATACTAATAAATTTAAGATGATAATAGTTCAATGAAGTTACTAAAGTTTAAAATAATGTAATGAAAACGTTAAGTATCTAATAATTGAAGAATTGATCATAATTATAGCAAATGTCAATATGAAAGTCATAAGACATGAGATCAATAATTACATAATAATGTCATAGACGAAAATAAAGAATAATTGAAATTAGAGATGAACATACATAGTTTATTTACTAGTTTGTTGATTGTTTATATGCTAATTTTTTGTTTTAGTATTTAATCTGTAAGTTAATTATATATTCATTAAATGATTGTTATATGTAACAACATTATAATGTTAATATGTAATATCTATATAAACAATGTATACATTAATAGATATGTCATAGTATCTTTAGTATGTCAATTAACATTTACGAATTGACAGTAATGATTAAATTCATGCTTAGAAAGTCAAATTCAACTATAGATTAGATAAAGATAATGCTGAGATAGACATTATATGTTAGAAATGATCAATACGATAATTACATATAAAGTTGATCATAGAATTCAGTATCATAATGACACAGATAGAAATGAAATATGACAATAAGTCGATAATGATAAAGTCAGAATGTCAAGAATGCAATAACAATAAGTAACATATGTAAATGATCAATGACAAATTCATAGAAAAAATAAGTGATCATAAATATAAAGTATTAAATTAAGATAAACAAAAGATTATGTGAATTAACGACTTTAATCAATTTTTCTGAATTTTAAGATAAACTAATATGATATATTCGATTTTATAAGTTTAATTTTGTTATTCTTTATTATTCATACATTAAATACATTTAGATATACTTTAATTACAAACGTAATTTCACTAGATAATTGTTTATCGAATTGATCTTTCTATGATACTGATTAAGCTGAATATTGTGACTTTGACATAATTTATAAAGTTTAAATGAAATGTGTATAGATTATCTATATTATAAATTATGACTAGATGCATATAGTCTATACAGTATAGAAACATCGACTATATCGTCACAATTGTCATTAATAACATATTATGCTAGTAATTAATTAAGCAATAATGCAATAATAAAACTAAGATTAATTGAAGGTCTAAATAGATCAAGATATTCATAGTATTAGTCATCGAAGTTAAATTACAGTATAGTAAATAGCATACGATGAAGCTACAGAAAAATTATATACATAAGAGATAATACAGTACGTAACAATATATGGGATAATATAATGCGTAATTACATAGAACAATTAAGCGATATAGAGTATCAAGATAACAAAATTACAGTCAATAGCAATAAATACAGATATACAGTATGAAATAATCATTTTAAATGAAATTATATGAAATATTATTATTAACAAAATCAAAGATATTTATTATTCAATACGTACAATTTGTATTTAGCTCAGTACAAATCATATCAAAACGTACAATCAGTTATCAGATTTACAATTTTAAATTTATACTATGTTTTACATGTTAATATGTAAATTGATTGTCTCATAAAAATTGTACTATTATCATGTTATAATAATACATGAACTAAAAATCAACAAGTAAATAAAGTCAAACATTTAAAATAGATATATTATACTAATAATCATAATGTAATTATAGACAATGAATGATAAATTTAGATTACAGTTAACTCAATAAGAATTACTTTGAAATACATTAGATATGGTAACTTAAGATAGTAGAATTAATTCATCGATTTAATGCTTATAAAATCAAGAAATTCAATTACAAAAAAAAGAATAATTAAATAAGTAACAGTATAAAATTGAAATAAATACGTAAAAGATAGAAATTATTATTAATTAGAAAATTTCAATATAAATAAAGGATTTAAAAATATTAATGGAAAATAAAATCAAATATATAAATAAATCATTTAAATCAAATATATAAATAAATTTCAAATAAAGTGAAATTTTAAAAAAATTAAAAGAAGTAATTAATTTAAATTAAATAATATCATTTAATTCAAAATCATTAAAAGTTATTTAAAATTTTAAATTGTAATTCTTAATTTTTGAATATATAAAAAAAGTATTATTAAAAGTTAAATTAAAATTTTTATAGTATGTATTAAATTCAATATATTTAAAATAAAAAATAAATAATTAATGAAAGATACAATGTATAACTAAGAGAAAGATATTTATTATAATAAAATTATAAATGAATATAAAGAAATGTAAATCAATAAATTTTAATTAGATATTTAAAAATTTAATATAAAATTCAATATTATAATTAATTTCATTTAAGAAAAATCATTCTTTCTTCACACAGAAAATACTAAAAAGCAAGTGCTAAAGTAGACACATGTGCAATATCTTTACAATTCGATTTTCTGACACAATGCTTAAATATGCATGAAATATTTGCCACTGGACGTTAAGCAGAAAACAATTAAACCAATCCGCTATATTTGATACAAAGAAAAATGCCAGTGCTATCAGATTTATATAATAATATGTTTTTGCAGCTATCAGTGCACAAGGAAATTTAAGTACTACATGAAAAAATAGAGATGTGAGGTATACGTCAATGAGACACCAACCGAACGACAGGAATAACCCAAAGAGGGAGACGTGAAGTCTTCAACAATAGACAGGTGTCTTTACAATATGTCATATAAGTGCTATCAGATTTATATTTTTTTTTTCAGTTAGCAGTGTATACGGAATATTAAGTGTGAAATAGATGGAGATTCAGATGTGGATTACACGTCAATTGAACAGCAGCCCAATGACAGAAACAATAAAGACAAGCATCTAGATGGAGACATATAGTCTTGAACAAATGAACAGGTGACCACACAATATGTCTCGCTCTAAATTGTCTCGATTCCATGAAAGATACATATAAATTCAACTGAAACAATCAAAGATCTGCTATTAACACTCAATTCTCTAAATAAAGTAAAAACATTACGATATGACATACGACAACTACCGATAAGGTTGCTGACGTGAAACGAGCTGATGAAAATGTAACGGGGTTAAAATTTTTTAAAAATTATGTAGATCCCCTCCCCCTTTTATCGTATAACAAGATTAAGAAAGATATTGGTAAAGTGTTATGCCAGAAAATCGCCTTTTAATTGTAGCCAACAAAAGACACAAATCAATAATACAATTTTACAAGAAGTATTACACAAATAGAAATGTCAACTTAACTGTCAAAATATATGTCTGATCTTTTGTCTTTTCTTTATCCGGAAATCTTTGCAGGAATCCACGCAGAATATTACGTCCAATAGGTCACAATCTAGTATGTTGTAGTTTGTAAATAAAAGTCTCAATCCAATGACTGAGAATATTAATGTCTATCGATGTCTATGTCTATATCTTTGTCCGTGTCTAACTTTAGGGTTTGCATACTTATATATATATATACTCAAACGGAAACTTCTAGATAACGCTAGATGTTTAAATTACGCATCTTTTGTTATGATCATTCTGGAAACGTTATGTAAGTGAAATAGAAAGTTCTAATCATTCCATGAGTATCAGTGATTGTTCCAGTTATTTCTAAACTGCATAGTTGTAACACAATGTGTATAATTTTGTACACAGTGTAAAAACATATAATAGGCATCACAAAACAAATAAGTCCAACTAAATAAATATGATAGTTACAATATCATAACACCTCCCCTTAAAAAAAGTTCGAGTGTAACAAAAACTTTTCATGAATAATATGTACAAAAATACATAGTATATACAAAGTGTTTCAATAAGTTCTAGATAAAGCATCTGCTATTACATTATCTCTACCTTTAATATGTTTTACAATAACATCATATTCCTGTAACAATAAACTCCACCTAGTCAATCTCTGGTTCTTGTTTCTCGTTTTATGTATGAAGGTGAGAGGATTATGATCAGTATAAACAAGAATAGGATGGACAGTGGGATTTAAATATACATCAAAATGTTGAAGTGCAGACAACAGTGCAAAACACTCTTTTTCAATAGTTGAATAATTTTTTTGATGTTTATCTAATTTCTTAGAAAAATATGATATAGGTTTCTCAACATTATCATCTGTCTCTTGATATAAAACAGCTCCAACTCCTACATCGCTTGCATAAACGGCAAGTTTAAATTGTTTTTCAAAGTCTGGAGTGATCAGAACTGGACTATTAATAAAGAATTTTGACAATTATCACTCCAGATAAATTTAGAATCTTTCCGTAAAAGATAAGTCAATGGTTGAACAACGGTAGCAAAATTTGAACAGAATTTCCAGTAAAATCCAATCATGCCTAAATATCTCATAAGTTGTTTTTTATTTGTAGGAGGAGGAAATTTGGTAATTGCATCCACTTTAGCCATAATAGGTTTCACTTGACCTTGGCCAACTGTTTGCCCTATATAATCAACAGTGGCCTGGCAAAATTCACTTTTACCAAGATTAACAGTCAAATTTGATTATGACAATCTATCAAAAGTATCATATAAATGTGTCAAATGCTCGTCCCAGCTATCACTACATACAATAAGATCATCAATATAAGCATAACAACAGTCTAAATCTTTTATAACATTATTGATCATTCTTTGAAATGTAGCTTGAGCACTTTTCATGCCAAACGGCATTACAGTATATTGAAATAAGCCATCTGGTGTGACAAAAGCTGATATTTCTCGAGCTCTCTGTGTCAATGGGACTTGCCAGTAACCTTTAAATAAATCAAATTTGCTCACAAATTTTGCTTTTCTAATATTATCAATGCAGTCGTCTATCCTTGGAATCGGATAGGAATCAGATTTTGAAACAGAATTTACTTTTCTGAAATCAGTTACGAAACGAAAGGTTTTATCTGGTTTGGGCACAAGGAAACAAGGAGAGCTCCATTCACTGTTACTCGGCTCAATAATATCATTGTCAAGCATATATTTAATTTCTTGTCTCATAAATTCAAGTTTGAGTGGATTGAGCCGGTAAGGATGTTGCTTAATTGGAGAAGCATCACCTACATCGACATCATGACAAACAGCAGTGGTTTTGTTTGGCACATCTGGAAAAAGATTTTTAAAAGAAAATACCAAAGCTTTTAATTTTTCTCTACGATCAAAAGACAGATGTGCAAGTTTTGAATCTAAATTTGACAAAATTTCTGAATTTTTTAATCTAACTGTCTCTTCCATAGTTTTAGAACTAAAAGGTGGTTCAATTACATCTGGCTTGTCATGATTGTTCTCCAATTTAACCATGGCTAAAGTGGCAACTGGTTTACTCTCACCTTCATTAGTACGCTCAAAATATGGTTTTAACATATTAATGTGACACACTCTATTATGTTTACGCCGACCTGGTGTTTTTACAATTTAATTCAAATCATTGATTTTACTCTCTATGGTATAAGGACCACAATATTTAGCTTGTAATGGATGTCCAGGGACTGGTAAAAATACAAGTACCTTATCACCAGGCTCAAAAAATCTGTAACTGGCATCTTAATCATACCATATTTTTATCTTATTCTGAACAGTTTTAAAATTGTTCTGAGCAATTTGACAAGCAATATACAATTTTTCTTTAAATCTAGATACATAGTCTAGAAGATTCAAGTCAGTGTGTTCAGTAAGCCATTTTCCCTTAATCAACTTTAAAGGTCCCCTTACAGTATGACCAAATACCAACCCAAAGGGACTAAAACCAAGGGATTCTTGAACAGCCTCTCGGACCGCAAAAAGTAAAAAGTGAACACCATCATCCCAGTCCCTGTCAAATTGAAGACAAAAAGTTCTAATCATGTTCTTCAGTGTTTGATGAAAACGTTCTAAGGCACCTTGAGATTCTGGATGATAAGTACTTGACCTATACTGAGCAATCCCTAACTGGTACACGACTTGCTGAAATAGACCTGACATGAAATTTGAACCCTGGTCGGACTGTATAGACTTTGGAAGTCCTACTAGCGTCAAAAATTTGATCAGAGCTTTGACAATAGTAGGTGTCTTGATATTCCTTAACGGAATAGCCTCAGGAAAACAAGTGGAGGTACACATGATCGTCAATAAATACGCATTTCCGGTCTTGGTCTTTGGTAAAGGTCCAACACAATCAATGAGTACTCGGCTGAAAGGTTCTTCAAAGGCTGGAATAGGCAGAAGTGGTGCTGGTGGTATTTTCTGGTTAGGCTTACCAACAATCTGGCATATATGGCATGATTTGCAGTATTCTGCGACATCACTTCTTAGTCTTGGCCAGTAGAAATGCTGTAAGATCTTAAGGCAAGTCGTCCTTATGCCTAAGTGTCCAGCCAAGGGGGTGTCATGGGCAAGACCAATAATGTCTTGCCTATAGACTTTAGGCACCACCACTTGGTATACCACTCTCCATTCCTCCTCTGGGGTAGCATGAGGGGCCTCCACTTTCTCATTAAAATGCCGTCTTGATGGTAATAGCATTCGGCCACTTTGTCTACTTCTTCCTGTGGTTGAGCCCTCTTGCAGAGCAGAAAAACCTCAGGGTCTTTATTTTATTCTTCGGCAAATTTCCATCGGTCTAATGAATGGCTGTTTACGTCTGGCCATGGCATAATTACATTCTTGCTAATACTAGGTGGTCTTATTACGGCCTTCTCTGAGCTACCGCGACCTTCAATGTCGGCTAGAAAGGTGTCAGAAAGGTCCATATAATCAAACTGGTCTTCTTGCAAATCCTCATTTTGTTGTTTTTTAGCCATCGCCCTAGTAACGAAACAAGCTGGATACAGTTAAGCATCTTCAGGTGATTTAACATCCACATCCGGTTCACTGGTAACAATTGGTTCAGCAACCACTTTGTTCCTAGCTATATCATTTCCTAGCAATAATGAAACACCCTCAACAGGGAGATTAGGACGAACACCCACAACAACTGGTCCAGTTATCAAATCTGACTTCAGATAAATACGATGGAGGGGAACATCTATACAACCTAATTCCACACCTTGTAACAAAACGGAGGCACCAACAGAAGTCTCCTCGGACAAAGGCAACAAACCTTCTAACAATAAAGACTGAGAAGCTCCAGTGTCCCGTAAAATCTTAATAGGCTGAGGAGTAGTATTATCAACAATAGAAACAAACCCATCAGACATAAAAGGTTTGTAATCCTCCATGTAATCACAAAAACTGGACTTAAAAGCCTGACTTGCAGGACATTCCAACGTATTGGTAACACGGGGTGTCGTACAAGCACTGGTCTTGGGCTTATTTTCTCTTTCATTCTTCTTCTGGAGTCTAAAACAATCAGCCATCAGGTGACCATTCTTCTTACAATAAGCACAAGTCAGTAACTTCTTCTCAAAAGTATCAAATTTTGGACTAGACATATTATAACTAGACTGACTCTTATTCTTTGCAACAAGCTTACTATCAGTACGCTCAGTGCTTTGATTCTTGTAATTTCCACTCGAAGTATTAAAATTTTGACCTTTGAAACTTCTCTTATGTGAAAGGGTATAATTTTCGGATATAACAGCTGCATCTTGTAATGTCTCAACAGTTTTGTCATCTAAATGTGTTTTTAAATCTAAATGAACACACTGCTTGAACTCTTCTAATAACATCAATTGTCTTAAATTATCAAAATGTTTATCTATTTTCTTTGACGTAAGCAATTTATCAAATAGATCTTCTTTTTCCCTAGCAAATTCAACATAGGTTTGTGAATCAAACTTTTTATAAGACCTAAATTTCTGTCTATATGCTTCTGGCACTAGCTCATAAGCTTTTAAACCTTCCTTTTAACCTTATCATAATCAGAACTATTTTCTGATGAAAGTGCTGAGTAAATTTCAGCGGCCTTGCCCTCAAAAACACTTTGCAGCATTGTAGTCCAAAAAGGCTTCGGCCATTCAAATTTTGAGCAATTTTCTCAAACTGTGGAAAAAATTATCAACTGTTTTTTTCACAAAATTTGGGAACCAAACGTATATTTTTTGCTGCATCAAAATTAAAATGTTCTGATTTTGATTGGAATTTAGTGTTGCTTTCTTCTTTTGCCATTTCAATTTTCATTTTCTCAATCTCTAACCTTTCTCTCATTTCAAGTTCTGCCTGTTTTAATTTAAAGTCATCTTCTTTTTCTTTCTCTTTTTCTTTCATCTTCTCCACCTCTAACCGTTCCTTCATTTGAAGTTCTGCCTGTCTTTCTTCTTTTTCCAATTGTTTTATTTTGAGTTCATGTTCTAATTCAAGCTGTTTTAATTTGATAGCGTCAACATTTTCGACCTTAAGTTCAAGAGCCTCTTCAAATTTCTGCGTCAACTAATTTGTCTATTACCAAATCTTTTATAATTTGTTTTCTCATAGATACTCTAAAGTCTAATTTCAGATGTTTAGCAAGCAACACTAATTCCTCTTTCTTTAAATTATCAAACCCCTCCAGGTCTAGCGTTTTCAAAAATTTACCGGCATCAAATGCCATTTTGTAGAATTTTGTTGGCTAGTTCTAATGAAAATACTGAAAATGTTTTTTTTTTAATAAGATATTAACGTTATCCCGGACACGAGCCCCCAATTTCTGTTACGCCAGAAAATCGCCTTTTAATTGTAGCCAACAAAAGACACAAATCAATAATAAAATTTAATAAGATTTATTATACACTAGTTTACAAGAAGTATTACACAAATAGAAATGTCAATTTAACTGTCAAAATATATGTCTGATCTTTTGTCTTTTCTTTATCCGGAAATCTTTTCGGGAATCCACGCAGAATATTACGTCCAATAGGTCACAATCTAGTATGTTGTAGTTTGTAAATAAAAGTCTCAATCCAATGGCTGAGAATACTAATGTCTATCGATGTCTATGTCTATATCTATGTCCGTGTTCAATTTAAGGTCTGCATACTTATATATATATATATCAAACGGAAACTTCTAGATAACGCTAGATGTTTAAATTATGCATCTTTTGTTATGATCATTCTGGAAACGTTATGTAAGTGAAATAGAAAGTTCTAATCATTCCATGAGTATCAATGATTGTTCCAGTTATTTCTAAACTGCATAGTTGTAACACAATGTGTATAATTTTGTACACAATGTAAAAACATATAATAGGCCACACAAAACAAATAAGTCCAACTAAATAAATATGATAGTTACAATATCATAACAAAAGCTGCATATAAGAATTGCTGCGGTCGCCTAAACGTACGTACAAATTTGACTCAGGCCCGTGACGGACGAAGTTCCCAGCAGTGCTCGACTGTGGTAAGATTACAAATGTTTCAATGAAAACTTATATGTAACAATTATTTCCTGAAAAAGGTAAGTTAATACGTTAAATATGAAAGTTTTGCAAAATTTGGCTTGTTATCATGAAAAAAATCCATCATAAAGACTCATTTTATAATTGATTCATTGCTTAAAATTTTTTGGACTATTCAATTTTAATCTGCACGCTTCACAACTTCTAAAAAGACGAAAAATGCCAAAAAACCTAAAAACGTATATAATACGTATATAATGTTTCAGATTTTAGCCAATACCTTCTCTGAGGAAATTTGTCAAATTGTGTACTATTTAAGATTTTCAAATCCTAAACGTCGTAAGCTAACCTCCGATAGAAGTAGCTTGTTTTGTTTCTTATTATGCGTGGAAAACGATTTTTTGGTGTTTTTCTTTGACTTTTTCATTTGTATTGTTTTGTTTTCTTGGCTATTTTTAAGAAAAGTGGGGAGGGCGTGAAATAGATTTCTTTTTAAATGGTAAACATCAGTTATGAAATGCGATAATATTTTCAGTCTTTAGTAAATATGTTCCAACTTTTTGACACATAAAAAATAAATATGAATAAAAGAAGATGCAAGGCATACGTCAATAAAACAGCAACCCAACAACACAAAACTGAACGATATGACATTCGCTGTCTTTACTTTATTAGATTGTCGCTTTAAATATACACCACTTTTCACGTACAAGGGGTGGGGTTTTTAATTATGACGTCATTATAATGAAGTATATTAGTAAAATAGCTTAGTAACAGTATTGTGTCATGCCGTAAATCTGAGTATAGATGTACATTTTATATCACAGTGTGGTATCGGCAACAGACAAAGAAACAGCATAATTACAGCATAAAGCATTTAAACTGCTAGAGTCTATTTTCTGTCGAAGTCAGAGTCACACTGACATAACCTTTCTGTGAGCAAAAGAAAATAAGTCGTAAGTCGAAGTTGATGTCAATATGGTACCAGATGTAACGGAACTACGGAGGAACAATCCACTTAGTTGACCATGTATAGAGGAATTCAATTTAATCAGTCGTCTAATTAAAAAAAACAGTGAGAGAATCAGAGAAATCGGCAGTGTAAGAGGAAGAATCAAATGTTAACACTGCGGAAGAAGCAGTTAAAGTAATCACACAGACAGAATATTATAGAACAAGGACAATTGCATATTGAAAATGGATCTTTTAAGAGTCACAAAATCATTTCAAAAAGAGTCTGAATATTGTTGATATAAAAACATAGAATCACGAAAGAAGCAGAGTTTTTTTTCATTTTCCTCTTGTTTTCGTTTTCATTATACTGTATATCTCCAGAAAATTAGTAAGACGTACGTAGAGCGTGCAAAGACGTCTGCGCCCATTTCCCCATTTGCGCGCGCGCGCGTGTGTGTGTATGTGTGTGTGTATGTGTGTGTGTGTGGATCACGGCATTCAGGTTATACACATGATCAAACGGGAAACATTTTGGTCTGTTTAATATGGTCAAAAACATTTTATAAGAATTTTTATATTTTTATTGTTACTACCAGATGCTATAATTTCTAGATCCAATACATGGTCACTAGTTAACAAGACTACATAATTCCTAAGAAAATCACGTTACAATAGAAGACCGATTGATCATAATATAAACCCACTAGTCCGTTTTAATAGAGATATCTTTCAAGCTGTCGACACTCTACGGAACGAACCTATCTCGCCGTAACTCAACGTAAGCTGTCGATCATGACCAAAGGAATCGTTAATTATTAATTTAATTATGTAAATAACTAGTTCGGTTTAGAATTTTAGTTCAGAGTGTTTGGGGATTTTTATTTTTTTAACATATACATGATATCAAATGGTTGATATGCCTTCAATATACATCCATATTTATCAAAAGCTGTCAAATTGTATTCATTTCGAATCCAGAGCAGCTTTCCATAAAAAAAAAATAACTTAAGATTAGAAAAAGTATTAAATTACGGTTTTTCCTTTACCTATTCTAAGGAAGCACTGGTGTTCCGAATAACCATAATATTGGTTATAACGATAAGGGATTGGAACACCGTTCGTCCTTCGGTGACCGCTGCAGAAAGTCTTTTCTCGTTCAAGAGACTACTGCATACTCATGAAATTTCAAGTCCCATGTTTTTACTTGCACTATGTATAAATGTTATGTAAAGCACAAATTTCATTTTTTTTCTATTATAAATTATTTTGGACTTGTGAAGTATGCAAGCGCACACCAAACAGTGACAGGATAGTCAACCTAAGGACGGTGGTCACTTAGTGGTAGAAGTGGAAGTAGAAATGTGTACTATTAATGCAAAGATTAACGAGAATATGAAGAGAGCATTTGCAATGTTGATGATTATGTGCATTAAATACAGGACATATGTATTTCCACCATTGCTATACCATAAAGGAATTATCTTTGGAATTTTGCTGCTTTTGAGTTAATTCTCGGATATTTTCTTTCTATACGAAAGGTGCTTCCATTTGCCAATATAACAATTAGACACAGAGGAACATTCAGAATCTGGTGAATATTTGGTTAGTATTGCTCACAGCAAGATAGTCGGACATTCGTATCAATTTTTGATATTATCAGAAAAAAACACCCGACTTTTTCTAAGTCTTGTAAATTCAGTATCTGTCTGCATGAATCACCATGGAAATGAACTTTGTTAAATCGAAAATCAAGTTTTAGTTATTTGATTTGGTGAGGCCAGAGATAGGAGCTGGACTCAGTAATAGCAAAAATTATCAAAACTGAAAAAATACGTCACTGAGACCAGAGATAGACTAAACCATTACTTTTCACTGAGATCAGAGATAGACTAAACCATTACTTTTCACTGAGACCAGAGATAGACTAAACCATTACTTTTAATTCACTAAGAAAAAGATGGTCATTACATTTGCGTCAATGTATAAAGCAGAAATTAGAACGTTTTTTATTGGACATACTTCAGCGTACATAAGTTTAACTGATGATATTTAAAATAGTTAATACCACCAGATTATAACTTTCATAATGATAAAGTTTTGATAGATTATATACACCTTAAAATAGAATTAAAATTAAGATAAGTGCTATAAATACGTATATCTTGTTACCATCAGCTTAATAATATTATACAGTATTAACTCCGTATTGTACTAGGTTACTATAAGACAAAATATACATATACATTATGTTGAGAATACTTCCATATGAGTGCGGTACATACATAGACAATCAAGAATCGCCTCTGTTAGCCATGATATTTATAAGATAGGTTCGAACTTAAAGATCATGTACATCGGCGATATTCAGCTTATGTCTCACAAGTCAAGGTATAAAACAGACGTCGTTGATTAAAATCAATTGTGTAGAACTGCATGATTGCAAATACAAGAGTGTAAACAGGTTTTAAGTACTTTGAGATTTCAGTAGTTTGCCAGCATTCCTTGATACGATATAATTTATTATTGTTTCGTTTGTGTGTGTTTTTTTTATCCATCATATCGTTATTATTGAGCTAAATGTTTTTTTTTCCTTACACACTGTAATTGTATGCTTTCGTCTATGTTGCTTTTGTTTTGTCCATCAATCGAGATTCAAAAGGTGAGCTTTGAGATATTAAATGAATAAAGTTCGTGTGCCTATCCCAGGAGCATCGTCAATTGTTGTCTCGTGTCACATCTGAATGGTTTTTTCAGGTTTGTCTCTTTAGATATGTTTAGAGGCAAATAATTGATAGGTTTTGTTTAATTTATCAACCAACTGTTTAGATTGATGTGGTTTAGTGTTTGACGTAAAGACTCCTGTCTAGTGTTGAAAAATGTATGTCCACCTCTACATAGCATTTGATTAATTGTGTTGTTGGGTTGCTGTCTCAATGACGTTTACCCAATATTTCCTTTTATTCATAAAAATTCGAGATAAAAGTCGAAACTGGATGAATTTCAAATCTGTTTCGACTGAGTTAGCACCACCCGCCAAACAATTCCATGCAAGGCCGCATTAAGCAGAAAGTGACAAAACGTAGAAGATGATAAATTCCGTACCTGGATACTTGTGAAATCTCTGACAGAGTTGAAGGAACTGTAATGACCAACTAAAGACCAACTTATCAAGTGATTTTATTTTTCAGTTGTCGTTTGACCATCGTGGATAAGTTGAGTTGAGTTTTATACCTCTGTTAACTAAATTAGCCATAACAAGAACAGACATATCTTATATCAACTTAAGTATAGCAGATATGATTTTACTACATTTACTCAAGAAAAGGAAAGCTTTTCGTATGAACTGTAATATTATTTGCCAATTTCCAAACATTATTCGTGCACGTTTTCTTTGAATTTATCAAGCAGTTTCATACAAAAATACTAAATTTTCTCATGGGGTCACGATCTTTATGTTCGAACCGATCAGACAAATATCACGACTGGCTAACAGAGGCAATTTTTGATTGTCTATATGTGCACCGCACTTATATAGAAGTAATTTTCAACATTATGAACTGGTGTAGTTACATACAGTGTTAATACCGTTTAATATTTATTATTAAGCCGATGGTATAACACAACAGACGTATTTATAACACTTATCTTGATTTTAATTCTATTTAAAGAGTCCATAATCTGTAAACAAAAATCTATCATTATGCAAGTTATAATCTGGTGGTATTAAATATTTTAAGGACCATCAATACTACTTACATGTACACTGAAGTATATCCAATAAAAAACCTTTCTCATTTCTAATTCATACATTGAAACATATTTACATCAAAATAATGTAGCATTTAAAAAATAATAATAAAGGTTATAATCAAACTGTAACTGCCATCCTGAAATCATTGCATATTGTATATTTGTATATCATATTGCTTATTTTGCTGTTAAGTGAGATTAATGATATATATTTACCCTTCCGGAGCACCTGAGATCAATCCCGGTATTTGGTGCGGTTTATCTTGCTCTCAGTCTTTAGTTTTCTATGTTGTGTTTTGTATACTGTTATTTGTCTTCTGGTCGTTTTTCATTTTTTGCCATGGTGTTGTCAGTTTGTTTTCGACTCATGAGTTTGAATGTCCCTTTGGTATCTTTCGCCTATCTTTTGCAGATGATAATCCAATGGATGGATCTGTCGAAGAGTTGTCACTTGATTAGACGTACTTATCAAATAATTATTTCTGTGACTGCATCTTACGATCCTTTACGACAGATAATTTAGCTAATCTGCTGCAATCTATTCAATCTTCATGCCTAATATATCATGTACTGTGTTACAACTCTAGATTCTACTGAAGAGGAAAGGTAACACTAGGCCACCGAAAGCTGAATTATTAGTTCAGTCTAGGTGGCCGTGTGGTCTAGAGCGCTGGACACAGTGCAGGCGGTGATGTCTCGATATCCCAATATCACGAGTTCGAATGCCGGCGAGGGATATATACATTCTTTTATATACGATATAATTCATTAGTGTTTTGTACTTTCGTTTATATACTTATATATTTTTTTACTAAATTTAAGCGCTTTTCCGGTCTTGATTTTTTTCCGTGTCATTTTATGTACCTTTTGTTAGTTTGTTCAATAATACACATAACATCAAAAAGGGGTTGGTGGGTGGGGTGGAGACATAAAAAGTTTTACGCTGCTGTATGTTTAAGTGCCTGTTCAAGTCAGGAACCTGGTCTGTTTTATCTTGATATTTTTGATAATTTGGGTGTTTTTGATGATGGCAGATCTTTGATAGTCTCTTTTATTTTTATTTTTCAAGTTTCGAGTCGGGTGATCAAAAGCTTAAAAGAGTGTCTGGATAACTAGCTATTTTTGAAGACCGCATGTGTAGATTCTAGTTGTATTATGATTTTTTTAGTAAGTAGGTAAGTAAATTTTATTAATTGTCGGCATATATGTACACAATAACAAAGAAACATGTTTATTAATATATTGTTGGGTTGCTGTATCGTTGACGTGCTACTTTTGTTCATCTTTTTTAACCATTTTTGGTATAGTACATAACATTTACAAACTATATAAACGTTTTAAATTCGAACATATGTATATCATACTATTTTAAAATATTAAACGTGTACATTTATAACAGAAGACAAATACATGATCACTTTATATTTTACATAGTTTTGATCACATGTTCAATCACACATGACTTTAAACAAACCAGTACACTTTCCCATAGAATAAAACAATTTCCAGAAACGACTAGAGTTATAGATGATTCTGTTGTTTTTTTACCACCTTTCGTGTTCATTTGTACGTACATTTCGTATAATTTTCAACAGGTGTCCGAATTTACGACCAGTCAATAAGCGACCTGCGTTTACGCTCATAAGTAAATATTGACTTTCAATATGAGTAGTTTATTTGCCATACAGTACACTTATATATATATATATATTTTTTTTATAAAATCTGCTTGGACTACTGAATGAAAAACTCTTAATTTATCAGTACACAGACTATACCGCTACGACTTATGTTAATTGTACATGTTGATATCAATTCTACTCGCTGTAAAATGTTTACCAAAAATCATTTACGCTATCAGTTTGAGTCCGGTTCATCAAAACGACATATTCATAGTATGGTTTGATCATGTTAATATGCCCATGCTCAAATGTGTTCAAGACTATATCGAAAATCACCCACGCTAACTAAATGGCCGTAAAACTGACCAACAACTTAATTGGTTTCCATTTGCCTTATAATTAAGCTATGTATCGCATTTCTAATCAATGTACATTTTTATGCTATAAAATAGCATGTCCAATAACAAAAAAGAGGAACTAATTTGCTTTATATTTATAGCTATTTATTCTGACTTCATCCACTTACTCATCCCCTTCATAACAATACTCTTGAATTTGATTGTCTATGCTCTTTAGTCAATACACATACACGTACAATTAATAAGTCGCTGTGAATTGTATTATATTTATTTATTTATTCGTCTTTGTTGTCTGTAATAGAAGGTTTAGATTCTTAGATCACCATGTAAAATCTAGTGCGCATGTTCTTGTCATTATATATTGATTTAATCCTATTTATCCTTCAATGGTGTCAAATGGGAATTTAAACCCTTCAAGTCCGTTAAGATGGCTAATGTAATAGTTATTAATGTTCATTATTCTTCATTATTGTGTCGACTGTCGTAGCCTTAATTATCACTAAAAAGCATTCGTGCTTGACATCTGTTATGATGTATTTGTATTTCTAGTTAGTGATATGAATTTGTTTTATTTAATTGTAGACCATTTCATTTTTTACAAACGGTAACTTTAAAACTTACATTAGACTGGTGGTAATGCAATTATTTTTTGGGCGAAAGATACCAGAGGGACATTCAAACTCATAAGTCGAAAATAAACTGACAAAGCCATGGCTAAAAAAGAAAACGACAAACAGACAAACAATAGTACACAAAAAAAAACATAGAAAACTAAAGACTCAGCAACACGAACCCCACCAAAAACTGGGGGTGATCTCAGGTGCTCCGGAAGGGTAAGCAGATCCTGCTTCACATGTGGCACCCGTCGTGTTGCTCATGTTAGTACAAACCCGGTAACAAGTCTACTTAGGTAAGTCACATTCGTGAAAAGGGGACGGCATTGTAGTTACGACATTAGGAACATATCCGCTATCATCTGTGAAACGGATATTCCATAACGGTCAACCAACTCGTGATGGCGTCCGTAAAATTTACGAAGGGATGATTTCAACTGCACAATTTGGAACGCTTGATTTAATAGCTTCCTTGTGAGCAGCAACCCTCAATCAAGGAAATCATGATAGGAAATGTAAGCCCGGGAATATCGTATCAATTGGGAGATATATACTCCGTATGCAGGCGCTGCTGGAATGTTGCTACATAGAAATGGAAAGTTCACAATTGGGAAGCTGAAATCATCTCTTTTGTCGTAAAGTTTTATGTATGTTTGTTTTTCTTGTAGATTTGGCTTTGGAAATGAATTAGGAGAACAACTTTGAAAAAGAATGAGTGAAGAGTTCGCTCATATTATCATATAAGTTTTTAGGTGTCCTAAAAAAATTTGTCCTAGCACCCAGTCCAGAAAATCCTTTTCGGAAGATGGCTAAATATTTTGCAAAATACAATTGACAAAAGATTGGAATTCTAAATTGAATAGTAAAACACCTGCTGAGGGGTGTAAATTAGTTGGGTGGGATGAATAAATACATAGTCATGGCATTTAATCCTAGGAAGATGTTTACCAACTGTCAGGGTCAATTCATGCTTAATGGCCAGAGTAACAAGTTTTCTTGCAGGGGTGCGCACCATTGAAAGGGAATTTTTCAAACGAAGCACAGCACGCCTTTGCGAATTGTAGCAAACATCCGTGTTCACCCATATTTAAGGTTCTACCAATTGATATACAAATGTAAATGTTTAACCTGTTCTTAGCATGAAATTCTTAAGCGACCAATATTAAAGTCTATAGAAATTTTGTAAACAAAATTACTATTTGGGGTTTGTGCTAAATTAGAAAATCATAGTTATCAGGCCGTTAATTTTCTCGTTTGAATTATGTTACATTTGTCATATCGGGGTTTACAGCTTACTGTGCGGTATGGGTTTTGCTCATTGTTGAAGGCCGTACGGCGACGTATAGTTGTTAACTTCTTCGTCATTTGGTCTCTGGTGGAGAGTTATCTTATTGGCAATCAACCACGTCGCTATTTTAATAAAATAACATTCCATATTAACAGGAGTTTACAGATATATCCTGTTGTCAAAATCTTTCTTCTATCTTAGCACAGTAATATGGGTAATTAAGAGTCTAGGGGCTAGTAATAGAAGTAAGGGACCTTCTTCAAGTAATTATACAAACTTCAAAACTGAACAAGCAATAGTATATCGACACAATATTGATATATAGTTAGTAAATTCACAAGAGGCGACCAAAAAATACTGAAAATCAAGTTTAAATTCCAGCAATCAGTAGAATGACCAGCGACAACTAACGACACAGATTCATCTGACCAACGACAACTACCGACAAAGATTCATCTGACCAACGACAACTACCGACAAATATTCATCTGACCAGCGACAACTACCGACAAAGATTCATCTGACCAGCGACAATTACCGACAAAGATTCATCTGACCAGCGACAACTAACGACACAGATTCATCTGACCAACGACAACTACCGACAAAGATTCATCTGACCAACGACAACTACCGACAAGGCTTCGTCATATGAAAAACTTGTTGAATTTCAACAAAAAATTTAGAACCTTTTATGTAAAACCTTGATCTGTAAATGAGCAGAACCGAAAAGTATGTAGACCGTCAACATAGCAGACGTTAACATTCCTATTTGCGTCTGGTTCATCAAGACAGTCTAAGTGCTTCTTTTGTCAGTGCCAATGTACTCAATATGTTTGTGTGGTTGTTGCTACATGTAGCTTTTAAATTATGAACTGCACATGGACTTATATCTTATTAATATGTGCAGTACTTGTATACAGATCGTTACTGTATTCGTTTAGTATATTGACAGACTAATTTCTATTCGTGAATAAAAGTCTCTAATTTTCCTCCATGACCATACAAGTTTACTCTTTAGCCGATACATTTAATCACCCGTTGTGTATTATATTATTTATAATAATCTTCTTAGGTATGTTATTCAAGTATTGTTTGTGTAATCAAACAATTTCTAGTGGTCAGTTTATCGATAGAGGATGGTCAGTTAACGCATGCGTTAAAATCCTTTGATTGATTTCGTGTTTTGAACATCTACATGTATACATTTTAATTTTTTTAAGTTTCAAATGATTTTTTTTTAATAACAGTTTTATGTTTTAGTGGAATATTTTGGATTACACAATGGTAATAAAGCGGAATGACAGCTGATATAACAGGTAAGTGTTAAACAGGTGATTCCTAATATACAGGTGAAATGGCTCCAAACCAAGAGTGAAATAGAAATATACAACATGTTGATATAATAAGTCAATACTTGAAATTTACATGGCACAAATGTTTAAAAAAAAAAGCTAAAAAGGTATGTCTAGGTTAAATAAAACATTTATAATGAATGATTTGTAGATTTGATTTGTTTTTTTACTAAGGATTTGAATAAGCTACTACACCTAAGAGTTTTCTAATGTTATTGAAACAGCTAAACTAGATGTTCATACTTCATTAAGCAATATTTTTTCATTTGCTAGAGTAACACTTTTCACATGCATTACAAAGGGAGCTTATCGACATTGTCACCAATATTACAAAAATAACACGTACGAACATATATTTTGTTTTAGTATTATTCATAGTGCAAATTTTGATAAACCAAATAATATAAAATAGATATATATTAGAGAGAATAATAATCTTGTGTTCGTCAATACGTAAAATTCATTATGATGACTCGTGTTCTTGTTCTAAAGAAATAAATCAACATCTGTTCTATTATTTAAAAAAACCCGATATTCATTCTTAAAGTACTAAGACCAACTCTCAATCGTGAGTTTAAACACAATGTCTTGGTGATTTAAAACTACTTTCTGTCTAAGGATGAAACTCTGTGAAAATACATGCACGCTTGTATTCAACACAAACTTAACACTGCGATTCGAAGGCCACTTCTTAAAAATTCAAAGTTAGGTTACGTAAACAATTGAGAAAATTTCTATTTCATTACCCGTGAAGAATATTTATTAATATTTCAAAACCTAATCCCGACAATTTTTTGGATTATTGTATTAGTAAGCTAAGCGAATTGTTGTCAAGGTTTAAACGGCACTTTGTACTTCTGTTAGAATAAGTTAAAGGTCACGATCAGTTTAAACGGATTTGGATTTATGTATACATGTACATGTAAACAAATTTAGTTAAAAGTCATTGACATGAAGGTAGAAAACGATAAGAAATAGCTAAACCAATAATTAAATCTTTACACTTATTATGTAAATATTTTAATTTGTCTATTCTTTTAGCATTGTATTGCCCTTACCCAAAATAAATAGATTATTGTGTAACTACTATTACAAGGTCAAATAATAACCTTACTGAACCATTAAAACGATACAAGCATGTGGCAAAGTAAGAAATGTCACTTAATTCTCTGGGACTGTCCTACAATGTTTTGCTAATAATGTATCTTTGACTTATAAAAATTGAGCCAAACTTGTATATGGAAATTATGAAAAAGGTGACTTTGGTCCTAATTTCATACAATTGCAAAAGGCAATTTTTGACAGTTATTTGTAATGTCCTTTTTAGTAAATCCCCTCAACACGTCCGATCAATCTCAAGTCTTCCTTCTTGGTTCCCGGTCACTATTTATTTTATTTACATATATATACTGTAGTTACCCATAATGAAGTGATTTTTATAGATCTCACAAACATGTTAAACTTTGGAGATATGAACTATATATAACACTACGACCTAAACAAAACAACATATCAAAATTAAATCAGAAAAGGTTTAGAGGTGTTACAAACGGTTTCAGCACGAGATAAAGGTTTATACCATGTACATTTTCAACTATTTCAATAAAAATTTGGTGTACTACTTTTACTTAGAGAGAGACCTTTTAAGGTAAATATTACTAATTGGTTAATACAGCTTTGTCTGTATGTCGGGCTGATTTTAAACACCCATCAAATGGTAACGGGTAGAATATGTGCTGCCTATTTCCGTATTTGTAACATTGCATTTTTACACTTCATTATATTGAAAGCAGTTAATATTCATTCATCAAGATTTATTTGTACTCATTAAGAGACACCAACTATCATGAATCACAGAGAATTTTAATTAAATACCACTCTTCATTGGTTTTTATAGGTAATACGGGTGATGCCATACACCTGTTCCACCCAAAGTTGTTAAAATACCACTATTCATTATAGGAAATACGGATGATGTCATCTGCACACCTCTGTTTCAATCAAAGTTGGGAAAATAACACATATTGAGAACTATTTTTAAGATGCAACAAATGTTTACATTAACCTATTAACACAATGAAGCTTAAAAAAAATATTTGTTATTCAAATATGTCTATATTTATCTTGATTTTCACAGTTAGGTGCTAAGTTATGGAGACGTTATATAAGAACTTGACAACAAAAAATCCAAAATTTTGCCATCATAGACGCGATAAAGGTTAAGACAAAACATTCTTCTGTACAAGGACAGTGGCTGTATATTATTAATCAAGGTAAGGCCACAACTTGATCTGTTTGTCGGAGTTGCCGTCATAAGAGTTTTTTTTAAATAGAGAAAATGCTTGCAGAATTTAAATATTGATCGTGATTTTTGTTATGCAATGTTTCTTGCAAAGTAAAAATGTTCGTCAAATTAATTTAACTTTAAGGGAACTGTGACTGTGATGTTACCCTGAATCGTAATTTTAAGACTTATGCAACCTTCGTATTCACGGATCTTTTCTTACGATTGTCCTGGGCAGAGGTAATATCAGCCCTTCCAATGCTACTAAGAATATGTATTTTAGATCATGGTCATGTCTATTATATTAACGTTTGTGTCGCCTTCCACGTTGCTGTCAGTTTGAACTGGATAAGATTTAAAACTGTCCTTTAGATTTGTTTTATTATTTTATTAATATGTTTTCATTAGTAGTATTACTGGATACATAGTTTATTTTTCTAATTTTTTAATTATTGAATTTGGAATGAAATTCGTTATTTTCCATTTGTAAGCCTCTAAAAGGTCAAAAGTGAGATACAAAATAGATATTTTATAACAGAATTCAGCTGTCTAAAATGTCCGTTAATTTTACAAATGTCAGTATTTAGTTGGACAACATTAACTTAATTTCATATTAAAGGCCTATAGTCAGCGATTTTCATTTTTGTTCACAGAAAATCGTTAATGGGTGTACGGCATGTACATGTTATTAGCTTGAAATTACTTTATAATGATTATCATTCTTTGACAAATTACTGTGCATGAATATAATTATGTATAATTGATGGTTTTAATAGTTGTGAAATGAGTGGACTGATCGCAGGATTGTTGGTTGAGTATTGATGCAATATTGGTTGGATATAATTCTGCATTATTTATTTAAGTCTTTGAGTCTGAAGCTTACATTATGGAAGGAAATAACGGTATTGTTAATAAAAAGACCCATATAATTAAAATAGGATCTTTGATGACAATGATCGGGGTCAGGGAAGGTCATACAACCATGGAAAGTGAAGTTCAACACACTCTATCCTAATGGAAAATCTCTCAAAAATCTGCCGAAGTCCTGGGTCTGTAAATTGCAATACTGAGAGAATGTTCATAGGAGGCATGTGGTGATGTAAGATTTCGAACATATATCTCCTTGGTTTCTAGCTATGATAGTCTAGACTAAAAAAAGTACATGCTCAAATCATACTAAATTAGTATAAAAACAAAAACAAAACGCACGCTCTGAAATATAACCTTTACATATAATTTCATCATTATCGGATGAAAATCGACATGATATTGTTCATTATTCATCCTAACATATTGTCAACATAAACGCACGTCTGGCGTGCAAATTTTAATCCTAGTATCTATGGTGAGTTTATTGCATTTACTATAGTAACTTTTAACGAATCACCAAAATTTAAGCTCATCTTTCTATGGACCTCCGGGAAATTAACATTTTCTCGATTTAATATTTTTGAATATTAAATTTTGATTACGGCCATAATTGTATAGTCATTAGTTCTTCTAATATGTAACCGTCGTTGAGTTTTAATCTGAAACTCTACATATATACAATAATTAATTCGAACATCTTGGTTTATGATGTTGATTTTTCAAAACCAAGATTTGAAAGTTTTGGAAGTATAAATTCATTTCACCTGTTGCACCTGTGGTTTTTATTACTTAGATTAGCTCCTGCTTATCGTCTTATGTTAACAACATACATAGAGTTGAAGGTCAGTTTAAGTTTGACGTGGACAATGTTATCAATAATTACATTAATGAAACAAGAGTTCTCTGGCGAACATTTATATGACCATAACTATTGCATAATTGATCGTGAAATAGTCTGTTATTATTTTTGTTGACCGTTTGTTGATCTCACATTCCCTACACTATTTTAGTCAATAGGAAGTCTTTATACATGTACAAAAGAGTTATTGATACCTCCACTGACACTGTAAACAGTCAAAAAGTCAAACAACATGAAGTGGAAAATAATCATATCTCGACAGGAAACTGAATAAATTCCAAACTGCAAATAATCGAAGCCAATATTTCTTCCCTTGCTTATAGATATGTACTGTGCCATTTTTAGAAGCACACTTAAACTCTTTTGTTAAACACGAACTTAAGATAAATATGTATTGTATGCGAAATTTTTAATACTGGTTCAATATCCGTGTTGTTCGTAACAGCCTTTTAACGAGAATGACATTTACGGGATTCATATTGCGTACCAACTCATATGAAGTATGAGTATAATATATATTTTTTCTCTTCAAATAGGCTTCTAATTTTCATTACTTTAACGTTAAATGACGGTTGGTATGGATACTAGAAAAAAAGCTCAATAGGAAGATGCTCATGCCTTCAATTTCTAAAAAACAAAAACATAAAGCACTACACACATAACCTTCTTTTATTTTTGAAAGTATCGAATTCAAAACATGTTAGGAGCTACATTTGATTTTACTAGGATGAAAATTTTGTCCTGCATTTTTTTAGTTGTAACCTGTCCTGCCTTTTATTTTTACTCTATTCGGTCCTGCCTTTTTTAACTAGTTTATCCTGATTTTTTACAAATTGTCATCCTGCCTTTTTTAGTTGCTCATGTTATTTTTTCAAATTTCATCCTAGCCCCCATAAAAATCAAATGGTTGCTTAGAATTGTTGGTGGTGGGAACAAGTACTATCGTTATCCTTCACTAAATATAACTGGAGTTGTTTTGCGGAACACGTACGGAACGTGTATGAATCCTACACTGATAATTGGTTTAATTTGTGACGTTAGGAAAGATGAAGACCGAAGGGGTTCCAAAAGGATTGATGGTTATTTAGCCAGGGTTGTCGTCATGAAAAACATGCCAACTGCTTACGCAAACTTACCGCTTTAGTTTCAGTGTGAATGATTATACTCATCTAATTTTTTTTTTTAATATTCGAGCACCTTTATATGTTATTCGGCAGTTTTCAAAGGGGTGTAGGGTCAAATTATCACCTGAGCCGTTAGATATCGTCATTTCCATAAGCAGTGGATTAGCAAGTGATTTTATGACCAACACAATTTCATATTACATTAACGATCTATTAAGTATAACTAAATACTAACAGGTACTTGTGGACTAAACATCCTATTTATTACTTGAAATCATCTGATTAAATACCAACGCCAGCGTAACTACATGTACATTTAAAAACGGTGTCTTCCTGCTTTTCCTACATTTTATAAATACATATTCCTTCTATTCCTACAAACAAAGAACAATAGATGTTGGTATAAGGTGTTTTGTTGTTTTTGCAATTTAAAATTTGATTAAAATACAGATAAGTACAGGTAATCTGAAAAGGATTATTACAATGATAAAAAAATTTTAAAAAAAATGCATTTAAAGAAAAGAATAGATGCATTATAAAGAATATAGAATACGACTTTTATTTTAAATATTGATAAATATGGTTAATATTTTGTGATTAACTTTCATGATTTGTTCCTAATATGCTAATATGCTGACTAATATTTTATAACTTTGATTTCGTTTTGATCATGTATTTGTTACAATTCCTGTTGTAGTGCTTAAAGTGTTTTTGGACGATAAATATTATTTACATTATTGTGCTTTTTACTATTTTTCATGAACATGATGAAATAAATAAATGCAATTTTGCAGATTTTTTTTTATTATTGTCTCTCAGTGATATAAGAGGAAACAAACATTACGTAACAGTACAAACGTAGACAAGAATATATATTTCTTTTAATGATTTGCAACATTTTATACTGTTAGTACACTAAAATTGCACATGAATTGAAAACCAAAAGGATATTTCATTTAAATTAACCTGAAGTTAATTAGCTTCATGTTTTTACAACCTAATCCGATTTAATCCTGTGTTTGTACAAACATTCCTCCTATTCCTACATGGATTTCTTACATTTTACCTACCGAATTAATTAATGTAGGAGTAGCAGGAATGAACCTTAAAAACAGATGTTGAAAACTAAATTCTCACTTTAAAACTATTGCTTAATCTAGTGTTCATGAACACTGAAACATCAGTATATTGAATCAGACTATTGAAATTTAACATAAGTGTTACATAATGTTTTATTTTATATAACTGGATTTTTTTGTTAAATTATTAATGTTAAATTATTAATATTTCTGTACCATGGATTTTGGTTTATGAGAATAAAGATACGATTAAAAAATATGTTCTTTAATATCAAATTCAGTTTTTATTTTTTTCCTATATAAAATATTCTCACGATTCAAATGCACATCTTTAGTACTTATGAAACATCTTTGAAAGATTAGATGTGCATAAATTGCATATTTATCATATTTACGATGCTGGGACATTAACGTAATTTATCGTCCTGAGTATGCTGGATGTTTGACACTGGATCTAAAGTAAACACCGATCAACCAATTACTGCTAATCATTTTCGGTGAGATAGGAATCAATACATTAATTCGTCTGCTAGGACACTTTAGAACATTCAGAGTAAACAGCACGTCAGCTCTTTGATTTCCTGTAAAACGGAAATAAATGTACCAGCAAGAATCAATATGATGTTTCTATTTATGTCTCAATCATGTTTTAAAAGAGTTAAAACAGCAACTTATCGACTCATGCAGAGCCAGAGAAATGTGCAGGTTATGTGACTTAATGTGGTCTGTTCTGTCTTTCGTGACTTGAACTTACAAAATACAATTCTCCTTCTTAGTCTAGTTTAGAGCAATCTAAGTGTTCCAGATTATGACAGAAAAAAAGTCATGTTTACTAACGATATTTATCGACTTCTTATTCACCTTATTTATAAAATAAGATGAATATGTTAAAGTGTCATTGGCTGTCAAATTCTTATACACCGATTTTACACAAGTTCTCACATTTGATTAATAACATACTAAAATGTATATCCAAAATCCATTAACAATGCATGGACTCGATAATATGTATCAACATTTCGCGTGTATTTTAGTCTAGATGCCATCTAATTAACCATGGCTATGACTTCCGAAGATTGCCGATGGTCATATAACCCGATATAAACGTAAATATAAATATAAATAGATATAAAGCTAGCACGTGCAATTAGATTTTTCTGGGTCTGTTTGATTTCATGTAATAGGTTAAAAAATATATTAATCATCGTTTTTACCTATATAAGAATGATTTTTTGTGGATCAAATCAGTCAACAAAATGGTTCACCCTTGTTTCACTTTCTTTGTTGACATTCTTTTCCTTTTAATAGTTCAACACGCCTAGTACATGCGTAACTCATCCCCAGCTACGGGGTTAGATAGAAGGTCACATGAATGCAGATTGAATGCGGTAAAATTATTGACTTTCAGGTCAATATATACATCAGCAATAATTTTGAGTTTATTTTGACAAATTTGGGTTAAACTGAGTTTTATTAATACTTGAAACAAAAAGAACTGCACTTTAATTTTTTGTCAAAATTGTAGCTAATGCTACCTTAAGGTCTATCGTAATGATAATTGTTCAGAATAATTAAAATTAACAATTGACATATTTTACATGCACTTATATATATATACGAATTTCTGTGTTTTGAAAAAGATATTTTATAAATCCGTGTATATTCTATCGGTTGATAAAATCTTCATGAATTATTCAGTTGTAATCGGGTGTAAACCGATATTTGTCATTGATACACACAGGAACGCTATTTTTTAT
Organism: Mytilus coruscus; assembly: GCA_017311375.1. NCBI lineage: Eukaryota > Metazoa > Mollusca > Bivalvia > Mytilida > Mytilidae > Mytilus > Mytilus coruscus. Next base: position 17,044,085 of record CM029595.1, read on the forward strand.
AATATCGCAAGGGTTTTTGTCTTTTTTGATATTTGTACTTAAAAAGATATCAATTAACTTTCATATTCAAATATCAAATTTTGACCCGATATAGAAACATGGTGAACCGGACGTGTGTCGTCCGACAGTAAGACTTGTACTAAGGAGACGCTCGTTTGTCTGTGCGGGTCCATAGGTTACCTGTTGCACATTTCTGTACCTACTAAGCATATATAGATGTGGAAAGGGTATTTATTAAACGAATAGTTTGTAAATATTGCTTGCAAACTCATTCAATATAAAATTCTGCTCGGGATATCAATCATCAAAATGAAGGCACTAACCTATGAATACGTTGGTTCACTAAAGATAAGAAAATAAATGAAATTTTATCACAGAAAGAACCTAGCAACTGACAATGAAGAGAGCAATTAAACACACTCAGGTACTAGAGACACAACCCAGCGACCTATGTTAATTACAATAAGAACCTTACCAGGAGAACTGCATGACATCAAATTAAAGTGTGTCTTTGAATAATAAAAAAAAGGATGTCCCTTAGTTTCATGTTGCTAAAATTATTAAAATTATAAAAATGATATAATCTGCACAATACCACACGTTCTGAAGCACTTATATAAAAGTTTCACCTGATTAAGATATAAAGATAACTTTTTTTTTCATTTAGAAAGTATACAACAATAAAAAAAAAATGAAACTTATTCTGAATATAAAATCAATTCAATGCAATCTAGGAGAGTGCATGTTGACAAACATCATGTAGATAAAAATAAAGAAGATGATATGAATGCCAATGAGACAACTATCCAACTGAGTCCAATAACGTGGATAATTTGTTATATAATTATTGTGCCTTACACGAAGCAGATTTTTTTAATCATTCTTGTTACTGATCATATAATTGTAGACTTGTCACGTGTTCTTGATAATTTTACTGAAATACATCATTATCATACAATATCTTAGCTTAGGAATTTCGGGAACCCAATGAATGAGTGAACGAATTTTTTATTACAAAGCAGAAATACATGTTATAGCAACACAAAACAGAAATACATGTTATAGCAACACAAAGCAGAAATACATGTTATAGCAACACAAAGCAGAAATACATGTTATAGCAACACAAAACAGAAATACATGTTATAGCAACACAAAACAGAAATACATGTTATAGCAACACAAAGCAGAAATACATGTTATAGCAACACAAAACAGAAATACATGTTATAGCAACACAAAACAGAAATACATGTTATAGCAACACAAACAGAAATACATGTTATAGCAACACAAAACAGAAATACATGTTATAGCAACACAAACAGAAATACATGTTATAGCAACACAAAACAGAAATACATGTTATAGCAACACAAAGCAGAAATACATGTTATAGCAACACAAACAGAAATACATGTTATAGCAACACAAAGCAGAAATACATGTTATAGCAACACAAAGCAAAAATACATGTTATAGCAACACAAACAGAAATACATGTTATAGCAACACAAAACAGAAATACATGTTATAGCAACACAAAACAGAAATACATGTTATAGCATCACAAACATAATTACAATGATCTTCAACTTCAAACTTTAGTTGACCTTTTTAACTTTTCTGATTCGAGCGTCACTGATGAGTCTTTGTAGACGAAGCGCCCGTCTGGTGTACACAATTTTAATCCTGGTATCTATGATGAGGTTTTTTAAAACATTTTACATGTAGAATATTAAGTCGTACCGTAAATAACCTTAGGTTGCGTGATGACTTGCATACAGTTCTTTCTCTACTTCAGTTATAGTCAACTCCGGATATGTAAGACTATTTGTTATAGTTAACTCCGTATGTAAGACTATTTGTTATAGTCAACTCCGGATATGTAAGACTATATATATTTTGTTATAGTCAACTCCGGGTATGTAAGACTATTTTAACTCAGCTCTATCATAGTAAGGGGAGATGTGAAGGCTTAACAACTGTACAACATAACTTAAATCAAAAAGAGATGGAGCATTATGATAAAAAAAAAAGGTGTGTTATGAATTCCCCACTCCCCCTGGCCTTTTGTATTGCTCATTTGTACAAGATTAAATTGGGCACAGGACGTTTGCGCTTTTTTACCGTAACATGATTGGACATTTGCGCTCCGAACACTATGGACATTTGCCCTTTAAATTTTGATACACCTGTATTAAATTGACCGGACATTTGCGCATATTAACTATAGTCGTCTACCTGTAATTTTAAGGAGTTGTAATTATAACGTAGATAAATTCAACTTGTATTTGAGGCTAGTGAGTTGACATTGACACAGTCTTAAACATTGAGTTATAGAATAGTAAAGGAAAAAAATGTTTATGTCACGATGGATTTTTATCATTGAACAACAGTCGGTTAATAATTACATTAAGATTCGTTATAATGATGAATAGGGACCTCAGTCAAGAATTGAGAAAGAGTAGCTAGAATATTTATTTGAAATGTGTGGGCAAAATAACAGTCAGGACAGATTACAGGAGCTAAATTTGTTCATTCCCTGAGCTTCAGATATCAAGCAAAAACTGACCTGTGATGAATATGCGTGTCTTTATGTCTTTATAATGTTTACTTTGAGCTATATATAACTATATGTATGTGCTATGAAATGACTTTTAACACGAATGTGTAAAGAAATGACTATTAAACTTTTAGCCATAATGAAAATTATGACTTTAACTCTACCGGTCCTAAGCCCGGATAAAATAAGTGGAAAGTCATAAGAAGCAAATTTTTTAAAAGCACAAATGTCTTATTAATTGAAGCGCAAATGCACATTAAAAAAAGCGCAATTGTCCTATGAAAAAACGCAAACGTCCCGTGCTGATTAATTAGGATGAACATTTCGAGAAACTCCACACCTATCGGGTTGTCATTTTCTGTTCTTAAATCTACTAAGTAATTTTGGACGGTTTTGGTTACCTCAGATATACTCCACACACCCAAATGCGCACTTTTATTAATTACGGTTACATCTGAACCTTTTTGTACTTCTTGAATATCTTGAGTTTGTGACATATTGCTTGTGTAACTCAACAAATGATTTCAAAGTAGTTTTAATTGTGTATGTTTGTGATAACAGGTTGATAAGCCATGCATTTTGTTATTGACTTGTGTTGTCGAGATTAGTGACAATCAATGATTTACAATATAGACTTAAATGTAGCTTGACAATTGTATGTCAACTCTAACCATATATAACTATTCCAATTTCCCCTATTTAATTATCTAAGGTTGGTAATTGTGTCAACATCATGTACATAAGAACCATTTCGAATCAAAGAAAATATAAAATAAATCATATAGCAAGTTTTTGGTGACCCAACTTTAAAACAGAACATATCATTGGAACTTGCTCAACAAAACCATAAAATCATTAAATAAACTAATTTTCATTTCTATATAAGGAACGTCGTTTGATTTAATGACAAGTATACATCTAAAATTCGATATCAAAAGCTTTGCAGAGAGCCAAGAAAATTTGGCCTGGATCCCTATCTCCAGAGTTTGAACCCCTATCAGTGGAGCCCGGAGCCCTAACATTAGAGCTAACGGCCCTATCATTGGAATCTTGAGTTCAATGATACAACTAGAATGGAACCGAAAACCCATAACCGTGTCATCCCCAAATTCAAAGTGTGATGACTGTTTTGATAGCGTCTATCCTACTGAACATTAAATAAAAGATACAAATACACTTAGTTGGAAAAGTAAACATTACGACAAAAGAGATGGCTTCAATTTCCTCATTGTGAACTTTCCAAATTAATATAGCAACACTCCAGCACCATCCACATATAGATAATTATTTATCTCCCAGATCCACAACTTGTGCTTTCTTATGAGACTGCCTATAAAGAGTGTTGCTGCTTACTAGGAAACTACCGAAATGTTTTTTTATGTGTGACTATCTTCTATAGTAACTTGTCATTTTAGGGCTTTTCATCATTTACGTGACGGATACCATCAGTACAGCAGGAACCGTTTTCCCTACCGGGGCGTTCGAACTTATCACCGGATTTGGACGGTTTGCGTTGCTCAATCTTTAGTTTTCTGTGTTTTGTGGACTGTTGTTTGTCTTTTCGTCTGATTTCATCAGTGCTTGGTGTTAGCGGTCTTTCTGTGATTTTATACATATAGCTTGGCGTATCTTTGCAGTCGGAAATCTGTCTGATTTTCTCACAAATAAAGTGACTTAAACATTTTAAAAGCCGAGGTGCTTAAATGACTTTATTTGACCTAAACAGGAGGTTTCCGAATAAATCTTAAGCATATGGGCGAAGTCTTACCTGTAAGGCATTTCAAATATGAATATTTGACAAACTTTCAAAGTATAATAAAGGCATCAATTAATTTTTTTCATAAACATGTTGACATATATTTATGATTTGGAAATGACGATCATATACAAGAACTACTTTCATATTCATAAGAGAGGTGTTCATATTGACAAACACCATGTTAAGTTATGTAATTAGACTTTGCATCCGTCGGATATTTGAAAATCGGCCTAAATTTAATTTTTTTTTGTCTCACTAAAAATGCTGTAGAATGCCTTTTCTTTAACGTCATAAACATTTGTTTTGATGGTATGGCCCATGAACTACCTTGGCTGGTATGGCCCATGAACTACCCTAGTAAAGTTTAGCATGCATGTTATACGGAGATAATGTAAATATGTCAATACAATTGCAAATTTATAAGTGAAATATTAATATAAATATTACGTAAAATAACGCCGTTATTGTCTGATTATACTCTTTTTCGGGATAGTCTTGCAAACTTGTCTTTCCTATTACAGAATATATTTGTGCGAAATGTTTGCGGTTTAATATGTTTAGCCTATTGTTACTATCTGTTAGGGAATTTGATTTTTAGTGACACCCTTTTTAGGATGTGTACAGACTGTCTTTGAGCTATCCACTAACATTAGATATTTTAGGTACAAGATTGGTAACCACATATAGAAAACTATTACATTAGTTAGACTTTTGTAATGGAAAATGTATGCCTTTAATTCACCTACATCTGAAGACGTCCGAAGGTTATTAACCTTTGAAACAATTCGTCTGATAAAAGGGATATTTTACCCAAAATGTAGGATATAAGTTTCAGTATTAACCCACGTCAGTGAAAACACTTACCATTTATACAGTATCTGTACGATATATAATACAGATGTACGATGTACATAATATTTATTCTTGTCATTAATTACATATACAGTAAATTGATCAGTACACGACCGAAATTGACATCTTAAAATTGAAATTGAGATGTGAACTTAAAATATATAAGTGGGACACAGATTATCTGTTTTCATCTTTCCTAAAAAAGTACAGACTACATTTTTGTATTGTAAATTAATTTGTGAACATTTTTTTTTTCATATGGGGATATGATTTCATGAATGTAACACAAAAAAATAATTTAAATAAGCACAAATTGCATTTGGTCACACAAGAGATATAAATCACACCTATAGTATCTATAATTGTTTCTAGGTCAACACAGAAGCTTCATACATCAAAGATATCCGATATTCTTTGGAAATTGAAGACAACTCGTTTTGATTTTTGGCTTTAAGATATATGTTTCTTCGCAATCCATATTGATTTCAAATAAAACTCTTTAACATTCAACAGTCAATATACTTATTTTATTAAACCCTCATTGCCAAAAAAGGTAAGAAAGCTTTTTAATAGATTTAAGTAATTCATTTATGAAGTTATTCTAATTTGCTACTTGATATTATTTTTTCCCTTACCTAATATTTTATCATAATATATATTTCCATGTTTCAAAAGTTTTTTTTTGTATTTTTATATTGTAATTGTTTAATATACGTATCATTGTACCGATTTTGCCCATAATAGGTCCTCAATTTGAAATAAAATAATACATAAGTTCAACTATGGAGCTTGTGTTACATCACCTTCCTATAAGTTCTGTTTTAAACAGAGAGAAAAGTATTTACAGCAACAGTCTAAATCCTCGTCATTTGGAATCTGGTGGATAGTTGTCTCATTGGCAACCATACCAGTGCTCATCTCCTTACATTTATATATGTTCCGGACCATATGAGTATTTAGACAATGCACGTATGGTCATGACCATATGCGTATATACTCATATGGTCCGCGTATAGTCCGATTGATTAACACGATGAACGTTGGAAAGGTGTTCCATAAATTTAGAGTTTCTAAAAATGAAATTTTTACTTATTCAATCATATCGTAATCATTTGTTATATGATTATTGTGTTAAAGTGAATTTTACTTACAAGTAAGAATTATAGTAAAATCATTTTACATGGTCATTATTGATTTGTCCTAACATTTGTACGAAACGCAATATGTCATGACCATACGCGTATGGTCCAAATGTTCATCTTGTCCGGAACATATATATATATATATATATACATATATATGTATATATATATAATTTGATATCGGCGAACAGATATGGTGACGTCATGTATATCAAGAGTCGATTTTAGGTCATTGATTTCGAAGACCACTTTGCTATCTAATATAATAATGTTGCATTGTAGCGTCATTAGAATCAATAATGCAAATATATAAATATTTCACAATATTCAAAAGTAAAATCACAAAATACTGAACTCCGAGGAAAATTCAAAAGGAAAGTCCTCAATCAAATGGCAAAATCAAAAGTTCAAACACATCAAACGAATGGATAACAACTGTCATATTCCTGACTTGGTACAGGCATTTTCTTATGTAGAAAATGGTGGATTGAACCTGGTTTTATGGCTAGCCAAACCTCTCACTTGTATGACAGTCGTATCAAATTCCATTATATTGACAACGATGCGTGAACAAAACAAACAGACACAATTGGTAAAAATGTCAAAATAGGATTACAGCAGTCAACATTGTGTTATCATCTTAATCACTAATCAAAATAATGTTTCTCCATTAAATGTGTACTAGCATAGAATAACTGTAAGATTTTTGGATGTTTGCTCTTACCGACATTGTATTTTAAATACACCTTAAATAAGCTATTACTTAAATATTCAATTGTTTAATATTATGATAATGAATAGTAATTTTATGTACAATATGGACATTTATAGTACTGAAAACATTTTTTTATTTTGCTTTCCAATTTTTGGTCTCGAGCGCATTGCATGAAGTCTTGTTCACTGAGTTGGCATCCTACGCGTTTATTATTTCATAATATGTTTTGCTTTTTTCGGACGAAGTTTTAGTGTTAAGTTTATAGAAATTCTAATTTGAATATGAAGTTCATTTATATTTAAATTTATATTCGCATGTTAATTGATACCATGTGTGTGTCGTGAACCATGTTAAATCTGAACACCTTTGTGCAGAAAAGATTATTAACTACTTTACAGCATGTATATATTAAATAATATAACAGATGATTTATACAGAAAATTAACTAATAAAACATATTTTAGTTTAACAATGTATTCTAATTCTAATATATATCAATTATACGCTCGTGCTCGTCTCGAGTGCAAAAAGTTGATATTGCTTTCACTTAAACGATAAAAAGACCTTTTGTAAGCTCAAATAATCGGGATCTGACGTGTTAACCGAAACATATTGAAATATACATGCAGTATTATAAACAGCAATTAACCACAAGGGTTGAAGGGTATAGAAATATGGTCACCTCACTTTCTATGATGGAGAAGAGTTGTATAAATACGCAGTCACGTCCGATCGCAATGCGATCGTGAAAAGTAATGCCTTTGTTTGGGAGAATGTTACACAATTAGTTTCAGCTTCTGTCTAAGATACCCTCTTTTAATAGTGACAGGAAATGTTCGCCCGTCGTCCTGGTCGACCTTTTTTGCAGAAACTATTGTTGTGAATATAAAGTGGAGATGTTGGTTATGCGTCAATAAAGCTTTATCGACACAAATAACTAAAAGCAATCTTCCTTTTCCTTCCTTATCTTCAATGTTATGCTTGAAATATTTCCACTGGACGTTAAGCAACAAAAACCAATGATTATGTCCATTAAATCGTATTGTCACAATAGTCATTATAATTTCTACTATTACATACTACTTTCAATATAATTACTACTATAACATACTACTACTGCTGACATTTTTATCTTATTATCATCAATAATATATTATTGTTTTTGTTGTTGTGTTTGTTTAAAGATTGGACGTTAGGTAACATGACGTGTGTCATTAATGAAGCCAGAATGATCTAGAGTTTTGATGGGGTTTATGTTCCCCAATAATTAGTTTTCTGTGTAGAGTTATTTTACTGTTCTTTTTCTTTTTTTATGGCATGGTCTTGTCTGTTTTTCCTAAACTTATGGTTATTACATGTATTGACCCTTTGGTGTATCGGCCTTTTTCCGTACAAGACCGTATAAGATATGAAGCACGGAGCAACCTGAGGTAAGAGGTAGTGGAAACTTACATGAAGTATATACTTATGATCTTTATAAGTACATGTAAATCTGTTATGTTCATTGCTTAGCACTATGTAACATTTTTTCCGATTTATTCAGTTTTAAGCAACACACATTTATTTTACTAATTTGACTATCACGGTATAAGCACGTGTGTATTGGCAGATTCTTAGTTGTCTAATGGTAGATGGCATTACTAGTCCTGATTGATACAAAGATATATTCATATGAATTGTATGCAGTTACGTAATTGATATGAAAAACCTATATTCTCGTTACCTGACTCTGAATGAGGTTAAAATTGCATAATTAACCCGATAATACGTTTTTATGATGGCAATTGCTGCACATCCATTCATTAAGATATATCACCAGTTGAATCGTCTAATCTTTATGAAGGCATTTACTAAAAAGGAATATGTTTTTGCCTAAGTGGCCGAAATGTGTATCTCTAGCAACCTTTATTTTTCAATTGCTTTACCTTTGGTAGTGTTTTCACAAATTTTACATAACAATATTTTGTCGCCTGTTTCAAAATTTGCCAGTTTGTTTTAATGGATTACTTTGACCTGAATGTATGTATCCATGGAGGAGCAATTTACAACTAATAGAACTTTTCTCTACACAGAGAAATTTCACTCACGTGAAATTCACATTAACCTCAAACGAGCTTATACGTAAATCTCACGTGAACTGATTGCACGCGAGTTTCACCTGAATCACATGTGAATCTCACGTGGATTTCTTGTGAAAATCACATGAATTATTTTCACGTGAAGTTCACGTGAACATTTTTACGTGAGTTTCATGTATAAGCTCGGATGAGGTGAATTTCAAATGAATTTTCTTTTACGTGAATATCTTTTACGATCTGTGTAATTTATTTGATACTTTTATGGTCTCGAGACATTAAGAGATATCAGGTTGACATATTGTATAAAGACATGTCTGCTGCCATATTTTATATTCACCAGTTTATTGGTATAGTATAGACACATGTCTGTTAACATATTGTATTCACCTCTTTCGGTATAGTATATAAACACATGTCTGTTGACATATTGTATAAGATAGACATTTGTCTCGACATATTGTATAGACACATGTCTGTTGAAATATTGTATAGACACCTGTTTGTTGACATATTTAATAGATATTTGTCTACTGACATATTGTATAGACACCAGTATGTAGTCATATTGTATATGCACATATTTTGACGTATTGTATAGACACTTGTCTGTTTATATATAATCGTAGACACTTGTCTGCTGACATACATGTATTTTTTATACACATGTCTGTTGACATATTGTATAGACACATGTCTGTTGACATATTGTAGACAAATGTGTGTTGACAGTTTGTATAGACAAATGTATGGTCTCTCTAGATTGTCTTTTTAGTATTTCGTACTAATTAATTGATTTTTCCCACTTTTATCGTCATCCTCATAGAAATTTGATCCAAGGTTTTTTGTAAATTTTCTATGTTAAAAACTATTAATCATTATTTTTCGAAAGTAAAGTACAGCTTAAATTGAATCATTGGAATAAACAGAAAATATTTTTTTTTGAAATATACAGTCAATTTTAAATTGTATATTTCACAGCTGTTAAACTTCATTATAGTAAAAAAATGATTAAAAAATTCCTTACATTCGCCTCTAATTAAGTAATTGAAATACATATTTGTCATTACAAATGGTATAACGTAAACATGCACAGCTTAAATTGAATCATTGAAATAAACAGAAAATATTTTTTGAAATATACAGTCAATTTTAAATTGTGTATTTCACAGCTGTTTAACTTCATTATAGTGAAAAATTTCGATTAAAATAGTCATTACATTCGCCTCTAATTAAGTAATTGAAATACACTTTTGTCATTGTAAATGGTATAACTGAAACATTGGCAGCTGACGTTAGCATCAAAGATGTATGGAATTTAGAATTAGTCATTAGAATTGGAATCACAATGCCTGTATTCAGGCCAAGGTGTTTATTTCTTTTTGATTGTCGATTTACGTTTTTTGTTGTTGTGCATATGTAGCTTACAACTTGTGTGAAATTAATAATGATATGAACAGTGAATGTTAACACACTTATATAGCTAATTGTCAAACCAATTTATTATTAATAATATTACATCTCACAGACGGAAATATGAAGTTGATTATATGCTTGATTACGTTAGATATCATGAAAGCTTATTGTTTCCTCTGTTACAGAATATTTTGAAAGACAACAAGAACGTATAACAGCTGTTCGCTGCCCATCCAACCGTAAACATTCAGAATGACACTATTTAGAAATGTCTGAGCGGCCAGGACGACATGACATCTTGCATCATGACCACCGTTAAGCTAGTGACGTTATTATTGATGGTATATGTTTTGATATCGATTTGTAGTGGTCAATATAATCGTTGCGGTGGTCGGTTATCACAGAAGCAAGGAGTAATACAGTCACCTAATTTTCCTGGACCATTCGAGACTCCCGTGTTTTGTGAATGGGTTATACAGGCTCCACCAAAGCTGAAAATTGTTTTATATTTGACCCAGTATTACCTTAAAGGATTTTTCCATGTTTATGAATACGACCACTATACTAATAAAGATGAGTGGATAGGAGAACGCAAACTAGCCACGGTCAACTGTGAAGATGAAATCTGGTCAATCGTCGCCCACAAACCGTTCATGGTGTTACGGTTTGCCGTTCAAGAGATGGGTAATATTCACCTTCGTGTATTGGACCATTTAATTGATGTTTATGGATTTAACATAACCTATGAACTGGTCAGTAAACATGAAGTGGACAGTAAGTGGACATGTTCGGCCTTTGATTGTTCATACCTTGGTAACTGTTATGCCAGTGCCGACTACTCCGAATACAAATGTCATTGTTTTCCAAACTTCTCTGGGGAGGAATGTCAATATGGTCCACATTGTAATCCCATGATAGAAAAGAATATGTGTCAGAACAATGGCAGCTGTAGGTAAGTCATGTTACAAGTCAACAAAACAATGGCAGCTGTAGGTAAGTCATGTGACAAGTCACCAATACAATGACAGCTGTAGGTAAGTCATGTTACAAGTCACCAAAACAATGGCAGCTGTAGGTAAGTCATGTTACAAGTCACCAAAACAATGGCAGCTGTAGGTAAGTCATGTTACAAGTCACCAAAACAATGGCAGCTGTAGGTAAGTCATGTGACAAGTCACCAAAACAATGGCAGCTGTAGGTAAGTCATGTGACAAGTCACCAAAACAATGGCAGCTGAAGGTAAGTCATGTGACAAGTCACCAAAACAATGACAGCTGTAGGTAAGTCATGTTACAAGTCACATAAATAATGGCAGCTGTAGGTAAGTCATGTTACAAGTCAAATAAATGTTCAGTTTAAGTTACACATTTGACAAGTTCTCAAAACCATAAATATTAAACATGTATTTACAAGTAAATGTGTAATTCATAACTAAAAAGATGTAATGTATAATAATAATACATATATATATATACAATGTATATATTGAGTGATCCACTTCTAGATGACATTTACACACGTTTCAAAACTCCGTCTTTATTTATTAAACCCAATGGTAAATGTTTTAGTATCCCCAACTTTTGGCTCTTAATTCTCTATGCAAATTATTCAGTATTTTAGACCTCCCTTGTGTTAGTAATTTGATTATTTGTTCAATTTACACACTACAGACAATAATATATGTAAAAGTACATAAATCAAGCCGTTAGTATTTTCTTTGAATTGTTTTACTTTCGTCATTTCGGAGACTTTTCTAGCTAGCTATTAGGTATGGGTTTTGCTCATTGTTGAAGGCCGTACGATGACCTACAGTTGCTAATCTTCTACGTCCTTTGGTTTCTGTTGGAGAGTTGTCTCATTGGCAATCATACCACATCTTCTTATTCTTATATTTCACAAATATGGTTAATATTTTTGACGTATTTGAAAAAAAAGTCAAATAACTGCATTTTGTTATGTTCCAAATCTAATTTCAACCTAATAAACGATTTTATTTATAAAATTTTACATTCCAATTTATACCAAGTATCTTTTATTGATCACAAAGTTAGCACTTGAAAAAGACATTAACAAACAACTTTTTTTCAAGAAAATTGAATTCAATATTAGCCTAGTGTATGGCTTTTCTCTGTCAAAATTACAAGAAAGATCTTAGGAAATCGATCGGCGTTACATATTATTGCTCTTCAACACACATGATTTACACATGACAAAGAAGTCTTTCTACTGGCATTTAACTTTTTATTTATACCTTTTAACATATCATACGAATTAAAATTTCTTCTTTCAGATATCTGTATGGCGACTACGTGAATATATGTCAGTGTATTCCTGGCTACCATGGTTCGATGTGTGAACAGAAGATAAACGGGATACATCCAAGTGGTACATTAAATTTATTTTAGATTAAATTGTCATTTATTATTGCAAAGGAAACTCTTGTCAAACATCCACAGACAATAGCTTCAACTGCAATTGATTATATTTACCTTTATCATCATGATCATGAGAGTGTAGTACTTCCAACATGCTTCCACTTTAAGATTGGAACACACTTTAGTGTATATTCCAAGCTCATGCATTTTGTTAATGGCCCATGCATGGGTATACACATATGAGTCAAATGCAATCCTGTTTTTTTGACTGCATTCAATGACAATGCTATTTTTAAATTATGGCATTCAATGAATATGCATTTCTGTATGCCCCCGACGCAGCGGAGAGGGTATTTAGTGTTACCCTTGTCCGTCTGTACGTCCATCCGTACGTCCCGAACTTGGTTTCCGTTCTCTAACTTAAGTTTGCATCAACCAAATGTTATGAAACTTATACACAATGCTCATTATCACAAAACTCAGATCAAGTTCGAATTTGGGTGGCGTCACTTTTACCGTTCTTGGGTTATGTCCCTTTATAACGTTATATGCAAGCGGGTGCATCATCTGTGTTCCAAGGACATATTCTCCATTTATTTAAATATGGCATTCTATGAATAGAGCTTTGCAATGTCCGACAATTTATAATTAAGATCATACACGTCATTCGTTCATGGACTTGTATTGTTATAAAACTGTATAAGCTCCTTCCCTCGGCTGTCTAACAGTGTCCACCAACCACTTGAGATACACTTAAACATGCTAACATGCATGATACGAATCAGAATTAGTACAAGGGACGAAAAGCGGGGGAAAAAAACATGCTCGTGAGCTATTGCAATTACTTGGTGTCTGTCGTCGTAATATTTTTCAAACATATTGTTTTCTGAAACTACTAAAACAATTTTATCCAAACATTTTTGACAATGATCCATAGAGTATTTAGTATAAAATTGTTGTTTTTTCCGTCAGTCAGATACATATGGCCACCATTGCTAAAAATAAAATATAAGGGTAAAATGCATTAATTGTCTTATATCTTGAAAACTATATTAGATATTGAAAATCTGACAGGGGCGTAATTGTTCAGAGTGTCAAGAACTAACTACTTTTTGTTTGCACCAAAATTATCTTATTTTCATGTTTTTGATGCATTTTAATACAAGGTAGAAACTCGTAAGGCAAAAATGACCAGTTTGGATAAAAATAAAACATAGAACACTATTATAATAGATAGGTAGAATCTGTAAATAGCAAAAAAGATCAGAAATAAGAGATCTTAAAATGGTCTACTACTTATAGTATTATATGAGTTATTGTCATTAAATGAAGAATTTTTACTCATGCACCAGGTTTTTGCCTACAATCTTGAAAACTATAAACGATAGGTAGAAACTGTGAACAGCAAAAAAGCTCAGCTATACAGGGTCAACACAAATTCTTGTATGATCTACCAGACGACTCCTTACTGGAATTATTGCACTAAAAAGACATTTTTTTACTAATTTTCGAGCATTTCTTCTAATGTTTAAAAATATGATAGAGATAGAGACTGTTAACAGCAAAATTGATCGGTAAACAAGATCTATAAGAATGCCAATATAACAGAAACCATTGACTGACCCTTTATAAAAATCAATTATCTTATTTGCCTATTATTTGAATTTTTGTCAGGTGAGCGATTCAGGTTCTTAGGACCCTCTTGTTTATGCTGTTTTGATTAACATTTACAATTAAGTACGGAAAAGCTATTTCAATATACAAATTATAGCAAAAAAAATTATCAAGTTAAATGGACGTTTGTATTTCTTTCCTTTCTATATGTTTTATATTTATTAGAATTAGACTACTACGGTAAGTAAAGGCTAACAATGCAATTAAAAATCGACTGCCACAATTTTAACAATATAATTAGAACCAATAAACTACCACTATTCTAACATCTCAGAACTTTTAACATGCATTTGTGTGATTATAATAAAGATTTGTGTCAATTTCAGTGTAAAGGTTTCTATAATCATCGTTTTATAAGTACCACAACATAAAGGTTTCTATAATCATCGTTTTATAAGTACCACAACCATCGTTTTATAAATACCACAACATAAAGGTTTCTATAATCATCGTTTTATAAGTACCACAACATAAAGGTTTCTATAATCATCGTTTTATAAGTACCACAACATAAAGGTTTCTATAATCATCGTTTTATAAGTACCACAACATAAAGGTTTCTATAATCATCGTTTTATAAGTACCACAACATGAAGGTTTCTATAATCATCGTTTTATAAGTACCACAACATGAAGGTTTCTATAATCATCGTTTTATAAGTACCACAACATAAAGGTTTCTATAATCATCGTTTTATAAGTACCACAACATAAAGGTTTCTATAATCATCGTTTTATAAGTACCACAACATAAAGGTTTCTATAATCATCGTTTTATAAGTACCTCAACATAAAGGTTTCTATAATTATCGTTTTATAACAACATAAAGGTTTCTATAATCATCGAACATTATCAGTGATTGAAACTACTTTGTAGAATTAAAGTTTAATTAGGTCATTCCAATATTCCGTGGAAAGACCTATGGATTTTGTTCTGATTATTATTTTCTTTCTTATGCCAAATTAATTTTTTCGCTGTTTGTTTTTTTTGGCAAGATGTCGCTTATATGTTTGGTATATGATATTGAACAGTGAATGCGTTTTTGAAACTGACACCGCTTAACCGAACACTTTTTTTGTAAGAGTTATCTCCCCAAACACTGTTTTTCTTGTTTTGACTACTCATTCGCAACCGTAAAAGAAACCGACAAATTTATTTTTCCAAAATTGCTCTTTACATCCTCAGGATATTTTGGGAAATTTTGACCGAAGCAATACAGAGATTCCATATGAGAGTTATTCCCCCGTCTGTATACTAAGTGTATTTGTAACAGACAAACTATTAGTGATAGAGACCTAGGGTCTATTGATATGAGGTCCTTGGTCCCTAAATTAGAAAATGATGTCAAGGTCAAAGGTCAAGGTCATGTTCTAAAGTTTGATTTTGGCTTATCACTTTTCCTTAGAAACCGTATAAGATATCAACAAAATATTTTTACTAAATTGTTAGTTGAAACATGTCGCAACACATAAATTTTGGTTGAAAGGATACGTTAACATTTAAGTGCCAGTCTTTGTAAGAATCAGGCAATTTTGAAAAAAAAATCAAAACATTGCTGAAAAAAACCACCTACCTAAACATCCTATTTTGAAGTTATCCTCATCCTGAGTTAGAAATGGTAGTTCTTTCATTTCTGCGTGTCTGGTAATTCGAGATATCTTAAGATAACTTTTGGTTAGAATAATAGCAAATTACGGAGTTAGCTCCCCTTGATTGTTAATTTCTAGTGCATTTCAACCAAATTATATCTTGAAATACCAGAACAGGTAAAGGAAACGAATGTTATATTCATGCACCGTTATACATTTTGAAAATAAATTAATGTCAACTTGAGTGGGTATTTGTTTGTCATGTTTTCACCGCTGCCTGATTCTTAGGCAGATTGGCACTTAAAATGTGAGTTTTGTCCCCTCTTATATTCAAAATTAGTTGTATGGTAATATAATTCATTAACTATATATGATAGAGACCTAGGGTCTTCTGATTTGAGGTTCTTGCTTTATGACCTTGAAATTGAGGTTAAGGTCAAAGTTTAATTTAACGTTGTAGATTTTGACCTTTGCTGTAACTTCTAATTGGGACACGATAAAATCATAGGGTCTTTTACATTGGGCTGCTGAAATATGATCTTGAAGAAGGTCAATCCGAAGTGACCTTCAGTATACCGGAAGTAGCCATTTTTGCACTTTTCTCTTGGAAAAATAGCCTGAAACCATATATTTTTTTTAAATGGCATACAAAAACCTATCATTTTAGAACGGAAGTGACCTTATGAAAACCGGAAGTAGCTTATTAATTCAGACAAAAGCAAATAGAAACCATATATTTTTTTAAGTCAGTGTGATTGAAGCTATCACAAGAGACCATTAGTGACATTTTCTAAACTGGAAGTAGCAAATTATCGCCCTCATTTCAGACAAAAGTATATAGAAACCATATACTTTTTAATCAGTTTGAAGAAACCTGTGATTGAACGCCAATAATAACTCTGAGTAAACCGGAAGTAGCAATTGGTTTTTAATTATTCATACATTGCAACTAATAAAATGCATTTCAAATACTAGTTGTTGTCTTTCAGTTACACCGAGCGAGCACTTTGAAATGTTATTATGAAATATTGTTTTACTTTTAGACCAGTTTTTGTCGTATAATATTATTGAGTCATTTTAGTAGGTTGATTGTTATTGGGTGTGTGAATACTCATGAAAGTAGTTTAACTCAACAACATGCTAACATTCTTCTCCATGGTTCGGAATTTCGTAAGCGGTTCTCGTTGTTTCTGAAACTTCAATAAGGATTTTGGAGTTGGTGTCAGAATTAAGCTAGTCTGTGTTGATGTTAGAATTAAGGTGGTCTGTGTTGATGTCGGAATTAAGGTCGTCTATGTTGATGTCGAATTAAGGTCGTCTGTGTTGATGTAAGAATTAAGGTCGTCTGTGTTGATGTCAGAATTAAGGCGGTCTGTGTTGATGTCCAAATTAAGGTCGTCTGTGTTGATGTCGGAATTAAGGTCGTCTGTGTTGATGTCGGAATTAAGGTAGTCTGTGTTGATGTCGGAATTAAGGTCGTCTATGTTGATGTCGAATAATGGTCGTCTGTGTTGATGTAAGAATTAAGGTCGTCTGTGTTGATATCAGAATTAAGGCGGTCTGTGTTGATGTCCAAATTAAGGTCGTCTGTGTTGATGTCAGAATTAAGGTCGTCTGTGTTGATGTCGGAATTAAGGTGGTCTGTGTTGATGTCAGAATTAAGGTAGTCTGTGTTGATGTCAGAATTAAGGTCATGTGTTGATGTCAGAATTAAGGTCGAAATAAGGTCGTGATGTCAGAATTAAGGTCATCTGTGTTAATGGTAGAATTAAGGTCGTCTGTCTTGAGGTCGGAATTAAGGTCGTCTGTGTTGATGTCGGAATTAAGGTTGTCTGTGTTGATGTCGGAATTAAGGTGGTCTATGTCACCTGAATGAATTTTAACCGTTTAAACAAAACAATCATGAACGTATAGATCTTATAAAAATAAGGAGATGTGGTATGATTGCCAACGAGACAACTATCCATTAAAGTTCAAATGAAGTGGATGTAAGCAATTATAGGCAACCGTATGGCCTTCAACAATGAGAAAAACCCATACCGTATGGTCGGCTATAAAAGGCCCCGACATGAAAAATATGAAACAATTCAACTGAGAAAACTAACGGTCTAATTTATAACAAAACAATTTAGGAAAAACAAATATGACAGACATGAACCAACGACAACCACTGAACTACAGGCTCCTGACTTATTTTAAAAAAGCTATTTCATTTAGAAATTTGCGATTACCAACAATACTTTACGATTACCGGAGATACTTCACCGTTTTGTTTTTCAATTCCACTTTCAGGCAGGTACTGTAAGTTCAGAAATTATGGGAGATTTTTATTAATGCGAATAATGCGACTGAATTAGTATTGCAATAATAAAAATTCGTATTCTGACATCTGATACATATAACTGTATGCAGATTTTCCAGAAATCGCAATAATTCATCTTGCATTTTAGTCCATATTTCTTCAAAATTCGAAATAATAAATGCACGCAATAATTTCTGAATTTACAGTAATCTATGAATGCAACTGCGAAGATTTCTTTCGCTTACCTGTCTGTTGATGTCAGTACGTATATTTTGTCAGAATTTTTCATGTCTTTCCTTCGTTTCTGTTTTGCTTGGGGTGCGGAGTATTTTGGTTGTTTGGTTGTAGTTGAGCGTACTTAAGGCTTTAACTCTTTACCTGATTAGTGAGAAGTGTCACATGCAGTCTAGTGGCTGTGCTATGTTTTGTAAACTAGATAAAATACTTCTGGCATACTAAGTGAATAAATGCTATTAACTTGTACAATAGTTTTGAATTTCATCATACATGCGGTATTCTTTAACTCAATTAAACCTCCTCTTTGAGATTTATTTACGTTTGTAATATACAATATACAATTACATAGTATGCTGACATAGGAAATACATATATACATAAATGTAGTACAAGTTTACCTGCATTTCCTGTCATGCATCCAACGTGTAATTAAAGGCAATTATAAAACTGCTTCGACACATCTTCATTTTAGTGTATCCGATTACTAAATAAAGAGTTTTCGTGTAAGATCGACAGTGTTCTGTAAAGAAAACAAATGGTGTATATCAGAATTCTATAATTGTTGTTAAAATCACTACAAAATGTTAAGTTTGGACGACTTTTAGCAAAAATCTTTTAAATTTGTAGTGGTTTCTGAAGAAACCTTATAGTTCAGACCTATCTAAAGTTGAACCTTGAACTAAACAGCTCTGTATGATTTGGATTTTAAGATGTTACAATAAGGTGTAATTGTATACCTAGCTATCTATAAGAAAGTTACAAAAAAAATAATTGACTTTTTTAAAAATGTTTATGAATTACTAGAAATGAGCTGAACGTAGAAACAAACGAACAGCGTTAGATACCTGAAAGTTCGTATAGATACTTTATTGTATATTGGTACCAGAGTGCTAGAACAAGATAATAAAATACTGCTTCTAAATATTTATTGGTTCAACAAAGATGAAATGATTTTATGAATTTTATGATATAACATTAGATGTTTATAACATTTACAACTGATAACAAAGGGAATTATTCATATAACAGATAAAGTGCTTGAATTTGTTTTAATTAAATTTATCTAACTTTTGCAATATATCTAGAATTTATAAACGGCATTGAAATTGAATACAAAGTTTGTACAGCTTAAAAATAAAGATGCAATTTTTTTTTCGATATTTTATTTGATATTGCTATACCTGTAATACTCAATATATCATTCGTCCAAGAAAATGTTGAAAATGTTGATATCTAAACTCACCATTCAAAATCTTTGACTTTTCCTGAATGTCTATATATATATCTATATATTGGCAAACTTTTGCTATTTGGTTGCTGCAATATTGAAGCTTACCACCATCTTCTTTTGTTCCTTCGTATTAAATTATAACATCTTATTTATAGCATGCGCGGTGTTAGACTGTGAACAGACCTGCATAACAAGCAAGACTTCTACTGCTTCTTGTGGCTGTAACCATGGATTCCGACTTAACAGAGATAACAGGACATGTGTTCATATTGGTAAGTGGTTGTAACCATGGTTTCCGACTTAACCTATAGATCATAGAACATATCTTCTTATTTGTAAGTGGTTGTAACCATGGTTTCCGACTTAACTTATAGATTATAGAAAACAAATCTTCTTATTGGTTAGTGGCTGTAACCATGATTTCCGACTTAACCTATAGATCATAGAACATATATTCTTATTGGTAAGTGGCTGTAACCATGATTTCCGACTTAACCTATAGATCATAGAAGTTATTTTCTTATTGGTAAGTGGCTGTAACCATGATTTCCGACTTAACCTATAGATCATAGAAAATATCTTCTTATTGGTAATTGGCTGTAACCATGATTTCCGACTTAACCTATAGATCATAGAAAATATCTTCTTACTGGTAAGTGACTGTAACCATGATTTCCGACTTAATCTTTAGATCATAGAACATATCTTCTTATTTGTAAGTGGCTGTAACCATGATTTCCGACTTAACCTATAGATCATAGAACAAATCTTCTTATTGGTAAGTGGCTGTAACCATGATTTCCGACTTAACCTATAGATCATAGAACATATCTTCTTATTGGTAAGTGGCTGTAACCATAATTTCTGACTAAACCTATAGACTAAACCTAACCATAGATCATCGAACATATCTTCTTATTGGTAAGTGGCTGTAACCATGATTTCCGACTAAACCTATAGATCATAGTACATATCTTCTTATTGGTAAGTGGCTGTAACCATGATTTACTACTCGACCATTGATTCTAACCGAGCTAACAGGACATGTGTTTATGAAGGAACATATCTGTTATGATGAATTCCGAATACAGGACACATGTTCACATGGCTGTAGCCATATGTTCCGACTTAAACGAGATAAGATATATTTGTCTTTATCGGCATATGTTTTTTGCCCAAGATTTCGAAAATTAACAGGACGACACGTAATCCCATCAGTAATTGTGTTGTGCATTTGACGATTACTAAATTAACACAGAATCTCGTAAAATACAGTATCTCTTCATTCTCAACAGTTCATTTTTGATATTTTAAACGCTCGGCTCAGAGTTAAAAGTTTAGAAAGCTGATGATTTACAAATTCGTCAAAATGGACCTCCAACCGTGTATTGTAGTCATTGTCTGAGAGATTTGAAACAAACTCCCAATATTATCATATTTTTATTCGGTATGTTTTCAGATCGTCACAAATATGACGTTATATGTGATTTACAAAATAGTTCAACGTTGCTGACTTCAGGAGAACGCAATACTGTTCAACAGAAAGTAAGTTTGTATTTATGTTGCTTTGACAGTCATCTGCAGAGGGAAACAGTAATATCACATTTGCACAACACGTCATTAGAAGTCTTGATTCAATTTATAGGTAGTATACAGTTAATTATTTCAATTTTACTTGGTGATCTCTATACTTTGTATAAAAGTGACACCTAACATCCACGTATTCCAACATCAATCCAAATTCCGATAGCAAAAAATCTTATTCGTGTTTCGGCGGTTTTTGTATTATATGCTAATGATAAATGTATAACATTTATGAATGGGTTTAAGCATTGTAGGCCCGCCATCATCAGGGATTTACCTATCAATTTATTTTAATTTTGTCGTTGTCAATAGATCTGCTATATTTTTGTGCTTTTTATAAGCTATTATTGGTTTGCTTGAAAATATTTCGTTGCAAACCGCATCCTGTTTTAGTAGATCCCAATGTTTTCTAATGCATTGTTTTAATTTATGAATGCATGGATTGAATTTCGTTGCCAATACTAAAGGAATTTCCTTTGTGTGTTTTTTTGCCTATTTTCTGATTAAATCAGATCTATTACATGATAATGCCTCATTTATGTACTTTTCGATTTCAATCTCCTTGTATCCTCTATTTATTAAGCTAAATCTGAACTGTAACAAAATATATTGTAAATCAACATCATTATTTGTTGTTCTAATGTATCTGATAACTTCGCCCTTGATAAACCCTGCAAACACGTGTCGACTGTGACAGCTATTACGATCTAGATAAAGGAAGGCATTTGTCGGTTTAAAGTGTGTTTTCACATCCAAGATATTTTCATTAGAAAACCTAGTTCCTTTGAAAATATTAACATCAAGAAATATTATTTCTTTAGATGAAAATTCTACTGTGAATTTCAGGAACGGATGATGATTATTTTCTAACTCTAACAAATCCTTTATTTCCTTCCAGTTGCCGTGATATATTAATATAATATCATCACGATACCTTCCATAAAAAAAGATATTTTTTCTATGTTCAAACTTAGAAAGAATTTCTTTCATAATTTTATACATGAGTATATCACAGATTTCCGGGCTTGGCACTGCTCCTATCGCGGCTCCTATTTTTTACTTATAAAGCTGTTCATTAAAATAAAAAATGTTGTTCTCTAAGTTTGTATATAAATGACACCTAACATCCACGCATTCCAACATCTATCCAAATCCCGAATGCAAAAAAATCTTATTCGGAAGACTCCATATACATAGTATTCAATTGTAATTATATTACAATATAATGATAAAGAAGATGCTAGTATTACTAGACTTGTAATTGCAGTCTTTCAGATACTAGTCTCTGTGATCACAGATATGGCTAGACATTTAAAGAAATATGCTAAAAGAAATAAACATAAACGAAAGCTGAAAAATAAAGCTGCAATGCAGCAAAGTAAGCTAAAATTTATGCTATCACAAGCTAGAAAACAGGTTGTTAATCTTTCGCATAGAAAATTAACTGATGACGAGTATTTGGTATTATCCAGAGGTTTGAAATTCATTCCTTCACCGTCAGTCAAAAGGGCAAAGCAGGACTTATTACATGATTTCGATGAATTAGCCAGAAAAATGAGATGTCGTTACTTATATCATGGTAACTTG
The DNA here is from genome assembly GCA_017311375.1 of Mytilus coruscus. NCBI lineage: Eukaryota > Metazoa > Mollusca > Bivalvia > Mytilida > Mytilidae > Mytilus > Mytilus coruscus. Next base: position 17,067,190 of record CM029595.1, read on the forward strand.
GATGAAATTCATCCCTTCAGAGTTAATTCTGGACACACGTCACCATTAACCTGCAACACCCTTGAAAATTACCTGTTTAATACAAAGCACGAACTATCTTCAATGCAAATTCGAAAATTTCGAAACAATCTAAGTGTTTCACAGAGGTACGGCATTTCTTCTCTGTTAAATGACGAATCATTAATCATTAAGAAAGCCGATAAAAGTAATAATGTTGTTATTTTAGATAAGGTCAATTACCTTCTTGAAGGCGATCGCCAATTAAATACACAACATTACACCAAATTGGAAAACTTTGACCTAAAAGCACTTTGATGTAATATCAATACATATGTCAAAGGCATGTACACCAAAGGTGTTATAGATTACTCCACATTTAACTACACTAATAATGGTAATCAAATTGATTATGGGCCTGGGTATATGCATATCTTGCCTAAAATAAACCGATTAAATGAATCGGAATTAGTAAAAATCAATAAATATGGGTTATGTGTCTTTCTATGTTGTGATGTTACACTATTGTTTCAGAAAAAGGGTGAAGGTTTGGTACCATTAAAACGTTTAAACCCGCTGCATTTGTTTGCACCTGTCCTAAGTCAGGAATCTGATGTTCAGTAGTTGTCGTTTGTTGATGTGGTTCATAAGTGTTTCTCGTTTCTCGTTTTTATATAGATTAGACCGTTGGTTTTCCCGTTTGAATGGTTTTACACTAGTAATTTTTGGGGCCCTTTATAGCTTACTGTTCGGTGTGAGCCTAGGCTCCGTGTTGAAGACCGTACTTTGACCTATAATGGTTTACATTTATAAATTTTGACTTGGATGGAGAGTTGTCTCATTGGCACTCATACCACATCTTCTTATATCTATTAACATTGATAACATAATGCCGCCATGTCGGCCAATCATATCTCAGATTGGTACTGTCACAGAATTTATTGGACGCTATATCGATTATTTTTTAGGACCTATGGTACAAAATCAACACACTTATATAAAGGATACGTCTGATCTAATATACAAGTTGGAAAGGATTAAGCCTAATGCAGATTGCTGGTTGTGTAGCTTTGATGTAGTATCAATGTACACTAATTGCCCGATTAATGAATTATTATCGGCAGTTAGAATTTCGTATGATCAGTTTGATAAATCAGATTACAAAATCAAATGCCCACCTACGGATGATTTAATTTATCTCCTCAGATCAATTTTGAGAACAATATTTTGATTTTAATGGACAGCTTTATAAGTAAAAATAGGCGCCGCGATAGGAGCAGTGCCAAGCCCGGAAATCTGTGATATACTCATGTATAAAATTATGAAAGAAATTCTTTCTAAGTTTGAACATAGAAAAATATCTTTTTATGGAAGGAATCGTGATGATATTATATTAGTATATCACGGCAACTGGAAGGAAATAAAGGATTTGTTAGAGTTAGAAAATAATCATCATCCGTTCCTGAAATTCACAGTAGAATTTTCATCTAAAGAAATAATATTTCTTGATGTTAATATTTTCAAAGGAACTAGGTTTTCTAATGAAAATATCTTGGATGTGAAACACACTTTAAACCGACAAATGCCTTCCTTTATCTAGATCGTAATAGCTGTCACAGTCGACACGTGTTTGCAGGGTTTATCAAGGGCGAAGTTATCAGATACATTAGAACAACAAATAATGATGTTGATTTACAATATATTTTGTTACAGTTCAGATTTAGCTTAATAAATAGAGGATACAAGGAGATTGAAATCGAAAAGTACATAAATGAGGCATTATCATGTAATAGATCTGATTTAATCAGAAAATAGGCAAAAAAACACACAAAGGAAATTCCTTTAGTATTGGCAACGAAATTCAATCCATGCATTCATAAATTAAAACAATGCATTAGTAAACATTGGGATCTACTAAAACAGGATGCGGTTTGCAACGAAATATTTTCAAGCAAACCAATAATAGCTTATAAAAAGCACAAAAATATAGCAGATCTATTGACAACGACAAAATTAAAATAAATTGATAGGTAAATCCCTGATAATGGCGGGCCTACAATGCTTAAACCCATTCATAAATGTTATACATTTATCATATAATACAAAACCGCCGAAACACCAAATTAGCGTCGGATTGATGTAAAGCAATTGCAAGTCTAGTAATACTAGCATCATGTGATCAATATTTTGTAATATAATTACAATAAAATACTAATAGTATGTATACGGAGTCCGTTCCGAATAAGATTTTTTGCTATCGGAATTCGGATTGATGTTGGAATACGTGGATGTTAGGTGCACTGTTTAAAGTGCTATATTTCATTATGTCTTAATTGCAATATTACTAAACATTCTTTCTAAGATGAAAATATTCCATGTCAGTACCAATTTCTAGTTTTGCGATTTTAACTGGGTTGCACGAAGTGAGACAGCATTTGTAATAGCTACTAATAATAGCTCAATGCCTTGCAGACTTGTTTCATTAGTTTTGCAAAATTGCCAAATCGGAGAATCAACAGATATCTCCTTTTCCTGCGATATCCCTAAAGGGTATCAAATAAAAAGTGTTGAAATTAAATTTCAAAAGTCCATTTGCCAATTTGATTCTGCCTACATACTTTTAACACAAATTGCCCCCTTTGTCAATCGAAGACTGATGCAAAGTATAAGTTGACAGTATTATATTGGCGTTTTAACCATTTTTAGTGAAAAATAACTACTGGTATCAACAGTTTTTTTAGCTTCAAAAAAATTAAATGTAATCAAAAGATTTGAAAAACTTTAAGGTTACACAAATTACGCATAGATAATTTTTTTTCTTTCCGCTAGCTCTCGATTGTCGATGTCTCCTAATGAAGACAACTGAAAATGGATCTCTAATTACAGGGTCAATTACGGGATTTGCCAAATAGACAATTGGTCACAGTCTTGAAATTGACTGCTCTATAGGCTTAAAAGCAAACCAGCTGATCTTTGAAAATGTTTTCAATAAAATGCTACATAGAATTTTTTTCATTTACATATCAAGTATGTAGTAATGTGAAATTGTGATTGTATGGGGAAAAAGATGTCTCATGGCACGAAGAATATAAAGTTATGATACCCTGAAGTCAAAACTACTTTTTTCTACTTTCTGTTTGCTGGTTTTACTAGTTCGAACCACTTCCAGTAAACATGATATCCTTCTGCTTTCCTGGTTTGATATCACAGGTACTTGTCTCTGAAAACAAATTCCTATATACCTTAATATAACATAAGGTACTTAACTCGCATTTTTGAAAAATGTCACCCGGTCGCGAAATTCCGTTTCTCGGTTGTCAACCCCACTAAAACTTGTTATGCCGTAAATCTAAATTTTAGTGTATAACACGCCTACCTTTGTTGTCGGAATCATTCGTAGCAGGCCTCCCCAAGTATGTCAACCGTAATTATTTCGACTACCAACAGCCGATTGGAAATATAAGACTCGCAGTAAAAGGTAACTTTCCCTCTCTTTATAAATCTCGGTTTCCGATTGGTCAAATTTTATGGGTAGGGCTATTACTAAAAATAAATGTTTCTTGAAGTTATCTCATTTTATATGTAAAGTCCAGAGAGAGCCTGAATGACATTGATGGAATGGGAAAATATAAGTCTAGAAATAGAAACTCGTAACTCATTAGACACACCTCAAATAACACTTATTAGATTTTTTTTCACGGAATCTTTTTCGAATTTACTATCTAAATGATAAGTTCTATTCAGACAAAAACTGACAGGTTTTTTGGAAATACTTTTTTATAATTAATCATTTACTGCCAGTCTTATATTTCCAATTGGCTGTTGGTAGACGAAATAATTACGGTTGACATACTTGGGGAGGCCTGCTACGAATGATTCCGACAACAAAGATAGACGTGTTATACACCATTGTGTAGATAAATCAATATAGATTTACGGCATAACAAGTTTTAGTGTGGTTGACAAACGAGAAATCGAAATATAACGGAATTTCGCGACCGGGTGACATTTTTCAAAAATGCGAGTTAAGTACCTTGTGCTATATTAAGGTATATAGGATTTTTTTTTTCAGAGACAAGTGCCTGTGTTTGTTATCCCCAAAATAAAGATACAACGTTTTTTTACATCTAGATAGATGTTCAATTCAGCACAAACTTTTATTCAAACAGAAATAATTGAGTTCAGAACAAAAATCCAGAACAAAATGGACTATCTTATTTCACTCCACGAGAGTTTTGACATGCAGAAACTGGAGTTGTAATACAAGATAGGTACCTGTTTACAACATCCATTCTTATCTCGAAGTTTAAATGAATCATAATGAATTTCTAGAAGAAAATCAAAAGCATCCTCTATTTTATAACTATTAAGATTTTGAAGCTGATATACAATGTAAGAGTTTTAAAAAGATAACAGAATTATGGTGTAATTAGAAAAAGGGGGTCGAACATAAAAATCACACATTTGGGTCATGTATGTAGAAATTACAACTAAGAACAAATGTTCTGTAAAATCTAATTACTACATGTATGTAGAAATTACAACTAAGAACAAATGTTCTGTAAAATTTAATTACTACATTATATATCATTTCTTTTTATGATTACATGCAATAAATCATAATCCTCGCTTTGTTGAATAACGAGCTCAACAGACCGGTAGTAAAGTCAATTAGACAGTCACACAACAGGACAAGACATTCAAAGAGAACGTCTCGAGGTCAACTTAAACCATTATACAATAATATGTGATTTTGTTGTTGTAGATAAATATCATGTTACAACAGAGAGGAGTATTTTCAATAGAGAACGTAACCATAAAGTAAGTTGTGAAACCATTGACAGAAACAATTTACAACTAACAGATATTTTTGCATGAAGATATGTAAATACATTGGTAATGATAAAGTATCTTATAGAAATATCTCGTCGTATAAAGTGATAAAATATCTAATAGAAATATCTCGTCATATAAAGTGCTATGCAATTAATCCAACATTGCTGACGCAATTGAAAGACACAAGACGATGGAGAAAAAGAATATAAACATGAGGACTCCCAACAAGTTTTTCGGACAAAATTTAAAGTTTTGCATTTTTTACAGTTTTAATAATTGTCATTTAAGATCATTTAAGTTGTTACACATTTCGAAGGTGCATTTAGTATAACAGAAATTTTTTGAAGGGGTTAAAAAAAAAAAGTCGGAAGCTTCAAAGGGGACATTCAGTACTCGAAGAAACACTAACAACGCCGTCGCGAAAAGACGAACAAGTTAAAGATTTTGTGATTTTTATTGTAGTTTGAAAGATAAACGTTTTTTTTTTTTTTTTGGGAGGTTTTGATCTGAAGTGTTTAATGGGTTATAAAATATAAATAAGAAGATGTGGTATGAGTTCCAATGAGACAACGATCCATCCAAGTCACAATGTGTAAAAAGTAAACAATTATAGGTCAAAGTACGGCCTTCAACACGGAGTCTTGGCTCACACCGAACAGCAAGCTATAAAGGGTCCCAAAAAAGACTAGTGTAAAACAATTCAAACAGGAAAACCAACGGTCTAATCTATATAAAAAACGAGAAACGAGAAACACTTATGAACCACACCAACAAACGACAACCACTGAACAACAGGCTCCTGACTTAAGACAGGTGCATAAAAATGCAGCGGGTTTAAGCGTGTTAACAGGCGCCAACTCTACATTCACTTTTATGTCTTTGGATTTTGAGGTTTGAAACATAGGATCTGAGTGTTCCGGCGAATTTTTGCCAAATAAGAGCTTCCTACTTGCTATACAAAAGCTATGTAGATTTCGTTACACAGCTGTCTAAACGATATGTCATCACGGAAAGGAAGTACAAAAAGGAAAGAAACGGAGGGTAATCACAACATATAGGTCAAAGAAAAACAGACAACAACATTGCCCACAGAGAAACGAAAACAGACAACAACATTGCCCACAGAGAAACGAAAACAGACAACAGCATTGCCCACAGAGAAACAGACAACAACATTGCCCACAGAGAAACAGACAAAAACATTGCCCACAGAGAAACGAAAACAGACAACAACATTGCCCACAGAGAAACGATAACAGACAACAAAATTGCCCACAGAGAAACAGACAATAACATTGCCCACAGAGAAACAGACAACAACATTGCCCACAGAAAAAACAGACAACAACATTGCCCACAGAGAACAGACAACAACATTGCCCACAGAGAAACGAAAAAAGACAACAACATTGCCCACAGAGAAACAGACAATAACATTGCCCACAGAGAAACGAAAAAAGACAACAACATTGCCCACAGAAAAAACAGACAACAACATTGCCCACAGAGAACAGACAACAACATTGCCCACAGAGAAACGAAAAAAGACAACAACATTGCCCACAGAGAAACAGACAACAACATTGCCAACAGAGATACGAAAAAAAGACAAATTACAGTCAACAAAGCACTACACTGAAAGTTAGAGATTGAGAAACACGAACTTACCTAAAACAGGGGATAGAATCATATGCTCTAGATAGGCATTCTAGTGAGACACCGGCCGGATTACTACGTTAATGTATCGTTTCAGATGAATAAATTTCATCAGAGGGGAGGGGTAGCTTGTCAGGGTCAATGGGTAATTTGAGCAATTGCCATCACTGGCGTCGTCATCAGTGGTCCGTCGTTTTTCAAAAAATCTTCTCTTAGACCATACAATTTTACATAGGGGTACCACTGCAGATTTTAGTTTATATTAATACATGTTTTGCAGTTATAGCATGCTGTTAACCAATGCATTTTCGCCAAATATATCGTCGCGAAAAATTAAAAACTTGGATAGAAAGAATCGTTGCTATTTTAGGGATATTTGGCAAACAGTCGATCTACTCGGCTCACATTTTGCGTTGTATTAACCGAAGAATTCCGATCTGATCCGAATAAAGTTTGATAGACCTTTCCTTATTGTTGTAAATTAAATTTCCTTTGTTGAACTCCGGCTCGTTTTATTTAGGCTTATAGTTTTTCCAGACAATGGAGCAGAATTTTTTACTTGGGAATAGGTAAAGAATATCGTATCATAGTTTTTATGATCGAACATCCAAAATATCTCAAGGTTTTCCGAACCCGTGTCGTTCCGCATTTTGTATGTATACATGAACCTAATGTTTGAACACTTTTTGTAAAATTTGGGTTATCAATAGTATTATTTATCATTATCATTAATTATTTAGGTCTGCAGTTTCGCCTTCATTTAAGGACAGTTTTATAAAAAGCCGGTGAATAAATTCTGTTGTGGTCATCAAAATGGAAAACGTTTAATAGAAATAACACCTATAAAAAGTTGATTTCAGTTAGACTGACTTATTTATAGATTGCATCTTGCAGGAAACAGTTTCTCTCTTTCTCTTATAGTTGACAAGATAATAGCAAAAACAAAAAGGGTAGATCCTTAGATTTCATATTGTTAGGTTTGAACTTTCCTGGTGAAAGTAAATCAAGAAAAGCTCTTCGGATGAACTAAATTTCGAAAGCGTTAATTACCTTTTTTCCAGTTACTGTAAACTAACGTATTTTTGCGGACAATTTTGTTCGTGTTAAGCCCTTCAAGATGACTTTGCCACGATCTATATACGTGATTTCTAAATTTGTTGATGTGTTCATATAAAAGAACATCCCCTTTATGATTGAACATATCCCTTTCTTAAAGGCAATAGTAGTATACCGCTGTTAACATTTGTATGACAACTAAACGTGGACTTTGTGTGACTTGTTGGGAGAATGTGTATCTTACGAATTCATTTCGATTGATATTGAAAAAGGGTTAATAAATGATAAAAATTGGTTTCATGGATTGTAGTTTCTGTAGCACTCAAAAAGCGTACATTTTAAGTTCCCAAAATAATTTGTTTATTTGTATATTTATATGTATTTTGCATCAACAGGCAGGATTCAGAAGACTACGTTGACATAACACTGTACGTAGAGACAATTGAAAGACCAATGTTAGACAGCAACTTACCGGAAGTGTTGCAGAGATTAGAAGGACTTAATTTGGATATGGAAACATTACAAATAACGTCAGTTCCAGGTAAGGTTTTCAGTAAAGATGGAGAATGTGTTGACTTGGCTTAACAAATGTTATCGTTTCATTTGAATGTGCAATGCATTTTTTTGAAATTATTTATCTGGGTGCAACAAATAAGATTGATTAGTGCAATATAATAAGACATGCACATTCAGAATGAATTCCTTGAATTTTATGACTTGGTTTCAGGAAAATGATATGTGCTAACCCTAGTTTGAATTGTAGATTCAGTACATCAAATATATGAAGGTGCAATTGGACAAAATATGAGAGCGAAATAGAACACTGTTATTAAATCTCCAAAAGCAAAGGCAAGGTTTTGGGTACCTGCTATTTTCCCTCTGAAATAACTGTAATCTAAGCATTGATATTCTTAAAGCAGTTAAACCAATTTCTGATAAATGTCTTATAAATATAAATAAATCGGGGAATCTTTTTTTTTTCATCGTATGGACAAATCTGATAAACGTCTGTCGATACGCAAACGTTTGAAATATTTAAAAAAAAATAAGTTTTTAAATATCGGATTCATTCGAATTCAGGAATAAAGTAATTTTGAGTTACACATACATGTATGTATATATGTACATGTAATACGCATCATGGGTTCTTGAATAAGTGCTTACATATTCTTCGAGTTATTATTAAATTTACAGAGGCATTCATAAACGGGAATCTAAAATTGTTGAAGATGAATAACTAAATTTTCAGGCAGGGACTTGTAAGATCTTCCTCGAAAGATGTTGTACTGAAATTTAACTTTAGTGTATAATTATGCTTAAGCTATTATTTTCTTACCATTATTCCTATTCATTGACCAAATGTAATATCTATTTTATATATTACTACTGTATATAAATGATAGGATACATGAGGGGTATTGCATGTTGAGTTAAATATTCTGAATCAGCTACTTTGCTTGTCCCAAGATTGGGTTGCTATCTGTTATTTTTGTAAAGCAGATAAAACTATGTGTGATAAAAACAAAACTATTGTAGACCGACTAGAGAGTAAGTATATTTGATTGCATGTGATTAACAAACATTGTGTCGTTTTAAATATTATCTGTAGTGAAAATATTGCATAGCACTGACTGAAATATATCCACCAATAACTCTCTAACCTTTAAATAAGAAATTGCTTTCAATTTTAAATTATGTTAATTTAGAAAAAAAATATTTAAACTTTTTTTTTCAAATGTTTAATAAATTATGATTTGTTGAATCGGAAATACTTTTAACGAAATATATTTTAAGTGGAAAAAAATAGATTGTTTGTTAATATGTACTGCTTATATAGACGCATGCAAGTGTACAGTGCATAGTAGGTACATAATTTCTAAGCCAACACTACTTGTTGGATTCGTCTAACCTGACCCGATAACATTCGTCCTCGGATATCACAAGTGTATTTGTCTTTCGTGAAAGGCAATAATGAACATGTTACTTTACCATCATAACCGGTGAAGACTTAAAAAACAGTGTCCTATATATTGTTCATTCGTAACCATACTTAAACTTTGATAACAGCATACCATGCAAAGTTGAAGAAAACAATAATATGAATAAGATTGTATTAAATAGGGACTGTAACCTTCTATCCCGAGAAAAACCTCAAATGTTTTCTGATTCATAGAAGAACTAAGAATATGTTGTTGTTTTAAAAATTTTAATGATTAAATTTTTTTATTGTGGTTATACAGTGCAATACAAAAAATGCACATTATAATTAAAGTAATATTAGTAAGAAATAATTGGTGACTTGTACTGCTTAGATGTACACTATTTTGTTTGCTTTATTGGCTTAAAGGGCTGTTATTAACATTATTAATCTATCTAATTTTTCGATGGTTTATACTTTACAAGTAAACCGGTTAGATGATTCTCAATTACAATGATTAATCACTTCCACAATTTCTGTTGTCAAAGTTGCCATTGTGCTTACGTTACTTTTAAAAAATGAATGCGTACACATCGGACCGTGAATCAGATTATGCTACGCATCAATCTAAATACCGGAACTTCAAATATTATCGTCGCTTTCAGAACCGCTAAACTCTGCTATATCTATTTATATACGGTATTGTGTTTACATGAAAATCGTTCAATATATAGTTCCTTAAAATAATACATAAACTTTGACTGTCAAGCATACTTTTCAAAATAGTTTTAATTGTTTAATTAAACAATAAAATTGAGATTATATATATATTTATATTTATATGTAAATTGTTTTTTAACATCTTTACCACTTGTTGTTTTTGTGGTGGAGTTAATTCCATACTTGTGACCTTGTACACTGTTTACGTTTACATCAACTCATTGTAATATTATTATATCAAGTGCATTAAGTTCGCATTTAGCTCACTGTGCATTGCTTACATGTTGTAGTGAAACTAACTATTGTATGTTACAGTTACAAAAAGAAGAAATAATTATGTCAATGTTAATGTATGATAGTTTTTTTTTAGATTTTTCGAAGTCTGAGCTACAGCATATTATTGATTTACCGATCAAACAATGATATACCATACATAGTTTGGCTAGTGATACCCAGAGGACGAAACGTCCTCCAAAAGTGGTATCGAACCAGTCATTGTTTGTAAAAACGCGTTAAAGATACGAGGCTTATTATGTAGTAAAGCGGACACGCGGTTCGTCAGTGACACTCGAATCCATTGGAGGCCACAGTAGTTTATCGATGTTCAAATCTAGTAAATCCGTTAAGAAGATATAAATTAAGGTAACAAACAAACACTGAGGGAATCACATGATTTCCTGAAAGAACGATACAGGATAAGCGTTTCCTGCTGTGCATGCATCACCCCATCGGAATCAACATTTAGTCAAATTGTCACTATTGGGAATAGCACGTAATCGGTAAATTTACAGATCAGATGGTAATTGCGGTATCTAAAGATCCAAGTTCGCGAAAACACGTATTTAATAAGTTGATATACAGAAACGTCGTATCGGTCAACCAATTCGTGAATGATGGTGTCTTATGTAGGGTCGATTTAAGTGGTTCTTCGAAAAAGTTAAAAGGCCAAATCAATAACAAAGATATCAAAGAGGTAAACTAAAAAATAGAAAAGTTGTGCCAAATCGGACTTAGGCCATCAATGACTGAAGGTAGTAAATTTAAGTGTTTCGAATGTTATTAACATGTTATAAACAGTAAATGTACATACATTGACCGTACTAATTGTATTTTACGCCAGCGAAGAAGTGCTGACAATGGGTTAGTATCACCCCCAAGGGCGTAACGTAGTATCAACGTCTCAGGGGCTGTAAATGCTTATCAAAGATACACGGCTTACAATTTAGTATGCCAGACACACGTTCTGTCTATAAAAGACTCATCAGTGTCACTTGAAACAAACCAGTTGGAAGGTTAAATCAATAACGACGTTGAATAGCATTAAAAACCAAAAGAAATTAAAAAGTTGTACTAGATCTGTCTAGTCAATCTCCGCCTGGGGTAATACAAAACTTAAGTGTTTCGAATTTTTTTTAACATTTTATGAACAGCAAATTTACCGAAAATAAAAGTTTTAATGATATTTCATGCAGGCAAAAACAGTGCTGACTACTTGGCTGGTAGCAGTGCCTCCGAAAAGAAGAAGTGTTCAAAATAATAATTGAAAGCTTTTAAAAAACAATGATATACTAAATGCAAGTTCCTTTTGACAACAGATTTTACCATGAATTATTTAAGGATGTACTTAGGTGAAATTTAAAAAATGTAGAATTTAAAATTACTTTAGTAATACTATAAGTCGGAAGAGCATTAGTTAAAGAACAAATTAAGCTAAACATATTGATAGGTTATGGAGCTCCTTTTCGAGATATTTGATTTTTAAAAAATGGCGGGAAAAGGCTGACTCGGACTTTTACCTTATATTTGCATTGGTATTATTTGGGTCTCAAATCGAAAGAAAAGACATCTAGAATTTGCTTAAATTTTGGTGAATGACCTTTTATGAGCTATTGATGTCTTATATGAGAAGAAAAATGGGTGTTATGGAGCAAAATATTTAACCCTGTATTGTAGGAAAAAACCAAGGAGTCCGAACATCAGACACAAATTCCTAAACCTCACCTAAGTACATCCTTAAGATCGCTTTTGCTTTCATAGCAGAAACGTTCAGGTCAGTCATTTTGCTGAGATAAAATATGTTGCTTAAACAATTTGTATTTTGTTCATTTTGCTAGATACAAAAAAGTTATTTTGATAGGTTTCATACATTATTTATGATTAATAAGTTTTGGGAATAGCCTATGTTGCAAATACAAATTGTACTCAACAGGGTCTGTGGGATATTCAGATACAATGTAATCTTTTTGTCTTTTTTTTTTTTTTTACATTGAAGGTTTTAAGTGAAAGGTTAGTTTAGTCCTTTTTAATGTTTTTTATTTAATTTCAGAATTGTATCTACTTAGTGTTACGATGAGAGTCGATTCCGGATCTGGATTAGCAGCATTAGAAGACAAAAGTATGACACTATCATGTGTGGCTAGAGGTCGGCCAAGTATAACCTTCAAATGGTTCAAGGATGGATATTTACTTGACTTACGCTTTGACGTAAGCTTATTCCGTAAACGTGCACAAGAAACGTTGATTCCATCAAGCAGAGATGGTATTCTGAGATCTGTTATAACATTTGATCATGTTAGTCCTTTAGATAGAGGCAAGTTATTGCTAATCATCTTAGGGCCGATATATTATGTCCCTTATGATAAAACAGGAACCATACCAGTATCCTAGGACATTTTATTTATTTAAAACTTAATGTAAATTAATTTAATGTTTTCAATGTAGTTTAAAGGACACTCATTCAGCGATGAGACAAATAAACACCAATGTATGAGTCTAACTATCATTTTGAACTTTCTAATCTTGTTGACCTCTTTGAAGTGGCACATCGTCATCCTTTTCCACGTGATAAATTAATCAATAATAATTACGATATGAAGATTTAAGCAAAATTTAAATTTCATGACTTCTGAAACTTATTTGATAATAAAGCATTAGTATTGTGTTACTTCGTATTTTCTGACAGGTACATTTACATGTGAAGCACGAGATGGTGAAAAAGCAGAAAACAAATCTATAGCTGTAAATGTGCTAACAGTTCCTCTGGTTGACCTTTACCCTTTGTCAGTTTCCGTAGTCCAGGGAGAGAGCATGAGTATTATATGCATGTCACCTGAGGATACTGCTAAAAACTTTACTTATACTTGGCACAGTGGGAGGACTTACATTCCACCTGGACAATCAGATCAAATTGTTGAAGATTTGTTTCCTACTGGAACAAGGCTGTTTGTTCGAAAAGTTAATAAATCTCAAAACTTCTCCTGTACAGTTGAGAATAAAGCAGGCGCATTTACACTCACGTCTCACGTCTTCGTTCAAAAAGGTAAGATTGTAAGCGAAGTATCTACGGTTTTCTTAGTTTTGTATCAGGTATGCATTCTTGAAATTTGAAACACAATAACTGTTAAATAAATTAATCAAATATATATGTACATATTATTCATTTTAAATTGCTGTCCTGTCAATGTAAACTACACGGCAATGCAAGTAAGTCGAAGAGATACGAACAAAATTAATCATGGCAACTAACGAAAATCGATTAAAAGCCAACCAATAGCCTAAATTACACTTTAATTCATTTATTTGGGGACACAATGACAAACATTTGTTTAATGAAGTGAAAACAATATTACTGTAAAATGTAATGTCTACCATTTGCCTTTAGCTTCTGCTGTTAATATGACATGTAGACGAAGTTATCATAAACAAGTTCTATGGACAAAAACAGCAGGAAATCATTTTGACAAAGAACGCTGTCCATCAGAAACGGGAGGTAAGGTTATATACACTACAATAGTTTGCATTTAGTGTCATTTCTAATACAGTTATGTTAGTTTCACGAGTTAATTTTATTGAAATAACGGTATTGAGATGCAAGTTGTTTCATATTTAATACATGTATAATTATTTTTCAACATTTTTCACTTCCTTCCTAAAATACCACTTAACATATGTTTATATATGTAATCACTTTATTCTAAAGATACCTGTATACAATTACCTAAGCCCTCCGTGTAACAGGTTATGCTGAAGAAATATAAGGTTTCACAATAAAGTGAATTCCACTTTATCTTTCTGTTTCTACCTTCAATTTACAATTTATTAGACATACCCATAACCTAAAACGTTTCACAGTCCTACCCTATTAAACCAGGTTTAATTCACCATTTTTTACATAAGGAAATGCCTGTACCAAGTCAGGAATATGACAGTTGTTTTCCATTCGTTTGATGTGTTTGAGCTTTTGATTTTGCCATTTGATAAGGGACATTTCGTTTTGAATTTTCCTTGGACTTCGGTATTTTTGTTATTTTACTTTTTTACTAGAATGTATCTCTTTTTACTTGAAATGCCAAACACTACTTAATTGAAGAGATTACTGCCATAATTGTGTGTATGCTTGTTAGTTTCCTAGTTCAATATGACAATCCGTCATCAAAATCGCATTTTTTCGCCTTTACGAAATGTAAACTTCTGTTTGGTGAGGGGAACACTCGCTAGGATGAAACGAATTATACATTTCATGAAGAAGAAAGCAGCAACATGTGAATGGACGAAATATATCATATAGATACATGTCAACAGAATATTAAGAGTGAGATACCATAAGCATTCACATACTTATGACGGAAATAAAGTTCCATACTATTTGCAGAAATGAAAAATATATTCCTCATTTATAAAGCAACATAATCATTTATATATTTCGAATGATTTATAACACGCACCCCTGATAATATAATAGTTGATACAGCTTATCAGATAAAGAAACCTTGAATACATTTTCTCTATGCTGCTGTTTGTGTTTTTTAATTTAAAGCATGAAAGGCATCATTGTATAGTTACTGCAGGGTTTGTTGCTTTTGCTGATTGGGTGCAGTAGAAAGAGTCCTCATGCTTGTGTTATATGTCCATATATTTTTCTGTTTTGAGTTGTTTGCTTGTGTGCTCGAAGAGAGCTGTCCCCTGTTAACTTACATTATCATATTTGTTCTATTTCCGTACATTTATTAACGGGGATCATCTAGGTCCCGTTTGTATCTTTGATGAATTTTTTCAATGATTTTCTGAGAGTTCTTATTTTTCTGTATTTTTCCTGTGTATATTTTATTCGCGTTATGTGTTACTCATGTCTTTACGTCGGACAGTATTTTTACAGTTTGTATGTGAGTTCTTCGACTGTACTGCACATTGTTCACTTATTCCGTAATTGTGATAATAATTTAACTTTAATTGTAACTCTTTTGATTCGAGCGTCACTGATGAATCTTTGAGGACGAAACGTGCGTTTGGCGTAGAGTGGTAGAGTTGCGCACCAATAATGTTTAAACTTAGATATATATATATAAAAAAAGGAAAAATTTCGATGAAATTTACGAAGCGTTCAACTCTATCGAGTGACTCCTTGATTTGTTTCGTTTAATAAATGAGGGATCTAAAATTACCGTACACTCACTCTTTTATATGTATTTAGAAAGTATCTCCTATACATAATAAACAAAATATAGAAAAGAACTTGTTCGGAACAAATGAATAGAAATGTCTTTCTTTTTATAGTTTTTCATTTCGTTGTCATTGATTAATATTATATACCTTATTTTACAATAACAAAATTGTGTGATATTAATTTACATTTTGTTATTTTTGTTTGTTTTCTTTCAAATGCATTATAATAAACTGACACGAATACAGGCCATATAAATTGTTCAGCATAGCGTAGATTTAGTAAACCCTAATTTGTTTGTTATAATGGAAGAAGCATTGCTTAATTTAGATTTCAGTGTTTATGGTCCAATAAATGTTGGTAAGTGGTAGAGAAAAATCCACTTTGTTAACACACTTAATGTTCACAAAGGCTGTAATGTGGTGAGTGAAGATTAATGGAAATGAGTGCTCCTTTCTTGGCTTGTACTGGCTTGCTCAGAACGTTTTAATAAAGCTAACTTTTCCCCATTACTATCTTGATGTAACCTTGGTTTTTATAAAAAGAACTTAGAACAAATCACACTATTTTATTTTTAAACTACAGTTTAATTTTTTGATGACAGTGTACACTGCGTATTTCGTGTGTAAATAACAACTAGCATGTTTTTGTTTTTAAGTGTCTACATCGATTAGGATAATGAAAGTGATATAGTTTTGATCAACTTTTTTTTTATAGCATCCCAGTTTTGAATGGTGCGTAAACGTATGTTTATATCATTTTCTTTA
Organism: Mytilus coruscus; assembly: GCA_017311375.1. Taxonomy (NCBI): domain Eukaryota; kingdom Metazoa; phylum Mollusca; class Bivalvia; order Mytilida; family Mytilidae; genus Mytilus; species Mytilus coruscus. Next base: position 17,083,580 of record CM029595.1, read on the forward strand.
TGAAAATCTTTCATTAAGTTGTAAATTCAAGGCACCTAATTCAATCAAACGGCTATGGTTCTAATCTTTGCACACTATTTCACAAATGGCTTTGGATTATCTGCATTTTCTTTGTGAAAGTCATTTAAAAAACAATTAATTGAGATAAAGCCAAGTGCAACTGGTCATGTTTCTGAGATAACGAATTTGATATTGTAGTAGTCATAACGATAAAAAATTGCATTTAAATTGACTGACGATACTAAGTCACATTTCCATAGTCTTCACTCATTTGTATTGTAGTCGCAGTTAACTACGAGTTGATACGTTTTAACCAACTAACGTTTCATTGTTGCATGTATTTGTAAACTGATGCATGGTATACATTTTGAAACTGATTATATATTCAAATAGAAAGTTGAAAATAACCAAACATATCTTTGACTGTTTTCAGTTGATGTTATTTATTTCGATGTTCTGCGGAAGCTAATCGAGTATATTGTGTAGGAAAAGAAATTCCACATATTTATATATAGTCTCAAACTATAATTAAGCTGTCATCCTTGCCTTGATATAAAATGATATATTAGTGTTCTAAAAATTCAAGTTAAGTTTATTGTGTAAGAAAAAGAACTGTATTGTCTAAAATTATAATCCTGCTGTTAGTCTTGTATTTGGTAATTGAAATGTTATGTAGAGTCTTGTGTTGTGGAAAATAACTTAACTATGTAAAGGTCTGACTATCACAATTATTACACCATAACTTCTGTTGTTCTGACAAATCGACAAACAATCAATTTTGTAAGAAAACAACAGCAGTTTTAAAGAATACTTTTCCATTCCAAATAGGTACAAATTTGACCTATCATTGGCTCGTATGGAACATGGATACTATTGACATTGATTGATAGTCATCGTCGTCTGTACTTTTCTGAAGAAAATAAACCACTCGTTCCTTCAATCATTGGGTAATTTTGGTTAAATTTGGCTAAATTGGTGACTTCTATATAAAGCATGTTTATGTATCTGATCTTTTAACCAAGGAAGTCAACATTGCAAGAGACATCTCATGGGGTAAAAACGGAGCTAATGGTTTTTTTGCAAAAGTGTAGCAAATTGTGACGATATTTTCTTCGAACAGACTTGTTGTAGTTATTTTATAACATCTTGACGATTTGCTTTCTGATAATCGACCCTTCAAAATAAAAACTGTAACACGGTTACTTTTGAAATTAAACGCATTTAATATAATAGAAAAAAAGTATGTAAAGTCTATATTTCGATCTAATACATCTAAATTACTTTCTGAACAAAAAGATAAATAAGAAAATGAAAGGAAGATTGCTTGTGTTAAATTGGAATTAATTGTACATTTGGAACACGTTTAAAATGATTTTAAAAGTTGAATGACAATAACCATGTTTAATCTCAAAATATTTAATATCTAAGAATACACAATTCTAGTAAACGGCGTTTCAAAACATATTTTTGTATTGGATTGTATTGTATTGTACTGTTTTTATGTATAGTTTTCGCATGTCATTTTTATAATGGCATAGTTTATTATGTTTTAACGGATATTAGAAACAAAAGTAGTGAAATGTGTTCTTTCATTTTAAAACTTTTGAAATTATTCGATTTGTCATTCTACTATTTTGTGATCTGAACAAATCGGGAGCAAACTATTTACATGCCGATGTATTGAAAGCTTTAAATATATTCATAAAAATGTCATATTTTTGCACAAACACCTTTTCTTCAAACAGAAATAAAACATAATGGTACAAAATACTTCATTTTGTCTGGTTGATATAACAAAAAGGCTGTTAGTTTGTTGTCACTTGATATTCCTTGAGGAAATGGCTGCTGTATAATATTTTCGTATAACTAAACTGATGCTTTAGCCTATATAAAGAACATAATAAATTATGCTTAATTTTAAAGTAGTTATAAAACTACAAAGTATATAAAGTGTAAGCATGCTAACTTATTTGCTTGTTTGTTAAATAATGTAAAAAATATTAGATTTAGTTTTTATTTTGATGGATCTGCTTACCCTTCCGGAGCATATCGGAGTCGGAGTGACAATCTGCTTATTTTCATAAAATTGATTATAGAAACATCAGAGAAATTACATACTAGTATTATAAATATAATGGGAACATGGAATTGTATCTAAGGAGAATGATACACGGATAAGGAAACATACATAGCAATTCTGACTTACTGTGACTTGACTGTAAATGTTGCTCTCCACTTACAGTTTACTGAAAATTCTGACCAAATTGCAATTTGTTTTATCAAACCAAATTGTTCAACTGGTCAGAAATTTTAACGAACTGCTGTAGAAAACCACAGTCAAGTTGTGAAAGCGCAAGGTGATAGAATAAAGCATACTTGCAATCCTATTAGACTGTAATTCCGCTTCATTGATATTATAAAAATCGTTGTCAGAATTTGTATACATGCTTTTATATAATTGTCCTGCGAAAGGTGATAGGTAGTAATTTTTGAATTGCTATAAAAATCGCCAAACTAAGCTTTCATACAAATATTTCTTTAAAAATCTTCTTTATTCATAAGCAGCAGACATTAGTTTGATTTAAAATATGTTATATTCAGTAAAATGTATGTGAAATTACAATACGTTGTTAATAAGTTTCCATGGGAGATAATTTAAAATCATTGATTTTTTGAAATATTGATCTTATCTCCCTTTAAAACTTCCAGAGAACATATTTAAGCTTAAAATATATTTCACCAAGTATTTAGAGATTAATTTAAAGAAAGCTTTGTATAATGCATAGATAAACACCAATTTAGAAGAAGAAATAATTCAAAAACTTAATTTGTTCGTTTTTGTAATTTTTCGCAAAATGAAGATAGTTATTCCCTCATCAAAGTTCAAGAGGTTATTCCAGAAACAAACGTTATCAACACAAGATAATATGATTTGTTTTACATTATAAAGGATAAACAAAGGGGCATACCAAGGTATTCAGAGGTTAAGGATGGTAATTGCATGTTAATTTTTTATTAGACTTACCCTGGATTCTATCGATATCTGTGTTTTGTTAAAAATATTCTCTTAATATAGTTTTTACTGCTATATTGCAGTTCTCATAACAAAAACTATGTAAAGTTGCTTAATATGACAAAACTTGACTTACGTTTGCATCAAAATTGTTTATATACATATATGAAGGAAAGGAACTCGGTTGCTGTACTGTACTAAATAGTTACGGTTACAAATGACACTTTTATTGTTCATTAACATTTATTGTCGTCAATCTGCTGTATTATATTGTTTAAATTTGGTTTGGTTTAAATGTTCTTTTTTATGACAGTTTTATTGGTTTCCAGTTTAACAAAATTTCAAGAAGCAATCCGTCGTTCAGAATGCCATTGGTGATATCATTGCAAACCGATAACTTACCCTGAATTAATTTTTACCTTTTTTGTAACAATGGCCCAGACCCCAGCTTAAAGGTGTTAGTCACATGTACATGTCAGTAAAGTGCGCTGATTAAAACACAGTCGAAAGAATCCAAATACATAGTGCGATAAAAAGTAATCCGTGTTAAAATATTTTGTTCTTGTGATATATCAGCTTGTTCCAACAAGATTTCCGCTCTCCTATATCTTCATCTGCACATTGCATTTGCTTTGTAGGATATGCTACAAGACAATGTGTCTGCACTGGTGAGATTTGTACATGGGCTGAACCAAACTATGCAAAATGTCAGTCTGTTTACTTAGTCTATGAGGTTTATGACAAGGTAAGTAACATTGTTTCACTCTCTGGTAAGATTCTACCTTCCATTGGGACCACTCAATTTTGGTTAATAAATCATGTATTTCCCAATTATTGTCACGTAAACCAATAATGTCTTGTTTGGGTTGATCACCCAAGTTTGTCAAAATGACGGAACTATGAACAACTGTCATGCAAGTGGGACGTTAAGCTAGGTATGAAACCAGGTTTAACCCACCATTTTATTTCGAAAGATATCTGAACCAAGTCAAGAATATGACAGTTGATTTCCATTCGTTCTTTTTTTTTTAATTTACCTTGGAGCTCGGTATATTTGTTAAGTTTTTGATTAAAAAAATAAATAAATAAACTAAATGCACATAATTTAACATAAAAGATGATAGCAATTTTTCTCATAATATTTGCTTTAAATACGACATATTTTTTACTTGCAGATATTTGCTTATGCATTTAGTGTATATTCATTATAAGTTGATCATAAGCTAAGACCACAACATCTGAAAGAACGAACATCTTGCAGTATGCACTCAACTGTTGTTATAATTATCCTGATTATATAATGACAACAACAATCTTTATTCTTATATGTGCAAACACCTTTTACGTTTTGTGCAAACACCTATTATATTATGTGCAAACACCTATTATGTTATGTGCAAACATGTACTTCGTTATGGTAAACGCTTTTTAACACAGATCAAAATAAAACGCTGTCGTGACATAGAAATAATAGCAACGTTAAAAATATGGCGAATAACAGAATAACACATGTCCTCCAAAATACGGGTTTTGGAGCCTAAGCTCAAAATTTTGTAGATAAACAAATAAACAGTATTCAATAAGTAATAGGTGTTTGCACATAATGTAATAGGTATTAGCACTTAACGTTCACATGACATCTTGAATGTTAACCAAGAAAGTATCAATTGTATGGCAAAACGCAGATAAGCTACAACATGACATATTATATTTTTCACCGAAGATACATATGTATAAACATAACATAAAGCCATTAAAATATAATATCATGAGGTTTTCAAAGAACAAAGATGTATCAAAACAAAACGTTTAGAACATTCAACATAACAATCCTATTTGAGACAGGACGCAATTCTTAACTGACATACTTAAAGGAAGAATAGACACAACATAGAGGAAATGTGAAAGAACGTAAAGGTGGTTGATCATAAAGTTTTGAGGTATTCACAGAATATACAGTAGTTACAATATAATGTAATGCATTTACATAACAAAGAATAGCAATGACATATCGTACAATTCTTTGACAAAACAAATAATTAATTTGCAAAACACAGAGATGCAGTGTCAGGAAAAAGAGGCAGTTACACATAACATAAAAAAGAAATGACAGGACATAAATACAAAGCGACAAAACACATTAAATATTTACACTATAAGGCAGTTACGGCGTTCCATAGGTAGTCTATGATTTGTGGTTCTGAACGATATCTTTATCTTCTAATATATTTAAAAAGTTTTGAAACTCAGATGTTTTTTAAATAATCTATAATTTATAGATTTTGGTGAATTTAACATAATTGAGTGCCATTCCTGTCTAAAAGAGGGACGAAAGATACCAGAGGAACAGGCAAACTCATAGATTGAAAATAAACTGACAACGCCATGGCTAAAAATAAAAAGACAAACAGACAAATAATAGTACAGAAGACACAACATAGAAAACTAAATTATATCGTTTATGCTATTGTATTATCTTCCAGCTGGAGATGCTTCGGCTTGGCTATCAGCAAACAACTATCAAGTACGTTTATGATCGTTTATGTGAGTTTATCATTAAAAGAAATAATAACCACTTGTATTCTGGAGATGTTGAGTTAGCTGTAAGCATTCTTCACGAGTTACTGAGACATTTGGAACAATATCCACAATTGTCAGCCAAAGATGATAAGATTACTTTGAAGGTTGGTAGTTACTTGTTCTTGTATATTTTATACTTCATAAATCGAATAAATATCTATTTTGTAGTACATCTTTATAGTGGCAATTCTTAAATACATGTAATTGTAAGGACCATCGAATGTCGTTAAAAAGTTGATGCTTAATAACAAGAATAAAAGACTCATCGGTGACGCTAGAATTAAAAAGGTTAAAACACCAGAGTACGACCTAAAATTCCAATTGGTTAGATATTAGTTAGGTTCCTCAGATAATCGGTCGGTAACTGAATTTTAGACACTATAGCTATTCTATGACTGGGCATATGACAGGCACAGGAAATTATAGAGAGAAAAGTGCGTTTTATTTTAAGACCATTCGTGCACGAAGATGGACTCTTAACTTTAGTGTTTCCAATACTTGACACTTCTGGCGAAATTATATCATCATTTAACTTATTTTTTTGTCAAGAGGTCAGGAAACATGTTACACGCGAGATCACTTTATCATTCTCAGTGCAACTAATTATTGTCTTACTTTTTTCATCTTTTTAGACATTAGATATACTATAATGTCATAATTGAAATATGTTTTTTGTGATGTTTTACTGCGTCTTACAAAAAAAAAAATGCTAATTATATCGTGCTATATATTTTTTCAGTCACTCATAGATATTATGAATGTGATGTTGTTCGCAGCAAACCAATCCACAGGAGAAGAAAAACAGGTGAAATTAATTCTAATAAAGAATTCACAGAAATAGTAACTAGTTTTATAAATAAATGTACCATACTGCCGAAAAGTACCAAATCATATCATTTGAACCTGTCTGTTCCCTAAAATACACCTAATAAACAAAACATTACGGCATTAGGAGAATATTATTCTATTGTAATTATCCTTATTGATTTTTTTCACCATTGAGTGCCAAATTTCTACAATATTTATGTAAATTTAATTACCTTATATCATTTCACATGCATTTTGCAGGAATTATTTTTTTTAGATCTAACTTTGATTAAAGCGAAGAGTAATACTAATTTACAATAACGCGAAAACATATATGTATATAAGAATCTATGAACAATTATAATTTTTTTATCAATATGAATTATCTTATGATTAGGATATGAAGGCAGCACCATATTTCTTGAAGATCAATCTGATTATATCAAGAAGCATTTCAAGTGTTCTATACATGGAGCCTGATTCAAAGTATACTTCAGCTTCGATAGGTAAGATATATATATATAGATTTTTTAACTACATTGAGTGTAATACGACGTTTCTCATTGGGAGGATAGACCATACTTATCTGTAATCTTCTAAAATAAAATGTATTACTAGTTTTGTACAGTATTTTCCTGTTCAAAGTAATGAATGCGCACAAGCTTATCTGACCTCACCCATAATTGAGTATCCGCGGCCGGTTACGTCTTCTTATATTTTATTATTCGATTGATGGCTTAAATTTAGACCTAATATACAATTGTTTTTTTACGTGTTGTTTTCTGAATCCCTTTATTATTTATTAGCTGGTTGCTCATTGTACGAGACTAGTGACCTATTAAACATCTTATGAAATATTCGAAGGGTGATTTTCTAATGAAAATTCCCGCCTTATTTCATTGAATTTACCCAACATCAAGAGGCTAACGGAAACCAAACAAATCTCAAAACATGGAAAGTTAAGAACATAATTCTGTTTTTCTTATAATTTTGAGTTTTAATTTAAAATGTGTCTTGTTTGCAGATGTAAAAACAGATATATTACATGCACAAATCGATACTGGAAATAATTCAAACACAAGCATGAATGAGTTTTCAGAATCAGGAGACACAGAACACAAAACTGGTAAGTTGTAGTTGTGTATGTTAATATAGCTCATTACAATACTACTTAGATATTACAACCAATATTAAAACAATAATAAGATACAAGTCACTAGACAGTAAAAATTGACAATAACAGAAATCTGCCCAAACATAAAGGTCTTTGTCAAATATAAATGTAAGAATTAAAAGAACGCCAAAACGTAATCGTGGCAAATCGTTATTATGCTTCGATTTCAATTAAGAAATGATATATTTGCAACGACGTTGCGAAAGGGTATAATGTTTTGACGTGTCCGTCCGTCAGTATTTAGTTGTCGCGAGGAAAGCGCCTTCATTTTTTGTCGGATTCTCTTCAAATTTGAATTTTTTTTTCAACTCACCGAAACCCCTAATGAGTTCCGTAATCAGGAAAATAATCCATATTTACTCTTGTCGACATGGTATCGCTTTCGGTTTCTATCAGATCCTCTTCAAATTTGTATCAAGGTCTCCACTCATCGAAATCTTAAATGAGGGGTTGAGTAAAACATTTTTTCATATTGATTCTTTTTGCCGGATTAGCACCAGTATTATATAAAGACCCTCTCTCCGAAAACAATACAGAAAAGAATCACCTAAAAGTTTAAAGAAGAAACTTTGCCAGCAGGTCACTATTACCTCTTCCCGTTTATATAAGGGAGCTAGGGGGATGGGATATGTAAGCTTCCTCACTAAAGGTTCTTCTTGTTGTCCAGTAATCGAAATGAACAAGAAAATGTTAAGTCAAATTTTTTTAAGTGATATTAGTTACTTATCAATCGTAGTCAATTATATATTTTTATATAAATAAGGATCATACAGGCCCTTATAGTAATATATTTGTTTGTAATATATGTATTCAAATGAATAATTAACAATTTTATTAGCGATTTGCCCTAGTAGCACCTACCTACCTATTTGTTTGTAATATATGTTTGCTAATGAATAATTTACAATTTTAATAGCCGTTTCTTGTGAGTGCTAGGAACTACATTGCAACTGAGCTATGTGTGGTTATCATGCAGACAAATAATCATTTTATCAAAATTTGTTTTCAGAAATGGAGAAACTGCAGGTTCTGTCATTTACAAACAAAGCAATCGTGTCTATGCTATCCGCAAAAGAACGAAAACCAAGGTTTGTTAAAACTTCTGATCTTTTAGATATGATTAAAAAAGGTAAACATCAATAAGAACATTTAGTTGTTGAATTTTTGTCAAGTTAATCATAACATCCTCTATGGATATATGAATGTAAACGTTAATGTGACACCATTAAACAGAGCATACATGTCACCATGAATAAGGTTCAAACTATATGGACGCCACCACGAGTTGGTTGACCGTTATGGAATATCCGTTTCACATATGACAACGGATATGTTCCAATTGTCGTAATAACAATCCCGTCCCCTTTTCCCCCGAATGTGACCAACCGAATTAGACTTATCACTGGGTTTGTACTAACACGAACAACACGACGGATGCCACATATGGAGCAGGATCTGCTTACCCTTCCGAAGCACATGAGATTACCCCCATTGTTTTTGGTGGGGTTCTGTTGCTCAGTCTTTGGTTTTCTATGTTGTGTTTGTGTACTGTTGTTAGTCTGTTTGTCTTTTTTTTTTTGGCCATGGCGTTGTCAGTTATTTTCAACTTATGAGTTTGAATGTCCCTTTGGTATCCCTCGCCTCTCTTTAAATTATTATTAGGCTCGACAAATAAAGCTGTTATTATTTTATGCTTGAAAAAACGACATGAATATAATATTCTAATAATCTTTTTCGTTTTTTTATTCCATTTTCTGTCCTTTTATCGTGTTCGATTAAACACATTCTTTTTGTATTTAGGTTTTGCAGTAATATAGGTGTCCTGAACTTGCCTTTAGTTAATGTTTAAGGCCTGATCTTATCTCTTGTCATGTGTTAATTTTCATCATTGCTATTGCAAACCTGTCAGATGAACTTCTATGTGATATCGTATCTGAATAGTTAATCACCATTTTTTTATTTTCCTGAATAGACATAACCTACTGTCATATTCAGTTCAACGAAATGCAGCAAATATTATGAGGACAAGTATGATACAAAACTGTAAAAAATCAAAATTTATATAAATGAGATATTGATAAAATGGTCTTATTACGCCAGGGGTATGGTAAACGATGATGTCCTTTTTAACTTTTGTTGGTCACGATTGCCAACTCTCAAGTTTTATTTATATGAATTAAGGGATATATAGAGTGTACATCAATGACAAAGTAAACCATTTACACAAAAAACTAAAAGACATCTATAGGTCAGTTTCAGGTTGTCAATGTGTCTATACAATACTTCAATCTCTATATCAACCATAGGAATGTCATAACAAGTACAGGAGACAATTGTTGTTTGTGCAATACTAGTACTCAATAAATTTTTACAGAATTTCAATGCAGAAAAAAGGAACATTTAGACTTGTTTCAAACCATAAAAACTACCGAATTGCTGTTATCTTCCCCTCTTCAATTAAAGAATTCCAGACATAATGATCCAATAATTTGATTTGAACCTTTATTAATAAATCTATGAAGCTTTATAAACGTTTCAATATCTTCAAAAATTACATGTCAAATTAACTTCCGATTTTGCTTTAAGTGCAGCTCAAATGACTTTGAATGGTAAAATTTTATTAAATGATGTCCGTGTTAGTTATTATAGGTTTTTTTGTAATCTAATAGTTAGTAATAGGTTTAATGGCGTCATTAGAGGTTACATAGGGAAAGACAATAATCAAACATGTTTAATGCCCGTATGTTATCGATAACGTTGATTTGTATAACATTTGCTACAGTTCAACTTTTGAAAATGATATATCTAATTACAGATACTTGCTATTAAGGTAGTTATATAAAAAATAGTTGAACATGTTAGTGGCTCTTCTTGTTATAATATGTGAAGGTAGTGTACTTATATTCAGTTAATGTAAAAACTCAGATACAAAGCTCACAAAAATTTTATTGTAAACAGTGGGAATCGGACGAGCATCAAATATTATGCAACATATTTAATTTGCTCCAAAATTAAAAATTACCTTAAAGTCTTAATAGTAAAGCATTGAAAGTGTGATCTCCATAATATATTTCAGCATCAAATTCCAGTCTCCTATCTCCGATGTTCATTCGATATTCCTCATGCAAGGCAGCAGTCAACATCTCGAGAATCTCATCGCTTACATTCCAATCAAACATACTACTCAGGTAGGTTACTTTTGCTTAATGGAAAAATAGTAAATTATACTTTCTTCATGTGTTACTATTGTAAGATAAAAGGATTAAATGATTTCATTCAAATGTACAGCTAGAATTTAGTTGAAAAAGTGTGGATTGCTATGCACTTATCTTTTTTTTCAAAATTTAAAAGTTGTTACTATTTTGTAAAGCTCGTAAACTTTTACTGATTTTATGTTTTTCAGGATGTTTTCTTTAAGTGATTCATAATATTGTCATAACATATTTTTATTTATTTTTTTGGCAGTCATTCACGAATAAATATAATCAAACAGTCTGTGTTTCATGGGAGTTTGATAAACGGTAAGCTTAAATATCAGTCGTTCTAAACATGCATGAAATATTTGCCACTGGAAGTTAAGCAACCACCAATCACTCTTAAATATCTGCAATACTGGTTATTTTGGTTTTGTATCATAAAGCTATGACGATGGACAGGTTGCTCAACATTAAGACTTTGAAACTCCGGTTTAAATTATTAAAGGTCCATTGTATATGTTTACTATAAAAAAAGGAGATGAAGTATGATTGCAAATGAGACAACTATCCACCAAAGTTCAAATAAAGTGGATGTTCAAGGCCTTCAACAATAACCATTAGATACGTTCTTTTTTCGTTCCATGTGAATAATTAATTTCGAACACTCAAAAAGAAACACTGGAGTTTGATAAGTAGACAGGTAGCTAACAAGGGCTACAAAGAAAATGACGCTACATTTCTGCTACCTATATTCTTACAAAAACATGTAACTTACTGTGTTGTTTATATTTTTAAGGCAAACTAGGAAATGTCCCATTGGTATCTTTGGCCTCTCTTTTAAATGATTAAAATAGAATAACAAGTATATTTTCATCATAAAGCAATTTGGTTTGTTGATACTGGTTTGTTCTATTACAATAAAGACCAATTGAATGTTAATATTAGCTGGATAAGACCTTTTCGCAGGTCCGCGTATAACAAAAAAAATTGTTTGCTTCATTTATATGAGCATAATTATGTTTCTGGCTTACTTCTGAGTTTTCAATTTCAATCTTTTAAATTTTTATTTTACATATTTACGTGTCGTCCCACAAAAGTCAGCACTTTTGTGTTTACTGTGTTATTTTTTATTCGAAACACTAAGGTTGTTTGAACCCAAATGCATAGATTGCATGGCCATATTTGTCACAAAGCATCTTCGTGTTTTGATTCGAGCGGCATTATTGAGTTTTTGAAGACGAAACGCTCGTCTTGCGTACCAAAATAAAAGCCTCAAATCTTTGATGAGTTTTTTAACTAATGGTCTCAAATATACAATAGTTTTCAGGAAGCATGCGTTATCACTAAGAACAAAGAGAATTGCGTTACTTATTTAGAAACCTAGACACTTTCGAAGCGATCGCGGGTTCAAAATAACATTAACGGTACCAATTTTTTGCACCAGATTCGCATTCCAACAATAAATGTCTCTTCAGTAATGCTTGAGGCCAAAATATTAGAATATCTAAAACTCTTTAAAAAAAATGAAAAGCTAATAACCAAAAAAGGACAAAAAGTATAGCCAAAGCTGGGCAATGAATCAGAGCTTTGTATGAGGGAGGTATATACCTTACTTTATTATTTCCAAAATTTTGTAACAGCAAACTTTATTAACACTATATCCGTATTTTCATGCCAGTACCGAAGTATTTTCTACTGGGCTGGTGATACCCACGAGGACTAACAGTCCACTAGCAGATGTATCGACCCAGTGATAGTAATAACGTTAACGGTACCTAATGCACATTTTGACAATAAATATAAAGAGTAAATAATCTTTACAGCTGACAAGTTTGAAAAAAATATTTTATTATTCAATTAAATTGTATTGTTTTCAAACGTCATATACTTCAGCTTTTCAAATGAGGAACACTTGTCATGCACTAGGAAATTAAAACCGTCCTTTTTTTTTTTACACAATACGCTTTGTTTCCGTTGCTTTTGCATTGATAACCTGCTCTTCTAGGAACTATTGCTCAAGATGGACAAATTTAAAATCATTGAAACATAATTAAATCAGATTTCAAAATAAAACAGTCCATTTCTTTGACACAGAAATGTTAAGCATTATATTTTGTTTCAATTATAGAGAACCTCAGTTTGGTCGTTGGACTAATGTTCAATGCACTGTATCCACAACAGATGACAGTCAGACTGTTTGCAAATGTTCCTTACCAGGTCATTTCATGGTTGTTTCTATATCCACTAATATCAAAGTAAGTGTATTATTTTGATTTTGTACCTTGCAAAAACAATAGAAAATAATATGTGGTCAGGAAAAAATATCATTCAATATGTAGTTTCAAGAAGGGCAATTTCTTATTTTACCCTTTAAATAATTTAAAGAAATAACATATAATGAACATAACCCTCCATCTGGAAAGGTCAATCTAAATCATTTAAAGCGAAGTATGTGTAAATGAATAGAACATTTAGTAGCTATGTAACCGAAAGTAATTTAAAAAGCATAGTCGAATTCATCTAAGATCAGACATGCCTGATAGAGTTCGAACCTTAGTTAATAATTTCCTAATTTATCAATGCAGAATTTTGACAATCGTTTTAGTTTGTTAATAATTTCCTAATTTATCAATGTGGAATTTTGACAATAGTTTTAGTTTGTTAATAATTTCCTAATTTATCAATGCAGAATTTTGACAATCGTTTTAGTTTGTTAATAATTTCCTAATTTATCAATGTGGAATTTTGACAATCGTTTTAGTTTGTTAATAATTTCCTAATTTATCAATGCAGAATTTTGACAATCGTTTTAGTTTGTTAATAATTTCCTAATTTATCAATGTGGAATTTTGACAATCGTTTTAGTTTGTTAATAATTTCCTAATTTATCAATGCAGAATTTTGACAATCGTTTTAGTTTGTTAATAATTTCCTAATTTATCAATGTGGAATTTTGACAATCGTTTTATAGATATAGGAAGATGTGGTGTGAGTGCCAATGAGACAACTCTCCATCCAAATAACAATTTATAAAAGTAAACCATTATAGGTCAATGTACGGCCTTCAACACGGAGCCTTGGCTCACACCGAACAACAAGCTATAAAGGGCCCCAAAAGTACTAGTGTAAAACCATTCAAACGGTAAAACCAACGGTCTAGTATATATAAAAAACGAGAAACGAGAAACACGTATAAATTACATAAACAAACGACAACTATTGTACATCAGATTCCTGACTTAGGACAGGTGCAAACATTTGCAGCGGGATTAAACGTTTTAATGGTACCAAACCTTCTCCCTTTTTCTGAAACAATAGTATAACATCACAACATAGAAAACACACGATAAAACATCAATTGGAAGGCTTAACTCAATCAAAAACGTAAATTAACACACTATGAACGAATAAATTCGAAATGCAGAATTTTGACAATCGTTTTAGTTTGTTAATAATTTCCTAATTTATCAATGTGGAATTTTGACAATCGTTTTAGTTTGTTAATAATTTCCTAATTTATCAATGCAGAATTTTGACAATCGTTTTAGTTTGTTAATAATTTCCTAATTTATCAATGCAGAATTTTGACAATCGTTTTAGCAAACAATGTTACAAATTGAAAAGTTATTTCTTTTTTATTTCATAGCCATATATTTTCACCGTCAGTAAAACTTTACTTTTCACTTAAGACAATCTTTATTCTTCCGAACGCCTGTCGATCAAAATGATTGCACACCTTTTACAATAATTACTGATTTTTATTCTGTGTTTTAGCTACCAAAAGTTGTTGCTGAATCCAATCCTGCTTTACCTATTGTCATAGCTTGTATCATAAATATCGTCATACTTGGAATGGGAGTGTTCATTTACATTCTTAAGCGAAAGTAAGTTTATCTTGATTTTGATTAACACTTTAACATTGTTAAAACGTGTTGCGTTTTGTCTAAATATTTGTTGATTCTTTCTTTTTTACATATAAACCTATCCAACATTTTATTTTTTTATTTGATTTGAACTAATGTTTCATATGAATTTAGTAATTTTGTCTTTTCACAAACAAAGGGGTATTAACGTATCTTTGTTTTTATTTGCAGATGGTTGATTGGTGATGAATATCCCATACATTTCAGCTTTATGGTGTCAATATTGTTACAAAGCATAACATTCCTTGTTTGCCTTAAAAATGTAAACAACACAGTAAGTTACATGTTTTGTAAGAATATAGATGGCAGAAATGTAGAGAAGCTCTCTTTATATATAGCCCTTTTAATCTTCCTGTTTATTTATCAAACTCCAGTGTTTCTTTCTGAGTGTTCTAAGTAAATACATGCACATAGAACGAAAATTAAATAGATATAAGAAGATGTGGTATGAGTGCCAATGAGACAACTCTCCATCCAAGTCACAATTTGTAAAAGTAAACCATTGCAAAGTAAATGCACGTTTCTAATGGTTTTAAACACATATAATGGACCTTCAAAATGTTTTAAATGATTTCCCGGTCTCGCTGAATTTATATTATTAATGATTGCTTAAAGATCATGACGTTTATACAAAAAGGAGATTAAACATTAACTGTATTAATGTTAAGTTATATTGCCTATTTAGTGAATCAATAAGAATATCAAGAAGAAATTACCGTATTAATTCTATGAAATACATTTTGTGTTTTAAAAATAAAAACGGAAAGCAGTAGCTGTTTTCATAAACAAAATTATGCAAGAAGTATTTAACAAAATTCTCGTTTACTAAACTATGGTATTCATTAGTTTGGAGTTTGTTTGAGATGTGGTATGATTGCGAATTCCGCCCAGGATCAAAATTATGTGGATGTAAGACAAATATATAAATGGATGTTTCGTATTGAATGTGTTTTAAATATACATCTAGATTTAAACAAATTATACATTTATTCACTAAATGATTTTCTCATGTTTATATTTATTAAATCGTAAATTGAAATCAGTTTACACAATATTATTTAAGATTATTGAGAGAAAAAAATGATACTTTTTTATGAGAGAATAGATCGATTTTATACACAACTTACTTTGTTCAGAGACACACATTTTAATTTGTGTTTTAGGCAATATGTTCCGTGGGCAGAATAGTTGTTTACTTCAGTTTCCTAGCAGCATTTTCATGTGTGTTTGCTGAAGCTATGCAAATTTATATTTCCACTGCGAGGAAGCAGCAAATTGGCAAGCAGTGGTATAAATATTTATTAATTGGTTGGGGTGAGTTATTTTTCAAACATCAAGTTTTTTATTTACATGTATATCCTTAATTAGACAACAATGGTAAAGGATTAAATATCATTGTATCAAATACCCTTAATAATGAATTATAGATATAAACAAAGATCTATTTCACCACAAAAAAAAATTGAAATATATATAACTTTAATGAGTAAAAAGATAAACAAGAATTCAAAAGTTAACAAAAATAAATGAGAACAAAAAAAAAACAATAGATTCTCGTAGATACACTGATAAACATCAGACATTATTGACGACTAAAATATTGGCAAAGCAAACTATTGTAAAAATCATCAAAAGGGAAAGTATGTCATGATGCGCAGGCGGCAACTATCATCACATTTCCAAGTCAGATAGCAAGTAACCGATATTAAGTAAAATATGGTGTACAAAAGCGATAAATTTAAAGATTATCTGGTATACCAAAGATCAAAAGCTCTGGAAGTCAATTACATTAACACATTTACTAGGATCAAAATGAAAGAGCCTTAACTGAACGCCTACAAGAGCAGATATCAATCTTAAATAATGGAGTAGCAATTCTAATAAATTTGAATTTTGTTTTTTTGTTTTTTTCTATAGTAATACCAACGATTCTAGCAGTTTTCTTTGGTGTTGCATCAAGAATATTTCCAGGAAATGATAACACCTTGCTTGTGTAAGATTACATAAAATTATGTAAAATACGTTTTATAAGTGAAAGATTCCTAAATAACAATACTTTCAAAGGCAGTTAAATTAGAGAAAGAGTTTTATACATTTCCATTTTTTACTGTTTAAATTGTACTCATTTATGTATTCCTTCTTAAAGTATAAGTACCTAAAGATATATATCTATATCAATTTATAGACAGAAAAAAAAATAATGAAGTTTATCGTTAACTGATGTCGCCAATATTCGATACACTTATGTAAATGTTTCATTGTTTCCCATAGATGCTGGATAGAAGATGATCAGTGGCATTTTTATGGATTCATCATTCCTATCGTAGCCTTAGATATTGTAAGTCCTTTGTACTTTGTGTGGGTGAATTGACGTGTCATATAATCTATGTTTCCTCAATAATATAATCGACAAAAAACGGTGTGCATTTAACGAACTTTATTCATGAGGATATCTATAAAACATAGGTATAAATATCTAACTTAATGGACTATTTAATAATGTTAAGGTGATCTCGGTTACTTTAGTATTTAGTATTAAAACCTGCTTGATCTGACAATGCGTTTTTTTTTTTGGGTCTACGTACATATATCTTTATGAATTAACATAACAATTCCTGTAATCCGGTTTTACCAACACCAACAATATTTGAAAACTGGATAATTGTTGAGCTGTTTTGTCAGAATTAATTGCGTTTTTTTATTTTGATGTGTCACGTTCTGCGGGTTAATTTGAAAACAAAACTTTTACTAAACAAATTAGTGTGTGGTAGCATATTTTTTTACACAAAAATCTAGTTTATGAACTATTGAACTGCGGTATACTACTGTTGCCTTTATTTATGCTATCTTTAGACTGTTACAATTATCTTTATGTCGTACTGTATTGAGTTTTAAACAATCTGGAGTAACATTTAATCAGCATGATTTTCTCTTATTGCTTAGGCTATTTTACTCATGCTTATATTTGCCATGCATTCATGCATAAGACACCAAGATGAAGCCAGATATACATCAAAGCGAACATTCTGGTAAGAAAATTTTTAAATCGTACGTCTATAGAATTTGAAATACGTAAGTAAATATTTATAATTGAAACTTGATAAAATGAATACTTCAAAAAAAATTCTGGAGTTATCTTTCTTTATTTTGTATTCATAACCCCATGCTGATTGAGAGACAGCAGCAGTTTACCAATGTAAAAAATCAAATAAAAATCAAATTATGCTTTATAAAGGTTATTTGTCAGAAGCGCTTTTCGAGATTCACCTTCATTAGGAAAGGTTGAAGCTAAAGTATGAGAAACGTAAAGAGCTATATGACCGAAATGGACATAAAAAGAAATAGCCAAATCAATCGAAGTTCAACTTTGCCTGAGGGAGTTAAACCTTAGATTTTTTCATAATATCTTAATTTACAAAACTGATATATTGATGGAAATTTGTGAAAAATAACCTAATTGGCAAAACGGATGTTACTACTGACGACAAAAATCGAAACGTTCGTTATAGATCCTAGTTAGCTGTATCAATTTTAGAAAGAACAGATGCAGCTAGTTTGCAAACCTTGAAGTTGCGATAGTATCCTTAAAATCAAGGAATACATAAAATGTCATCACTGAAAGAAATGAAGGTCGTTTAGTGACATGTCCTCAACAATATATTTAAAGAACTTGGTTGGACGTATTTTCTCTTTGTCTTTGAGAATGTTTCGTGCCAATTCTTCTTCAAATTAATGCAAAAACATGCCGGCTAGTCGGGAAACACAGTTAGAACCAGTTTCAATTCTAACTGTTTGTTGAAATATCAATCAACCAAACTCGGAAAAAAAATGAAGTCGATCATGGAGTTCATCATTTTATGATATATGTTGTTTGAATCGATTTTTTCCTTCAAAACTGATTTTTTTTGCGACCTAACAAAGAAATGGGATGATGAATTGCAATAAAGAGTGTCGAAAATTTTAAAGTTTTTATATTGTTGCAAAATAGCACTGACTCCGGATGTAGATTTTTCAGTAGATCTTTGAATTTCTAAGACTCCATTTCTGATTGTTTTGGCGGTTATATTTTTTTTTTATCTTTCTGTAATCATAGATTGATCAAATGGTTTCTCTGAATAATTAAGCAGTAAGAGAACGGAAAATTTATGTTTTCTTCAGTGACATTTAATTGCATTTTTCTTTTGACACTTATATATAGATGGTTGATGAATTAATTCTTCGTTTTTATCTTTAATAAAGGATAATTGAAAATTATTTGTTGAAATATACATTTAACGTATATGTGCAACTTTTTTCAATATTGTTTACTCTGTATTTCAGTGTTACTTGCCTGAAATCCATTTCCATTCTTCTTTTACTAAATATAGTCGGTTATCTTAGTACTGGTATAAGTAGAGGTGAACATTATGGATACGTAATCTCATATTCAGTTCTCGTGATTTTTTTGGTAAGTATATCAATATCCTGGTATCTCATCACAGACTCTTACGTTACTTAGTTCTGGTTGTGGATTTGTATGTATTGTTTTTAACGTTTTCTATTTTAGCAGTACGAACACATTATGTTTGATATAATTCTACCGCTGATATTTATACTTCCTCAGAAAACCGTGTTTTAGGAGGGCGGAGTCATACATTGTTATTGATCAGATATGAAAAATAACAAGTTGCGACAATGACCTAATCTAACAATAGATATTACTACTCAAATCAGTATTACGATGTCACCTGTTTGTAACGTTGACGTATTTTACAGTAAAAAAGGACACAAAAAAAAGTTCTTCATTAGTTAAATGAACTATTTCAACCATTCAAAGATTTTACTCAACAATGTTTTTTTCGGAATTTAATAATGGGACAAGCTTGAGATAATTTAACTACATGTAAACATGCTTATACATTCCGGCATGTTATCAATCAAAAAGCTTGCAATTCTTAAGGTTTTTACATTTTAGAATTTTGGTGGACTCATTATTGAATATTAACCGATATCGTTCGTTACCTCTGTGAAATACCAAAGATGTCGCTTACGAAAAGATCTATTCAAGCCACCGGATCACTAAATGTGACTTCTGTACAGTTTAATACCTTACTTTGTTGGTACATTCACCTGTCTCATTACCTCTGAAATATCACGCTTGTATATTGTCCTCTCGATTAAGATTTTTATTCATCTCTTTAACATATTATGTTCGATACCTTCATCCTGTATTCACAAGAAATACATCGAAGAACTATAATTTTTATAAAACAAATATAATTTAAAAGAATGAAAATTGTTTTCTCAAATTAAAGGTTAAGATTGATATCATAGTAAAGGGTTAAGTTATGATTGTATATAAAGGTTTTCGGATAGTACTTTAAAAGATTTAAAAAAAGCATGGGATAACTTACAATACACTTAGAAATATTATTCAACACACGACTATATGGAAGAACACGTTAATTGTTCGTATAAAACATTAATATTATATTGGATAATTAAATGTGTTTCGAATTGTATCTTAATACATTTTATTACTTTTTAGGTGATTGTGGTTTTATATCAAGATGCCTTATTGATAAAGAGGTACAGTACTACTACGCTTTACAATTATGTATAGTCTTTTTAACTCAGAAAATAACCAAAATTACCATATACCATGACAGAATGTGTCACTTTGTATAATATTCATTCAATATTTTCTATATTGGCTTATGTCCACCAACCAAAAAATGATATTGTCTTACTTAAAAGCATTTTTAAAACATGTTACATTCCATTATTACATAAATATATGTAATCCAACATTTCTCAAATAATTTCAAACTTGATAGTTTGGGAATTGTTCGCAATGCTAAGCGGATATGTTTATGTCACAGGGATAATTAACGGTCAATGTATGCATTGATATGTGCTATTTGTTTGAGAAGGTTGACTTCTCAGAATGTAAACTATTTTACTTTTCGCAAATTTTGCTTTTTAATACTCTTGAACTTCGTATTTGATTTGACCTACTAACTGCTTTGATTCGAACGTGCTTCTGTTGTACCAAATGATAAGTCCGGTATCTTTGAAGAGTTTTAATTTAAATGGAACAATATATCCATTCGAAACAACATCTGATACAAAATTTAATAATACTTTTAGATATTTGGATGATATATTGGCTCTCAATAATGACGACTTCAGTATGTATACTAAAGAAATTTATCCTGTTGAACTTACTTTAAATAAAGCTAATACTAACAATGACCACTGCCCTTTCCTCGATCTTGATATCTATATCATTAACGAAAAGCTTAATACAAAAATTTATGATAAAAGAGATGATTTTTCATTTCCTATCGTTAATTATCCATTTTTAGATGGTGACGTTCCCTTGTCACCATCTTACGGTGTTTATATATCTCAACTTGTACGATTCGCTCGTGTATGTAACAACGTTTCAGATTTTAACGAAAGAAATTTATGTATTACAGAAAAATTATTACACCAGGGTTTTCGATATCACAAACTAGTCAAAACATTTACTAAATTTTATCATCGGTACAAGGACATCATTCGTAAATATAGCTCAACATGCAGACTTCTTATACGTTCAGGTATTTCACATCCAATCTTTTATGGTAATATTCTTTATAAAGCACTAAAATGTCAGTATTCACCTCAGAAGCTAACAAAACCTTTAAATAGACTTATTAAGAAGGGATATAGTTACGATACTGTTGTCAGGTCATTAAAGATTGCATATTTTGGCTTTAATATTGTTTCACTTATAGGGTCTTTGCATCGGAACTAAACACGTTATTTAAAAACCAGTTGTTGGCATGACACGGGTTATGCTCTTCTCATATATTTTATGATGGTATGATACTAAACCCTAACGGAGAGGGTGTGCCTGATATTCATATGATGAAGACATAATCTTTCAATCAGTTTAATTGAGGTCTGGAGCTGGCATGTCAGTTAACTGCTAGTAGTCTGTTGTTATTTATGTATTATTGTCATTTTGTTTATTTTCTTTTGTTACATCTTCTGACATCGGACTCGGACTTCTCTTTAACTGACTTTTAATGTGCGTATTGTTATGCGTTTACTTTTCTACATTGGCTAGAGGTATAGGGGAGGGTTGAGATCTCATAAACATGTTTAACCTCGCTGCATTTTTGCGCCTGTCCCAAGTCAGGAGCCTCTGGCCTTTGTAAGTCTTGTATTATTTTTACTTTTAGTTTCTTGTGTATAATTTGAGTTTAGTATGACGTCCATTATCACTGAACTAGTATATATATTTGTTTAGGGGCCAGCTTAAGGACGCCTCCGCGTGCGGGAATTTCTCGCTGCATTGAAGACCTATTGGTGACCTTCTGTTGTTGTCTGTTCTGTGGTCGGGTTGTTGTCTCTTTGACACATTCCCCATTTCCATTCTCAATTTTATATACTTGGTCCAAGAGAGACTGACAAAATCCCGCCAAAAACAACGAAAAGACAAATAACCGTCTATAAAACGTAAAGACTGAGCGCATCCAATTAAAAACCATGGGTGATATCAAATGCTCCGAAAGGGAAAGCACATTCTACCTACACGTGGCATCAAATTATTTAGAAAACTGTGGGAATGAAGACAAATCTGTTTCTATTAACGTTATAATATATACATATTTAACAAAGGTTTGATATTTTTAACCACTGTACATAACTCGGATTCTTAAACAGGGTGAACAATTCATGGTGAATTGTTTTGTCCCTGTCGTATAACTGTTGGTAAATTTCTATTATAATATACCCATAACGAGCTACTTAATTCATATAGACCTTTATCCATAACGTATGATTTGACTAATAAGACTGGTAAGACCATTTCATTCATATTCGTTGTAAGATACGCGTACACATATCTATAGTCTTATATCAGTGAAGGCTTGTGCTTTAGTTCGTATTGTCAAACGTTCTTTGCATATTTTTTGTCAGTAGTCTTGTCATTTCGCTTGAAAAGTATTTTCATTTATAAAAGTTGTCTGTTGCAAAATAATGTAAGAACATATTGCATTAAATAGTTGGATTGCACATATATTTAACTATCTTCAGATAATGACAAATCTTTGGAAAAGACTGTCACTGTTTAAAGATAAACCACCTATTCAACAAATGGTAGGTATATTGTGTGACTCAGATACTTGATTTTTTCATATTCTGTATTAACCAATTTTGTGATATATAGCATTATAAACATAATCAGGAGCCTGTAGTTCAGTGGTTGTCGTTTGTTTATGTGTTACATATTTGTTTTTCGTTCATTTTTGTACATAAATAAGGCCGTTAGTTTTCTCGTTTGAATTGTTTGTCATTTCAGGGCCTTTTATAGCTGACTATGCGGTATGGGCTTTGCTCATTGTTGAAGGCCGTACGGTGACCTATAGTTGTTAATTTCTGTGTCATTTTGGTCTCTTGTGGACAGTTGTCTCATTGGCAATCATACCACATCTTCTTTTTTATATATACAAAAGTTTTAAAATATTATCTAGATGAATGGAAAACTTAAGTGGTTTGGATAGTAAAATATGGTAAAACGTGTTATAATTTTAGAGTTTCGTAGACGTAGAGTAATTCAGTCTCATTTGAATCTATTGAAATGATCTTTAATTTAGTTTGAGCAGCGTTGTATAATACCTTCACAATAGATTTTTTTCAAATGTTATTTTTACATGAGATTAGTTAAAAATCCTTTGAACCTGGGATATCGAACATAACTTTGATAATTCTCACAGTCAATAATTCATTGGTTTTTACGAATTGACAGAAAAAGAATTATGTATGCAGTTTAAGAATCGGCGTTTTAGGAAAAGTCATGAAGGAAAAGTAGGGATGTGATGTATTAATTCATGAAACGGAATCCCTTTACACACTTGACACAACCTGTTGTTCTCCATCTCAAAGTCACAGCCTTCAAAACAACGCGAACGCTCAAATCTCACTGAAAATTCAATATGGTCCCCAGCAACGGTGTAGAATTCTTTGCTAGATATCGAAGAAAATGGGTGCGTGGTTAAATAAATGGACAGCCTATTATAAACGACAAAGAAATAACAAGTACTATCAGAATTTGACTAACAATATTAATGTCAACATCGAGGCATCAAGATATTTGGTAACTCGTTTAAGAGGAAATGATGAATAGAAATATTTGTGAATGGTCTGTATCTCAATTTCGATAACTAAATGTAGGTGAAAAAAAGAAAAGTGTATGTAACAGAACCAAGAAACATACTGAGAACTGTAAAATATAAGTGTATGCAGGTTAAATCTAAAATAATTTTATTTGGTTTTCAGAATCGTAACCAAAGCAGCAGTTCATTTAAAGGTAACTTATTAATCGTTAGGTTTGAAAAAATCATTTTCAATATAACATAAGAAAAAGTAGAAAAAGTTAAATTTACTGTTTTCAGAAAAGATGTTCTTGTTGAAAATGTTTGTATTATACTATACTAAATATTAAAGAACGACATCTGGTATCTTCAAATGTGTCAAATGTACTTTATTTATTTCATGTAGGCTGTAATTTGGGCAATTTCTTATCTAGTGTAGTACATAATTATTATCAACTTTTATATGCTTGATAGTTCAGTCAAATATATTCAGTGTTCCCAATTAAGACAACAGTAGGTTATTTCATTTTTGGTGGAAGAAGACTTCAAGTCTTCTGAAGGCCTATGGTGCCGACTTTAAAATCATTGAACCACCTCCGTATGCCGCATCCGTTTCTGTGTATTACAATTTCATAACAACTTCCGATTCTTGACACCGATTTTTACACATGATTAAGCATCTGAATCATTTAATTTGTAAATTAGGATTGAAAACAATCACTATCGTTAATATTTACCCTTTTATTTATGTAATTTATTAGATTTCATCTCATCTACATGAACGTTATTTGTTTACTTGTAACCAGATGTTTTTAATGTAGATATTTGTAGTACCCATGCGTGAATTTGGTATCGGGACAACTCGCCCTGTTTACATGTTCGCCCTTGGTCTTTTCGTCCTGAGTTCTTTCGCCCGTATAGTACGTTCACCCTGTGTTCATTCTCTTCACTCTTATCTTACACAACGTTTTATAATACGTCCTTGCATTTATTAAAAATATTGATATTAAGGGTATCGTTAAAAGCTCTAAAACACGATTTAGTGAAAATCATCTGTTCCTTATTTTGTTCCCAAGGTAAGACAATAGTGTTCAGCCAATCAAATTCTGTGTTTCTCATGATCAAATTAATTAGCCAATCAAAAACGTTTTCTCTGAAGATTATTCTTACATGCTAGATTTTGAACTTGTGTTGTTTTCATCTAGTACTTTAAAAAAATACTTTTAAATAATACAAGTGAAAACAACTCCGTTTCTACTTGGTGTTCCTAATTGGAAGGAAATACGAAGAAGAAGAAGAAGAAGTTGTAAAATCGTGAACATGGCATGTGAATTTTCATCTGCAAGGAGGTTCTTACACAGCTTAAGGATAAAAGCATGACTGATTGACCAAATTCAATGATGCAGTACTACCATAAAGATAATAAATAGTATTTTTTCACTAATTTATTGACATTATACTTTTGTAACATATGTTATTTTTGTATTCAATTAAATCATTTAAAGCCCAATGTACTATTCTTTTTCTCAAAGACAAACAAACAGGTTTGGGACCCCCACCCCACCCCCACCCATTACGAGTGGTGTCCCTTAAATGAGGGACTGTCCCTAAAAAAGGGTCATTTTACTGTTGAAAAAAAGAAAGAAAATTTTTAAGATTTTTAACTCAAAGTGTGAAAATTCATTATATTTGGAATAACTTTTCTAAATGAGGGGTCAAATTAATAAAGAAGATATAAGTTTAGAAACATCACAAAATTCTTTTGACATGTTTTGACACTTTAATACTTGATAGATGCATAGTTCTTGGGGAAAAGTTTCATCAAATAATATGAATATAGAGGTGCTCATTTTTACAGTGGGTTGTAATGTTCTTCTAATGAGGGTGACACATCTTTGCATAATTCAAAATTGGAAATTTCAACAAGCATCTAATATTCTTACACAAGAAAATAAACCCTGGTCTACTATTTTACTTTTCGCAAATTTTGCTTTTAATACTCTTGAACTTCGTATTTGATTTGACCTACTAACTGCTTTGATTCGAACGTGCTTCTGTTGTACCAAATGATAAGTCCGGTATCTTTGAAGAGTTTTAATTTAAACGGAACAATATATCCATATACTTGGTCCAAGAGAGACTGACAAAATCCCGCCAAAAAACAACGAAAAGACAAATAACCGTCTACAAAACGTAAAGACTGAGCGCATCCAATTAAAAACCATGGGTGATATCAAATGCTCCGAAAGGGAAAGCACATTCTACCCCACACGTGGCATCAAATTATTTAGAAAACTGTGGGAATGAAGACAAATCTGTTTCTATTAACGTTATAATATATACATATTTAACAAAGGTTTGATATTTTTTAACCACTGTACATAACTCGGATTCTTAAACAGGGTGAACAATTCATGGTCAATTGTTTTGTGCCTGTCGTATAACTGTTGGTGAATTTCTATTATAATTCACCCATAACCAGCTACTTAATGCATATAGACCTTTATCCATAACGTATGATTTGACTAATAAGACTGGTAAGACAGCACATTCATATTCGTTGCAAGATACGCGTACACATATCAATAGTCTTATATCAGTGAGGGCTTGTGCTTTAGTTCGTATTGTCAAACGTTCTTTGCGTATTTTTTTGTCAGTAGTCTTATCATTTCGCTTGAAAAGTATTTTCATTTATAAAAGTTGTCTATTGCAAAATAATGTAAGAACATATTGCATTAAATAGTTGGATTGCACATATATTTAACTATCTTCAGATAATGACAATTCTTTGGAAAAGACTGTCACCATTTAAAGATAAACCACCAATTCAACAAATGGTAGGTATATTGTGTGACTGATACTTGATTTTTTCATATTCTGTATTAACCAATTTTGTGATATATGGCCATATAAACATATACAAAAAGTTTTAAAATATTATCTAGATGAATGGAAAAACTTAAGTGGTTTGGATAGTAAAATATGGTAAAACGTGTTTGATTTTAGAGTTTCGTAGACGTAGAGTAATTCAGTCTCATTTGAATCTATTGAAATGATCTTTAATTTAGTTTGAGCAGCGTTGTATAATTCCTTCACAATAGATTTTTTCAAATGTTATTTTTACATGAGATTAGTAAAAAAATCCTTTGAAATCCTTTGAACCTGGGATATCGAACATAACTTTGATAATTCTCACAATCAATAATTCATTGGTTTTTTATGAATTGACAGAAAAAAGGATGTGTTAGAATTATGTATGCAATTTAAGAATCGGCGTTTTAGGAAAAGTCATGAAGGAAAAGTAGGGATGTGATGTATTAATTCGGAATCCCTTTACACACTTGACACAACCTGCTGTTCTCCATCTCAAAGTCACAGCCTTCAAAACAACGCGAATGCTCAAATCTCACTGCAAATTCAATATGGTCCCCAGCAACGGTGTAGAATTCTTTGCTAGATATCGAAGAAAATGGGTGCGTGGTTAAATAAATGGACAGCCTATTATATACGGACAAAGAAATAACAAGTACTGTCAGAATTTGACTAACAAAATTAATGTCAACATCGAGGCATCAAGATATTTGGTAACTCGCTTAAGAGGAAATGATGAATAGAAATAGTTTTGAATGGTCTGTATCTCAATTTCGATAACTAAATGTAGGTGAAAAAAAGAAAAAGTGTATGTAACAGAACCAAGAAACATACTCGAGAACTGTAAAAATATAAGTGTATGCAGGTTAAATCTAAAATAATTTTATTTCGTTGTAAGATACGCGTACACATATCTATAGTCTTATATCAGTGAAGGCTTGTGCTTTAGTTCGTATTGTCAAACGTTCTTTGCATATTTTTTGTCAGTAGTCTTGTCATTTCGCTTGAAAAGTATTTTCATTTATAAAAGTTGTCTGTTGCAAAATAATGTAAGAACATATTGCATTAAATAGTTGGATTGCACATATATTTAACTATCTTCAGATAATGACAATTCTTTGGAAAAGACTGTCACCGTTTAAAGATAAACCACCTATTCAACAAATGGTAGGTATATTGTGTGACTCAGATACTTGATTTTTTCATATTCTGTATTAACCAATTTTGTGATATATAGCATTATAAACATAATCAGGAGCCTGTAGTTCAGTGGTTGTCGTTTGTTTATGTGTTACATATTTGTTTTCGTTCATTTTTGTACATAAATAAGGCCGTTAGTTTTCTCGTTTGAATTGTTTGTCATTTCGGGGCCTTTTATAGCTGACTATGCGGTATGGGCTTTGCTCATTGTTGAAGGCCGTACGGTGACCTATAGTTGTTAATTTCTGTGTCATTTGGTCTCTTGTGGACAGTTGTCTCATTGGCAATCATACCACATCTTCTTTTTATATATACAAAAGTTTTAAAATATTATCTAGATGAATGGAAAAACTTAAGTGGTTTGGATAGTAAAATATGGTAAAACGTGTTATAATTTTAGAGTTTCGTAGACGTAGAGTAATTCAGTCTCATTTGAATCTATTGAAATGATCTTTAATTTAGTTTGAGCAGCGTTGTATAATACCTTCACAATAGATTTTTTCAAATGTTATTTTACATGAGATTAGTTAAAAATCCTTTGAACCTGGGATATCGAACATAACTTTGATAATTCTCACAGTCAATAATTCATTGGTTTTTTTACGAATTGACAGAAAAAGAATTATGTATGCAGTTTAAGAATCGGCGTTTTAGGAAAAGTCATGAAGGAAAAGTAGGGATGTGATGTATTAATTCATGAAACGGAATCCTTTACACACTTGACACAACCTGCTGTTCTCCATCTCAAAGTCACAGCCTTCAAAACAACGCGAACGCTCAAATCTCACTGAAAATTCAATATGGTCCCCAGCAACGGTGTAGAATTCTTTGCTAGATATCGAAGAAAATGGGTGCGTGGTTAAATAAATGGACAGCCTATTATAAACGACAAAGAAATAACAAGTACTATCAGAATTTGACTAACAATATTAATGTCAACATCGAGGCATCAAGATATTTGGTAACTCGCTTAAGAGGAAATGATGAATAGAAATAGTTTTGAATGGTCTGTATCTCAATTTCGATAACTAAATGTAGGTGAAAAAAAGAAAAAGTGTATGTAACAGAACCAAGAAACATACTCGAGAACTGTAAAAATATAAGTGTATGCAGGTTAAATCTAAAAATAATTTTATTTGGTTTTCAGAATCGTAACCAAAGCAGCAGTTCATTTAAAGGTAACTTATTAATCGTTAGGTTTGAAAAAAAAAATCATTTTTCAATATAACATAAGAAAAAGTAGAAAAAAAGTTAAATTTACTGTTTTCAGAAAAGATGTTCTTGTTGAAAAATGTTTGTATTATACTATACTAAATATTAAAGAACGACATCTGGTATCTTCAAATGTGTCAAATGTACTTTATTTATTTCATGTAGGCTGTAATTTGGGCAATTTCTTATCTAGTGTAGTACATAATTATTATCAACTTTTATATGCTTGATAGTTCAGTCAAATATATTCAGTGTTCCCAATTAAGACAACAGTAGGTTATTTCATTTTGGTGGAAGAAGACTTCAAGTCTTCTGAAGGCCTATGGTGCCGACTTTAAAATCATTGAACCACCTCCGTATGCCGCATCCGTTTCTGTGTATTACAATTTCATAACAACTTCCGATTCTTGACACCGATTTTTACACATGATTAAGCATCTGAATCATTTAATTTGTAAATTAGGATTGAAAAACAATCACTATCGTTAATATTTACCCTTTTATTTATGTAATTTATTAGATTTCATCTCATCTACATGAACGTTATTTGTTTACTTGTAACCAAATGTTTTAATGTAGATATTTGTAGTACCCATGCGTGAATTTGGTATCGGGACAACTCGCCCTGTTTACATGTTCGCCCTTGGTCTTTTCGTCCTGAGTTCTTTCGCCCGTATAGTACGTTCACCCTGTGTTCATTCTCTTCACTCTTATCTTACACAACGTTTTATAATACGTCCTTGCATTTATTAAAAAATATTGATATTAAGGGTATCGTTAAAAGCTCTAAAACACGATTTAGTGAAAATCATCTGTTCCTTATTTTGTTCCCAAGGTAAGACAATAGTGTTCAGCCAATCAAATTCTGTGTTTCTCATGATCAAATTAATTAGCCAATCAAAAACGTTTTCTCTGAAGATTATTCTTACATGCTAGATTTTGAACTTGTGTTGTTTTCATCTAGTACTTTAAAAAAATACTTTTAAATAATACAAGTGAAAACAACTCCGTTTCTACTTGGTGTTCCTAATTGGAAGGAAATACGAAGAAGAAGAAGAAGAAGTTGTAAAATCGTGAACATGGCATGTGAATTTTCATCTGCAAGGAGGTTCTTACACAGCTTAAGGATAAAAGCATGACTGATTGACCAAATTCAATGATGCAGTACTACCATAAAGATAATAAATAGTATTTTTTCACTAATTTATTGACATTATACTTTTGTAACATATGTTATTTTGTATTCAATTAAATCATTTAAAGCCCAATGTACTATTCTTTTTCTCAAAGACAAACAAACAGGTTGGGACCCCCACCCCCACCCCACCATTACGAGTGGTGTCCCTTAAATGAGGACTGTCCCTAAAAAGGGTCATTTTACTGTTGAAAAAAAAGAAAGAAAATTTTTAAGATTTTTAACTCAAAGTGGGAAAATTCATTATATTTGGAATAACTTTTCTAAATGAGGGGTCAAATTAATAAAGAAGATATAAGTTTAGAAACATCACAAAATTCTTTTGACATGTTTTGACACTTTAATACTTGATAGATGCATAGTTCTTGGGGAAAAGTTTCATCAAATAATATGAATATAGAGGTGCTCATTTTTACAGTGGGTTGTAATGTTCTTCTAATGAGGGTGACACATCTTTGCATAATTCAAAATTGGAAATTTCAACAAGCATCTAATATTCTTACACAAGAAAATAAACCCTGGTCTGCTAGCTACATGTTCATCTTTTCTACTGATTTAAAACTTAAAGCATGCAAACAGACTTAAGAAAAAGGCATGTAAGCTCATCATACAAATATGACACTTTTCAAGACAATCCAGATCGTGCAAAATACTTCGCTAAAAATTGTAACCTTTAAAATTGTTGTCGCACACTAAAACCCCCATGGGAAATTTCAAAAGTTGGCAGGTATGTAACAAGTCTTACTATTTTTATGCCCCATTTATGGGCATTATGTTTACTGGTCTGTCCGTCCGTCCTGCTTCAGGTTAAAGTTTATGGTCGTGGTAGTTTTAATGAAGTTGAAATCCAATCAATTTGAAACTTAGTACACATGTGTTCCTTATGATATGATCTTTCTAATTTTACTGCCAAATTAAAGATTTTACCTAATTTTCACGGTCCACTGAACATAGAAAATGATTGTATAGATTGAAATCCATGTACTTATGACACATTCTTGTTTGAAGAAAAAAATACATCATAGCGATAATGGAACAAAGCAGGCTGGGTTAGTGGGGCTGCTTTTATGGTAATTCAAGTTACCTTTTAATTTATTCACCTTCTTCCACCTCAGAGCTATCAGCTCTTTGATAATTCCTATAAAATTTATGAGATGTAATAATTGTACAGTTACATCACTCTGATTTACAGGAGACACTTACCCTGTTTACGCACCTGGTTTTGCTCTTTTTGAGTACATACTTTGTTACGTTGATTTGTGTTTACGCACCTGGTTTTGCTCTTTTTGAGTACATACTTTGTTACGTTGATTTGTCTTATTCGTCACTTTAAACATAGATAAACTACTGTAACCTATTTTTACTAAACGAACTTACTTGATATATAATTGTAGGTTATATGAAACCCGAGCTCCCAGAACAATTCATACCTGAGAGACAAGGTGCAAATAAGCATTATGATCAAGTAAATCGTATGAAATTTACTGATGAACGCAAAAGACAGCTTTCAAACCTTTTAGGGAGTTCTCAGACTGGCGTAGATTTAGTAGCTTATAATCAAGACAGACGTTCCAACAGAAGCTTACCACAAGATAATGGTGCTGCTGATAGTGGTATCTTTGGGTCTGAAACTGAAAAGTTTTTGAATAGCGATCTTGAACAAATCAGTAATAGGTCATCGCATAGTAAAATAGCTATTACAGTAGTAGATGTTCATTCGCCTGTTGTACAAAATGGATCCATTATAACAGAAAGTATGGAACCTTTTCCAGAACTTATTCAACGACGGGCTTGTAAAGATTTATTTATTCAATCATCGACACCATCTAATGGAATTGTTCGTCCAAGTTACTACATAGACCCAAAAGCAAATCAAGTTATTTCAGAATCTGGTGAATCTACAACTTTGTTAATTCAAGAAAAGACACCAGATGATAATAGCGAAGAACATGAATCTGATAGTATGTAATTTAATTTGATAGTATATGATGTAATCTTATAGTATGTGATGTAATGTGATGTAATGTGATGTTATATGATAGTATGTGATGTAATCTAATAGTATATGATGAAATGTGATGTTATGTGATATTACATGATAGAAAGTGATGATATCTAATAATATGTAATGTAAAGTTAGGTAAGGTGGTGCTTTTTGTTAGTATGTGATATTACATGATAGAATTGTATGATAGAATGTGATGTAATCTAATAGTATGTGTTGTTATATGATAGAATGTGACGTTATATGATAGAATGTGATGTTATATGATAGAATGTAACTTTATATGATAGAATGGGATGTTATACGATAGATTGGGATGTAATCTAATAGTTTGTGATGTGATGTAATCTAATAGTATGCGATGTGATGTAATCTAATAGTATGTGATGTGATGTGAGGTAATGTGATGCTATTTGATAGTATGTGAGGCAATGTGATGTAATCTAATAGTATGTAATATTATCTGATAGTGTTTGTTGTATTCTCATGTATACCAATCTTATGTGTCAGTTCTTTTATCAAACATTACGGCACATTTATATTTGTATACATGTAAGAGGATACCTACTAACAATGTTGTATAATAATTAAATAATTAGACATAGACGTAGCATTTTTGGTCATTGATACATATAATCGTGATGGGTCGTGTGCCATGAGTAGAATTTACACATAAAGGTATTGAAGAAATACTTTTAAAATGTAGTGTTATGTATATAAAAAAGGATCCTATGTGTCGAGTAGTAAACCGGAAGAGTATGCTGAACATTTTTAGAAGCACTGAGTCTAAACCTGTTATCTAAATCTAGCTTTATTATTTACTAATGAATTGAATGCTTTTCTCTTTGTATTCCAACTGTTTTCATAGATGCATACATTCATTGATAAGTGACATATTTTTTAATATTTCATTCAATATTGTAAATGTATTATTTTTTTGCTAGTATTTTGTTGTAACAATTGTGATCAAATTTAACAAGACAATCATAACTGCATTTCATTTAAAAAATTGTTCGATGCAATAATTTAAGCTAGTCAAATGTTTTTTTTTATTTTCACGAAATCCACACCTGAAAATACAATTATATTATCCACAATAGTTACAAAACGACATGTACAGATCGGAGTTCAAAGGTTTAGGTTATTCTTTGACACTACACATATGTATATACATTGCTTTCATCCTATTTATGAATTAATATTAAAAACTATTGGCTGATTGTTTGTCAAAAAAGAGGGGTTTTTTATGCTTAATTAACGATTCTTTTTCTATTGGTGGTATAACCATAATACAAGGAACAATTTGTTTTTGTGTTTTGTGTAAAGAATTAAATTAATACAAGTTATTTAAATCCATTGGAGGACAAATAAAACAATAAAGTCAAATTTTCCTCATTTTATCTGATTAAGGCAATTAAGAGTACAGGGGCAAACTAATTTTGGAACTCAACACTCCTAGAACAAATTCATATATATACGTACAGACAAGTCTGATATTTTTACTAGTTTGAGTGCAAACTGATAATAAAAAGTAAAATCACAAAAATACTGAACTCCAAGGAAAATTCAAAAAGGAAAGTCCTCAATCAAATGGCAAAATCAAAAGTTCAAACACATCAAACGAATGGATAACAACTGTCATATTCCTGACTTGGTACAGGCATTTTCTTATGTAGAAAATGGTGGATTGAACCTGGTTTTATGGCTAGCCAAACCTCTCACTTGTATGACAGTCGTATCAAATTCCATTATATTGACAACGATGCGTGAACAAAACAAACAGACACAATTGGTAAAAATGTCAAAAATAGGGTTACAGCAGTCAACATTGTGTTATCATCTTAATTACTATTTACTTACATTTCTTCTTTTTTTCACACTTTGAAAATTGAAATGTCCAATCCATTTTCTGCTTAGTGTCAATCGTACCTTTTGAAGTTTCAAACCTGTTTGCTCGAATTAATTGCCTTTATAATCTACTTGTGTGGTAATTGTTTGATCTGATGAAATAGAAATCCGGTGTATGGGATGCACTTTTGTGCAGATAATTGTAATTTATTTTTAAATAACGTGCCTTTTGCGGTATAAGATAACTAGGAAAGCATTCCGTTCAAACCGGTGATATGGACCGTCTTTACTGCAGTTAAGTGTCAACCTTTTTCTCCGTGTTAAAGACCAAACTGTTCACGTAATTTTGAGAAAAGGCTGCAAATACAAACACTGTTCCTTTGCTTTGGATTTTGTCAAATACTTGTAGAGCCTTTTGGTCATATTCTAATGTCAATGAATTGTATACACTTTATTCATTCTTTTCTCGAGGGTATCACCTGCACAGATATGTAATCAGAACTTCTGAGCCGACGAAATATCCTTGATACGGTCATTTTTATGTTACAATTACTGTTAAAATATTAAATTATTCAAATTATCATACTCATATTTTTGGTGAGTTTTTCCATTAGCTAATGTTAGAGTAAATTTTGATGTTGTATATTTATGAACTACAAATTTTACTATGCACTGAAGTAAATTCAGAAACCAAAGTGCTCTTTAGATAAACATAAATTATTATTTTCGATACTTTTAGAATCTACTAAGATGTCCAAATGTATATTGTTATATTAACAATTTTTTCTCTAAGTGCTTAGTTTATTAATTGTACAGTAACTTATTAATATATGTCATATGTTGATATGCATTGTAATAGACACATGTATCCTTAATGTAATCTAATGACAGATGATTTTAACATTTAAGTTGGTAAAACGTGTTTTAATATAAATTATCTTAACAGAAGTATTAGAATGTTTAAGATAATTCTGCACATAAAAGGGAACTTCAAACGGATTGATCGGATTTGCGAAAATTGTATTTCCAATAAGAGAAAAAGAAGTTTCTACATTTCTAAATATTTGTCCCATTATTTGCTGAATCTATTCTCTGACATACATTTTTTGTATGCTAATGTCATTTTATTTCTCTGAAATTGTTGAAAAAAGATTAACTGTAACATTTTAAGGATGTTCGCTGGTCAGCTTCAAAATAAAAAGGTTTTTTTAAAAGACTTATAGACTGATAGTATATAAATAATAGAACTAAGAAAGCAGAAAAAATGAGAAGTCTGTGTCCTTGTTGTTGAGATATAAGCCATTGAAAACATGGCGAGAAATGAATCTCTCTTTAGATATTTCATACATTTAATGTTGATACTTTTTTCTTTTAAAAACTATGAAAAATAACAAGGGTTTTATAAGATTTAAAAAATAATTGCTTTTTAAACTATAAGTAATAAAATTAAGAAAAAAAGTAGGGGTTAGCGGGCAAAATTTTAATCGACACTTCATGGATTAAACTACAGGAATTCTGAATATCTGACAAAAAGTCAAATACAAAATTAGCGAACAACCTTAATAATTGTAGCTTTACACCATCTACAACAAAAGTACAAGTCATTTATATTTGCAAGATTTTATCCGCGAAACAAATCGGTTTCTATTAACAATGACTTATTTCATCGATCTTTTCAATTGAAGACGACATATTGTTAAAAAATTTCACGAAAATAATAAAATCATGATGTTCTGTAATTTTAAGCCATTTCATGGGAATGTGTATAATTTTTCGTCAGTTAAAGTTAAATGATTTACTGTACTTAATTCATAATGATTCCACATATTTTATTTATCTGAAATATCTCACCCTGTCTGTATACTTTATGAATCATAAAATGTACAAAGTAAAATGCAAAACACTGATATTAAACTGTCAAACTCGATTCATCCACGCTTCTGTATGTCGTTTAAACCCTGTCCAATAGATTATTATTACTACACGGTAGTACTCAAACAAAATTATGTTTTCAATAGCTTCTTATTCGTGCTTTCACTCAATATTTGCCCAAGGCAGTAAGCTTCAAATAAGAGTCATTTATAAAACAAAACGTGTGTAAAGGGAAGTAACAATTTTACCCTTTTACACATAACAGATTACTGAAAAAAACTTTTAAGCTCTGACTTCAAATGATCAACTACATCCAAAATATTGAGTTTCTTAGTCGTCATGCATCTTTTATCATTACCATCAGAAAAACCAGCTTTCCGACACTGTACAGTATGTACAATGAAGAAATGAAAAACTTTATCATAATAGATTATATTTTACTATTGTTATTTTTGTTTCATGTCACCATTACAAATTTTAATATCATTAAATTACGTTCATTATTTATTTTGATGTTTATTTTATTTCATATATATATTTCTGTTCATAACCACAGATTTTTTTTGTTTGTATAAGGCATTACCCAACTAACGAAAACTGTACTATTATATAACCTAGTTGAATGAATGATAAAATTGAGAATGGAAATGGGGAATATGTCAAAGAGACAACAACCCGACCAAAGAGCAAACAACAGCCGAAGGTGTCACATACCTTGAATGTAACAAAGATAAGTCCATGCATATCTCAACCAAACCACATATACTAAAACGATTAAAGTGATTCTGTTTTGCCATATTGTGAACTTATTGGTGTCTTTGTAATAAAAATGAAGTTCAGAAGGTATTAAGAGGTGCTTAAATAGTTTTGTTTCAACTACTTTCATGTCGTGCCTCATTTGCACAAAGATGAAGTGTCAATTATGAATCAAACTAGTTAAAAATTTAAAGTTAAATCGAAAATGAAGTAAAGCACTTACAAAATATGTCTACGATCGTTTTTGACATACTCATTGATAACAATGGACTACTTTATAGTTGCAACCGATCAATATATATCAGTACCATACAATGTTTGAAAAATTGAATGAGCTAGGTGAACAAATGGTGCCCATCGTGATTCCAAACGTTTGCTTGAAGAAACAGTAAGTTAATATAGAAGATCGTTTTAATATACTTGTCAATTTCCCGTCCACTGAATTCCGAAGGTAAACTGGAAATTACAAGAGGAAAGTAACTTAGTAGTATAAGGTGGTCTTAACAATATTACGAGTCATATCACAATCATCAACATGATAAAAACGGTAACAGAGTTAGATGGACTATTGAGAGATCTATAGTTTCGAACCCCGGCCAGGTCAAATCAACAAGTTGAAAATTAGTATTTACTGCTTATCCGCTAAAAGGCTGCATTTAGGAGTAAGAGCAAAGACTGGTCGCCTCAGAGTCATAATAATGTAAGGTGACATGTCTTGCTGCGGACTGTTACCATGTGATCTAGCACATTAAAAATCCGGCTCAGCGCGTCGGTCTAGTACAAAGCAGGGTTTATATTCATATCGCATTATCATGTTCTCGTCCTGACTATGCATGTAGTTACAGCCATCCATCCATCGATCGAATAGAGATTTAAAACATTACGCTTCTATTTTTATACGACCGCAAAAAAATTGCGTCGTCGTCGGCGTCGTCAGCGTCGTCGTCGTCGTCCGAAGACACATTTGGTTTCCGGACAAAAACTTTAATTTAAGTACAAGGATCTCTATGAAATTTTACCAGAAGGTTAAATACCACAAAAGGAAGGTTGGGATTGATTTTGGGGGTTATCGTACTAACAGTTTAGGAATTAGGCGCCAAAAAGGGGCCAAAAACAAGCATTATTGTAGTTTCCGGACAATAACTTGTGTGTAAGTGTATGGATCTCTCTGAAATTGTACCACAAGGTTCCATATCACAAAGGGAAGACTTGGATTGAGTTTGGGGGTAATTGTCCCAAACGTTCAGGAATAAAGTGCAAAAAGGGGCCCAAAACGCATTTTTCTAGTTTCCAGACAATAACTTGTGTTTAAGCGTATGGATCTCTCTGAAATTGTACTACAGCCTGCGGTCGTATCAGGCTGCGCTCGTCGAAGCGTTTTTATTAAATTATAATGAGAACATGAAAACAAAGACATTGAGCTAAGCAGACAAACTTGTTAATAGTTGCATTAACTACTAAGATCATCTTGAGTGGCAAATATAGATTGAATTATGCCTTACTTTCAGTCGCAAATATTTCGATTAATGCAAATTCAAGACGAGTGTGTGTAAAAGAATTTGCTTTTAGTTGTAATAACACAATAGTATAAAATCTTTCAAAAAATGTGTAAAATGAAGAAACCTTTGTGCCTAAAATTGTGAATAAATATATAATCTTAAATGAGTGGATTCTTTTTAAATCACAGAGTTCTTAGGAGATAGGGAAACTATATATACATTGGATTTAACCATACATACATCTGCCATATAACGAACTTGGTTATTGCTCACATTACACGAAGTAATATGTAAAACCTAATATATATCATATTTATTGTATTATCTAGATTGTACATAAATAGAGGTACATATTTTGTACATATATACAAGGACAATAGAGTAATCATTAATTATGCATTAGAGTCAAAACTGGGACAAAATCGTATCATCCATTTGCATCAACCTGCAAAAAAATTAAGTGAAAGATAATTTGTTAATAGTTAATACATCCTTTGTACATGTAGTGATGATTATGGCGTGTCAAACGTTGCAATATTCACAAAAAATAAAAATATATGTTCATAAAATTAAATAATTGTTCGTAAAACGAATATATGTTTGTAAAAATTAATATATGTTCATAAAAACAAAATATATATATTCAAAAAAATCTAAATATGCGTTCATATATATACATAAAACATAAATAATTGTTTTAGAAAAAATATTTGTTCTTAAAAATTTATATTTGTTCATAAAACAAATAATTGTTCAAAAAAAAGAAATATTTGTTCATAAAAAGTTAAATATATATTCATAAAAACTCAATATATATTCATGAAAAGTTCAATAGATATTCATACACACAAAATTTTCATTGAAAAAAAAAAAAAAAAAATATGTGTTCATAAAATAAAATATATGTTCTAAAAAATTTATAAATACGTTCAATAATTTCCATTATGGGTTACCTAGTTGCTTTTGTAACAGTGTATTTGATTGGGTATGCACTGAAACCCGGACCGGACCGGACTCCGGACCCGGACCGGACGCCAGATCCAGACTGAGAAAATTAAGTGGGAAAAGTGTTTCAATTTACTAGCATTAGGTTCTCCTTTTGTGTACCCTACCGAGGGGAGTGAAGTTAATTTTTGGAGCACTGGAATTCGATGTATGATAATAATATATATACATTTTAATTTTATTTATAGTAAATTGAAGATTGTATACATATTCGCAAGATTTTTGAAGGCACATTAAAAAAATGTTAGAAGAATTCTGTTCTACAAAGACGCTACCGAATTTCCATAAATGAAAATAATTATTTGATTAAATCATTTGTTTCAGTATAAACGAAATGATCTAATCTTGAGTAAGTGAGTGCGAGTTGTGACCTAAAATGACCCCTGACTTTAAGATTTTTTCAAAAGAGAAAATCATATACTCCTAAGTCCGGGGTCACTTCAGTTCACAGCTCGGAATCGCCTATATTTTTTACGCCAAGTATTAGATTCGAGCCCAGACTTAAGAGTATATGAAATATATACACATCGACAGAAATGTAACTTAGATAATTTTTAGCTGGAACATTTTTTCCCTTTTTATTTATCTATCTTTTTGTCGATGACATTTATCGGGGAAACAACGAAACAATTCTCTCTTGAAAAGGTGAGTCCGAGCTGTGACCTGAAGTAACCCGGATTAGAATTTTACGATACACGCGTGTATTGCATCTCGATAACTAACTGTATGTACACTGTTTATCATTATTAAGCTTGTTGCCGAAACATTTGATCAAAGTTATTATACACATATAATTACTTGGCGTAAAAAGAACTATAGGTGAGTCCGGGTGACCTGAAGTGACCCCGGACTTAAGAGTATATGAAATCAATACACATCTCCAGCCAGTAACTTAGATAATTTTTAGCTTGAACATTTTTTTTTTTCCTTTTTAACTATTTATCTTTTTGTCGATTTGATTATCAACAGAAAATCAATTAAAAGACATCTATCGGGGAATCAACGAAACAATTCACTTTTGACAAAAATTGAAGTTCGGGATCATTTTAGGTCACAACAAGGACTCACTTATTCAAGATCAGATAAGTTCGTTTATACTGAAAGAAATGGTTTAATCAAATAATTATTATTATTTTCATTTCTGGAAACTCGGTGGTGTTTTCGGAGAATTTTCAAACATTTTTTCATGTGCTTATACAGTTTATTTTGCAAATGTGTATACAATCTTCAATTTAACATAAATAAAATTAATATATATATATTATCATACTTCCAATTCCAGTGCTAAAAAAATAACTTCATTCCCCTCAGAAGGGTACACAAAAGGAGAACCTAATGCTAGTAAATTGAAACACTTTTTCCCATAATTTACTCAGGTCCGGGTCCGGCATCTAGTCCGGGTTTGGTCCGGGTTTCCGTGCGTACCGAATCAAATACACTGTTACAAAAGCAACGCGGTATCCAATGATGCAAATTATTTAACCGTTTTTATAAATTTTTAAGAACATGTATTTTATTTTATGAACACAAATGTTTTTTTTATGATAATTTTGTGTGCATGAATATGTATTGAACTTATCATGAATATATATTTAACTGTTTATGAATATTTATTTAACTTTTATGAACAATTATTTATTTATATGATCATATATTTCTTTCTATGAACATTTTTGTTTTATGATCAGATATAAAAAATTTAGAACAAATATGTTTTATATGAACAATTATTTATGTTTTATGCATATAAATATTATTTTATAAACACATATTTAGATTTTTGAATGTGTATTTTGTTTTATGAACATATATTCGTTTTGCGAACAATTATTTAATTTTATGAACATATATTTTATTTTTTGTGAATATTGCAACGGTTGACACGCCATAGATGATTATATATTCGAGGCATTTTCAAAAATAACCTCGATCGACACCTTTATGATTAAGAAACGGTAATTCATAGAAATGGTACAATAAAAAAATCATTTTTTTTGCGTACACTTTTCGTTAAATATCAACCGCTCATTACAATGGGGTGTGTGTTTGCTCGTTTACTGCGCGCACTCCCAAAAAGTTCACATTGTGGGTTAATATCTTTTACGATATTAATATGTAGAAAATCCTATAATCTATAT
This sequence comes from Mytilus coruscus, assembly GCA_017311375.1. Lineage (NCBI taxonomy): Eukaryota > Metazoa > Mollusca > Bivalvia > Mytilida > Mytilidae > Mytilus > Mytilus coruscus. Next base: position 17,125,000 of record CM029595.1, read on the forward strand.
TTATCTCTCGGTATACATTGTGTAGAAACTGACCAATGGTCATCCAGCCAAAAGATCGTAATGTAGGGGTTTACCAAAGGGGTAAGGAAAAAGTAAATTTCGAAACAAATTAACGGTTTCCTTCGTCTGCATAAAAATAGTTATTTTAAAAATAACTTGCCTTTTTCTCTCAGTACAGGAGAACATTGTTTGTCTTTTATACCTGTATGCATGACGATATCAGGTTCATTCGTTTTATTGTACGCTCTTTTCAGTGATTAAGAATAAAATTGGAAAGGTAGATATCTAAAATAAATTCCTAGTTTTACCCATCACATGTCCATTTGTCTGTCCCAGCAATTTCCATTTTAAGTTTTAACAGTTGGTTCTGTTTTATTTTGTTTTTCGTGTATTGTTTTGTTATAGATCAGGCCGTTAGTGTTATCGTTTGTATTGTTTCACCTGTCATGGTTTTTTATAGTTGACTATACGGTATTGGGTTTGCTCGTTGTTGAAGGCTGTATGGTGACATATAAATGCTTAAATCTATACCATTTAAACTCTGTTGATAATTTCTGATCAAATCCAACTTAATATCAATCATACCACATCTCTCTAATACACTTTTGAATGTCATTCAAGAAAAGTATATTGATCTATGAATTTGTTTGAAAAAAAATACCTTCATTTTCTGCTGAGCATTTTGTTGGGCATTTTTCTAGAACATTTGGCGATGAGCACTTTATTTTTGGTGACTGACACATCCAAGATTCCGTAATAACTGCACTTCTACGAAATCTCCCCGCTACATCTGTAATTAAAAATGCTGATTTTGTAAAAAGTTACTAATTATACTACAGCCAGTTTTATAACAAATATGAATGAAAAGTTCTGTTGGTCAAAATCATATAACTTAAAGACTAGCTCAATTACCAAATCAACCGTCTTTAAGTTAATATGAAAATAAGGAGATGCGGTCTGATTGCCAATGAGATAACTATCCACCAGAAATCAAAGGACAAAGCAACATAACAAAGGATAAGCTTTTATAAACTTTTATGTGAATCCGAATATTTAGATTTCAAACATAAATTTGAAGGTTGTAAACAGAATGCAAAATTTTTGAAGAGACATTTTTATTATATTCGGGCATATTCCATACGTCTTAAACTCTATGAAGCTCTTTTACAGATTGTTTTTATAAACGAATTGAAAAATAGTTAAATGTTTATCCTTCAATCTCGGAAATCTAGCAGCTAATTCCAAAGAGTAATGCAGTGTATTGAGGATTTTTTTCTTTAGTTAAGCTCAAACCTTATTTGCACTCTATTTATCATTTCTAAATTTACCTTGACCTGCACATAAACCATTGATGCAAGGTTCCCTGCCTGACGGACATCTAGTGCATGGGGGACCTGGAGTGAAAACAGGCTGTCCAACTATATTTCCTCTGAAAATACGAATAACAGTCATCATATTTTAAAAGGATCTAGAAAAATCGACATTTTAGCAGAAAATAGTACAAGATATTTTAACCCGGTCACAAGCTCATGTCCCTGTGCCGATTCCTCGTCAGTTGTTATCCTTAGTTCCATGTTTATTGTAATACAATGAGTTATCATCATTACCAAAGTCCTTAAATGACAAAAACATTAAGATATGACATAAAAACAAAACACATTGGAGTTACTTACATTGGACAGGCACATGAGCATATGTTTAATTTTAGTTTAACTATATTTTTAGTATTATCTCAACCCTCCACTATGTAATTTGTTCATTTAATACTCTTCGAAAGCATGAAATTTATAATGTGTTGTTTTCATTTTTCTTCTAGATTCAGTTGAGCGAAGATGTAAATAAATCACACAGTGACAGTCACTTATTGGTGAAGACTATATCTTTACATCTAATAAACATTATGTTGATTTATATTGTAATAGGTTGCTGTCTCTTTGACGTATACCCCATACATATCATTTATGTCATATCAGTTAGGATTGAAAAGGCATATACTAACTGTGGGCTATAAAAGCAGACAAAATACATGGCATTCCGATAGGTCGATCCTCTATCATCTACCAACACTGGACAATAACTTAGAGTACACCCTACACGACTCGTTCGTGACCATACCAACTGAAAATAAGAGTTGCATGAAATAAAATGATTACAATATTAACCACTCAAAAATGAAAAATACAATATTCGTAAAATCATGCAGCTTCTAAAATCTACTGACACATCATTTGAGTGCAGTTTCGGTACACAGATTAAACCCATCGCTACTTCTACTCATTTGCTCATTACGTCAGGATATGTGTATGTTAGTCGTCTATACAGCTAAGTTTTGCCCGTCTGGTGTTTTTATTCATAAGCTTGTTATATTTAACAACAATTTCTATAATTTTGTTTATATTGAAAGTTTGATGTTACTATCTCTAATATATAGACGAAACGTGCGTCTGATGTACTAAATAATAAGCCTGGTATCTTCGATGAGATTTTTAAGATATCAAGAATGTATTATGTCAATCATGCATAGAGATGAATATAAGTCTTTTTGAACAAACATCTTTTATTAATTTTGATCTTTGATACATATACCATCTGTAGTCTACAATTACTATACGCTTTCTCATATTGAATTATTTTTATGTTTCTAAAGTTTGGACTGAAATAGCCTGTTCCTATTTAATATTGAATTTTCAATGAGCTACTCGACCACAAAAACGATAACCACAAAAATATCAATGTTCTCTTCTCGTGTATTTCCGGAAGTGAAATAAAAATGCAATGCTTTACTCCATTGTCCTATGTGTCAAGTGTAATCTTTAATACGTGTCGTTCATTTTGTTTAACTGTTAACAAACGAAGTTATTGATTTTTTTGTCTACAAATGTATTCTGCCTAACAATTACCTGTGTATAATGACAAGCTGCTCCACAAAATTCTCGCCTCTGTCGTGGACTTCTGGCCATCCACAAACTGATCTCATTATACCAATTCCACATGCCGTCCATAATTGTTTCCCGAGGCCTAGGTGCAGGACCAGTGCTAGACATGAAAGCTAAGTTTTCACCATAACCACGCATCTGATGTTCAAACCTACATCCTTCTGACCAACGTCCGGCACGAGCTTCTAAATCACTATCCCAGTACTTAAAGAAAATAATACGGTCATGTGAAATTAAGAAAGAAATTGATTACCCTGAAATCTCTTCATAGGATAAAGTTATAGAATGATATTTTTTTGTTTTACTTTTTGCTTGCTTTATTGCTTTAATAAGTACATTACATAATATTAAGAGATTCACGCTGGACCAGCGGTCTAGTCATTTAAGGCATTTCGCAAAATGTCTACACTTCTTGCAAAATTAAAGATTTACTTCATGTTTTATTTTTGTCATGAGACGAGTTTGCCGTTTAAATACAAATTTTTATATCACTTGTCACATATCACTAGTTTCTATAGGCCAACATATTAGATATGATATATATGTTTAAATCTATTTCAAACTGATACATGCTGACCCTTATTTCTGTGTTGAACCTTCACAAGGTACGCTAAAATAATAAAAATCTGTTTAACAAGTATAAATCAACTAAAACAGAGTTGGACTGAACATAACAGCTAAGACCAACTAAGGACAAAAACCAAACTTTTGCCATAGTTTTAGTGATTTTTTTAATTGAGAACTAGTACTTTGTATTCAGTACTGATATCATTCGAATATACCGATCTTGGTGATTAAGATATAATGAATTAAATATCCGCTCATTTGATATCAATATCTTCAACTTACATTTGCAAGTCGAATATGTGTACCTACACTGTATTCATATTTGCAGTACTTTGCACGTCTAAATTGATAAAATTGGCTTTTATGAGTTTTCGAATGAAGCACTTACCATGTATTTCATATCTGCAGCATTTTGCCAGGATCTGAACATGTTATGAGTCCTTTGGATTTCCCCTTTATATCGGTCTATATTCACCAATACAGCCGCGGCTTGAATGAAGAATAAACACAAGCCGATGAAAAGGTGTGATAACATTGTCGTTAGAATTGACGAACACATCATTCGTTGATGGGTTTCCTGAAATTATAAAATTTTAAAAAGTTATAGGTGATTTTTTTTTAAGTCAAGATTTAAATTTAAAAACATTTGATATTTATGTATTTTACAGTTTCATTTTAACTAGTCTAAGAATAGAAAATGTTCTAATTTCCCATATGATTCAAAATATTCCAAGTATTACTTACGAAGAATAACTTCTTTCCTTTTCTTCACTTCTTCAACTTTATGAATGAAAGGAACAAACCTGGTCAGTATTTATACAACAAGAGCTAATCTTGTTAACAGAGGAAAAAACAAATCAAGGTCTTGTCACAATTAACATTGCCAACCGCAAATTTGTTTTTCCTTGTTTGTTGTGGGCACATAAGGTTCCGACACCTTTTGCATAATTCATAACAATAGCTTTGAATGTTTTGTTTATGTTGCCGTTGAACCGTGCAAATCTGGTTCAAATCTGGTTTCGAAGACTTTTCATGGCAAATACATGTATATATATATATACTTCGTCTCAAAGTTAGCCCAACAATTGAAGAAGATCTGCAAATTTGCGTTAGCAAATTTTTGTTCTTCCCTCAGCGGTATTCGAACCCGAAATCTATATATTTAGCATATTTAATAACGTAATAAAGCCAATTGACTAAAATTTAAATTAAATTAATAGAATAGTTTAGCACTTAGTAAGAATTCCCCAAAAAAAAAAAAATAAAAGTCTTGAAAGTGTTTTGCATATTATCCATTTTACATGTTTTACATTATTAATTCTATATATGAAAAAAAAGTTTGTGTTTAAGCAGCGGTTTTGACAAAACATCAGATTTTGTACATCAATCTGCTGATGAACTAAACATGATGAACTAAACATATTTAATCAGGGTTGTCATATTTCACGGTTTGTATTGTTACACAGAGATAATCTTACCCTTCCGAAGCACCTGAGATCACCGCAGTTTTTGATGGGGTTCGTGTTGCTCAGTCTTTGGTTTTCTATGTTGTGTTTGGTGTACTGTTGTTTGTCTGTTTGTCTTTGTCTTTTTTAGCAACGGCGTTGTCAGTTTATTTTCGACTTATGAGTTTGAATGTCCCTTTGGTATCCTTCGCCTGTTTTTCACTGTTTCTTTGAAAGAGGGTATGTACATTTTTACACACAGTCCCGATGGTAGTCCAAAATAAAATTCGCTATAAAACAATCACTTTCTTTGAAGTTGAATTTTAGTTGATGTTGTTTGATGAAGAAAACAAAGTTGATGTAACTCAGGGGCGGATCCAGCCATTTTAAAAGGGGGTCCCAACCCAGGATAAAGGGGGTTATGTCCCCATTCAAATGCATTGATTGAAAAGGGGTTCCAAACCCCTGGGGTTGGAACCCCCTCTGGATGATGTAACTTAAAAGATATTTAAAGTAATATTAATTTGGAAAAGTTAAATATCTTGCCTGAGGAGGCGCAACTTTGACAGATTTTTGTTTTTATAATTGGAAAATTTTAAATTAAAAATATATTAAGTTTGTTACGTATAAACAATATTAACAATGTATTTTAATGATAAATCTTATGTATACTAGGCAAGACAAGATACGACACATTTTAAACACATTGGTACAAACAATGTTTTGTTCCTCTTGTCCAATCGACTTATTTTTTATTTGGTCTGAAGTTAAAAGTAAGGAAATTGTTGGTCATCATTTCTGATTCCAGCAGTAATATTGTGTTTTAGTACCATTCAAGTCCTGGTGTACTCATGCATGACGAAAAGTTACAAAACTATTTTGGAATAAAATCTATATATAAGCTTTTTGTAGTGCCCTCATTATTCTAACCATAAATATATTTATGAACGGCCATTCACTCTATTTAAACAACTTTCCATTCATCTTTTGGTGTACAATTACACAAAAAATGAATGACCATTGTCCAGTGTCAGATTTTAGATAACACATTGAACATGTATTACAACAGTCATACATCATAAACCACTGACCGCTACAACGATTTCCTGTTGTGAACAAACCTAATAACAGGCAATTAGCTAGTCAGTAGTAGTCCGTAATGCAAGGTGCTCAAAACACAATGCTTAAGTAATATTTCTAAACTTAGGTACAGGAAACATGTCTTTCGTATCGCATTCTCAAACAACAAAAGACGACAGTGGTGCGGCAGGTAAAATACTTAACTTTACGTAGAAGAAACTCTTAGTTCAAAAATTTTGACTGAAGTTAGTATAATATTTTCTTACTGTTACATTTACAGATATTTTTGTGATAACCGTAATTTGTAATGAAATCATTTACAAATTAATAGAAACATATTAATATTCAAGTGTACTTTTAATTTACAAGAATCATTCATTTTATGATGTTGTACTTATCATATGGGAAAAATAATAGGTTAATGAATGCTTATATAGATGGTTGAAATATTTCAATAGGTGACAATAAAATCGTTTTCTCAAAAATTACAATTCTTAATGAAAAAAACTTCATAAATCGTCTACTATACCAGATATATGGGCGCTTGTATTTCAGTAAAGATTGTATATGCTGACATCTTGATGTCTTGTTTGTCTTACTCTTCAATTATGCAATGAGATCGCCATCTCATTGAACCCTCATCTCCATCAATTAAATGTTTTACAAATGATAGTAATGAAGTAGCATATATATTTTGTGTCTTTACCAGTCAGACTTCTTTTACCGTGTGTTGTTAGTGTTATCTATTTTTGGGAGGAGGGAGTTGGTGGTCGATAATTGTTGGTGTGTTAGTGTTATCTATATTTCGGAGGAGGGAGTTGGTGGTCGATAATTGTTGGTGTGTTAGTGTTATCTATATTTCGGAGGAGGGAGTTGGTGGTCGATAATTGTTGGTGATCCTGTAAATCTTGGCTGCACAAACAGTTTTCCTTGATTAAGAAAATTCTCTCTTAGACAAAGAATTTATAAATGTTATATAATTCGAATTCAGGATCAATGATTTATGGACATCCTGAATTCGAATTATGGAGATCCTGAAATATTTCATATATATATCTTTATTCTGATAAACCTTCGTCAATACAATGGTATACAGAAGTTACAAGGAGCTCCTTAGATACAATAATATTGACTTAACCCATGCTATATGATAAATGGCCACTCATTAATCTAAAATTTTCCAATTTCAAAATGATATTTGGTAATCGAATATTTGGTTTGCGATATTTGCGCCTGTGTACTATCCTTTTATAAAAACTCAAGTAATAAACTATAAATAGTAGAACTGGAAAACATAAAAGATTCCTTATAGATACACAATATATGAATAACCACTGTCCAGTATTATAACAGAATTCTGTCAAGCTATATCAGGCTTTTGGTTAACACATAAACCATGTTCTACAACACAATATACCATTAACAACTGACCACTACAATAGCTTCCTGTTGTTAACAATCTTTGTTACAAGCAATTAACTGGTCAGTAGCACGAACAAGCCAGAGCAGTGGCAAGAAGATGGTCAATAGTACATGCCACTTAGTCATTAAAAAACCAAATAAAACAATATTTTAGAATAAGAATACAGGAAATCAAAATATTTCTGCACTACAAAATGCAAAAAGAAAGCAATAATGGATCTTAATGATCAAGATTCGGGAGACACGCATCACCATGTAAAACAATATTATGACAGAAACCCTTGCTACAGTGTAGAAATAAACTTAGCATGTATCCGGGTCACCTTCGATTTGCAGCCTGTTTAATAGTCTTTCTTTTAATTTGCAAATATTAGGACAAAATCAATACTGCATTATTGTTTCTCTGGAAATTGAACCTTAAATTGTTTTTACGAATTAAATTTCAAGTACTGACTTGCTCATAAGTATAAAGAATTTTGCATAAATATGTCATTTAACTGGATATTACCATTATTATATTAAAAGATTATTTAAATTTCACACACAAAAAGAACGAGAATAGGTACACCTTTTTTCCTTTACATGTATTTCTGAAGAGCCTTTGACATTGACCACCCCCTGAACAATGAGGGTATGTTGATTAAGGAAGAAAAATTTAAACCAGAAATAGCTAGGCCATATACGGACCACAAAAGAGTTATTGCGTGCGTTCTTTAACGCGAAAAGAACGTTGCACTCACCCTCCCCGAGGCATCGGAGAAGTTGTAATCCATTCCGACCGATATAAATGCTTAACTACGTATGTGCCAACTCTGAATAAAATTTACTTACTTAAATATGTTTATACATCCCGAACAACGAAAGGGAACACGGGAATACCCCTCTTTCTACACAAAAAAGAAGCAAAACAAAAAGCAAAAAACACACCGAATTAAAAAAAAAAAAAAAAAAAAAACACACACACACACACAGAGGAATAAATGGTCATCTTTTTTATCATTTAAGGAAATAGGCCTGCGTATCTAATGTCATTAAAAGCTTTTAATCTTTCAATAATTATGCGTACTTTGTTTCTTTATTGTAACAGTACATACATGTGCTATGGAGTATGTATACATACCAATAAGATCTTACAGAACCATGTATTACATGTCCTTTACTAATTAAACAACAAATATACTTCCTTGTAGTCGCCATGTCAATATGAGAGAAGTTTTTATAAGTTATTGGATGAAAGTAGAATATCTGCATTAAAAATGCTTTTTATATGACCTTTCTAGCAAATAATATATCTTCAGATAAGATGGATGTTTTGACATATCATTTTCAATAAAGGGTGTAAAAATTCCTTATTTGATATCAAGAAGAACTTCGACGCTTTTCGTAACACCTTGTTTGTTTATACTTTTTAAATATGTTGTATTTTGATGTAATCCGAATACGCTTTCAAAGTATACTGACATTTTAAGATTTAAAATGATGATATTTGCATGAAATATGTGCATTTACTATCTTCTTATTATAATTATAATTATTAACATTTTCACTTGGTGTCACTATAATAAGTTTAAAACCGAGTATAACATGTAGCCTGTTTCATATGATATGAATGTCAATTAACAAATAACAGCACAGAAAAAAGTTATAAAGGTTGATTTTGAAATTCTCTGAATTTGAAATTTAAGCAAACTTATTATTTGATATATTGAATAATTATGTACATACAATGATTTAAACACCACTGAAATTAATGTCATTATTTCTGTACTGCTGATTGACCGTATAAGATATTAGCAAGTCACTTGAAAACATAACATATACTCCATTGACTAAACTTCAGTACAAAAGAGATAATTAATTTTTTCCATTGTTATTTTTCCAAATGTATGCAGCTAAATTCGACAATCATACTGAAATATCAGTATATTAAGAAACTGATTACGATGAAGCTTTTAAATGAATGCTAATAGAAGTATGAAGTCATCTTTTCGAACGCGATCATGATAGTTATGGAATATATCAGTCACATAATTATAACTTGTAATATGTTTCAATTGTTAAAGCCATAACCGCCATAACCGCCTCTGAATGCGACTTATCGTTTGATTTTCAGTTGCCTCTAGTGGAGCAGGAACTAGTTACTCCTCTGAAGCAACTGAGTTCACCCGTACGATTTTTGTTGCTAAATTTTAATATTTGCGTAGGATTATTTGGATTATCGTTTGTCCTTCGACGTTTTACCAATGCGTGATTATGACTTCTATATTCGTGAAAATTGTCATAATACCCTCCAAAAATAAAGATATAATGTAACACAGTAAATGTGACACACCATACTAATATGCAAATTTCGAAAATTTAATCATATTTTAAAATTACACTGTAAATTAAGTGTGCCTGTGAATTTTTATAATACTTTAAAAATTGTGCGTTAACACAAAATTTTAAATTATCGATATCAAAGTTATAATATGTCAGTACTAAAGCTCTGGCTTCAGGAAAAGATATATACTTAAGAACCTGCAGTCCACCAGTGGCATCCACAAAGTGTCAGTTTTATTAAATACCTAAATTTATTTTATGTTTAAACTAATTGATCAACATCGCCACTTCAAGAGTTGCGAGAGTATTTTTCCTGGTTTTGACTTGATTTCAGATATAAAGTATATTTTACGTTTTATCAAGGTATTGACTAGAGTCATTACCTTATCAGAGAAAATAAGTATAACCAAGCATTCAATAAAACACTTATAAGTTTAAAATTTGTAAAATATTTTTATATTCAAAAGATATAAGTTCAAAAGCATGTTAGAAAGTTTGAAACATAAATAAAACATCTTCAGTACAGTAAACTCTCAAACAATATCAATTCATCATATACACTGAATTCAATACTTAAATATCTATGACCTATAATGGTTTACTTTTATAAATTTTGACTTGGATGGAGAGTTGTCTCACTGGCACTCATATCACATCATCTTATATCTACCAAAATATATAAATACAAACAAACCTCTTGTGCGACCTGGCAACACGTGTCATTTAAGGTCTTGCATTCGCTTTATATAGTGTCCAAAACCTTGACATCAAAATTACTACACTTTCATGTTAAAGCTTTTGTTATTTTTCATGTTGAGTATTTTTTTCACCTGTTATTCGCGTATATATTGCGTCATATGATATGAACCAGCAATGGTTTACCAATTTATTTGTTTAACATTGTACATCGATTTAAATTTTTTCGTGATTAAAAAAAAAAGGATTGGTGTTTGACACTTTAAAAATGGCAAAAACAAAACCATATTATTAGCTCACCTGGCCCAAAGGGCCAAGTGAGCTTTTCTCATCACTTGGCGTCCGTCGTCCGTCGTCGTCCGTCGTCGTCCGTTAACTTTTACAAAAATCTTCTCCTCTGAAACTACTTGGCCAAATTTAACCAAACTTGGCCACAATCATCATTGAGTATCTAGTTTAAAATTGTGTCCGGTGACCCGGCCAACCAACCAAGATGGCCGCCATGGCTAAAAATAGAACATAGGGGTAAAATGTAGATTTTGGCTTTTATCTCTGAAACCAAAGCATTTAGAGCAAATCTGACATGCGTAAAATTGTTGATCAAGTCAAGATCTATCTGCCCTGAAATTTTCAGATGAATCGGATAATGGGTTGTTGGGTTGCTGCCCTGAATTAGTAATTTTAAGGATTTTTTCCGTTTTCGGTTATTATCTTGAAAATTATTATAGATAGAGATAAACTGTAAACAGCAATAATGTTCAGCAAAGTAAGATCTACAAATAAGTCAACATGATCAAAATGGTCAGTTGACCCTTAAGGAGTTATTGCCCTTTAAAGTAATTTTTACCAATTTTTGTAAATTTTGTAATCTTTTACAAAATCTTCTCCTCTGAAACTACTGGACCAAATTTAACCAAACTTAGCCACAATCATTATTAGGGTATTTAGTTTAAAAATGTGTGCGGTGACCCAGCCAACCAACCAAGATGGCTGCCATGGCTAAAAATAGAACATAGGGGTAAAATGTAGATTTTGGCTTGTAACTCTGAAATCGAAGCATTTAAAGCAAATCTTACAGGGATTAACTTGTTTATCAAGTAAATATCTATCTGCCCTCAAATTCTCAGATGAATTGGACAACTGGTTGTTGGGTTGCTGCCCTGAATTGGTAATTTTAAGGAAATTTTGCCGTTTTGGTTATTATCTTGAAAATTATTACAGATAGAGATAAACTGTAAACAGCAATAATGTTCAGCAAAGTAAGATCTTCAAATAAGTCAACATAATCAAAATGGTCAGTTGACCCCTTAAGGAGTTATTGCCCTTTAAAGTATTTTTACCAATTTTTGTAAATTTTGTAATCTTTACAAAATCTTCTCCTCTGAAACTACTGGACCAAATTCAACCAAACTTAGCCACAATCATTATTAGGGTATTTAGTTTAAAAATGTGTGCAGTGACCCAGCCAACCAACCAAGATGGCTGCCATGGCTAAAAATAGAACATAGGGGTAAAATGTAGATTTTGGCTTGTAACTCTGAAACCGAAGCATTTAAAGCAAATCTTACAGGGATTAACTTGTTTATCAAGTAAATATCTATCTGCCCTCAAATTTTGAGATGAATTGGACAACTGGTTGTTGGGTTGCTGCCCTGAATTGGTAATTTTAAGGAAATTTTGCCGTTTTGGTTATTATCTTGAAAATTATTACAGATAGAGATAAACTGTAAACAGTAATAATGTTCAGCAAAGTAAGATCTTCAAATAAGTCAACATGATCAAAATGGTCAGTTGACCCCTTAAGGAGTTATTGCCCTTTATAGTCAATTTTTTACAATTTTCATTAATTTGGTAAATTTTGGTAAGTTTTTACAAAATGTTTTCCTTTTGTAATCTTCTTTTCTGAAACTGCAGTAGAAAATCAATATAGAAAACAATCTACTAATGTACTGGCAATAAAAATAATTGATAATTCTATAACATGAAAAAAAACCACATTAATACCTGATGATGGTGTTTCTTTCTTTACATTGAAAATGATGTCACAACTAAAATCCCGAACAATAGGTCGAATGTCAGATATGTTTCAGTACTTTGGCTTCATTTTCTACAGATTCCGAAGTGCAAATGATGCTTGAATTCCTACACTAATTTATACAGACTTCATCCCTTTCACAGGTAATGCCTGCCTCATATTATATTTAAAACTTTAATAGAATATCAGAAATTTTGAGAGAAAATTAATCAACCATGCAAGATTTAAAACTTAATTAATATTGTTCAAATTATCAATTAACTATTAAAAAAAATTCTCGTTAAAAATATAGTTCTTCATTTTATATTTTATCAGTTTGAATTTAATTGTGTCCCTTGTTCTCATTTCCTGGGATAAATCCAATACAAATTAAAGTATTTTTATTGAATTAATGTTTAAGAAATATTTCAAACCTTACCATTTTCTTCACAAGAATGAAGACCATATTTTCAGTGTCATGAGTATCAGTCATCATATTTGTTGTACTTTGTTGTTTAAAAGTTGAATACAAAAAGATCAACAAAGCAATTCAAAACCACTTGAATTTTGCAACAACAAATGAGAGTTTTAACGACCTCAGCTGGCTATACAACCTTTGCACAATCAACTGAATTTTGCAGAAATCATTAATAGGAAAGATTGCCCTTAAATGATAATTTTTATTACCTTTTGTTTTTTTTTGGGGGTGTTGCACAACAACAAAACTTCACAACAAACTTTCTCATCACTTTGCATTGTCAAATTAAACCAAACTTGGTTTAAATCACCACTAGGATATCCAGGGACCACTGTGTATGATGACCCTGCCTGCCAACATGGCACACATGGCTGAAATAAAACGCACTTTTATTCTTATATCTCTGAAACTAAACGACAGTACAACAGTTGCATTTATCATGCATCAATTGTAAATAAAAATATCAGGTGAGCGACACAGGGTCCTTGGAGCCTCTAGTTTTGGAGACAGAGTATAATAGTTCAGTATGCCTGTCTGTCTATTCGTCCTTAATCATCAAAGTCTCCATATTTGATCTTATATAAGTTGGCTATTTTTTGTTTTTACTTTTCTATGTAAGCTGTTGTTCAATAGTGGGACCTTGGTTTGACTATGATTTCTTTTTCATTAAATTTCATTTTTTGAAATATCTCCCCTATGTGTGTATAAGTATGTACAAAAATTACGATAATGATTCGTAGGGTGTGTGTGATTCGTTCATATGCATTTACACCTATTTATCAATTTTACATGTGCAGGCTGCAATGTAGCATATTAGTCAAGAAATTTAATTTTTTATCATTTGTATTGTCTCTACTCTTATATTTAATTGGTATAGAAATGTATTAATTCCTCTATTTAATAGTAAGATTTTATAGTCCGAAATATAGTTTAGTCATAATTATATGTATATAACTGACGTTTTTGCATGTGTGTGTTCTTCATTCAATGTAATATATTTAAAAAGTGAACATTTTACACGACAAGGAGACAGCTTTTTCTTGTATTACACATATATAACACTTTATTTCTGTCATATTTTTTATTTTTTTTGTCATTTCTCCATTCAATTATAATCTGACATCGATATTTATATGCATGCCATTGGAATGCCTGTCCTTGATTGAAGACAGTTTATGCTAGGTCATATAAGTAAGATGACACAGAACAATGACAGAGATCGGATCATCATCAAGGTCATCAAGGTGAACACAATGTCGAGGTCCACATCTGATAAGATCATTCACCTTACGTTTCAACTCACCGACCATAAAAACTGCATTTACCACATTAACACAGTATCTCAGTAAAGGGCGAGTTCGATAGCAATGTTTCCTCTATTCATGATACCTAAATATTCTGGACGCACAGACCAGTTTCTTGACTAATCCTTGACATTTGAACTATAAACTTTCAAACAAAAGGTCGTTCTCTTTTCAAACTCATCATATGTGCGAACACAAGGTACATTCTCTAAAAAGTAAGGCACGGACTATTTGATTTTCGAGAAGGGGGGGTGGGGGGTTGAAAATATTCTGGCTTCATCTTCAGCAAGTATGATATGTATGATGTAAATTTTTTTTCGCTCGCTAATTGTACACTGAACATGTGCTTGTCTTTTGATACGAAAATAATGCATAAAAATGACATGTGATAAGGAAATACACTCATAAGGTCGATATATGCATAAATTATGTCCTTGCAATTTCATTTGAGGTTCTAAAGTTATTACCCAGAAATCTGTTTTCTGAACATATTTAATAGATATAAGAAGATGTGGTATGAGTGCCAATGAGAAAACTCTCCATCCAAGTCAAAATTTATAAAAGTAAACCATTATAGGTCAAAGTACGATCTTCAACACGGAGCCTTGGCTCACACCGAACAGTAAGCTATAAAGGGCCCCAAAAAATTACTAGTGTAAAACCATTCAAACGGGAAAACCAACGGTCTAATCTATATAAAAACGAGAAACGAGAAACACTTGTGAACCACATCAACAAACGACAACTACTGAACATCAGATTCCTGACTTAGGACAGGTGCAAACAAATGCAGCGGGTTTAAACGTTTTAATGGTACCAAACCTTCACCCTTTTTCTGAAACAATAGTGTAACATCACAACATAGAAAGACACACTATAAAATATCAACTGAAATAGCTTAACTCAATCAAAGGACATATTAACACCATTGAACATACACTGAACAAATAAATTTGACCTATGATACAATGTAAATACAAAATAAATAAACTAAGGAAGAATAATAAAAGTAACATGTTATATAGGTATGAAATGTTAAACAATTTAAGAAAAACAATATGCTCGAACGAAAATATCAGCCATTTGCAATAACTTTAAACACAGGTAAATGAAAATAATTTTGTTGTTAGGTATACGTGTACAGTTACAATTGAGAAAGGAAATATTTTACAAAATAAATAGTTTTGATGTTCATAGTACGAAGTGGAAATTTATATTAGTACCAAACACTTATCAAAGCTGGTATATAGACCAGATATAACCCTGAATAACATTAAATAACAAAAAAGCATTACAATTAGTATCAACAGGTCAAATAAACAAGAAAGTACGATTTGAGAGTACTCGCAGTTACTGACAGCTAGTTAAAAGCCAAAACAATTAATAATAAAAAAATCATGCATCAGAGACTAAAATCAACTAAAACACATCCCAGGATTTAGTATTTTAACGTCATGGACAGTCAAAGAAGACATGACTTGTACAATGCCAAAAATAAATGTATCGACAGACAGTAGGATAGTTAGGAGTTTAACCTCTTTATAGATCAAAATGAACGTGGGTGTGTCTTTAAACATCCCGTTTGAAAAGAATACAAATTTAGTTATGTTTTAATTTGCTGATGACAAAATCGATATTAGTGCCAATGTAAACTATATTCAAAGATCTAATTACAACATTGGTAAGATAACCTGAACTAATAAGTTTATTTAAAGGTTCGATGAGTTTACACGGATCACATAGTGATTTCCGCGCTTTAAGTACAATATTACCGTAAAATTTAGGATGTGAAATACCGTTTTAATCAGTTTTCTACAGGTACAGCCAAATTTACTAATCAAATCTTTGTATCTATGAAAGAACTTAGCAAAAGTTTTACGTAATTTATGGTAACGAAATCCCTGACTTAATGATTTACCAGTGTTGCATTTATTACGTTCGTTAAAATCTATGACATCACTACACACACGGGCATAACGAACGAGTTGGGATATATACACACCGTATGATGGAGCCAAAGGAACATCGCCGTCTAAAAAGGAAAATTAACAATAGGGAATGAAAAATCGTCTCTTTTGTCGTAAATTTTCGTATGGAGTTTTCCTTTAGAAATTGAAATGTCCAAGTCCAGAAAAGGACAACTACTGCTGTTTATGTTAGAATTAGTTAAAGTAAGTTCTGTTGGGTAAATTTCGGTAGTATATTTAGAGAACTCTGGATTATTTAACGAAAAATATCATCTAGATAACGGAAGGTATTGTTGAATGTATCAACCAAATGTAACAATGACGTGTCTTTACTGAGTTTGGTCATAAACTGAGATTCATAGCAATACAGGAATAAATCTGCTATTAAAGGGGCGCAGTTAGTGCCCATAGGAATACCTACTACTTGTCGATACACTTTATCGCCGAAACGTACATATATGTTGTCCAGGAGAAAATTTAAAGCTTCAATTATATCTTCACATTTCCAGTAAGTGTATCTAGCATACTTTCCTTTTTCGTTACAGAAAAAGGCTTTAAACGAGTTACAGCAAATAAATTTGTAATGAGATTTTCAAAAGACCATTTAATTAAATATGTGAAAATCATAACTGTCAACAGAATTAAAAGGACCATAAAAAGCATGTATTTTATCTAAAACCTCTAAAGAATTTTAACACTCCAAAATAATTAATACCATTATTTTCATAAGCTTTATTACAAAAGTTAATAACAAGTTCTTTGATAGTAGTAAGGAGGTAGTTAGAAGAACTGATAGATTGGTAGTAGAACACTTACTAGATGCGGAGATGAAACGGAATTTAAATGGTTTTTTGTGCAATTTAGGTAACCAGTACATAGTAGGGACTTTCAAATGTTCGGAAGAGGCTTTAAGCTGGGTAGTGGCAGTGATATGCTTGTTTACAATTTGACTCTCTGTGGAGCGCACGGACCTGAATGTAGATGAATTTGTAATTTCGTTTTGGAGAACTTCCGTGTAGTATATGCGTCACGCCACCACTACATTATTTGCTGCTTTGTCTGCCGGTACGAACACAAACCGCTTTGCGAGTACTTGGAGTTTATTTTTTATTCTGGAAATGGGAATATCATGGACTCTATTACTAATTTCAGAATTGTTTTCAAAATGAGATATACGAATATTAACAGTATTCATAATTTTATTCAAATAACTGTCTAGAGATTTTTATCAGATTTTCACGTTTACACCAATTTTACAGTAAACAGACAGAGCGTCTTTAATGACCTGACGACACTGTTTCCAATCTATTTTAGATGGAGGACGATATTTCGGTCCTTTCTTAAGAAAAGTTATGACCTCACGGTCTTCGACGATGTTGAGGTCTCCTGTAAGGACATGACCATAGGGAACATATCTAAAACTAGATGTTTCACAATCTCAAGTGGAAGGAACATTATTTACTATATTGACGTCTGATGTAACTGACGTATAATTAAAAATCAAACTTCTGCTGGGTTTTTATAAGAATACGAAATAATAGGTGGTTCTATATTATCAAAATATGGAGGTATTTGGCTTTGGATGGTAGAGTCATTGAATATACTAGATAAGTTAATAAAATCAATACCTCTATTTATATATTTTAATTTAAGAAAATGCCGTTTATGATTTTCAGGTTTATCGATACTAGGAAATAGCCTGTGATGACAAAAAGCTGTAATAATACGGGTGCATTCATACATTGGGCTAAAAAAGAAATTGTATCACACTCCAGAAAAATAGCATATAATTTACTTATTGGTATCTGACCCAGTTTGCATAATACTTGATGTCTGCCATTATTTTTTATTATAGATAACAGATCAGCAAGTGTATAATTTATACGATGTTTAATACGTTGATTACGGTTTTTGCGTTTGCCATGAGACCTTTTATTTCTAAGTCGTTTATCGACAATATTAATGACATCGATTGAAGTTTTAGTTATGTTCCCCTGTCCTAATATTTTGTCATTAAGACCGAGAGGATAAGCTGTTTGAAGTCTTTTTATCCAAAATAATTCGCGAACTTCACGTGATTTTTCAAATTGCTTGTGTGATTCTCCTGGTTGTTTCTGAACGGTTTCAAGTGGTTGGAATTTAATAAATTTTAGATTGTGATTATGCTTATCTAAATGTTGATATATCAAACTTTTGAATTCTTAGGTCGTGTGAAGTTAATCTAAAACAGGTTAGTCACTTTTGGCATTGCACGGGAAAATTTGTGGATATCCACGCGCATTTTTGTTAAACAATCTGGCTGTAGAGGCATTACAAATACGTTTGTTTAAGCACGTGGATATCCTAGAAGTTGTGTTGTTAATAATTTTCTTTCCATTACGTAAAATCATGGTAATTAAATAGGGTATAGAAATAATAAAAAGACCGGAGGTTGTAACAATGAATAAGGATCACAATTACGGAATAGGAAATAATAGGCAAAGCAGTAAAAGAACTCTTACAAAAACTGTTATAAAAGGCCCGACGTAAAGACTTAAGTATTACAATACTGACATATAACAAACACAGGGCAAAAACAGAGATTATAAGAAATCTTAGTAAAACCATAGCAGGGGGCAATAATAAAAATAGCAGGCGTGGATGAGTATTTATACATCCAAACACCATAATATATAATTGACAATCAAGAACAAAGATATAATAAACATGTGAAAGCTCTCTCACAGGCAAACAACCCATAATTGAAAAATATAAGGGCATACACCACAAGCACGGGGACACATTCTACTGCATCCACACAGCACGAGCAACAAACCCTGCAGTAAATAGATATAAGAAGATGTGGTATGAGTGCCAATGAGACAACTCTCCATCCAAGTCAAAATTTATAAAAGTAAACCATTATAGGTCAAAGTACGGTCTTCAAGTCTATCTAAAAAAGCCGTAACTAAATCTTGTTTTGTGATTTGATGTGTTGAGGTCTATTCGACATCTTCCCTGTTTTCTTTTCAATGTTATTTGAACAGAAGAACAAACATTATTCTTAAGATATTAAAACATTTTGAGAACATATTGGTTTATTTCAATTAAGATTAAAACCTCATCAGTCAGTTGGTTGCAAGGTCATTTTTCAAATTATCACCAATGTTGCTCCATTAGAATCCAACTAAGCCACATAAATGACTAAAGTTAAAAGCTCAAAAAGGTAATACCCTGCACCCCTCCCCCTTTTCCCCAATATCCATATTCTAACTCGTGAAAGTCAAATTATCTCCCTTTGTAACAATTTGACTGCAACCAAATTTCTTCCCACCCATCTTTATATATTATGTGTTTCACTTGTGTAAAGTTTTGATTGAAATCCATTCAGGCTTTTGGAGGAGTTGCGGTCACGAGAAGTACCAGTATCCATACCAATGAAAAAGTTTTAAAAAGTACTGTTACCTCCTCTTGCAACAACCAAATTTCTTCATGCACATCTCCATCTCCTATCTCTACAGAAAACAGCAATGGACCAAAGCCGTTGCCTGGCTATTGACAAAATCATGTTTTATATTCAAAAATACTATAGAAATAAAAGTTTATGGATATCATATTACTTTGTCTTTACGAATGTTGAAAAAAATATTCTTGCATGTTTTGCATGGTAAAAAATCTGGCTTGATATAAAATCCTAAAATGTTAAACAGTTGTGTTTACATTTGACCTTCGACTCTGAAATACATTCGGTAATCCTATCTATGTTGATTTTAATAACAAAAATTTTGACTCTTGCCGCTGTAAAAAAAAAAAAAAAAACGTTCATATGCATATGTTTGCACACGTATGCTTATATGCATATAATGACGACTTCAGTATGTACATTAAAGAGATTTGTCCTGCCGAACTGACTTTAAGTAAAGCTAAATTAATACTAACAATGAACACTGCCCTTTCCTGGATCTTGATATCTATATATTTGACGGGAAGCTTAATACCAAAATTTATGATAAAGAGATGATTTTTCATTTCCTATTGTTAATTATCCATTTTAGATGGTGACGTTCCTTTGTCACCATCTTATGGTGTTATATATCTCAACTTGTTCGATTCGCTCGTGTATGTAACAACGTATTTGATTTCAACGAAAGAAATCTCTGTATTACTGAAAAAATTATTACACCAGGGTTTTCGATATCACAAACTAGTCAAAACATTTACTAAATTTTATCATCGGTACAAGGACATCATTCATAAATATAAATCAACATGCAGACATCTTATACGTTCGGGTATTTCACATCCAATATTTTATGGTAATATTATTTACAAAGCACAAAAATGTCGGCATTCACCTCAAAAGCTAACCAAACCTCTAAACAGACTTATTCGGAAAGGATATAGTTACGATACTGTTGTCAAGTCATTTAGGATTGCATATTTTGGTATTAATATTGATTCACTCATAGGGTCTTTGCATCGGAAATAAACACATTTATTCTAAAACCAGTTATTGGCTTGATACGGGTTATGTTCTCATATATTTTATGATGGTATGATACTAAACCCCTTACGGGAGGGATTGTACTTGATTTTCATATGATTTAGACATAATCTTTCAATCAGTTTAATTGAGGTCTGGAGCTGGCATGTCAGTAACTGCTAGTAATCCTTTGTTCATTTATGTATCATTGTCATTTTGCTAAGTTTATTTTGTTACCTATTCTGACATCGGACTCGGACTTCTTTTGAACTGAGTTTTACTGTGTTACTGTATTGCTATGTGTTTCTTTATTCTACATTGGCTAGAGGTATAGGGGGAGGGTTGAGATCTCACAAAACATGTTTAACCCCGCCGCATTTTTGCGCCTGTCCCACGTCAGGAACATCTGGCCTTTGTTAGTCTTGTATGTTTTTTTAACTTTAGTTCATTTATATGTTTTGGAGTTTAGTGTGACGTCCATTTTCACTGAACTAGTTCACCATTTTATTTAGGGGCCAGCTGAGGACCACCTCCGGGTGCGGGATTTTCTCGCTGCGTTGAAGACCCACTGGTGGCCCTCTTCTGTTGTCTGCTCTTTGGTCGGGTTGTTGTCTCTTTGACATATTCCCGAATTCCATACTCAATTTTAGATGTACACGAAGATGTAAAACGTGCGTTTGATCGCAAATACACACGTTTACAAATTGAAAATAAGTGTATGATATTATTGACAGGAATAGACACATTGATGTTAAAAAGAATAATTGCACTTATGCAAAAAGTTTAACAAAAATACCGAACTCCAAGGTAAATTAAAAAAAAAAGAAATCCATAAAAACTGACGAAAATCAAAAGTTGGAATGAACCAACCAACGGAACGGATGGGAAACTTAATGGATTTACATTTGTGTATATTTTGTGCAAATGAAGGTAATATATGAAGTACTACTTTTATTTTTTTTCTACTGTAAGTAATAAGGGGATGGGAGCATAGTTTTTTTATTTGTCCTTCCAACGGTCCCTGACGAAACCATGCTTTTGTAATATATTTTTTGACGTCTTATAATACATGAGCTCTTGTAAAACAGTACACCAGTTGGAAGTTTCACATAATCTAAAGATACGTTTTAAGTCAGTAAATCTGTTTAACTAATAAATGTGTATAGCAAAATGGCTACCAGTGACGTAAAATTATGAGTACGTGTCTAATATACATAGCATTCCTTTTTAGGTGATATATTGTTGCATATAAGTTGTGCGTACGATTTTTTTATCTAATGTTTAAAAATATCAGCCATCTTCATTGTTAATTAAAAAATAACAGAATGTATTCCGAGATTTCATACTAGTAGTAAAACACTTGGAGTTTTATCATGTATTGAAAAGTCATTAACAGTTGTCCAAATCGTCATTAAATCTAAAATAGTTTTAACCTTGACGTTAGTTCAAATCCATCCATTACTTATTTAACCACAAGTGTTATGTTTTGTGGTGTGATCTGTTTGTTTTATTTTTTGTATTGGATCACTTTGAAGTGGCTGTTTAATAGAAGTTCGAATCCTATTTAATTTGAGTTTGTTATACAAAATACAACGGTACCACGTGCAGGTACAACGTGTCAAAAACGGATCATACATATATCTCGTGGCAAACAACGTAAAGCAACGGGCTTGAAAAAGTGAATGTTTGTGAACATTGAAAAGAGCTAAAAATGGAGATGTTCTTTTCTTTTCGGCATGCACAAAAATATTGAAGGTTGTGGTCGAAACTTTGTAATGACGTATGATGTAAACCTAGTAAATGAGATACTCAATTTTGGAGCATTATTAACAATTCGCTATTTTTAAATACTTTGACTTAGTTCTATTTTCAGATAATGTAGTGAATTATAATGCAAATATTACGGCGAGCAGTGCAGAAGATGATGCTTTTCCAGCCAAAATTGTATGGAAATTAGGAATTTGTTTCACATATGCAGCTGGTCCGGGGATTTTTTGCGACAAAACTGTTGACAAAAAAACAAATGTGCACCGTAAACTTGTATGAAATGTGCACATATTTGAGACCCTTTATGCAGTTAGCTCCTTTTGAAATCATGTTTGGGGAAAATCATTTAATGACTTCCCATTCCTTATCCTAAGCGATAAATCAACTGAAAAGTTGTTAAACCGAAATAATCTTAAACTGCGTATCTGGTTGTCAGCATGGAATGTATAGATACATTGTCACGTTTGGTAAAATCCGATGGAAGGCGCGTTTCGCAATTTAAGAAACTCTCAAATTAGATATTATATATACCCCATTTGCTTGCCCTGCCTAATTTGCACGACTTCTCTTTTCAGGGACAGTCAAAGTTTCCCTTTAGATCAACTTAATAATTTTTTTAACTAAATCTTGTCAATAATATACATAAAATATTTCTAACTGGGCATTAAAAAGCAAACAAACATTTTTTTTTTTATCAAATTTACCTAGCTGGTCACATTAATATAAAAGTAAGTTTATTTTTGTCCATTAATAGGTGGGTTTTCTGGATTAAGCGAATATTTTTTGTTTGTCATATTGAAAAGTGACCGTTTAATTTATCAGACAAGTTTCTATGTCATTCCTTTGTTGTCATAATTACAATACGTATCAAAAGGGAGTATGTGTTTTATCAAACAAGTTTCCAGGTCTTGTAATTGTGTAATTTTCAATGTTTATTGTAGTCAATATATCAATATTTATATGACCTTATCCGTCAGCTACATGCAAAATAAATTACACGTTACAACTATTACTATAATGTACTCAAACACAAAAGTTTGACAGATTTCACCTAAAACAATATTAACCTAATAACCGAAATAAATAAAATCAAACAGTTATGTAATGTCAATAAAGGTCAAAGGTTACTCACCTTTAACTTTGCATCTTTTAGAATAAAAGTATGATTATAATAACATAAAGGCAACTATTGGATAAGATATATAAATACATTAAACTTCTTAGTCTAGTAGTCAGCACTTCTGTGTTGACATTAACAATCAGTGATGTGTTCACTTTCTGTATTTACTGTTATAAAATGTTGTTTTTTTGTTGTTTTTTTTATCTGAAGGATTAGACTCTTCTATCCCCAAATAAAGATTGTGTTAGCCGTATTTAGAATCAGAGAAACCAGGCTCATGAGACGCCAGACGCTCAAGTTTTCTATATAAGACTGAACAGTGGCACAATCATAATCAGTGGATGTTCAATCAAATACGAAATTGAAAAGCATTGAAAACCTTAAATTCCGAAAAGATACGAGTTAGGCTTTCTATGTCTGAGGGTACAAAAGCTTAAGGCTTGGATATTTTTGAAATATTATAATTTGCACACTTATGGCATACTAAATTATGTCTGGTACATTGGATGTCCTTTTGCATCTTCGTTCTTTTTTTTTTTTTTTGTGGAAATTGCCTCATCATCGGCAATCTAACCACATTTCGTTATGTTAAGGATGTTCGCTACTGACTTTTTGTCAGATATTCGGAAGCCTTTAGTTTTATCCATGTAGTGCCATTAAAAATTTTGCCAACTAACCCCTACTTTTCTTCTCATAACTTTATTACATATAGTTAAAAAAGACAATTTTGAAAATTCTATTAAATCCTGGTTATTTTTTCATAGTTTTTGAAAGAAAAAAGGTGCTAATGTTAGATGTAAGAAAAATCTAGAGAGAATCATTTCCCGCCAAATTTTCAATTACTTATATCTCAAAAACAAGGTCACGGCCCCTTCATTTTTGTCTGCTTTTTTAGTTCCGTTATCTATATACTATCAGTTTATAACAGTCTTTTAAGAAGTTTGTTATTTTGAAACAGAGTAGCAAACATCCTTAAGATATTTTATATATGATTTGATTTTTGATTTTATTTTTGGTGTTTTAACGCCACTTTTAAGCACCGCTTTTGGGCTATTTCGTGGCGGCCAGTTTTTATTGGTGGAGGAAGCCGGAGTGCCCGGAGAAAACCACCGACCTTCGATAGGAAAACTGACAATACTAGTCAATTAAAATTGGAGTTATTTTATATATGAAAAATTCTTTTGCCATATTAGTATTAAAAACCAAAACAAATTAAAATCATCTATTGGTGTTTATTTCCAACAGAAATATGTCAAACGTTTCTGTCACCAATCCAAGATGGCCACTGTTACTGCAGGATGAACACGATAGAATAATCAGAAGAAACATTTGTTAAAAGGTTCATATTTAGCAAAACTTTGGTGAACGCCATTTTTAAAATCATATTTGATGAACCCAACAGCCATCATATAGGATTTCAACAATTACTAACAGTAAAACAAAAATCAGAATAATTTGACAAAAATGGTAATTTTCTACCTACTTCTGGACAATGATACTTCTGTTATTTCTTAAGTTTATTTTTCATAACTGCATGACAACCATTCTGATTAAAGACAAAAAAAAAAACAAGATAAAAGATCTTACAAAATATGTAGTGGTAAACCAAATAAACTCATCATAGATACCCGGATTAAGTATTTACGCCATACCCCAGTTTCGTCTACAAAAGACTCATCAGTGATGCTTGAATCAAACGGGTTAAAAGGGTAAATTAAGTACAAACTGAAAGCTGAAGAGCATTCAGGACCAAACATTCAAAAGGTTTTGCAAAATACAGCTTAGTTAACAAATGTTGAGTAAGTGAGCTTGCAATTACCTATAAGAACAATTTATATATATTTGAAGAAGGTTATATTTGAAAACAGAATATATGACCCTTAGAATAAAAATCCCGAATATGATTTCTACTTGAAGAGTTCATGTGATACTACGAAATAAAATTCGCATACTTTTGAAGATTTCTTGTTTTGTTTTCTTATAAAACAGTTTGCGTTATAAATCTATTGATTGACAAAAAAAGGATAGACACAAAGGAACTTCATTTAACCACAAAATTGAGAAAAAAAGACATCAGGTAAAGAAAAAAGGAAAGCGTTTTAAAATTCAATTGGCACAACAACGCATGTGAGATATTCAGCATGCCAAACACAAAACTTATCAGCAACAATCTGTAACATGCCAATCTGTAGATTAAACCAATTTCTCCAAACAAATGTAATGCATGTTTCACACGGACCGATTCTTTCTAGAGAAAGGAATACGGTTATATCATTAAAAGGTACCAATTGCATTAAAAGATGTGCATTTTGACAACTTATGATCATCTTCCTGATGCAAAAATGTTTAAAAATCAAAACCTGATAGAAACGCTTGCGAGTTGATATAACCGAAAAGGAAAAATAAATGAAGCCAAACTTCGACAATTAATCAGAGCTATGAATTGAAATGACAGTTGTCGCATCACTTTCTTTTATATACATCTGTGCATATAGATTTCTTTAAACCTGAACAGGTGAAACCAAACTAACCTGTATGTAGTATGAAAGTTTTGCATAGTTAAAGTTTCAATAAAAACAACATTGTTACTATTGATAGAATTTATGGTGGAATATTGTTTTAAATTTAAGGAAACAAATTGGTATTTTTGAGAGAAGTAAATTGAATGTAAAAGATAATGAATATTATGTAAAGGTTGAGCTTCAACGTGCGGAAACACACTTTGAGTCCATTGAACTTTTCACACTCCGTGTAAGAGGAGCGTATGTCAAACCAACAAAGCCAGTGTTTAGGCTTGGTTCATCTTTTATCCGTTTACTGCTCTTTTCACGTACAAAATGTACAGCAACATCCATTTAGAAAATAGCATGTTACGCTTCTGCGAGATTTTATGTAAGGCTACATGTTCGAAATTGGTTTTAATATAAAATAAGATGTGGTATGATTGCCAATGAGACAATTTTCCACTGGATATACGACAACCTGGATGTACTTGTAAATATAATTCATGCTTTTAAATGATTCATACCTGTAATTAAAAAATGTGTTTTCCACCTATTCACTGTATCAGGTGCTAAGTTTTACCACGTATATCAATCTGTTGAACTATAAACGTAAACGGTTATGCTCGTTAGATTGGCATAATAAAATTGTCCTATCTCGTAAAAGATTAATACATCATAGGACTATATACAGAAATAATCGTTGAATAAGTAAAGGTATGATCATTTCATGATTCAGCCAAGTTCTAAATTACAATTACTAAACTGACCAAAGTAATACTCTGTCACAATACAGCATTTGTGCGTAGTATTACACCAAACACTTGCATTTTATAAGAAAAAATAACAACGCAATAAGTATATGGTTAGAATTAAGTCTATAATTGTAGTTCAGTATTTCATTACACATTACAACTATTATTTTTGAAAATGTTAGCAAGTCAGTTAATCCAAAACACTTTACTAAACTCAAGATACCTGATATTCAAAACTATTTTTTCTACCATTCAACCATTTCATCAAAAAGTTCGTTGCAAATTTCAACACATTAGAAAAAGATAGTCATTTGGTATACTATAAACAAATGAAAACAACACTTTCATGCGTTCAAAGCGCCTTTCTGGATTTACCTTCATCGGGAACGCTCAAATCCGACTATTTGAAGTACAAGGATGTTTAAGAACCGAAACAACTGATGAGCTATATGACAATAAAGGACCTAAACATAATAGCCAAATCCATCAAAGGTCAACTTTCCAAAGGGAATTGGAACCTTAGTTTCTTAATAATTTAAAAATTTATAAACGGACAATTTAAATCATCTCAGTACCGAAATAGTGACTACTGAGCTGATGATACCCTCCTGGACTGATATTCCGCCAGCTGCGGTATCGACCCAGTGCTGTAAAAATGAAAACAACACTTTATAGATTTCCTGCGTCCGGGGTGTTTTTCCGGATTTACCTTCACCAGGAACTCTCAAATATGAATTTATTAGCATTAGATACGTGTTAAAGTTACATCATTAGATAAGAGTGGCAAATTAGATTTTACAGGAGAGGAATTATGTGAACAAATATTGTTTGTCGAGAGGATCATTTATATATTAGAATTAAACGCAGAAATGACCAACCAGCAAAGCATAGAAATATCAGTAAATAACACATCAGGCACAAATATGTATTATATTTAACCAATTTATTCTAAATTATAGATTACTTATTTTTTTCAGTTGTCAATGGCATTTCAGTCGGGATTTTTCTAATCCTGATCAAGTCACATCCAAACTAACTTGTAACTTCCTTATGAAAGTTTTGCTTTGTATAAGTTTCAACCAAAAATGATATTGTTACTATGAATAGAATTTATGGTGGAGCATTGTTTAATATTTCAGGAAAACAAATCAATTAAGAAAACAAAAGTAATGCAAAAGATGACAAACATAATGTAAAGGTTAAAGTTTTAAACGCGCGGGCAAACAAACTTTGAGTCCATTGATCTTTTTTCACATCCGCTGATAAAAGAAACATTTGTCAACACGATAAAACCTGGTTTAGACTTGATTCATCTTTATCTATTTACTGCTCGTTTTCATATTTATAGATTAACTGTTTACAAAACTTTGAATTTTTTAAATACTAAGGCTTTTCTACCTCAGGAGTAGATTACCTTAGCTGAATTTGGCAAAACTTTTAGGAATTTTGGTCCTCAATGCTCTTCAACTTCGTACTTTATTTGGCCTTTATAACTTTTTTGGATTCGAGCATCACTGATGAGTCTTTTGTAGACGAAACGCGCGTCTGGCGTAAATACAAAATTTAAATCCTGGTATCTATGATGAGTTTATTTTCATACACAAAATGTATGGTAACATCAATTCAGAAAACCGAATTTCACGCTTCTGAAAGATTTCATGTAACAGTAAAACAATTTTCATCAAGTCAGGAAAAAAAACTGTTTCACAATAATATGGAAACCCGGATGCACTTGTAAATTAGATTTATTCGTTTTAAATGATTCATACCTGTAACTAAATATGTGTTTTCCACCTATTCACTCAAGCAGGTGCCAAGTCTTAAAACGTATATCTATATTGTTGAATTAAACCAGCGTAAACGTTTATGCTCGTAACATTGGCATTATAAAATTGTCGATGCATTTAATTATAATGAATCAAAATGACCAAAATAAGACTCTGTAAAAATGGGCACCTAAACATACCCGTTTACTTGTCTCTTTCACAAAGAAGATTTGACATTTTCAACATTTTCACACCTCACGCATTTTATTAGCAAATATAACAAGACAATAAGTAAATGGTAGAATCAAGTCTGTAATTGCAGTTCAACATTTGATTAGGAATCAGTTTTACTTATGTAATTTTTTGCAACTTTGAGCAAGTGAGATAATCCAAAACACTTTACTAAACCCAAGCTACTTGAAATTCAAACTAATATTTTTCACCATTACAACAAAAGAATTTGTTGCAAATTTCAAGAAATTAGATAGGTTACTCATCGGTTATACAATAAATTAACATTACATACTTGTTAAAGATACATCAAAGGAACAACTCTTCTATTGCTGTTTCTCATCTTGTTAGTAAACTTATGGAAAGTCTAAATATAAAGATGAGGAAATGTGGTATGATTGCCAATGAGACAACTTTCCACCAAAGTTAAGTACGTTAAATGTCGAAGATATAAGTTCATTTGAATATCGGATAATAAGTTATATAGTTATTTTATAAAGTTCTAATGCACCTGTCAAGCGAAAAATCTTAAGACTCAAAAGTGGACATCTAAAATGTAAAATTACTTTTGGATCATATTAAAATCAAAATAAAAAATTTTAAAATAATACTTTCACAAAATTTACCTTCATATTCTAATGTAATTACAAGCACAAAGATGTGAACAACTACATGTTAGAATAGGCCTTCATTAACAAATAATTTGCATATCTATAATTTCGTTGAATTTTTCAAACATCTTTACAATTTTCTATTAGCGTTTTTTTTCTTTCTTGCAGTAAATTCTAAATTGATTCGATTTCAAAGGGTTTAGAAAAGTAAAATTAATTGCCGGCAGTGCTAGTTTTATTTCATATAAAAAAGATAGAACTTTTATATAACGTGCCGAAACCTTGTAGCATATCAATTTGATGAATTATTCTACATCCGGTATTTATAAAATGAAATAACACATAACACATATGATGCATATACGTTTCTTATACATCATTGGCTTTCAAACATTCAGCTTTGAGCGTTCCTGCTGAAATTAATCCAGAAAGCGCTTTAGACGTATTCAATTTTTTAATCAAGTCATGGATAAAAAAAAAATCAGATAAACTGAAACAATTTAAACGGAAAATAAGACTTATCACCAAATTTGTACTTACACATGTACATAAGCAACTAGGCTGGTGCCATATGTAAAGAAGGATCGTTCCGAAACACTTGATATCATCCCTGGTGTTTGGTGGAGTGCGTGTTGCTTAGTCTTTAATTTGTTTTCTATGTTGTGTTTTGAAAAGTGTTGTTTTTGTCATATTGCTCACAACACCATTTACTCTTTCAAACTTTATATCTCCCCTTTGAATTACTCTATAGAATTCAGACTCAGTTTTAACTGCAATTTCTCCAATACGTAAGAAACAAAAATAAGCTGTAGACATCATAGCCTTTAACAAAACTTGATTATAAATGCCAACTATTACTTTTGGTAAAGCCTTAACTAATTTTACAAGAATATCATAGGTTATTGGCAACCGTGTATCAACAGAATGTCTCAACTGTTTTGACCTTTCAACATCTTTTTAATAAAAAATGTGTCGGTTGGATCCTGTAATAACTTAATTTTATGTATAAAACTGATGGCTTATATGTATGACGCAATGGTAGATGGTTGATAATTTTGAATAAACAAATGTGAAATAAAATGAGCAACCATGACATGAGTAGATGGAAGTACAATAACTCCTTGAAAAAATTTCTGACAAAAATTTGAATACACACTTAGCATTCTATTATATGATGACACAGTAGCATCAGATAATGATGCACTAACAAGCTTAAGAGTCATGGATGCAAAAATTGAGGTGGAATGGCCACAGGAGTTGGACTTAACCAAGGAGCAATCTGTTGAGCTTCCTGAAATGAAAAACGAGACAAGTCACAAATAACGTTTGTTTTTCCAGGAATATGTTTGGCTCTAAAATAGATATTGTACTTTAATGCAGCTAGCACTAATCTTCGAATCAATTTCATAATATTCTTTTCCTGGGATGATGTTTTATTTATAATTTCAGCAACAGCTGAACTCTCTGTTAAAAACAGTATTTTATGATTTGCCAATAGAGGGCCCCATATGTCAATAGCTAACACAATCGTGAAAATTTCTTTCACTGTAATGTGTAAATCGACCAACTCCGGTGGCCATTCACCTGAAAACCATTTGCTGCCAAGAACTGCAGCAAAACCACCATATGTACCTGCAGCATCAGAAAAAAGTTTTAAAAAATCTGATGAAACCCATTCTTTGAATAAAAAACAAGATTTACCATTGTAATTTTCAATAAAATTGTACCATAACTTCAGATCTAATCTTGCATCAGAATTAAGATTGATTCTATAATGAGGAGATGTATGGCCTATAGTCAGGTCAAAAAGCCTACGTAAAAAGGCTCTTCCAGGTATGATAACTCCGCATGCAAAATTTAAAAGACCCAATAAGGATTGCAATTCTCTAAGTGAGATACTGCGTTTACATTTGTATTAACTCAATAATTGCGAATTTTTTCAATTTTTTCCATAGGTAAACGAGCTACCATCTGAGAAGAATCAATTTCAATACCGTAGATAATAATGCAAGTAGTAGGGAGTTGTGTTTTGTCTGATTTGATGGGTA
Source organism: Mytilus coruscus (assembly GCA_017311375.1). Classification (NCBI taxonomy): domain Eukaryota; kingdom Metazoa; phylum Mollusca; class Bivalvia; order Mytilida; family Mytilidae; genus Mytilus; species Mytilus coruscus. The sequence goes on from CM029595.1 coordinate 17,156,492, forward strand.
CCCCCAATTTATCGGCAAGACAAAGAAAAGTTTGTAATGCACTATAATATTCATTTGAGCCAGCTTTTCCGACAAAGAAAAAATCATCTAACAGGTGTGATACCCCATATATTTGAAATTAAGCATTTAAAATCCAGTGGAGGGCTGTAGAAAAAGACTCAAACAGCTGACACGAGGAAGAAGCCCCCATATGGAAGGAGATATCATAATAAAATTGTTTGTCCCAATGAAAACCTAATAGATGATGATCTTTTTTAGCAATTGGAATTAAGCGAAATGCATGCTCAATATCTGTTTTGGACATTAGACAATTTGATCCATAAGATTGGACTAAATCTATAACTGTTTCAATGTTTTGGTATTGTACTGCCGAAAATTCTGGTGAAAATACCAGAGTTTACAGAGTCACCATTAGGATACGACAAATCATGTATTGATCGATAAGAATTGGGTTCCTTTTTTGGAACTAAACCCAAAGGGGAGCATACAAAGAGAGAGTAAGGGGCTTTGTAAAAGGACCCTTAACTCTACCTGCTTCAATCTCTTTATTCAGTTTTGATTGCACAGCATGATAATTTTCCCTTGCACTTTTATGGTTTGGAGGAAAAATCTCTTTATTTATGGATGTAGAAAAACAAGAATTATTAAAAATCCAAAAGAAAAACCATGAATCAATTTATCTTTCAACTGGGTTTCATAACCTGTAAAAAATGTTTTAAATTTTACCTTTATTAGTGTTGGAAGATTTGACAAAGTTTGCTTGTTTTCCTTTTTGCTCTGGACATGTCAGTTAAGTCCGATGTCAGAAGATGTAACAAAAGAGAATAAACAAAATGACAATAATACATAAATAACAACAGACTACTAGCAGTTAACTGACATGCCAGCTCCAGACCTCAATTAAACTGATTGAAAGGTACATTGTTTCTTGCTGCAGTGTACACATCGGTGTTTAAGTTTACAAAACTTTGATGTGCATTCCCCTGATTTACAGAAGGCCCAGCAATAGCCATTTGGGAATTGATACTGATGCTGGGCCCTCCTTTGAAAAGAATTTGGGCCTGAGCTTGATGTTTTTGTAAATGACTTCTTATTTTGACCTGAAAATTTAGATTGTCTGTCAAATAAAGCTGCAGATCTCCAAAGTTCATCATTGATTTCATCCCATCGCAACCCTAAAATTTTCCTTATCTTTCTAAATTTCTCGTCATATAATTTAGCGGCTTGGAAACCCAAGGACTTGCACAATGACCGTACATTAAAACCATATTTTATCAATGCTTTAGCAGACCTCAAATTCTTTTTAAGATATATTGACATAAATATATCAAAAGCATTTGTCCATTGGTGAATGGACAAAAGCTCTTTGTTAGGTTTCCTATTTGAATTAGTAATATTTAAATTTTCAAACAATGTTGATTCATTACATGTATCATCAATATTAGAAGGTAACAATAGAGCAAAATTTACATAATTATCACACCAAACATCAGATTTAACCTTATTGCTGACATGGTAATCTAAAGGTATAGTGTGTCTCAACATTTCACATGCATATGGATTTTCTTCATTTGAGTTACTTGAGTTTAGCAGCTCACCATCAGAAGGAGTGTTGATATTAGGATCTGAGGAAACTGGTGGTTGAAAGACCGCTAACATTGGTCCCTGGGAGTTAGTAGTTGACGAATTTTCTGGTTGTATAGATGACGATAACATACCAGTTAAGTCATTAATTGGAACTACTGTATTGTCTTTGACAAGTTGAACGCCAGAACTTTGGAACTTCAGGAACAAAGCCTCAACAATGTCATTAGCGGTTGGAACAGACGACTGTTTAGTATTTGTTTAACGAACTGACAGATTTTCAGGAGGTTCTTCTCTGGCCTTGCGTCTCCGCACTGGTGGCCTGTATATTGGTGGTAACTCCTGACTTTGTTCCTCCACTAAATCTTGAACATCCTCTACCAGGTTTTGTGGAGCAGCCTTTCTTCTTGTTTTACTTTTCTGCTTTGGCATTTTGCTATAATTACATAAAACAAAAAATAAAAATACAGAATTTAAGAGAATGTTACTATATAAGTAAAATTTTTAAACCAAAATGCTTGTCCGGCAAATTAAACATAGTTGATATGATCATATATCTAGCAAAATGTACTTATGGAATAAAAGCCCTGTTCATTGATAATTTTCTATGTTTTCTATGTATTGTGTGCGATTTTGTCCCATGTACATTTACTCCATATCCTTTCATTTTCTTATGTTTAAAATTAAGTTTGACTATGATATGCTAATTAATACTCCAAAACCAATTTTTTAAAACCAACCAGTATGTAAGTACTTCAATTGTACCAAAATCGATCCCTATTGTGACACAACCATTATAGGGAAAGACATGATTTATTCTCTGATTAAATAAACTAATAATATACTAATATAATAGTATATAAACCATGATTATGAATGAATAATCAATAGTTAAATATAAACAGAGACATATTATGTTATATAACTCTGATATAAATGATGTAACCAACCATTATAAAATATAAATAAGACATTTTTCATGTCACCAAGTGTCACAACCATATGCATATAAGCACAACCATATGCATATAAGCACAACCACTCAGATATATCTTAAATTATAAAATCGATAAGGTGATGGAGTAATAATATGCAAATAATTCATAGATAACTAAATAATTGTTTTGTATGCTTCTTCTTCTTCGTAATTCCTTCCAATTAGGAACAATAAGTAATAACAATCATACACGGTAGTTTGCTACGCAAGTATGCTCGACATTACATGTACGTGAAAGGCTACCAACAGCAGCACGAACACTTCTAGCGTACATTTCCATACCTTCATCATTAAGATGAACTTTATCTTTTAATAATAAACCTGGGGTGTTCTTCCACAACCCCCTATGATACCAGAAAGCGCATTATCTCTTTGTTTTAGTAAATGACTAAGTTCTTTTTTACAATGTAAATCTTGTTGTTATAATAGGTTTCCGGTCTTTCGGAATACCTCGGGAGAAGTTGACCAATAACCACGTGGTAAACATTATAGCAATTAATTGTGTAAACCTCAAAAACGCTGATATCTCTTGCTCATTTTACAGGCTCATTTTCAGACGATACATAGTTGCCTCCAACCTGAAGAAAAACCGAATGTGGCGTATATTCTTCAATTATATGCGTATATTGTTGCTTTTGAACACATTTATTACCGGGGCGAAGAGTTCCTCCCCCAAACCAAAATATTCCACCTGGATATCGGTTCCGTCTAAACCTAAATTTAACCAACCTCGATCACAGTTTTCATGAGTAAATGATTCTAAACGACGAATAAAAGAATTACCAAAAATTAATGCACGCCGGACCATGGTTCAAAAGCAACTAATCTATTATAAAAATTAATAAATTAAAAATTAAGCTATCAAAAATATAATAATAATAGTTAAGGTTCGCTTTTACCTTCTAATCTGTGGAGGGGCCTCGGTGGCCGAGTGGTCTAAGTAGTTACTACTGTAATCACTAGCCAGTCAACACTGAGGTTGTGAGTTCGAACCCCGCTCGTGCGGGTGCACTCGACTCCAATCTTAATTGACTAGGATTGTCAGTTTTCCTATCGAAGGTCGGTGGTTTTTCTCCGGGCACTCCGGCTTCCTCCACCAATAAAAACTGGCCGCCACGAAATAGCCCAAAAGCGGTGCTTAAAAGTGGCGTTAAAACACCAAAAATCAAAATCAAATCTAATCTGTGGATTCTTCGATGACTGCCTTTCTACAGTACTTTTTCAGTTTTTCAGATAAAACTCAAAAACGTTCTTTTTTCTCTCCCAAAACAAAGGCGAAAGACCGCCTAAATTATCGATATTTTATTTTTTCAGTTGTCAATGGCATTTCAGTCGAGATTTTTCTAATCCTGACCAGTTGACACCCAAACTAACCTGTAACTTCCTTATGGAATATAGTTTGAACGTTTTGTTCAGTTAAAGTTCCAAACGAAAATAACATTGTTACTATTTATTTACTTTATGGTGAAGCATTGTTTCATATTTAAAGATAACAAATTGATATTATGTAAGAAAAAAAATTAATGCAAAAGATGACAATCATTATGTAAAAGAGAGGTGATGAATGATACCAGAGGGACATTCAAACTCATAAGTCGAAAATAAACTGACAACGCCATGGCTAAAAAAGAAAAAGAAAGATACCTGAGGGACATTCAAACTCAAGGTTAAAGTTTTCAACGTGCGGGCAAACACACTTTGAGTCCATTGATGGTTTTTCGCATCCACTGATAAAAGAAACATTTGTCAACACGAAAAAAACAGTTTGAGACTTGATTCATCTTTTATCCATTTACTGCTTGTTTTCACATACAAATAGTATGGCAACTTCAATTCAGAAAAGTGCATTTTACGCATCTGAAAGATTTTATGTAAAAGTAAAACGATTTTCATCAAATAAGGTAAAAGACTGTTTCGCAATAATACGGAAACCCGGATGTACTTGTAAATTAAATTTATTCGTTTTAAATGATTCATATTGTGTTTTCCACTTATTCACTAAAGTAGGTGCAAAGTCTTATTACTTATTTGTGAATTATGCCAGTGTAAACGTTTGTGCTCATAAAAGCTGTATTATAAAATTGTCCTTTATAGTAAAGGTAACACACAAAAGGATATTAACAGAAATAATCGCTGAATAACTAAAGGTATGATTCATGATTCAGCTGCGTTCTTAATTATATTTAATAGAATTGAAAAAAAAACATACCCGTTTATTTTTCTCTTTTACAAAGAATTATTGAATTTTCATCATTTATGCGTAGTATTACACTCTTGTATTTTATTAGCAAAATAAGTAAACACAAGTAGTAAATGATTAGAATCAAGTCCGTAATTGTAGTTCAATATTTCATAAGGAATCAGTTTTACAACGGTTATTTTTTACAAATTAGGAAAAGTCAGTTTAATCCAAAATATTTTACTACACTCAAGTTACTTGAAATTCAAAATTACATGTTTTACCATAACAGCAAAAATGCTTGTTGCAAATTTCAATACGTTACCAAATATGTATTGAAATTTTGTATACAAAAATTATCATTAAATATTTGTTTACGATGCATCAAGTGAAACACTTTTCTATTGCTGTTTCCCACTTTGTAAGTTACTTGCTGGAAAGAATAAATATAAAGATGAGGAGATGTGGTATGATTGCCAGCAAAGTTAAATGACGAAGATATAAGTTCATTTGAATATCTGATAAAAGAGAGACAAAAGTAACCAAAGGGTCATTCAAACTCATAAGCCGAAAATGAACAGACAAAACCATGGTAAAATAAAAGGAAAAAGACGAAAATGAACAGACAAAACCATGGTAAAATAAAAGGAAAAAGACGAAAATGAACAGACAAAACCATGGTAAAATAAAAGGAAAATGACCAAAAGACAAATCACAAAATACAAAAAACAACATGATAACTAGTTAAATAGCAAAATACAACAAACAACATGATAACTAGTTAAATAGCAAAATACAACAAACAACATGATAACTAGTTAAATAGCAAAATACAACAAACAACATGATAATTAGTTAAATAGCAAATTTCTTGTGCAAATGTCCGGCGAAAAATCAGAAGTTGACATTAAACATGTAATGTCTGTTTATCTAAGAGGAAAATCACTTTTGGATTTGATTAATATTAAAAAAAAAAGTTCTTTTAATATTACTTTCACTAAATTTAACTTTATATTTCAATGCCATATCAAGGACAACGACAAAAAAGCTACATATTACAATAGGCCTTCATTAATAAATAACATCATTGAGATAGCGATGTATCAACACAAAATTAAAACAAACAATTAGTTTCAAAGGGCTTGATGCATCAGATCGATATCATAACCATTGGAAGTCCACTTTAAGAACGAAATTAAAAAGCATTGAAAACTTAAAATTCTAAAATGTTGTACCAACTACGACTTAGTTTTTCTATGCCTGGGGGAGAAAACAAATAGTGCTTCGGATAATTTTTGCATTTTATAAACAGTAAATTTACAGAAAATTGACATAATGTTTAATGTTTAAGAACAGACGATGCAGTTTAACACTTTTTTAACATTTTTGTTATTTATAGATATATGGTGACCAAGATGAGATTTTATAGAAATCACAAAAATAGACATATGTAACCGTGGTTGTTGTCGAGAAAAATAGGGTTAAAATTTTGTATATTTTTAATTTCGCTGAAATTTTCTATTAATTTTTTTTTTTTTTTTTTTCCAGTAAATTCTAAATTAAATCAATTACATAGCACCGATGGGAAAATAGAATTACTTGCCAGCGCTAATATTTCATTTAAAAATTGAGTTATTTTGTGTATTTCTTGCCAAAACTGTCTACCATATTATTTCAATAAATTATTCTACATCCAGTATTTGTGAAATTGAAAATACACATAACATATAAAATACATATACGAATGCCTATACAGTTTAATTTTTCATTTCCACAAGCAGAAAAGACATGCTGCAAAGTTTATCTTAGATGGATTTGGCTATTTATTCAAAGGTCTTCTTAATCATATAGCTCTTCAACTGTTTTGGTTTTTATCCTTTTTTGGCTTTCAAATATTCGGCTTTATGTGTTCCTTATGATGGTAAATCCAGAAAATTGCTTTGGAAGCATACATTCATTAAATCAAGTCACGGATAATAAAAGTTCGGTAGAACTTTATAGAATATAAATATAGAGAGATGCTGTATGATTGTTGAGATTACTATTCACCAGAGACCAAAGGAGTTGTAAGCAACTATATTTCACCGTGCAACCTAATGGAAAATCTATACTAAATGTTAATCTATAATTAAAGCGACCATAGTTTAATGATTTTCAAATCTCGTAAATTAAATAATGAGAATATAAATAGCTCATGACAAAATGTAAAACAATACTGGTTTACTCTTAAAATCAAAACAACTATGACAGCTAACAACCACTGAATTACAGCATATAAAGATGAGATAGACTCAATATGTTTTGTAAGCGCCCAATCCGCTGATACCCTGTGACAGTTGTGTTACAGAAAAACATACTGCATAATCAGGGTTCGATTCCTCAAATCGGAATGAAACACTCAAACCAACTTAAAGAAAGACAAAAGCCACAATACCCGATCAAAGTACCCGTAGTTACTGTAAGCTAGTTATAAAAGTCAATTTATCTCCGTGTAGCAACTTTTCAGTACCCTGCATATGGTATATAAACATTATTTACTGATTGCGGTCTTATCGTGATGTGTGTGATAAAGAATTATTGCTGCCTACCAAGGGGACAAGTGATGAAATAAAAGTCATCTATTAGAACGTCGTACGGACACCATCCTGATTTGGTTGACTAATATCAAATATCTTTGTCAAAACTAACCATTGGTATGTTCCATTTATCGCAACCACAATTCTGTCTTCTTTTTTCCATTGTGACAACAACCAATAAATACTAATAAAAGGGCACGACGGACACCAATATCATCTGAGTTTACTTACAAATCTAACTTGGGTCTCGTGTTGCTTAATATCATTTTTTTTTGCAATGATTTGTGTCCTACTGTTTGGCTTTAATGAACATGCGGTAATTTTACAATTAAGGAAAAGAGGTCGGGATTGTTGATACGACAATTGGAACATAACCATGAACATCTGTAACACAGATCACATCACGATTGCGTCCGTTTAACATGCGAAGGGATGACTCCATTTTTCTTATTTGGACTGGAACCCTGTATGCAATACCTTTCTTATTTTACATGTACACTTGAGGAAGAGTTTACATTTGTTTGTATTTTCATTTTTTTTTTTATCTATTATGAGATCTTTCTTTAAGATAAGTTCAAATAATTATCATAAAACATAAGTGACACAATATTTAGATATTTAATCAAATGATTAACATAAAAAATATGGAACACAATATTTAGATATTTAATAGATTAAATCTAATAAATAAAAGAATTCCTTGTGCTAGAAATAAATTTCTCAAGTGAAAAAAATTCGCTCGATGAAGAAGAAGAATCTTTATTTTTCATCAAAAATAATTTAGAGAAACTTTATTTGACCGATCGTTTTCAAAGGGATGGAAATCCATAGTATCCGTGCAGTAGGAGGGATTGGAACAATGTTTGTTCAAACATTCAACTTTCTATGTTACAGGCTGACCATGTTCGATTTCTTGCAAGGATTCGTGTGTGTGTTCGGCATCCTATTCATAACATCAGGTAATTTTGTTTAATTCAGAAAAATAAAATAATGATACAGACGAACAAAAACAATGCTTACTTTTATAAATTGTGACTTGGATGGAGAGTTGTCTCATTGGCACTCATACCACATCTTCCTATATCTATACACAGCAGCTATGGTTATGAGAAATATTAACCAATATCGACACATACACATGTTGACGGCCATCTTCATCACGAATGGATTTACCAGTACTACCGTATAGCGGGTTATTTTGCGGGTGTTTGATTGAATGACAATAAAGATATTCGCTCGTAATTTGATTATTTTGAAGAGGAACTTCCGCTAGCAAAAATATCAGGAGACAAATATATTTTAGACGCTTTTTTTATATTTGACAGTATTTCAGTATCCACCATAGTATTTTAAAATTGGGAATTCAGATTCCGCCAATATTAAAACGGCAGAAAAAAAATCCGCTTTACGGTTTGTGTTTTACTTAGCGCGAGACATATTTTCGCAGTCTATAACTTATTATATCAGAGTCTGTACTCACATTTTAGCTGAAAATTTTCCTATTGTTTCATACTCTTTATCGATACATTTTAACAAAGTTTGGATATGCATGGCATGTGATGCATGGATTGCACGAAACGAGAACTGCTTTAAAGTAATGGGGTTCATTCTTTTATAGTTTATTTGAATTTAACATGTTTTGCATCTTTTTAGTTTTGGTATTTTTTAACTTATTTTGATTCGAGCGTCACTGATGAGTCTTTTGTAGACGAAACGCGCGTCTGGCGCAAATACAAAATTTCAATCCTGGTATCTATGATGAGTTTATTTAGACGTAATGATAAATGCCTTATAGAGGCTAAATAGTCTTTGGTAAGTTCTCTGATCTATGTGTAATTAGCAATCATGCAAGTGGTACAGTAAATATGTTTGAAGAAGTTTCTTATCAGATTTTACATGCTTTTACCGCAACCTATCATTGTGGTTGTTCGGGATATGGTTTAACTTTTGGTCTTTTGATCAATCTTTGTCGTTTCGTTTTTTTTTTTTTTTTTTTTTTTTTTTTTTGTTAATTTCAGCTTTTTGACGTTTTAATTTTTACAATATTTAAGCCTCCAGTATGAACAGTAAGACATTTACTGTCAAAATGCACCTCTGGTGCTGTAAAATTGGTACTATTTATGTTACTTTGAATATGAAATCATATGATAGTGTTACATAAATTTTGTTTAGACAGGTATTGAAAGAGCAGTTGCTTATACAGTTTAAATAAACAAAAGACAAATATTTTAATGAAAAATATCATCAGATGACGAAAAAAGTAAAATCACAAAAATACTGAACTCCGAGGAAAATTCAAAAAGGAAAGTCCTCAATCAAATGGCAAAATCAAAAGTTCAAACACATCAAACGAATAAATCTGTTCTATACAATTTTTTAGCTCATGCTGTAGGACGACCAGAAATAGTAGATGATCCGATACCAGAAGTACCAAAACAGGGCCAGACAGCATATCTGAATTGTACGGTCATAAATGTACAGTCTCCAGCACAGGTAGAATATGTAATGCTAAAAGATAAATCTCTTTCAGTTTCCATAAGAATGATCCTGATTTTAATCAACAAAACTACTGTAACTACAACTTTCAATGCCAATTGATATAACATTGTATAGAATATACAATATAAGTCTCTTTCATCTTGAAATAAGATTCCCAATTTTAAACTTTAAGACAGTTGAAAAAAAATCAGTCTCAATTTGTTCATAAACAATTGACATCGTAGATACAAAGGACAAAGCTTCACTTTTGGCAAATTGTGGCCTAAAATTTACAATGAAATATCAAAAGGGCCACAATCTGGTTCGTAAATGGACCTTTTTGAAAAACCTAAATGCTCGGTAAAACATATCTCTTCATAAAATTACAAACTAGGTTCAAAATTATTTGAAGATATGGTCGCCATTCAATGAGTATGCTTTTTTCTGACACAAAAACTGTAGGAAAAATCTGATCGCAACCTACGATCAAAATGTTCTACTCAAAAATATGTCAATATTTAAGTCATATGGAACGAGTTCTTGTAATTCAAATGTTAAGGAAATAATTGAAACAGTGCATGCAATTATTAGTCATCTATGCACGGTTTTTGCATTTATTACGAATCGCGGACCACGTGAAAAATAGGTGCTAGTAAATTGATAGAGCAATGTTTTAAAATACACTTAAATTTTCCGTGCGTTCCCATTTGTTAATTAAACTTTTCCATAAACAGGTGTTAAATGATTTAGTGTATTGACTTTGTTCTTTGAGAATCAATTGTTACTATTTACATTCCAGTGCTTGTTTAGGGAGGTCAGCCAAAATATAAAGTATAGAGAAAGTGCATAAAATTACATTATTCTGAAAGAACAAAAACAAAGAAATTCATTGGTGCCAAATGTTTTGGAATCGGTCAAGCGGTTCAAAAGTTATGACCATTTAGATTTAAAAAATTTTGCCATTTTTCTTGCGAGGGCAAAAATATCATATTTTGGGCGAATTGTCAGGCCAAATATATCAAAAGGGTTAAGAACTGCAAGCAATCTATCTGCATTTTTGCAATGAGGCTCTTTTATGCTTTGATTTAAGCCACTAAAGTCCTTTGGAACATCAATATTAAGTAAACTACAATATCACAAACTTTGTAAAAAAAAACTTTGGATTTAGTTTATTTTTGATATGTGTCAAGGGCATCTTTGAATAAACTGCTCTGTTTAGACATTCATATCTTGAAATGGAAAGCAGGCAGAGGTCTAGTTATTTACAGTTATGTAGAGACCTAAACAGTCAACAGAAATATATTAACAGACGTATTGCCAACATTTCTGATTTTTTTAAACCGACTCAAAATCATGCCGACAGACCCCTCTTTTTTAAGGTAGTATTTTTTTGGCAAAAAAGTACATTTTTGGTAGGACAATGCTGGAAAAAAATCTCTAATTTTTTGTACTTCTTCTTTTGTATTGGTATTTAGTTGTTTCACAAATAAAATAAGCTCTGTTAGCTGAAAAAAAAATTATTTAATTAGAAAACCAGCATTTTGACGTTAATTGTTTAGCTATTTTTCGTCAAAAATACACTAAAATTGACACGAAATCTTAAATTTTTCATTTGACAGTAATTTTTCAGAGAATTTAATGACTGTTACTGTGACTTTACATGTAAAAGCACCTTTTTGTCATATATTAATAGAATTTAATGCAATAAAAATTTTAAAAAATGGTCAAAAATAAGAAATGTTTTGACAATTTGAAAATTGCAGATTTTTTCAAATATTTGAGCAGTTTTGCAAACATTTAATGGAAAATCGGAGATTCCTTACACATGTTTGGTATCATATTAAAGCTTAAAATCGTAGCTTTTAAATGAACCTAATTTCATTGTATTTGGCTGATTGATATTTATCCTAGATGGAATTTGGTTAGGCCTATACCTGTATGAAAAAAAATATATAATTTTGAAAAACCCAAATTTTGACCGAGAAAATAAAAATAATCCAATGCAGTCTTTAAGTCTCATAATCCATTGGGATTTGCAATAGTGACTATTTGAACTGTTTTGGTATTCATTATAATAATGATACATAAACTACTAGCACTAGTATTCATCATTTGACTAAATTTATTGAATGTTCTGAAGTTAATATTTTCAGGTCGGAGCTGTTTCTTCACTAGAGTTTACCATATCTACGAAAAACAATATGTACATTATTCAAATTAAATATTTTGCATATATTCAATTTTTTGGGAGTACCTGCAGTTTCATACAAATCATATAAAATCTGGTTTACGTGCAATCTGAAAAAAGAGACTTTTTATTTTTGATATTGGCTGCTGACAAAGTGTTTTTTTCTGGATTAACCGTCATCAGGGATGCTCGATATCAAAATAAACAAATAAAACTCAATATAGGTCAAATCAATTTGCTGCAACTATTCTACAAATAAATCATTACAATGATAATTAGTACTTGAAAAAAAGAAGAAAATGTCCCTGGATAAGTTTCTACAAAAGAAGAAAAATAGGTTAAGAACCTAAAGGAAACTAAAAGAATTAGTGCTGAAAGAAAAGAAAACAATCATTAATCTTGCTGAAAAAATAGTTTGTCTACAATAAGATCCACACATCTCCATTCTGGTATTCCTCTATATATAGTAGGCTCCTTGAAAACATTGCTGTTGCTTTCATTGACATCATCACCCTTCTCGAAGTCGTATACAATAGATGACAACCCTGTATCTGCATCATGCCCTGTGTACTAAAACTCCTTCCCATCAGCCTCTCGACAAAAACTGTGGTCTACTCGTCCAACTACAATAAAAACTGGATCCAGGGGCGCAATCTCAACTCTTTCCTCTCGATGTCGTTGTTCCCTTGAGTGTTCCCTGTCTTAGTGGAAAACCTTAACCTTATCAAAACAAATCTAGACTGTTAAAAGTATGTTTTAAATCTTAAACAAAATGAAGACATTTATTTAAGTAAACTCATATACATGTGTGTACCAGTAATAACTTTTTTTGTGGAGAAATCGTTGCTCATTTTTACACTGTATTCAATACTTTTTTATCTGTATCATAATATATTTCTGAATCTGTTTTCTATACTTCGTCAAAAAATTTCTTGTTTTGCAGTTTGGAAAAAAATGAAAACAACGCGTTATAAATTTTGTCCAAAGCACTTTCTGGATTTACCTTCATCAAGCACTTATTAAGATGCTTTTTAACTGTGATTTATACCTATAGGGAACTCTTTATTTTACTTCTATTAAATGCTTTGACTGGTGGTATTATAGCACTATCTTTAAGCATTGTATAAATTATTTTGTTTTTAAAATTTGAAATATTGTGCAGAAGAAATTTATTTAGTTGAACTGTAGAATTATGTAATATTAAATTCAAATTATACACATACATGTTCAGGATGTGCTTCATTCAAAATTCCTAACCAATTCACTGTATGGGTTTTGAGTCCAATTGGTATTCCCCTCCATGGCGTTGGTAGTGACTCTCTGCATGACTCTGATGAAGCTGTCTAACTGGGAGAAGATCCTTCCAGGGAGATGGATGGACAGACAGTATAATTCCTATAAACACAACAAATTTTATTGTATAATTGACTAACAAATTCAATTAAATTTCAAATAATCTGAATTTTAATACAAAAATTGTTCAAAGAATTTTTTTTTTTAATCCTGATCATATATTTAGGTAGTTATAAGGTACATGTGTTATAAGTAAACACAGCATCTACAATTCTGTTTAAACATAATTGTTAGTTAATCGGCATCAATATTAAATTACATAATAAAGTAAAAGTGACATATTAAATTCAAAAGTCAAGGAATACAATCAAAAGTTTGAATATAAATATAAATAAAAGATGCAAATATCAACTAAAGTTCTTTTTAAACAGTGTGCATATTTAAGAAAATAACTACAGTATTGTTTATTAATATTACCAATTAATTTAAATAACATACTGCTGAAGATTCATAAATATAAATGTACATGTATTAAATGTGTGCAAATATTCTTCCAAACTGTGATATACATTTTTGACAGAAAGCCTTTTTGAAAAGAAAACTTTTAGTTCATTATGCCTAATCTGTAAGTTTAGAATAAATATATAGTTGGTAAAATGCTAATCTATGGTTTAAACAACATATTTCTGTATCAAAATGAAAAATAGAAATGTAATGTGTTAAAATTATACCAACTATCTTCAAATGCAATGTAAAGCACCGAAAAATCCGAGTATTATCAATGAATAGAACTCGAGAAGTTCCAAACGGATCACATTCCAACGTTAGGAGAACTTACCTCATTACATATTCATGGCTTAATAAAAAAACTATGGGGAGGGTTTAAAAAAACTGCTAGTAAAAGTCCTTTTCATTTTATAAGTTTAATATATTTAAACAAAAAAAAAAAAAAAACACCTTGGAAATAATTTAAAGTTATTTTTGTTGACTTTTATATAAAAAAAGGAATTCCCCTCCTTCAAATGGGGCTATTTTGCTAATATAAGATATAATACAGGTACTTACCATACGTGATTGGCCTCCGTGGCAGTAAGCAGTTCGTCCAAAAAATAGTCGGTAAAAGTCATTTTGTTACAAGTTTCAAATTTCTTTTCACGCACAATGGCGGATACGTCACTTCCGGAAATCAAGAACAGATAACTCTTTTCGCAGATTTTTTGCGTGTAAACCACGCCCTGGTCATACAAATATCCAATCAATTCCGCAAGCCGCTATTGTTTTCCCTGTGAAACCATGGATACGTGTGGAAAGAGAAAGTTCTGGAATTCATGAATCCGAGTGTCAGTGGTGTTTACAAAGTCGTAAACGATTTTTTTTTCCCCATCTATTTCAAAGATTTTTCATACCTATACTGAAAATCGACCCTTAAGTATGACTAACAACCGGATCATGAAACTTGAATATATTTCCAAAATTTTAAGCCATCAATGAAGAAAATCTGACGAGTAACAGCTTGCGGAATGAATTTCAAAATCAGTAGTACCTTTGACACATAGTTTTTCCGGCGGCCATTTTTTTCAAAACATTTCAACTTCAAACATTTTTTTTATCGTACCAAATCAATGCAATTCCCATAAAACTTATATATTTAGAAAGATAAATATCTGAACTTTAATTACATATCAATTTTTTGCTCATTTTTTTATGAAGTATCATATGACTTCAATAATGTACTCCTAGACTCAAAAATGTTCTGGATTATCGATGGCGGTCGAAGTAAATTATGCTTAAACTGTAATAAATCATGGAAATGTGACACCAACACTGACGTAACAACACAAATAATACATAAATAAGGGTCAAAACTTCGAAAATGATAATGTGAGATGCCAAACAAAATTTATTCTGTATTGTAAAAGTAATTGTAAGTCACATCTACTTTCATGTGATATTTGAAACGTTTTGGCTTGATTTAAAAACATTAAAATATTAGGGTCAATTTTATCCCTTCGTATACCTACTCCTTTCTTATTAATGGAATAAGTTTTCATTTTTAAAAAATCATCTCTGATTCTAACCAATAAATCACTTAAATTATACCATCAAAATGATTGATATTTTATTGACAACATATTTGTTACGTTTGATAGACAAGACTTAGGCAAACACTCGGTATTCCTTTTGAAACCAACTGTGCGCCTATTTTTACCGACTTGTTCCGTTGTTCATATAAAACAGACTTCTTGCACGAACTTGTAATGAAGAATATAAAAGGTAAAATTGAGAATGGAAATTGGGAATGTGTCAAAGAGACAACAACCCGACTACTTACAATGCAGCTATCAAATCAAGGGATCCAAGTAGTAAATTAAAGTCATTCCTTCCAAAGTTTTATGGACGAGAACACGTGTATGTTGACGTTTTTTAGAATATTTGTTTCATAGATGACTTATAATTTCCAATTGCTCTTACCACATTATTATATTACCAATAACTGTATAGTTTCAAAAATATTTTTATTACAATTCCTTAAAGGCCTAACAATTAAGATACATTGGTAAAAAAAACTGTTAAAAATATATCTTTCCTTTTGAAAATTATATGTTTGTTTCAGAGAGAAAAAAGACACAACACCTTTTAAATCCAATGGATAGGCGAATGAATTATTATAGTTATATGCACCTTTCATTTCATTGAATGGTAAAATGAATCTACAATGTGTGTCTTCGGATATATTTCAAACGTTTGAATTATTTTTAAATTACCTTTTACATGTATTTTTAACATTTCCTACATTATATTGGATTTTATTTTTCAGCTACAATGGATTAAAATGACCACACCAACTGGTTTTCCTATGCGTATTTCCACGGATGAAACAGTTCGAGTTGATTCTGTTGTGGGAGGAAAACAAAAATATGGTGTGATGAAATATTAATACAGCAACCGTAAAACATACCAGCTGATCATATGGTCGGTTACAGAGACAGACGCAGGAAATTATACATGTCAGATCTATCTTCCAAATCAGAATTATAAGGAATGGCCGCAAAAGACAGTGGATTTAATTGTTTTCAGTGAGTGATTCATGTTGGACAAACTGTATTCGATAAATCTATGTTTAAAAGGATAAGAAAATTCTTGGACAACTGAAAAAAAAACTTAAAAGTAGCACTTCTGAGACTATAAATACCCCTGTTTGAAATACAAAATAAAAAGATCTACAGGAATATATGACACTGTAAACCTGATATGGATAAAAACGTTCGCTTAATAAACAAGTATTCACTTAAGCATCGATATGTCAATTTTGATATATGTAGAATTAAATTTCAACCCAAACTCATTGAAATGTAAACAGTTGTTTGAAGAAAATATAGTAGAAAAGACAGTAGGTTGATCTCTTTTACCCCGTACATCGCTGCATACATACACGTATCCTAAACGACTGGATATTCCAACCCTACATTAAATTATTGCTATTGATGAGTCAAAGTAGTATACAATAGTAATGTCACATGTTAAATGAGATGATTTCAGCTTCCCAATTGTGAACTTTCCATTTCTATGTAGCAACATTCCAGCAGCGCCTGCATACGGAGTATATATCTCCCAATTGATACGATATTCCCGGGCTTGTGTTTCCTATCATGATTTCCTTGATAGAGGATTGCTGCTCACAAGGAAGCTATTAAACCAAGAGTTCCAAATGGTGAAGTTGAAATCATCCCTTCGTAAATTTTACGGACGCCATCACGAGTTGGTTGACCGTTATGGAATAACCGTTTCACAGATGATATCGAATATGTTCCTTATGTCGTAACTACAATACCCTTCCCTTTTCACAAATGTGACTTACCGAATTAGACTATTTACCGGATTTGTAATAACATAAGCAACACGACGGGTGCCACATGTGGAGCAGGATCTGCTTACCCTTCCGGAGCACCTGAGATCACCCCCAGTTTTTGGTGGGGTTCGTGTTGCTTAGTCTTTAGTTTTCTATGTTGTGTCATCTGTACTATTGTTTGTCTGTTTGTCTTTTTATTTTTGGCCATGGCGTTGTCAGTTTGTTTTCGATCTATGAGTTTGACTGTCCCTCTGGTATCTTTCGTCCCTCTTTTAGATTCTGTATTTTTGAAATATTTTGACCTCGAGTATGATTAAAAAAAAAATTGTTTCTCGAAATGCGCCTGTGGTGCAATACAATTGGTACTGTTCATGTTATTACAAAATTAGTTAGTGTTGAATGTTATATTTGAATTTAAAATTATTATGCTTATGTTGGAAAAGTGTATCAGTGCTACCTTTAACTCATTTGTTTTATAATAATCCTCTGTCATCTGCGCTTTAGAATACGTGTACATCTCGGTTTATCAAGTCCTTATCGACTCTGAAGCTGATCGGATTCATCTGAGCACAGTGGTACATTTAATTCGAAGTCATTGATTTGAATTACATAAATTTTGTTTAGACAGGTATTGAAAGAGCAGTTGATTATACAATTTAAATAAACAAAAGACAAATATTTTAATGAAAAATATCATCAGATGACGAAAGTACCTACCATTTAAATCTGCTCTTTACAATTTTTTAGCTCATGCTGTAGGACGACCAGAAATAGTAGATGATCCGATACCAGAAGTACCAAAACAGGGCCAGACAGCATATCTGAATTGTACAGTTTTAAATGTACAGTCTCCAGCACAGGTAGAACATGTAATTTTCTAAAAATATACATGTCTTCTTTATTTCCATAAGAATGATCCTGAATTTAATCAACAAAAACTACTATAACTATAATTTTCAATACCAATTGATTTAGCATTCAAGGAACGTTGTGAATTAGACTTGGCTACTAAAACAACAGTCACATATATGTAACAGTACATACAATCCAAGTCTCTTTCATCTTGAAATAAGAATCCCAATTATATACATAAAGACAGATTGAAAAAAATTAGTTTCAATTTGTTCATAAACAACTGACACGTAGATACAAAGAACCAAAGGTTCACATTTAGTAAAATATGGCCTTGAATTTATTATGAAATATCAAAAGGCCACAATCTGATTCTTAAATGGACCTATTTGAAAAACTTAAATGCTCTTCATAATAGTGCAAACTAGGTTCAAAATCAGAACATTTTGAAGATATGGTCGAAATTCTATGAGAATAGCATTTTCTGACATAAAAACTTTAGATAAAAAAAAACGCCGCAACCTACAGTCAAAATGTTCTGCTAAAAATGTCTCAATATTGAAACGAGTTCCTTGTAATTCTAATGTTAAGGAAATTATTGAAACAGTGCATACATATATGAAAAACTTAGTTCTCTATGCACGATTTTTGCATTTATTACGAATCGCGGGGCACGTGAAAAATAAGTAAATTGATAGAGCGATGATTAATTTTTTTTAATTCTCCGTGCGTTCCCATTTATTAATTAAACTTTTCCATAAACAGGTGTCAAATGATTTAATGTATTGACTTTGTTCTTTAAGAATCAATTGTTACTATTAACATTCCAGTGCATGTTATTTACCATTTTTCTTCGCGTGTTTTTTTCCCGCGCACTTGCGATCTGCGGCAGCAGAAGTTCTAACGAAAGGCCTCGTAGTTATGGTCACAGAATACGGGAAAAATCGGCAAATTAGAGTACGGAAAAACAATTTTTCAATAGCAGTACATTTCTGAATATAAATTTTTGATACAATAAAGGATTTTCTTTACAAGAAAGTCAACGTACACTTGTTGTATAGTAAAACTAAACCATTCAAGAATATAAAACATATTCAACTTTTTTTTTTAATATGAAGTATCATATGACTTTAATTATGTATTCCTAGACTCACAGATGTTCTGAATTATTGATGGCGGCCAAAGAAAATTATGCTACAAACTGTAATAAATCATGGAAATGTTAGACCAACGCTGATTTACAACACAAATAACACATAAATAAGGGGTCAAAACTTCGATACCGCTAATGTGAAGTGCCAAACAAAATTTATTTTGTATTACAAATGATATACTAAAGTCACAACTACTTCTATGTGACATTTGAAACGTTTTGGCTTGATTTAAAAACTTTAAAATATTATGGCCAATTAAATCCCTTCGTATACACTATTTCTTATTAATAAAATAAGTTATCATTTTTAAAAATCATCTCTGATTCGACCCAAACAAATCCCTTAAATTATATCATCAAAATGAATGATTGATTTTTTATTGACAACATATTTGTTACGTTTGGTAGACATGACTTAAGCAAACACTCGGTATTCCAATTGACACCAACTTGTGCGCCTATTCTTACCGATTTGTTCCGTTATTCATATGAAACAGACTTCTTACGCCAACTTTTAATGAGGAAGATAAAAGGTTTCTATTTACAAGGAAGCTATCAAACCAAGGGATCCAAGTAGTAAATTGAAGTCATTCCTCCAAAAGTTTTATGGACGAGATCACGTGTTGGTTGACGTTTTAGAATATTTGTGTCATAGATGACTTATAATTTCCAATTGCTCTTACCACAATATTATATTACCAATAACTGTATAGTTTCACAAATGTTTTTATCGCAATTCCTTAAAGGCCTAACAATTAAGATACACTGGTAAAAAACTGTTAAAAATATATCTTTCCGTTTGAAAATTATATGTTTGTTTAAGAGAGAAAAAAGTCACAACACCTTTTAAATCCAATGGATAGGCGAATGAATTATTATAGTTATATGCACCTTTCATTCCACTGAATTGCAAAACGGAAATACAAAGTGTGTCTTCGGATATTTTTCAAACGTTTGAATTATTTTTAAATTACCTTTTACATGTATTTTAAACATTTCGTACATTATATTGGATTTTTTTTTCAGCAACAATGGATTAAAATGACCACACCAGCTGGTCTTCCTATGCATATTTCCTCAGATGAAACAGTTCGAGTTGATTCTGTTGTGGGAGGAAAACAAAAATATGGTGTGATGAAATACGAATACAGCAACCGTAAAACATACCAGCTGATTATACGGTCGGTTAAAGAGACAGACGCAGGAAATTATACATGTCAGATCTATCTTCCAAATCAGAATTATAAGGAATGGCCACAAAAGACCGTGGATTTAATTGCTTTCAGTGAGCGATTCATGTTGGACAAACTATATTCAATAAATCTATGTTTTTAAGGGATAAAAAAACTTCTTGAACAACTGAAAAAACATAAAAGTAGCTTTTCTTAGACTATAAATAGCCCCGTTTAACGTACAAAATGGAAAATGTACAGGGATACATGACACTATAATTACATTACATAGATATAAGAAGATGTGGTATAAGTGCCAATGAGACAACTCTTCATCCAATGTATGTTTCATTATAATACGTTATTTTGATTGGCTAACAGCAATCTCACGTCATTCTGAAATTAACCTTCATTTCAGAATGAAATGTACAATTCATGATGACACGAGCTTCGACAATAAAGTGCACAGGTAAAAAAACGAAAAACTTGATAGAAATCGTGTTTTCATGATCCTAGCAAAAAAATGTAATTATAAGCATTGAATACTTCTTTTAGTCATTTTATAGGGTTGCTAAAGCGTTGACCGTGCGCACATTTTTAGAATGTACAAAATGTACTTCGGCCAACGCTTTTACACCCCAATAAATTTACAAAAAGAAGCATTCAATTCTTAAGTAAACCTGATATGGATAAAAATGTTCCTTGAAAATATAAAAGTATTCACTTAAGCATCGATATGTCAATTTTAATACATCTAGAATTAAATGTTCAACCCAAACTCATTGAATTGTAAACAGTTGTTTGAAGAAAATATAGTAGGAAATATTGTAGGTTCATTTCTTTTACCCCGTACATCGCTGCATACATACACGAAGCCTAAAATACTGGATATGCAAACCATACATCAAATTATTGCTATTGATGAGTCAAAGTAGTTTACAATAGTAACGTCATATGTTAGATTTTGGATTTTTGAAATATTTTGGCCTTGAGTAAGATTAAAAAAAACATTTATTCTCGAAATGCGCTTGTGGTGCAATACAATTGGTACTGTTAATGTTATTACAAAAATAAGTTAGTGTTGAATGTTATATTTGAATGTAAATTATTATGCTTATATTGGAAAAGTGTATCAATGCTACCTTTGAATCATTTTGTTTATAATAATCCTCTGTTATTTGCGCTTTAGAATACGTATACATCTCGATTTCTACAGTCGTTACCGACTCTGAAGCTGATCTGAGCACAGTGGTACATTGGCTAGTATTACATAAATTTTGTTCAGATAAGGTATTGGAAGAGCAGTTGGTCATACAGTTTTTAAAAACGGAAGGCAAGTACTTTAATACAAATATTATGAGGTGAAGACGGTACCTACTGTTGAATACTTTTTTTCAAATTTTTCAGCTAATGCTTTTGGACCAGAAATAGTAGATGATATTTTACCAGAAGTGCAAAGACAAGGCCAGACAGCATATCTTGATTGTGCTGTCATAAATTTGCAGTCGACAGCACAGGTATATAAAATACACTGTCAAATCCATTACATACAATGCCGAAAATACATGTCTTTTGAATTAAAAGAATGATATCTAATGAATACAACAAAATTTACCATTACCTGTATGTTCCATGCAAAAAGTCGTTTCTTTTACGTATGCAAAGAAAATATGGAGGTGGGATTGTCATAGAGACAACTGTCCATTCACTAGTAGATTTCTACCCAAAGTGCATTCCACGAAAATGTGACTTATAGTTTCCGTATAATTAGTTTCATTACTGAAAGTACACGTATTTGTCTCTTTCCACCCTCATTTAAACAGTTATGTATTTGTAAAAATAATTCTATGTATTTGAACACATCAATTTTTGTTTTTAGTACAACAAAAAGGTGTAACTATAAACAAAATCCATTTTTTTAATTATTTTTTAATAATTTAAACTTTTCATTTGAAATGCATGTTATTGAAGCAGTGATCAGATCATTTCAAGCAGTCGGTATCGTGTGTTGTGTAGAATGGTGTTCACGGAATGAATGTCAAGTAAAAAAGCTACTGTTCTTCTTAAATAAATCGTTAATAAAGAAAACAACTGATCAATTCAAACTCCGGTAAAATAGAGCTTCATTGTGTTTTTACGTTATTGTTGGTTCATATTTATTGTTTCATGATTGTTTCATGATCCTTCAGCAGTTTTGCAAAATGACAGTGTTATAGATATTCCAGTTTATTAAATTTTATAGAAACCTTTTTGATACCATCAGAATTCATCAGCAATATTTTGTTCCTCAAAATTTGTTGCACTGGTCTATAAGAAATGTTTTATTGGGATATATTCAAGGGCTTAAAGTTAATGTATCAACGTCATCTCCTTTGAGAAAACAAAAAAACTCCATACATGTATACCTGGCATTTTTAAACTTTTCATACAATCTTATGATAACTATCTAGTATCTAGTTTTCCAAACCACAACAAAATAAAGACACCATTTTGAATTGTTTTATCTTATCCAGTGGTGGGTTTAAACAAAATATAAATGCCTGATAAAGATAAGACGATGTGGTATGATTGTCAAGGAGAAAACATTCCACCAGAGATCAAATGACGTAGATGTTAACAACTATAGGTTACCGCACAGTCTTCAACAATAAACAAAACAAACCTTTCATAAATGAAACAGTTGCTTTAATCTAGAATCCTTAGTATTATCGACCAATGAACTCTGTTATAATAATTTGCAAAAGTAGTTATGTGGGAACATGCACCTGTTAAAGTAAATGACTCATATTTCGACATAGCAGTTTAATACTAAGTATCATACACAACGATAATACTAGACTTGGCTAGATGATACCTAATATGAGTCGAGTCGGTCATGAATAAATATCATCTTTGGCATTTTACAATTACATTGAAAATTATTACATGTTCGGAATACATCCTTTTGAAATGATTTACTTTAATAAGTTCTTGACCGAGCAAATATACTTTTGGGTGATCGAAAACCCATGCTCTTTCTAACATTGTTATTAGTTCCGATGGAAACTATTTCTATTCGGTACGATACAGTAATGAAGCGTATGTCAATATTGCTCAAATTCAGAGACTTCGGAAAGTACATGCTAATTTGATGATCTGTCTTTTTGATAAAGGAAAATATTGTATTAATCTATTTACTTTTGGGGTTTTCGATTTCAAATAAGGGTGTTTGCAGATAACTTTGGGTCAAAATAAGCACGTTATAATTTGCAGTTTCCCAATTGTGATGGCATGGGTTACAACATTTGCCGGATTAGGTGGAAGAACCGAAAAGAAACTTTCCGAACTTTCCACTCTGTCCGAACATCACTAATATAACGCTCAAAATGTTTAATCATTTTTATCGACCAAACCGTTTTTACTTTTAACAGATATCAACTTTGTGTTATTTATACAAGCAAACTTTTCAAAAAGAAAATGATAGACATTGATAGTAACAACATAAACGGTACCAATTTTTCTGCACCAGATGCGCATTTCAACAATCAATGTCTCTTCAGTGATGCTCGAGGCCAAAATATTTGAAAATCAAAAGCTTATTAAAAAGATGAAGAGCTATAAACCAAAAAAGGACAAAAACGTATAGCCAAAGCCGGGCAAGGAATCAGAGCTTTGCATGAGGGAGATACATTCCTTAATTTTAAATAATTGATAGGTATTTATATCCAATGACTAGGCTAATGAATTATTATCGGTATATTCATTTTAATTCCACTGAAAGGCAAATAAAAATATACAGTTTCTCTTGGAATATATCATATAGTTTCATATTTAAATAATTTACCTTCTACATGTATTTTAATCATTTTAAAAGTATACGGTTTTATTTTAAAGTTACAGTGGATTAAACAGACCACATCAACTGGAAATCCTATGCATATTTCCTCGGGTGAAACAGTTCGAGTTGATTCTGTTGTGGGAGGTAGAAAAAAATATGATGTGATGAAATACGCATACATCAACCGTGAAATATACCAGCTGATCATACGGTCAGTTACAGAGACAGACGCAGGAAATTATACATGTCAGATCTATCTTCCAAATCAGAATTATAAGGAATGGCCAAGAAAGTCGATGGATTTAATTGTGTTTAGTAAGTAATTCCTAGTGGTCAAACAATATTCAAAACACCTCCGTTTATTACGAAATCAAATACCAAGGGGACCACTAAATGCTCAAGGATAGCTCTACTTAGACGCACAAAAGGTCTGCAACTGTATGTAACCGTACGGCGTTCCCAAATGAGTAAACCCATACCAAATAGTGAGATATAAAGGACCCCGACGTGACAAAATTTTAAACACTTCAAACTAAGGAACCAACGGCCTGATTTTTGCTTTCACAAATAAACGGAAAATATGACAGACAGTAATCAATGACTACCACTTAATAACTGGCTCCTTCTGACTAAGGACAGGTACATGTGAAATGTTTACTTATTAAGGATAAAACTATCCCATTATTATTAAAGTGGTACATAAAGTATCGAAATGTCAACTAACTTATCTTAAATAAATGTTAAATCTAAATTAATGAAATTATAAGCAATTGATCAAAGATAAACGAACAGAGGGAATTGTAGGTTAGCTATTTTGTACCCCGTACAGAGCAGCATACATACGTGTAGGCTACACAACTTTTATGTTTTGGTGTTACGGCCAGAAATCACCTTTAAATTGTAGCCAACAAAAGACACACATCAATAATAAAATTTAACAAGATTTATTATACAATTTTACAAGAAATATTTCACAAATAGAAATGTCAACTCAACTGTTAAAATATATGTCTGATCCTTTGTCTTTTCTTTATCCGTAATTCTTCTCTTAACTGTGATGGAATATTTCCAATAAGTTGACAATCTAGTATGATGTAGTTAACGTAAATAAAAATGTCAATCCAACAACTCCAGAGAACTTCTGAGAATACAAGTATATTAATGTCTGTCTGTCTAATTTCGGTGTCTGTAAATAAAGTTGTCACGGAAACTTCTAGAACACTGTAGAAGGACACTCCTAGAAAACTGTAGAAGGAAACTTCTAGAAAACTGTAGAAGTTAAAATTACGCATCGTCGATTATGATCATTCTGGAATCGTTATGTAAGTTAAATAGAAAGTTCTAACCATTCCATCAGTATCTTTGATTGTTCCAGTGATTTCTAAACTGCACAATGATAACATTATTTTGTAAACAACTTACAAGGCCACACAAAACAAATAAGGCCAAGATAAATAATCATAATAATTACAATCTCATAACATTTGGTCAGTCAATATTCATAATGATATACATTATAGAAATATTAAAACGAATAGCGACATGACAACCATGTTAAATCCAAATAAATGAAATTGTAAGCAATTGATCAAAGAAAACCGAACAGAGGGAATTGTAGGTTAGCTATTTTGTACTCCGTACATAGCTGCATACCTACATGTAGGATACACAACTTCTATGTTTGGGTGAGTCAATATTTAAATGACTTATATTATAAATATGAAAACGAATAGCGACATAACAACCAGACCTGGGGTAATTAAAAATGTAATTGTAATTAGCTGTAATTAATTACAATTTTGAAAGTAATTCAATGTAATGTGTAATTGAGCATATTTTCAATTACATGTAATTGAAAGTAATGAATTACATTGCCATTTTGCCATGTAATTATGAATTACTTTTCAATTACTTTGAATTACATTTAAATAATTGCATGGAAATTTTTGGCTTTTCTGATGCAACTTATAATTTTTTCCTTCATTTAGTATGCAATTGGGACTTTCATTTTGCTTTTCAAACATTTAATATGATGAAAAATATAACATTCCTCAAGATATTTTATTTATCATTATAGCATGTACAATAATCTTTATCTGTATTTAATTCATTAATTTTTCACATGTTTACATAAAAATATACAAATTAAAAACAATACCAATTTAATAACATACAATTTGTAAATATGTTGTTCTAACAATTAACAATAATCTAAGCCTCAGGTTATTCCTTTCAATTAACTAGTTATTAAGTACAAATTTGTCCCTTGATTAAAATGCCAAAGGCAATGCTTTTTTAAACCATCATATTTATATGTTAAAATCTGTACAGATGGATTTTATTTATACACTTTCTACAAAATTTTAAATACAATAGTCAAAACATACAAGAATGGAGTCCAATATACTTGACAATTTTGACTTGTTATAAAACAAGTCTTGAAAATGCTACCATTACTCTTCTGTAATAAATGGAAGCTTCAAATTTCACATGAGGTACATAAGAAAACCTTTATAAATTGTTTTCCTATAAAAAAGAAATGCATTCAAATAATCAGCATTGAAAATCTAATTGTGATTAAAAAAATCTTGTTCAAATGTTTTCGTTGTTTAAAAGTGAAAGTACCAGTATATATATAAGTTCATTCTATTCTAGCCTGTTGTCATTTTCATGATTTTTTTCTAAATGATATAGCTCTTACATGTCTTTGAATAAAGTAATTGAAATGTAATTAATTACATTGGCAATGCAATTGTAATGTAATTAATTACATTTGAAAATCAATGTAATTGTGATGTAATTAATTACATTTAAAATCAATGTAATTGATAAGTAATTAATTACTTTAGCATGTAATTGTCCCCAGGTCTGATAACAACCACGTTAATATATCAAATTATGTATCGGTGAATTCATAAAATTTAGCGGATTTGTAAATGATAATCAGCGAGTTAATCATCGTTTCTGAATCCGCTTCTATTTTTATTTGTTACCAGAAGTGGAGGGGATTCCTCTCGATGGCAAGAGTGAACCCTAGGAAATAATTTTATACCCTCCAACATAGAACCGATGGGGTAGAGATTTGTGCCAGAGGGGGACAGTTCTAAGTCCGTTTATTGCTTCCCTGAACCGCCAAATTAATGGGGGTACTCATAAAGACCCCATTCTCCGCCAAACATTCTCCGCGATCACTGTTCTGGTGGGAAAACCCTATCAATATTTAGTTTTAAAAACTGATTGGATGTTATTCATAAAGATATCAATTCCAACATTTAACATGTGTGTTCCGTCATGTCGAAAATAAATTTGACTCAGAGGCTTTTATCGATGGATACCTCACAAAGTATTGATCTTCTTGCTTCATGAAAGACCAAAACTGCACAATTAACTCTTTTCCTGGATATTTCGATTAACTTGGGCCTTAGTGTGCCATGCCAATAGGGCCTTGGTAATATATTTTACCAAATTATTCTAATGTCAGGTGCAAAAAAGTTGATTCTTAAAAACGAACATTTGATGTTCTCGATTAAATCTTTAGACGTTAATGCCACAAAATCATTTGCACCTAGATGTACAAATATGTAATTTGGGGTTGGCCTCTTTTTTATCTCATTTTCAAAGGTCGAATCCAGATCTTTCCATTTCATTCCCGATTTAGTTATCCATTGAACCTCCACTCCTAGTCTTTTCAAATTAAGATTTTTCCCACCAGGACGGCTAGCAGCTGTTACACCAGCCCAATGGAGAATAGAGGATCCCAGTATCCACACCGTAGCCATCCTTCTTTTCTTGACGCTTTGTCCTCTTGTCGGACTTTTCTTTCCTCCTGGCATATTAGTGTGTAGTGGTCAACGTAGGATCAGGGAACGAAAAGGAGTGATCTCCAGTAATTATAATGTCACAAATATAATTGTAATACACTGAGCTAAATAATTCCGCAGTATGATGTTAAAATACAAAGTTTTGTTGCGAAATATGTTTTGATAATCAAAATGTTTGTAAATAGTTAAACAAATGTTTCAATCGGGTTTTAGTATTACGAGTGAGAATGTTCAATGTGCTTTACACATTTAAGAATTAAAAGCACGTGCTAATAATAATTCTTAACTAACAGAGGCGTTCCTTAAGTGTGTCAGCATCAGTAGACACATTTGATTTATAATACTAACAGATTATAATCAAAAGTATGGCAAGCCGTTGTGGAATTTATTCCATATTTATCAATATTAAAAATCATTTACTTATATTAAAAATGATTTTTAAATTATTAAAATCATTTTTAATATTAATAAATCGATTTTTAATATCAATAAATCGAATTTTAATATTAAAAATCCTGTCATTTTTAATATTAATAAATGAATTTTGATATTAAAAATCATTTATTAATATTAAAAATCATTTTTAATATTTAATATTCAGTCGGATTTATCAATATTAATAAATGAATTTTTAATATTAAATAATATGCTGATTTTTAAATCTTAACGTTTAATATAAGGCAAACTAATCATGATCTGCCAAACGCTCTAATGATGAATATGGGACAAGTTGGTCCGGAGAAATTTTGGACCGACTATGTTAAGTCAACTCGGACCATCTGATACCAACCTAGACAAGTATTTAGTAAAGTTTGGACTATTTAATGATTATAAACAATTAAATATTGAATTTTAGATTAAAGTATTTTTAAATGTTGTTGAATTTGCGAAAAAAAAAAGATCAATGTGAATCCAAATTTCTACTGATCTTTTTTTTTTTTAAATTATTATAATATAAAACTTAATTTATACCCAAAAAACTAGTGAAGTGGATGCTGAATATAGTTTGTGATACACACCGTTATCATCATTATAACGACAAGCATACTAATACAATTGATTAAAAAAGAGTTCATATAGTTTGTTCTTATGGTGTGCTGTAATACCACATTGATTAAAAAAGAGTTCATATAGTTTGTTCTTATGGTGTGCTGTAATACCACTGTCCAAGGTTAGGGGTTGAGCGCTCACATACATAAACTCAGAAATGAAAAAATACTAAATACCAAACTCGTTCAAAGGGTATCTACACGCTTCAATCTTCAAAATCACTTATCTAAAAATACTACAATCGCTAACATTTTTAATGATAAAAATCGTTGTTACCCTTCTATCGATAAGTGTCATGCCAAAAAATGTCTTACATGTCCCCGTCTTTCCACCGACAATACGGTAAGGTCAACGTTTAATGGTCGCACATTTTCCTTAAATTTTGCAACTGATATAAATTGAAAAACTAACAGAATTATCTATTTACTCACCTGAAACAAACCGGAATGCGGTATTCAGTACGTAGGTGAAACTGGACACAATTTATCTAAACGAAAGCAAGAACATCTTTATCGTTTTAGAAGACCCCATAAATTTAAAAGTATCATTTATCAACACCTTAAGAAGCACAATCATCCTATTAAATATTTAACAGTTCAACCTTTAGAAGTAGTAAATAAGCAGCCTGGTGAATCTCATTCAAAGTTTGTACGATCACGGAAAATACTAATAATTAAATTAAATTGGATTAAAAAATTACAAACAGGTATAGGGGGGATTTAAATCTCACAAAACATGTTTAACCCCGCCGCATTTTTGCGCCTGTCCAAAGTCAGGAGCCTCTGGCCTTTGTTAGTTTTGTATGTTTTTTTTAATTTTAGTTCATTTACGTTTTAGAGTTTGGTGTGACGTTCATTTTCACTGAACTAGTACACATTTTTGTTTAGGGGCCAGCTGAAGCCCGCCTCCGGGTGCGGGATTTTTTCTCGCTGTGTTGAAGACATATTGGTGACCTTGGGCTGTTTTCTGATCTTTGGTCGGGTTGTTGTCTCTTTGACATATTCTCCATTTTCCATTTCCATTCTCAATCTTATTAATATTTAACCCCGCCACATTCTGGATGTGCCTGTCCAAGTAATGAGCCTGTAGTTCAGTGGTTGTCGTTGGTTCATGTCTGTCATATTTTTTTTTTTCGTAAATTGTTTTGTTATAAATTAAGCAGTTAGTTTTCTCAGTTACATTGTTTCATTTTTCATGTCGGGGCCTTTTATAGCCGACTATATGGTATATATTTTTCTCATTGTTGATGGTCATAAAAAACAACGTACGTCAATGGCCTCATTAAATTCAATTATCTAATATACAATAACTGCTATTATAAAACTAAAATTAATATTTTAACGTGAAAAATCAACTATTTTTCAGCTTTTGATGTGTTAATGTTATATTTATCAATCTAAAACCAACCGCCAATAGCCGTGGCCGTACAGCTGCTGGTTAAAAAAATCAGAACGGTAAATATTAACGATACGGAGTTCGAATCTTGTTCCCAGAATAAAAAAAATATTCTAATCTTTTTCTCGAGTGAAATATTATTTTAACCGCGGAAAGTTCTAAATGTTTCATTTTCTTTTAATAATGTTTTCCTTTTCTAGCTGTCAACGAAGTATTTATGTTTATTTGAACCACCTATGATCAAACAAAAAAATATTGGTAGCAGATATTATAAAACTTAAACCATATTCAGTAAACGTTTGATACGATGGACAAAAATATAGAAGTCCTTCTTCGTATACGTGACAAATGTCATTTTTAAATGGATGTTAATTGATCAGTTTTATAACTGTGATGGCATAGCCGCAATTGTATAACTGTTTGGTTCAACACATCACAAACGAAATCTACCATCAAATCATGTATAAACCTGACATCCGGAATAAAATTCCTTAATTCCTTATGCTTTATAGAAATATTTTTGCTTCATTTTTAGCTCACCGGGGCCCGAAGGGCCCCATGTGAGCTTATGCCATCACTTGGCGTCCGTCGTCGTCCGTCGTCTGTCGTCGTCTGTCGTCGTCGTCTGTCGTCGTAAACTATTTAAAAAATCTTCTCCTCTGAAACTACTGGGCCAAATACCTTTAAACTTTAACTAAATGTTCCTTAGGGTATCTAGTTTATAAATTGTATCCGAAGTTTTGATCCATCGACATGGCCTCCATGGCTAAAAATAGAACATAGGGGTCAAATGCAGTTTTTGGCTTATATCTCAAAAACTAAAGCTTTTAGAGCAGATCTGACATGGGTAAAATTGTTCAATTGGTCAAGATCTATCAGCTCTGAAATTTTCAGCCGAATCGAACAACCCATTGTTTGGTTCCTGCCACCGAATTGGTAGTTTTAACAAAATTTTGCAGTTTTTTGTTATTATTTTGAAATTTATTATAGATATATATAAACTGTAAGTAGCAATAATGTTCAGCAAAGTAAGATCTACAAAAAAGTTAATATGACCAAAATTGTCAATTGACCCCTTAAGGAGTCATTGCCCTTTTAAGACAATTTTACACAATTTGTTCATCAAGTTTCCTAACATTTAAAAATCTTCTCCTCTGAAATACAGGTGAGCGATTCAGGCTCTTGAGAGCCTCTTGTTTTTCTCGTCCTCGTCGTTACAATTAGTCGTTCTATATTTTTGTATTGTTTTATAATTATCCTACTATATTTTCATGGTTGAATTGTATTATATTGATCCTGTGTTGTGATTTAGAAATGTCGAATGTTATATTCCATGGGTTATCAAAACCATCCACAATAAAAACAAATACATAAAAATGAAAACAATAAAATAAAATAAAAATACAAGCCATAATACATATGGAATATAAATGAAAGAAGCTATATATCAATGAGAAATTCTTTAGAATTTGTGTTCATATGTATGGATGGACAAGAAGCGTCCATTAAGCATTTTAAAAGTATAAATTGTATATAAGCAATTGTGGTCGAATAGTATTAGATAAATGAACCGAAGACTATTGTGATTATTGCGTCGTAGATAAGTGCGTTTTATTTTTTTTTTTTTTTTTTTTTTTTGTTATTGACGGAAACTAACGGTCACAGCACAAGACTTTAAATCTTTTGATCTTGATATCAAATAATTAATCAATTATATTGTAAATTGGTTGAATTTATTTTTATGATACTTTGTTTAACAGGTCCTCCTACCATAAAAGCCGACAACCCTGCCAAAACAACAGCCCGGCAAGCGGACAATATCACATTGGTTTGTGATTTTAATGGTTATCCCCTACCAAATATAACATGGAAAAGGAATGACGGATTGCCAATGCCTAATGGTGAATTCCAGGAAAGGGTTAGTATTAGGATAATGTACAAGCACACAATCTGATGGGTTTGAAGAGTTTCGCGCCTTGTATAAGTAGATCATATATTGTTAAAGTAAAACGAATGATAAAAGAAAATCTGTACTTTGAAGGGTAAACAGTAAGTTGAATTAAGAAATAATAGACGGTACATAATTTGAAAAGCAAGGTCATAATTTGCTAGTTACTACAGGAGATAGACAAGGTAGCCACATCCTCTGGTTGAATACTACCGCTTAAGGAAAAATGAAATCAGATCCAACACCCCAAACAGGTTTCATGAGGTGTCATCATAAAAGTAAATTGAAATCGGCAATATTTTTGAGAAGCTAGTAAATATTTAAAATTGACAGACCATCGTGAGATATGATTCCACTATCACGCACGTAGTCCTGAAGTTGAAAAATGTATGAGTTTAGATACATCAATTTTAATGTTCTGGTTCTGTTTACTTCTTTTGACATTCCCTCAGTTGTTTTCAATTGGTTCGTATATTTTCAACATGCATTTGTTACATTTGTAACTTTTCCTGCTGTGAAATATTCATACATTCAACAAGAAGAACATTGCATTTAAAAAACAAAATTTAAGTTTGTTATGGGAAAGCATAAACCGGCTCTTTTATCTTTTATCGAAAAGAACTTCAGCTGAATAAAAGATGATACTGACTGTCAATAGTGTCCATGTTTAAATGTTACTGTTTAACAAAACAGTTATGTCTATAAATAGACAATCCTGACTGTCAGTATTAGCATTTATTTGGCTGCAGTAAATAAAAATAATTCAGCATGATTAATAAGAATGGGATTATCAACTTAGGTACATTAATGTACCGGCATCTGTTCTACCTTTATATAAAATGTTACGTAATGAAGTCTTCAAAGAAGTACATTTACCGATTCAACAGTTTCGGTCAGGAGGTTACTGCGATAAAATGCAATGATTGATGTCACAAATGAAAAATATGTTTGATTACATGTAAAACAATAACAATAATACTGACATCTAACAGACTTATGAACATCTGAAGGATGTTATTCGGTAGATCTTTGTATATGATACTTTGTGATTTTCGAATTCAAGGCAGGCCACAAAAATTGCCTACATTCCGTCTCCTTTGTTTATACATATTCTATACTAGCATGTAACATATTGTTGGACACTTATCTTTCGTCACCAGTATCTGAGCAGAAAGTTGATGAACCAGGACGTCTCGTCCTTTTTCTCAAAAAGTTCATCGGAAGATACCGAGACCTTGTTGATAAATATTCCGTATCAACATCACAAATAATACATGATGGTCTTGAAGTATAGATTATAGGTACTGACGTTGTTTAGAGTTCTTTTTATTTGTCTTTGTATATTTTTAACCTTTTCTGTTTAATCCATTTTGGTAAAATACTTTTGGCGTGGATCGGTATTTTATACATCCCGGCATTGTGCTATTGTGCTTTGGTCATTTTTGTTCATGCACTTTGTCCATTTTGTTTTTCTTTGTTGAAATAGTGATTTGTTTTCATAGTAATTAAGATTATAACACAATGTTGACTGCTGTACCCCAATTTCTGACATGTTAACCTGTTATGTCTGTTTGTTTTGCTCACACATTGTTGTCAATATAATGGAATTCTATGCGACTGTTATACAAGTGAGAGGTTTAGCCAGCTATAATACAAGGTTTAATCCACCGTTTTCTACATAAGGAAATGCCTGTACCAAGTCAGGAATATGACAGTTGTTTTCCATTTGTTTGATGTGTTTGAGCTTTTGGTCTTGCTATTTGATAAAGGACTTTCCGTTTTGAATTTTCCTTGGAATTCGGTATTTTTTCTATTTTACTTTTTTGTTGAAGCCTGTATGTTCACCTCTCAATATTTTCTTTTTATTGTTTTTGTTTTTGTTTTTTTTTTGTTTTTTTTATTTTTGATTATGTGTATACTGCAAATCTCCTTTATAATTATTAAACATTAATTTAAATATTTTCGTCACATCTGATCCATAATACAACGTATAATAAGTGTAGCGGGGTAAAACGTGTGTGTGAACACTCAACCCACCCCTTACCTCGGACACAGGTGTAACTCGCAATATAAGGACATTTGTTGTTAAATCAGTTGGAAATGCTTTGGCGCGTTAGAAAGGTACTAACAAATACGAAAACGTCAAAAAATGTACCGATCTAAGAGTACTAACAGTTAAGGAATGTTAGTATAAGCTGAATTCCAACTCATTGATAATCTATGTTCCCCCATTCTAAAATGTCTCTTAGCACGGATTATTGCAAAGACGCTGTAGCTAGTCTGCGAAAACTGTGAGATTATGCTAGCCGTACGATAAGCATTTACATGATTTGGCCAATTAGTGTTGACACCTGGGTTACATGTTTAGTTATCATGTATTAAACTATTAAAACTAAAAAACATTTTCGCACAGAAGGAGGCAAAAGATTTTAATACAATGCTAAATTGATAATAAACTCATCATAGATACAAGGATTAAAATTGTGTTCGCCAAGTGCGTTTCTCGGCTACAAAAGACTCATCCGTGACGCTCGAATCAAAAAATGAAAAGACTAAATAAATTACGAAGTTGAAGAGCATTGGGGACCCAAAATTCCAAAAGGTTTTGATGAATAATAGTCAGATTTCTACAGGTACAACCAAACGTCCAATCCATAACAATCGAAAACAACTTTGAAATAATTGAGTAATTTGCGGTAGGGAAAACTTCTACTTAATTATGTTTCAGTTACTCATAGATTGCGTACATCGAAATCTAAAACGGTAGACATTGACATATCGAGTGGTCAATTTAATATATACACAGTAAAAGGGGCCTTAAGAACATCATCTTCCATGAAAAAAAAATAAACAAAAGGGGGGATATCTCTTTTTTCATAAATATATGTATAGAGTTTACGTGTGAAGCTGAAATATCCAAATCAATAAAAAAGACAGTTTTTGCTTTTGTAATTAGGAAAATTTAAAGTAATGTTTTAGGGTAAACTTCCACAGTATCATTCGAAAATTCGAGATGATCATCACGGTAACGTTATTGCAAGTGTCATTATATTTTTCTATTTAATGAAATGAAGACATATCTTTATTGAGTTTGGCCATACAGTGCGATTCATAACAATACAGGAACAAGTTTGCTATTACATGTAATACTTTTTACAGTAAAAAAACGTTTCCCAATTTGGTGATGACCTTAGCTTTTCTTTGGCACATTATAATTTTTGGTTTTTTAAATGTTCCTCGACTTATTAGTAGGTTTGGCTTTCCTACTGCTTTGATTCAAGCGCAATGGGCGAGTCTTATGTAGACGAACTGCGTGTCTGGTGTACCAAATTATAAGCCTGGTATCTTTTAACAATTATTACAACCACTTCCTCGATTCCGGTTTTAGTACACATTTACACCTCGATGATATCATCAATCCAGTAGTTGGCACTCCTCTGTTGACATTGAAAATCATTGCAATGGTCATTTCTATTGATTAACTGCTGATAAAATGAAAACTTGTAAAAAAACAAACACTGATATTTTTCTACCTCATCAACACGCAAAAATGACATATTGGACAAAAAATGGGCCTTTTACAGTTTTTGACAAAATATATAGCAGGAAAAGAGAGGTGAAAGATACTAAAGGGACATTCAAACTCATTAGTCGAAAATAAACTGACAACACCATGGCAAAAAAAAAAAAGAAAACAACAGTATACAAAAATAAATAGAAAACTAAAGACTGAGCAACACGAACCCCACCAAAAACCGGATGTGATCTCAGGTGATCCGTGAGGCTAATCAGATCATGCTCCACATGTGGTACCCCGTCGTGATGTTCATGTATGTAAGTACAAACCCATGATAAGTCTGATATATACGGGAGGTGAATAGAGGCTTGATCTATAAAGAAATTTTATACATTTCACATCTTTATTAAATAAACTTTGTAGCTAAACATCATTTTTGGATTTCACGTGAAATTCACCTGTGTTTCACATCAGATTCACGTGAAACCCAGGTGAAATCTGTTCGCGCGAGTTTCACGTATACGCTTGTTTAGGGTGAAATTCTCATGAATTTCACGTGAGTGAATTTTCCTCCTTGTGTATTCAGGTAAACAAATAAAACAATTTTAAACGTTTCAATTTAATCTAAACTGTTCAAGTGTATGGACAATTTTAAAACCGGTTACTAATTCTTGGCTTTAAATGTTAACGGTTTTATTGGGTTAGATTTCTTTCTGAAGTATGGAAGTAATGCCACATTTCAAACTCCAATATGTGTTCGGTTTTTTTTTCTAAATATGTTGCTTTTATTTAAAGGGTATTGTATACAAAATTTACGGAACCAGTGTTACCGATCGTGGGATGTTCATTTGCACTGCTGATAACGGAGTAAAGCCACCAGCATCCTTCACAGTGCAGCTTGATGTCACATTTGCTCCTATTTGTACAGCTGTTCAGGATGTAGTCGCTCAGGGACAAAATCAGAGATTTGATGCAAAATTAGAGTGCTTAGTAACTGGTAAGTTAACAACAGAAAATAAGACAAATAATGTTTTCTTCTTCCGCTACATGAAATTTCAGTTTTTACATTTTGTAATAAAAATGCGTCATGTTAAATCTTGATACGCGTGTCTTCTAGGATAGAAGCTTAGAAAAATAAACAATTAGATGGATGTTCAAAACTACTGTTCTGAGTAGAAATTTGTTGGAGAAATATTGCACATAAACCTGCAGAGGGATATTCATTGTACGAGTGTAATCAAATTACGCCTAATAAATTTTCCCTTGATTTGTTTTCTTATCATAAAGTAATAGAGATAAAGGTAGTTTTTTTTTCCGGACATGAGAATCTAAAAATACAACGAATCTAAAGTAAACGGTAAAAAAAAAAATTAAATATTCAATCTTTATAAATAGCTGCCTGAAATACTTACCGGTATTGTCTTTTAAGGTGAATACGATAATTTTTCTCGAAAACTGTTGTCATACTTGGCAAATTCTAGTTTTCAGTGCAGTTTTATGGCATGTTGTTATCAGTTCGTTTATTTTAAGTTTCATACTGTGTTGTTTAATTTTCTCCTGTTTATGATAACTGATTGCTACCTGTAACCTTGGCAGCTTTTCTTATTTTTGTATAAACCGTTACTAATAAAATGTGTTTGCCTTTGAATACCACTGAAAAATTACAAACTAGTTACTTTTTTTATTAAGCTAATCCTAGAGCAGAGGTGTCATGGTACAAGGCAAATAGAGCAACAGGAGAAAAGGAACAGATTCTGGACAAAGACAAATACAACTTACATGAACAATATTCAAACTATTCAAAACCTTATGAGAGATGGTACACTCTAGCAATAAAAATGTACAAGGAAATGATTATGGAGATTACTATTGTACAGCGCAGAATGAATATGGAGAAAATCAAGCAAAAGTTACACTTTTTAGTATTTGTGGTTGACATACAATTGTGAGTGAAAACATTTCAGTCTCTGTCCTTTTAAAGACCTCCCTGTTACATGTTCTTTAAAATGAGCATTGTATCCATCTTTTCCGTTTAGTTTGAGCTCTCTTAGTATTAAAAAACAACTTGCAAATGTTAATCTGTCACAGTCTCTAGGAAACCATAAATAATGCTATGTTTTAAAGATTAAATTAAAAACTACATGTATATAATTCCTTTCAATCCCGGTGCAAAGGGATGCCTTAACTTGCAATGGCGTTTGAACTTTTGTCCAGTGCTGAAGGCCTCACTGTTACATTTAGTTGAACACGATAATAATAACTCATGAAAGATATCAGGTCTATAATTGAATACACCAGACGTGTGTTTGTCTATATATGACTCATCAGTAGCTCTCGAATCAAAATAGTTAAAATTCCTAATCAATTACGATTTTAAAGAGCTTAAAACCAAAGATTTCAAATTATTCTGATAAATGTGGCCTAATCTAAACATGCAGACAATAAATTAACCTTATGTGTTCCAATCGTTTACATATTTTATTGACGGTAAAGGTACAGAATCTATTAGCATCAATAATATTTCATGTCAGCAAAGAAGCATTATTAATATCCTCTTGACGAAACGTTAATAAAATCGTTGTTTCTTTGCCCTAGGTTTTATGAATTGTGTAAGGATTTCGTTCCATGAATAAATACACCGTAGCGTTTTCTCAGTGTTAGATACAACTTTGTAGCTATATATGTCTTAATTCTACACTTTTTTTATTTTAGAAACCATGGATAGCCAAGTGCCGAACTGTCGAACTCCTGAAGTTTAGAAACCATGGATAGCCGAGTGCCTAGCTGTCCATCTCCTGGAGTTTAGAAAAACATCATCATCTTATTTAGCTTTTATGTTAACATTTGAATTACGCTCTTCATAATTATGCCTAATCTTCCTAAATTGCTTTCAAATTTTAACCGCTGTTTAATATATAAAGACCGATAGCCTTGCATCTCAAGAAGTTTTGTTGATCATATAGAATTATAACAAATGCCTCTCTTTTTCTGTTTCATGAAATTAAATTGTATTACTTTAAATGATCTTATAGTTTTACAGTTACATCTTGGTTTTGATGAATAGTTTTATCTCACTCCTGCCTTGTATGAAATATATGACTGTTTTATAGCAGACCAATCTTGTGTAAAGGTTCAAAATATTTTTCGATTAGAACACTTTGACTTATATTTGTACTTAAAATCAAGTTGTATTGTAAAAAAGCAATGTATGATAGTGATGTATTGTACTGAAATAACAATCTGTATTTCATTGATGACTTATTTATGACTATGTAATTAGGCTCACCTGAGCCATCATGCTTTTATGATTGAACACTTGTGAATTCCCTTTAGATTTGTTTTCCTTCCATTTGCTGTCTTCGTACGGTATAGAAACACATCAATTTGCCATTTGCAAACCAAATTCACCAAAAGCAATCATCAATCAAGTCAAAAACAAATACATTTGTAAGAAAACCCTCAAAGCATTTTTTTTTAATTTTTATAACAGAAGAACAGAACAATTAAAATAAATAATTTTAAACCCCTGTAATCTGTACTAAGAGGAAGAAGATACAGAAGCGGAAATTATTATGTATTTGTGATTTTTGTTTGAAAAAATGTTGATAATATAAACAATCGTAATTAAAATTGCTGCTACTGGTATTCTAAACCTTTCTTCCCGGAAAATATATTTCATATCAATTTACAGTTCAATTAGCCATTGAGCAGTTTTATTAGTTCTGGAATTGATAACATTAAATACTGCACAGACAAGATCCTCTAAAATTTGTGTTAAAACACGTAGATTTAAAGATAAAAAGTAAATAAAAAAAATTGCAGAATGCTTTGAAATTCAAATATTTTGCCTCATAAAAAAGCTTTTTCTAAAAAGAGGCGAAAGATACAAAAGAGGCATTTAAACTCATAAGTCGTAAAATAAACTGACAACGCCATGGCTAAAGTTAATTCAAAATAAAATTGAGAATGGAAATGGGGAATATGTCAAAGAGACAACAACCCGACCAAAGAGCAGAAAACAGCTGAAGGCCACCAATGGGTCTTCAGCACAGCGAGATAAACAAGATTTGAATCAAAATGGTTGTAAAATATACTCAAAAGACACAACAAACAAACGAAAGAAACTAAAAGACACATATAGGTCAACAAACAGTCTTCAAAAGTGTTTATACAATAGAAGTTCGTGATATAATTTTATTTGTCATGGTTCAAGTGGACGCATGTGTCTTACCTTTAAATGTTTGATTGTCCTAACTAAGGTTTTCTGAAATTTTGAAAGTCATACAAATATAACAATTGAATCTAAAGCGGAGGAAACCGGGCGTCAATTGATGTTGTGTCGAAATACTTTGCAACTACTACCTGAGATCACCCCAGTTTTGGTGGGATTCGTGTTGCTCAGTCTTTAATTTTCTATGTTGTGTTTTGTGAACTGTTGTTTTTTTTATATTTTATCCATGGCATTGTCAGTTTATTTTCGACTAATGAGATTGAATGTCCCTTTGGTATCTTTCGCCTCTCTTCTACGTCAACCTTGACCTTTCAGTGATATTGATTGAGTTTTGTGAATCCGTTTGTATTGAACGTGTCACCTATTTTATATACATCTGTAGCTTTCCAAACATCTGACGTAGAACATTTGTGATGCAGGTTAATTTATAAATAAGCACAAAAAAAAAAAATAAAAACAATGCAACGTTCTCTCCGTTTTTTGCATTAACTAATATATTGTGTTTGTTGTTTGTCCAAGAATGTGTTGGTCACTAGAAATAAAGTTTTCTGTCATAAACTGTATGAAATATTGGGGCAGTAATTTGTTTGACTATTTTGATTGGTAAATTATAGAGAGAACGTTTATAATTGAAACTGTTGTATTAAATAGGTCACAAACTTGTTTTTAAATAAAACAACAGTGCTTTATCTCAAAAATTGATTAGAAAGAAATACCAAGGTAACAAACAAACACTAAAGGGCATGAACTCCAAAAGAAGCGTCTCACCGAGCCAGGCTGCGACAACAGGATGCGCGTCTCCTGCTATGCGTGCATCACTCGCCTTTAAATATAGATGTTATTCAATTCGAACATTCATATAAAAATTATGGTGAATAATAGTTTAAGATTTATATTGTTTATCAGAAATATTTTTCAAAAGACACGGACATTAAGACCTCTTTTCATAATCAGGTAGAACTCATGGATTCATGTGTATGATTTTTACGACCAATTTAACAAGTCACAACTAAGCGAGTAATAAAAGTAAATCAAGAAAAGCGCTTTGGTCACACGAAATTAACAAAGAGTTATTTTTCATCTATAATCATTTCTTGTGGTAAACTGTTATTTTGATATGAATTATGGTCTTTTCTCCGAAAATGGATGTTAATTTGTTTGTTTTGTTTGTTAAATCTAAAGGTGTGTTAGATTGTCCTGCGAGAGAATATTCTGTGTTGGCACTTTTGTATTGATCGGTGTTGGCAGTCACGATTCTGTTTCGTTGAGTCTGTTTACATTGTATCAGAACGGGAACTAAGCAACCATATTCCGGTAATGAATTTTTCACCAATATGTAAAAGTGCATCGCTATATATTTTAAAACAATATTTTACTAGAAGTCGTGCAAATTCTAAAAACAATACAGTCCTGATACTCTGCTGATGATGAGGGTCCTTGAACTGTGCACCTATGTACTGCTTCTGTAATATATTTATTAGAAATAAGAAACGACAGTGAACCAACGCCTGGTTTATATTCATTTTGATGGAAACCCTAAAGTACTTGGTGACGGTACCTAGACACGGAACATGTATATCTCCTTAAATAAATGCATAAATTGCTCAAGTGTTGTTGTTATAATAGTATATTTATTTTTATTAAAGTATAAAGCGGTAAATATTCATGATAATTGATGCTGAAAATATATATCATTGATAGTGAAGAAACTTTAGCATACATTTGGTGACTGCTTTATTTCAATTGAGCAAAGTTTGACTATCCCTGTGGTATCTTACGTCTCTCTTTTACGTCCATTTCATACATTTTCAATTTTGTAATAAGAAAATATGCATTTATTTTGCAGTTGCATGATCACCAAAAAACTGTGCCAAATACCATATGCCTATGCTTTGTGGTAATAGAAAAATTAAAAAGCATTCAGCTAATACAAAAAGAATAATCCATTAAATCAGTGTGTCTA
Source organism: Mytilus coruscus (assembly GCA_017311375.1). Taxonomy (NCBI): domain Eukaryota; kingdom Metazoa; phylum Mollusca; class Bivalvia; order Mytilida; family Mytilidae; genus Mytilus; species Mytilus coruscus. Next base: position 17,198,556 of record CM029595.1, read on the forward strand.
CAAATAAATTAATTGATTTCATGTATGGCTCGAAGTTCGAAATGGGCTCTGGATATTTCTTTTACTCCACATATGAATGGTGCTAAAACATTTACACAGTTTCAACTCTACTAAACTATTCTTCGGACATATCAATAAAATACTTCAATCTACATATATAGCCGATATTCCAACAAGAATTGTGGACACCGAATTTATTTATATAACACACAGCATTTGTAATCATCAATGCAAAATATAATTTGTGTACATTAAAAATCAAATATAATCTTATGATCATGCATGTTCAAGATATATGTTGCTCTGTCATCAACGATTCCGCTGGCCAGGAAAAACCAACAAAAACGAGTTACTTTTAAAATGCAGTCAAATGACTACATTTCAAGTACAGTGGAAATTGTTGGAAACCTGTGTCCAAATCTCAATACTCGAAAGATCGTCTAGAGAGTTATACCTTGGACAGTATGAATAAAATGTTTGTGTACATGAATAAATATGAAGTTAGTATACCGGCAAATAAAATACCCCTTTAATTAAAAATTAAAACAAAGTATGTTAAATGGTATTTATAAATAAATACTATTGAACTTTATTTCACTGTTGTCCAGTCTGATGTTTGGCTAGAAGTGACCAACAAGGGAAAATATTCCTGCTATATCTCAATATCACGTGATATTAAATACATGTATGAAGTACCCGTATTAATAGTATTCACTAGAACTGTTATTACAGTAATTTCACACTATACTATCAAACCGTGGGAAATTATAATTATCAAGATGCTTGATTACCTGTTTAACAACATATTTGTTACGTTTGGAGCACGTATTTTCAACAAGCAATCGACATTCCCATGCGAACCAATTGTGTCCCTCTTCTTGACGATTTGTTCCTTTATTCATACGATGCTAAATTTATACAGGTGCTTCTTATGAAGAATAAAAAGAAGCTAGCATCATCCTTCAACTTCATGTGCCGCTAAATAGATGATGTCCTCTCACTAGCTAATTCAAAGTTTTGTGACTACGTTGAACGCATCTATCCCATCTTGAAATAGAGGATACAACATATACAGTTAAGTATGTGTCAAATCTTGACTTACATCTGGAAATTGATAAAGAGGGCTCAGGGTCAATGGAGAACAAAACTTTACGACACAAGAGATGATTTCTGCTTCCCAATTGTGAACTTTCCATTTATATGTAGCAACATTCCAGCAGCGCCTGCATATGGAGTATATATAAAATAATCGAATATAAATGCCAAACCCATGATTAAATGAAAAGAAATCTACGGCTGTGATGAATTACTTTAATCCAAAATAACACGGACCGATTTTTTTATGAATCAATAATGTTTTACTTGTAGTCGACTGTGGGAATATTGTTATCGCATCAAAACATCTAGTGATTTAATGGGTTTTGTTTCTTATTTCCAGATTTGTATTCATTGTCAAATTAAGTCTCATCTTCTGCATCTCTTCCGGATCTCATTTCAACTATTCGGCTATCAAGTTAAAATATCGAGACCAGTGGCGGATCCAGAAATTTTTATAAGAGGGGGCCCACTGACTGCCTAAGAGGGCCCACTCCAGTCACGCTTCAGTGATTCCCTATATAATCAACCAAATTTTTCCCGCAAAAGGTGGGGGACCCGGGACCCTGCTCCCCCTAAATCCGCCTCTGGAGACATTTTACGTAATGTATTGTCTCGTGGGAAGATGATGTTCAGTTCCTACAGACCATCATATTTATTTTTAAAACCTATACTGAATCAGACCATCAATCACTTATCTTTTTAAGTGTTGACTGTTGACAAAAATAATCGACGTGCATCATAGTAATTAACAACAAAGATCAATGCACATGTTATATTTTATATTTTGTTAATTGGCAATTGTTAAAGATATATTTTGAAATCTCCAATTTATAAAATTGGAAATATAACGTTCATACTGACGGGCCCTTAATTGGTTCGATCGTTTATAGAAATCTGTGGTAAAACTCTGAAAAATCATTGCATGTACAATATACAAAATGTACTCAATCAGTGAAAGTTCACAATGCCTTTTTTGGCATGAATTGTCCGTAGATGACCCCTCTCCCTTTTTCGGAAAATTGTGATCTGATAGTTTTTCAATCAACATTTTTAGCATAGATATGACGGAGTTGTAAAAAATAATGCTCACCTATTGTCAATTCTATTTCCTACAAAATTGAATAATTGCATGCTCCTTGTCGTTGAAGTTTGATACACATTCATTATTCGAGTCACGTTTTTAACCATTCCTTCAGTGCATTTTTTGTCAATGCCGAATTATCTGAGTTTTAATTTTAGAAATATCTGAATACCCCCAAAAAGTTGAAATTACGAATACGAAAGGTTTAAAAATCAATTAACAAGAAATAATGTGCATTTTATCCAATGATCGTTTATTTAAACCAATGATAGTTTTTTTTGTTTGTTTTTTTTTTTTTTTTTGGTCTTTGGAAAACATTTTTATAAAAATAAGAAGATTTGGATGATTGCCAATGAGACAACTCTCCACAAGAACTCAAATGACACAGAAATTAACAACTATAGGTCACCGTACGGCCTTCAACAATGAGCGAAGCCCATACCGCATAGTCAGCTATAAAAGGCCCCAAAATGACAAATGTAAAACAATTCAAACGAGAAAACTAACGGCCTAATTTATATACAAAATAATGAACGAAAAACGAATATGTTACACAGCAACAAACGCCAACCACTGAATTACAGGCTCCTGACTTTGGATAGGCACATACAGAATGTGGCGGGGTTAAAATCGTTAGGTTATTTAACATTCCATATAGTTTAGAAGAAGTTAACAATAATGTTAATATATCCTGTATCAAGTCAGGAATATGACAGTTGTTGTGGGAGGTTAAGCTAGCTTTAAAACCAGGTTTAACCCATCATTTTCTTCGGGAAATCCATGTACCAAGTCAGGAATATGGCAGTTGTTTTTCACTTGTTCCGTTGATTGATAGCGTTTGATTTGTCAGTTTTTATGGACTTCCCCTTTTTGAATTTGCTTTGGAGTTCGGTATCTTTGTTATACTTATTTCCCTTCGTTCCGTTAGTTGATTAATTGGTTGATTAGTGATTGCTTTACGCCGCATCAACACAAAAAGGCTATATCGCGTCGAGTCCGTTAGTTGATAAATTCTAACGTTGACTCAACGTTTGACTTTGTCAGTTTTATGGAATCCTCCTTATTGAATTTACCTTGGAATTCGGTATTTCTCGTAATATTATTTTATTATAATTCATACCCAAAAAAAAAACCCTGGGCAATAATTGGGGTATTTTTCCAATCTATAATGGAACGACCTTGACTCGTTTGACCAGAGTAAAAATTAACTTTATATTTCTATTAAGTGTACACGAAAGGACTTATTTATATATTTGAAATGAAATGAAATTTTAAAAGTTATTATCCCTGCAATTAGCGAAAAAATGAAATTGTCACTGTAATGATGACTTTTTGAAAGTACAAACGTGTATAAATCTCGCATCAATTAACTCATCGTTTGTGTTATTGTGTGAATTTGCTTTGCTTCACCAAATAAATAGAAACCATTAAAAAGTTTGCTCTCACTCGAACATCTTTGTGTGATCCTCATTTCCAATAAAATTATATCGAACTGGCAGTATATGATTAAGTTGTACACAACTGTTTTTATTCAATGCTTCCGGTTGAATCACCAAATAGTCACTAACTGCCTTCCATATAGGTTAAAGAAAGGTGACTGTAAACATGATCAGGTTTGTAACGTTTATAATATATAAGTCATACATTTATAGAATATTAAAAAACTAACTCGTTATTTTCGTATTTTACGGTTGTTCATTGTGAAATTCTCAGACATAAAGTCATCAGTTCTGTTTCTGTTTGAACTGATGTGCAATAGAACATTAACCTATATATGGAACAATAACAAATATACTATGGACAGTCAGTGACGTTATCTACCAAGATCTACATCTATTTATATCAATACACACCTAAATATAATTCACAAAATGATTTCTTATGTTTTATATATTACCTATACGTTTTGCAGTCGGAAAAGGATTAAAAAAATCTGGTGTCCGTCTGTGTACAATAAAAAGTAAAACAACAAAAATACCGAACTCCAAGGAAAATTCAAAACGGAAAGTCCCTTAACAATTTGCAAAATCAAAAGCTCAAACACATCAAACGAATGGAAATAGAAAATGGTGGATTAAACCCGGTTTTAAAGCTAGCTAAACCTCTCACTTGTATGAGGGTAGGAATGGCCTTTACCGTCAGGCGTCAAACGGTCATTTTTTATCGTGATTCGTCAAAATATCCTTATCTTGATTCGTCAGAGGTCTGAAATAATTACCAGTTTAATACCGTTATTTTTGGAAAGAATTTAACGTGATTCGTAAAAATCGGTCTTTTTTTTTTATCGCCATAAAGAAAATACATTTTATCGTCATGCACCAAACATGCCAAAAGTTACCGTTTAACGTCATTTGGCAAGATTTTTTTACCGTTATTCGTCATAAAGGTACCCCCATTACGACCCTCTTATATGACAGTCGCATAAAATTCCATTATATTGTCAACAATGTGTGAACAAAACAAACAGACATTGGGGCCCTTTATAGCTTGCTGTTCGGTGTGAGCCAATGCTCCGTGTTGAAGACCGTACTTTGACCTATAATGGTTTACTTTTATAAATTTTGACTTGGTTGGAGGGTTGTCTCATTGGCACTCATACCACATCTTCTTATATCTATATAATAGGTAAAAATGTCAAAAATAGGGGTACAGCAGTCAACATTGTGTTATAATCTCAATCACTATAAAACAAACAAATATGTCAACAAAGAAAAACAAAATGGCATATAGACAAAGTACATACGCAACATTGAAACACAAGAATACAAAAAATGACAACAGCACAACAACACAATGGCGGGAAGTACAAGTACCGAGCCACGTCTAACATGTCTAAAGGACATTACCAAAAATGGAGCAAACAGTAAACGTTTATAGTTAATAAAAACAAAAAAAGAACACTATAACACGTAATTAAGATGATAAACAACGTCAGTACCTAGAATCTATACATCATTTCTTATTTGTGAAGTTGATACGGAATATTTATCAACAAGGTCTTGGTATCTTCCGATGTACATTTTTTAGAAAAATGACGAGACGTTCTTTGACATAACCCTGGTTCATCAACTTTTTGCTCAGACACAGGTGACGTTTTACAAAGTCTGAGTAGCAGCTGCAAGCTCTTGAATACCGAATGAGTTGGGAAATGTATATCCCATATGCAGGTGAAGTTAGTATATTGCTTCTAAGGTGGGGGAAATTGATAAGTTCAAAATTAAAATCGTCTCGTTTGTCATAGATTTTAGTACTGAGATGACCGCTGATGTCAAATTCGAGGTATAAGTCTAAAAATGATGCGGAGGAAGCCGTGTCTGTTGTTTCTTTAATTTCTAGTTCTGGAGGATATATTAATGGAACCCAATCAGAAAAGTTTGGATTGTTTATGGAAAGAACATCATCAATATATCTGAAAGTGAAATTAAATGATCTGGCTTCTTTGATATTCTTGTTTTTGACAAGTGTCTGAAGGAACTCCGACTCATGAAAATAAGAAGAGGTCGGTAAGGAGAGGCGCACAGTTCGTTCCCATAGGAATGCCGACAATTTGTTGAAAAAGTATAAGGTTTCTAGAATTCCAGAAGACTTTGAACAGATTCCGTATTAACGATTTTCAATAGACTACCGTGATTGATATACGACCCATGTTTACTTTTTTTTTATATTCTACATTTCTACACTTTCTTTTATTGAATACTATAAAAAAAATGATGTATTTTCTATATTCCTATGTTCAAGTTCATCAATTAAAAAAGAAGAAAACAGAATAATAACAATGTTCAATAAACAAAGCTGCAAACCTCCGGAAAGTGCTACTACAAATTATGTAGTTTTGAAGATTTTTTTTTTTAATTGGTGTTAGCTTTGTTTAGTTTAAATTGTAATAAAAATTGTAGGAAAATCTGTTGTAGCCAAGATATTTTGGTAATTTCTGTCAAATACAGAAATTTTTGAGTATGTAGACTTTACACTCAAATCTATATATAGCTCAGTTTCAATCTTACTTTGTTTTGACTTGCATGAAAAGTTTTAGAAATATATCATCCATTCTGCTGCAGCAAACCAGAATTGCCGACATATTGCTGTCGTATCAGACTGTGTTGTAGCTCTTTATTTGTATTTTTCCTTCAGTATATTACAGAAGAGACAGAATGTTGTAACTGAGTATTAACAGACATGATTAATGCCATCCTAGTCTTACTTCTTTCACTTTTATGTTTTTGTCAAGCGACTACTTGTAAGTCACATTATTAATACATTACTCACATTATATTAAGATATCTTTGGTTCTTTTTTATCTAAATAACTAGTGACTAATACAGAAGATTTGAATTAACAAAAAACCTTTTGTTGATGCTGAAACGTTTAAATGATCAACTTCCGCCGAAGACAACTTTGTTTTTTTAAATTGGAAAGCGAAATACTGGCCACACACTTTGATAGTGAATTCGTTTTTAATGAATTTGGAACGTCAAAACTTTACAGAGATCGTTTTAGAGATACATAAAAAGATGAACCGAAACAGTCGAAGAGCTATATATAACCAAAAAGGACCTAAAAAAATAGCCAAATCCATCTAAGGTCAACTTTGCTTGAGGGAGTTGAAACCTATTTCTTTATAATTTCAAAATTTTTAAACGGACAACTTTAGAAAGGTTTGTTATAAATCATGTCAGTACCGAAGTACTGACTACTGAGCTGATGATACCCTCGGGGACTGATAGTTCACCAGCAGATAAATATACTTTATATCGTCACTGATGAGTAGACGAATCGCGCGTCTAGCGTACACAGTTATGAGCCTGGTATCCTGGATGAACTTTTTTATCATGATTGTAACTTTTTTCAAGAAGAGGTTAAATTCAAGAAACAAACAGTAAAGGACAACTTGTTTGATATGTATACGTGTTAAAGAACATGCAATTATACTTATCATAGTCCTTGTACCTTTGAATATTCACTTTGTCATTTTATATGTGTCTTGTCAGTTATCGTCCGGTGACATAATCTTCAATTTCTTGAAGATGGTCACTTTATGGTAGAAGTAGAAGGAGAAATAATTATTATATTAAGAATGTGCTGTGTGTTACGCCATTTAATTTTATTTTTTGTATTGTACAGATACATTCGGTAAGAACTGCTCAGTTGACCTTGAACGCATACATGATCACGCAGATATATTTGTTAAGTATGATGGCGAACAACTTCATGAGACATGTAATGACATGTCGTTTTCTGGTTTTGACGAAGATAACCCTGGTGATGAATACAGAGTATGTGTGACTCCCGAATATTATGAAGATCCGGATTGTGCAGTTACAGTGACATATCGTAATTCCTTTAGAGGATCTCCGCTAAAGGTACACATAAAAATACGGACGATAATAATTAGGTTGTACAAGCTTAAGGAACATGTACGCAGCCAATTTGTTTCAGAGATTAATACCGTGTTCACACTATGAAATCTGCTCCGGGTCGAACCTGGGATAGTTAATCCGAATTAGTTACCCCAGTTCACACTTAATAAAAAATCAAACCAGTTTGGGATTTTCCCTCTCAACAAAAATAGAAATGTAAGCGCCAAAATTATTACCCGCATCTGTCCACCGTACATATTTTCAGATGCATTGTTTCAAAGTCTGAAATTTTTTTACCGCACTCCTGACCGCTTTATCATTATGCTGGTCTTTCAACTTAGCTAAATACACTTATATCCCTCTTGCTACCGCTAATTTAATATTGCTATAATTCGTGACCCAGTAAATACGGTGGATGGTTTTTTTTAATTTCTTCGCATTCTTAGAATATTTTGACAATAGTCCATGCTTTTTGCCCTTTTCTGTAAGAAATGGATGCCTGTAAAATATTTTGAGTGCTCATTTTAAAAATTGATTTTTTGTGGACGTAGCAAGCGTTTTTCCGTTAGTTTTACTTTTCACTGAACCTGTTGATTTAATGCGACCGTTTTGTGTAGAATAAAGTGCATTCAGCTAAATTAAAAGACGTGTATAATTACAAATGATGAAAACACCAATTCTTAAGTCTCTAAGAAAAGATATAAGATTTCCATTCCTTTTTTTGCAAAATGGGTACTCGGTGAAATTTGGATCCTGTCACGTTATTCTAAAACATGATAAGGAAGCGGCTACGGGTGCGGAAAGGAATTTCAGACTTTGAAATAATACAACTGTGATGCAAAGAATGTAAATAAGTACAGTGGAAATACAATTTTGGCACATGAAGATGAATAATTCATGTCTATTTTTGTTGAAAGGGAAAATCCCAAAGTGGTTTAATTTTTATAAAGTGTGAACTGGGGTAATTAATTCGGGTTAACTATTCCGAGTTTGACAAGGAGCAGATTTCATGGTGTGAACACAGTATAGGTCTGCCTTTTATAAATTAAGGATACATCGCCTCTTTAAAGACACGTTCCAAACATGTAAGTCATTCCAGAAGTCTTCAACATAACTTATTTTATTCTTAAAAACAGACCATTGTATTGACGCATAATTGTTTTACACTTTTAAGTTATTTTGTTGCGAACATACTCAAAATGAACTGAATATAAACCCAAAACGACTTTCCATATGACACATTTTGATTGTTGAAAGAAGAGTAACTTGTTATCCATTAAAGTTTTCTTTCAGGGCATGCGTGCCAAAAAATTGAATCTTGTATAAACTCGCTTTAATGCTATGCTTTAGAAGCTTAAACAAAAGCTTGGTCCATAATTCCTTTACAGAATTACTGTTTGATTCAGAAATAATGTATTAAGTATTAACTTCCATCTTCTTTTTCATTTAATAATTGCATACATTTTTAGACTTATAACTGCGACAGTAAACCCGATTCTAGGTATTGTGGCAATGGAAAGGATTTTTTATTCATCGATGTTAAACTGCTGGCGGTCATAACAAGAGATGTGAGATTTAAACTGAAGGTGGAGGCTGAAATGACTTTTAACTGTAAGCAATTTAAATGAAAACAAATTAGAATTTTTAGCTTTGAAACTATAGTCAGCCTCCCTGTATCTGTAAACGTAATTACAAAACACAGTGTGTGTGTGGCTTGGACCACGACACATGCCGTTCTTCAATTTTTAAATCAACGATATAATCCTTTGGTAACGATGCAAATAAACTGTTGTAAATGATTCGTGATACGTGAGAAATCTTTGTTGACGACATTAAAATGCAAACAGAAAATTTGCGTATCGCTATAATTCAAATACATTGTATGTCATGTGACAGTTGGATTCATTTTTAACTAAAACCGAAATAAAGATGTTGATCTGATGCCTTAATTGAGTAGAGCCATGTGTGATTTTGTGATCTGAAATCCCTAAAAGTGATCTCTCGTCAAAACTATGTTCAATCCGTTTTTGAAACATTTACGCAATGAGGTAATACAACCTAAAAATTACAAATAACACACCGACCTTTATTAAAAAAAAATACTGATGTTTCAAAGCTTAAAGAATGCATACTTAGAATTGAAAATTACACTTTGATATTTGTGCTATCTTGAAATTTTAATTGGTCATGCCAGTGGCCGTACCGGTCATCTTACGGTCTTTAACAATTAGCAAAACCGATACCTAACAATAAGATGAGCGTGAGGCGAATAAACAAGGTTAACGAAAAAAGGGTAAGCTTGGATTTTGAGTTGAAAGAGGAGAAATGAAATATAAAAAAGAGAGTGTTTGAAAAGGGTAAGATACAGATTAAATGATCTATCTCACTGTATGAAAAGGGTAAGATACAGACTAAATGATCTATCTCACTGTATGAAAAGGGTAAGATACAGACTAAATGATCTATCTCACTGTATGAAAAGGGTAAGATACAGACTAAATGATCTATCTCACTGTATGAAAAGGGTAAGATACAGACTAAATGATCTATCTCACTGTATGAAAAGGGTAAGATACAGACTAAATGATCTATCTCACTGTATGAAAAGGGTAAGATACAGACTAAATGATCTATCTCACTGTATGAAAAGGCTAAGATACAGACTAAATGGTCTATCTCACTGTATGAAAAGGGTAAGATACAGACTAAATGATCTATCTCACTGTATGAAAAGGGTAAGATACAGACTAAATGGTCTATCTCACTGTATGAAAAGGGTAAGATACAGACTAAATGATCTATCTCACTGTATGAAAAGGGTAAGATACAGACTAAATGGTCTATCTCACTGTATGAAAAGGGTAAGATACAGACTAAATGATCTATCTCACTGTATGAAAAGGGTAAGATACAGACTAAATGATCTATCTCACTGTATGAAAAGGGTAAGATACAGACTAAATGATCTATCTTACTGTATGTAAAGGGTAAGATACAGACTAAATGATCTATCTCACTGTATTTTTTAGATACAGACTAAATGATCTATCTCACTGTATTGTTTTAGATACAGACTAAATGATCTATCTCACTGTATTTTTTTCTCACATGAAAACTAAAACAAATAAAAAATACTTTTTTTGTAATTCCACTTTTGTCGACGATTGCAATAGTTATATTTGAAGTGAAGCATGTGAAAACGAAAATATTTTACAGGATTCCAGGTTGGCCCGATAAAGTTAAACAAATATCTTACTTTTATTTAAGAAAATGGGCTTTCAACAAATATGATCATCGTTTGTTTATGTTCTTATTCGTGCATTTTCCTGTAGAATGTCATTTACACCGTCTGATCTCGGTTAACTCATTCATAAAAAGCATACGACGTGGGAGCATGATAGGAACAGCCCAAACAAATCATGACGTAGCCGATGAGCTGACAGTATTTAAATAACACATAACTAAGAGGGTGATAGAGCAGATTATCATCCCGAGAAAACATTGTCATCCGAGAGGGTGACATTCAAAATATTGTCTCCCGGTGAGCCATGGTATATAGTAAATTGTCTACCTCGTATTAACCAATCAAAATCTGGCATTTTAACGTCAAGTATAATATATGAATATATTTAGTATTTTACCACAGGTGTGTGTGTAATCAAAGTTTGAAGAATTTAATTACTTATTCAGATAATTCCTTTGTTGCGGCGGTTGTTGGTGGAGTAATTGGTGGATTTCTGATTATATGCATCGTTATTGGAGTCATTATATTCCTGACCTGTAAAAGGAAAAGATCACAAGGACAAGTGCTAAATCCAGGTGAGTAAATAGAGAATAGTATATGTATTACCAATATCAGACACCAATGTACAAAAAATGTTATCTCGAGAGCTTTCCTCGAGGGATAAATTGGTTGAGGATTTATACGGTATTTGAAATTAAAAAAAACATATATACATCTTATCAGCATGGGTTTTTTCACGTGACATAACGTTATACAGATTAAGGGTTTGATTAAGCGTTTGAAACCGTATCTGATGTCACGGATGACTTGTACAGAACGATTGCCATTGATTGTTTTACACATAAAATGTATTTGTATTTACTTCTAAGTAAATAACAACTTTATTTAACGCATCTTTTCTTGTGATAACCATGTTTTTGCATTGCTGACATTACAGTAACAGAACAGTACTTATAAGATCAGTGGGCTGGTACAAGGGCTGAAATCGGTTTCCTAGGCACTTTCAGTAGGAGGGCCTTATCAGTCCCCAAATGCAAAAGCCGCCGTTTCAGCTTTCTATCGGTTTAGTTAATCATGTACGAAACTGGAGGCTTACTTGATCTGAAACTGATATTTTTGGTATTATAAATGGTACCAATTTTTCTACACCAGATGCGCATTTCGACAATCAATGTCTCCTCAGTGATGCTCGAGGCCAAAATATTTGAAAGTCCAAAGCTTATTAAAAAGATGAAGAGCTTTAAACCAAAAAGGACAAGTTTAGCCAAAGCCTGGCAAGGAATCAGAGCTTTGCATGAGGGAGATACATTCCTTGATTTAAAAAAAAAATCCAAAATTTTGTAACAGCAAATTTTAATAACGAAAAATCCGTATTTTCATGCCAGTAAACTACGTATGATATTGAGACATCGTTGCTTAAAACAAGACATCTTTGATGAAAAGTCGAGATGACCAGACACGTGGTTAAGGGAGCTATTGCAGACATGAAAATGTTAAACAATTCAAAATTGGATTAAAAGGTAGGTTAACAATTGAAAATGGTTTAACGAACATATAGAAATATATAATGGGAGAAAAATCTATAAAAATAAACTGTATAATAGAAGTTGCAAGACTAGACTATAGATATAGGAAGATGTGGTATGAGTGCCAATGAGACAACTCTCCGTCCAAGAAACAATTTATAAAAGTAAACCATTATAGATCAAGGTACGGCCTTCAACACGGAGCATTGGCTCACACCGAACAGCAAGCTATAAAGGGCTATATCAGACTAGCATAGAACAAAATTATTCTTTATGATAATAACAAAAAAAGAAACTTGGAAATAAACAAAACATCTTTAAAGTAATATACATGTATTGATAACTAGCGATAAAATCATTCAGTTAAGTTTCAAAGATGTGGGTAGAAATTGTAGAAGGAGTTGATCACACCGAATGAGAACCATCTTTTGTAAATTTTGCTGAGGTGACTAAGTTCCCAATTCTGAAAAAAGGAAGAAACAATGCCATAACAGCAACTTCACAACTTCAATCTGTGTGCAATTTGTCATTGCAATTTCAAGGATTTTGTGTGAAAAAACGTTTGAGAAGTTGATTACACACAATAGGTACCTAATCATATATGTACAACCGCCCGCCCGACCGACATAACCATACTATAAGCCGATTTGAAATTTCGTACCAGGCCCGATATGGGAAATGCTATGTATAATTACTCCCCCCACCCACGTATCAGCCCGCTGGTTTTATAAGTGCTCTTCCGTTTATACCATATCAGCATTGCAAAAAAAACAAGAAAATATTATTAGTTACATAGTGTGCTAGTGACCTAATACGATATATATGGGGTCAGTAAATTCCATATGGGTGAGAGCGAAGCTCGAGCTTCGCTCTCACCCATATGGAATTTACTGACCCCATATATATCGTATTAGGTCACTAGCACACTATGTAACGAATTTATCTTACCGACTATATTACCATGTGGTATTTAGACTAGTGGCCTATCAAAGTGATAAAGTCTTCAATACTGTTAGTATTAAGAACCTACTTCCATTGGTCTATACTAAAACAAATGCCAACAATAACAACTTGTTAGCTTTAAATGTGTTTTATGAATTTATTTCAATCGTTCATCATCAATTTCTTCGTCTGTTGAAACCTTAAAGATTTTTGCTCAACACCGTTTTGTTTTTATAAAGGGACGTAACACCACTACTAACCGTGTATTGAAATAAGCCCCGCCTACTAACCCAATATTGAACCTTACTAACCTAATATGAAATATACACGGGTCTCCACGCGGTTGTTTTTTACCAATTATATTCCTAAAAATGTATAGGAGGTAAGATAAATGATAATCTATCATCAGGAATCTAGAGACTGCAGACGATAGATTTTTTAAATGTCATCGTCTGGGATGCTTTGTTTTAAAGAATAAATGTTCCAGAAATAAAATATACATATTTGGTACGAACACAAGTTTTATAAATGCGTTATATTTATATTGCTTTAATTTCAGCGAACCAAACTGAGCACGAGGTTTTGTGATGACAGAAAGTTGATTTATTATTGACTGAAGGATCGCTATCAATCAACCAGACAGCAACAAAATACTTCTCATATTGATGATATGTAATACAAAGTGAATGATCATTTAAATTGATACAAAAATATATATAAGAAGCATCTACCAGGGTATACGGATATGATGTGATTGAACTAATATTCCTTACTGAAGAGAGGAGATTGGATATTGTTTAACTAGTTATTGTCTCTTACTGATATAATTACTTTGTACCATCGACTCTTCCTAATTCATTCTGTTTTATTGTATTTTATATCAGCAGTATTAAATTTTGTTTAAATGTGCACTATTTGAGAAGCCATACCCGTAGTCTCTGTTACGTTTAAAGCATTCTTTCATATAAGTGTCTTTATAAAAGAGAGGCGCAAGATACCAAAGGGACATTCAAACTCATAAGTCGAAAAACAAAATGACAAAGCCATGGCTAAAATAAAAAAAGATCAAAAGACAAACAACAGTACACAAAACACACCATAGAAAACTAAAGACTGAGCAACACGAACCCCACCGAAAACTTGGGGTGGTCTCAGGTGCTCCGGAAGGGTAAGCAGATCCTGCTCCACATGTGGCACCCGTCGTGTTGCTCATGTAAGTACAAATCCGGTGATAAATTAATTCGGTAGGTCAAATTCGGGGTAAAAGGGACGGAATTGTAGTTACGAAAATTGGAAAATATCCGTCGTCATCTGTGAAACAGATATTCCATAACGGTCAACCAACTTCTGATGGCGTCCGTAAAATTTACGAAGGGATGATTTCAACTTCACCACTTTGAACTCTTGGTTAAATAGCTGCCTTGTGAGCAGCAACCCTCTATCAAGGACATCATGATAGGAAATACAAGCCCTTGAATATCGCATCAACTAGGAGATATATACTCCGTATGCAAGCGCTGATGGAATGTTGCTTCATAGAAAAGGAAAGTTCACAACTGGGAAGCTGAAATCATCTCTTTTGTCGTAAAATTTTGTTTTCAACCGACCCTCATTGACAATTTCTAGATGTAAGCCAAGATATGAGGCAGATTTAACTGTATCTGTTGTATTCTTTATCTCAAGTTTGATGGGATAGACGCGTTAAACTAATTCACCAAATTTTGAATTATTTAGTGAAAGAACATTATCTATATAGCGAAAAGTGAAGTTAAAGGATACTGCTAACTTCTTTTCTTTCTTCTTAAGAAGTTTCTGTATGAAGTCAGCCTCATATGAATTAGTCGGCAAGAAGAGGAGCACAGTTGGTTCCCATGGGAATGCCGATTGTTTGTTGAAACCCACGTCCTCCAAACATTACAAATATGTTGTCAATCAAGAAATCAAGCATCTTGATAATGTCAATTTCAGAGAATTTTTTGTTTGAATCAGAGTGATTTTTACAAAGTACGATTTATCCCTCCCTAAGATAAGATACTTGTATCTACGTTGGCCATTCTTTTTTATGAAACAAATCCGGACCAACTCTTTTAATTTGTTTTTTAGTTTGGAATTGGGAATACTTGTGAAAAGTGTAGAAAAGTCAAATGTTTTAATACTATTGCAAGATGAAAGAGTCTTAGATTGTATGTACTCTAAAAGATCTTTGGAATTGTTAGTATCCACATCTGATTCACACTTTTCTATAATAGGTAGTTCACAATAACTTTGAAGCCCGGTTTTGATTGCTGATAACATTGATGTTAATAATTTAGAAAGAGGTTTCGTGGAGCACTTGGAAGACCCAGCAATATAACATTGTTTGTAAGAACACTTATGTTGTTTCGGTATCAAATACCGTGAAAGAAGATCCACTTATTCATCTTTAGTTGAAATTCCCAAGGAACACAGAACAGACCTATGATTATCCAGGAATTCCTTCTTTGTAAGTGTTGTGGGGGTATATGTTGAGTTTCCAAGTGAATAGTCAATACCTAATTCATTTATCAAGTAGTTTACTAGTATGTAATGTGATTTACACAAAAAACCGATGTTGTGTGGGGCTTTATCTGCGGGGACAACAACATATTTGTGATGGAGGTAGGACATGTGTTTTGCAACATTTGGGTCTTTAAAGCTTGGTGTAGCATGGGTATTCATAGACCCATTCAGCAGTTTAATTCTGATTTGTATGAACGACCTCACAGCCTTAATCCATTTGAAAAGAGTATCTGCGTCTTCTTTCTCGCGTTTGACCCATTGCCTGGCATAATCCTCGACTGAATCCATCAGAATTTTGAAGTTGTGTTTCTAATTGATGGATTTCGGCTCACGATATTTCGGGCCTTTGGATAACACATTTCGTAGAGAAGTGTAATTGGCAATGTTTAGGTCACCAGTAATTTTGTGGCCATTCAGATTATATATGAATGGGGAACTAGCACAGGTACAATCGAGGGGTTTTGAATTGAAGTCGTCAACATTGAGATCCTGCAACACGTGTTTGTAATTAAAAATTTTAGTTGCAATTGGTTTGGTATATGTATGAGAAATGATAGGTACAGACTGATCTTTAAAATAAGTAGGTATTTTCGAGTGAACTGATTATGATAAAGGATATTGCCGAAGTTGATGGCATCGAGACCTTTGTTGGCAAAGGAAAGTTTCAGAAAGGATATTTTCTCCTTTTCATCTTTTCCAATGCGAACTGGTTTGAAAAGTCTGTGACTGGCAATGTTCAAAATGATAGCTGCAAGTTTGTATTGGTTTGAATGGGGATTTCTAACAGTGGTTTCGAAACATAAGTTGTATAGAGAATACAAATATTGCAATGAAAATGATGTTTATATCTTGTTGCAATCTAACAGCTTGAATGCCATGTTTAGTACATGTAACTGTGCATGGTATGCTAAAAATCAAATGGGATTCATCTCTCCGTATATGCAAACATATATCTCAGTTTGATTCCAATACTATTTAAGGTCATTGAGTTTAAATCGTTTTGCACTTTTTATTAACCGGATTTTCGAAGGAAAAATCGGTTATTGATTTGGGGATGTACGGCAGGCCGGCGGGCGGCTCAAAACAGTGTCCGTTCATTAACATGAAAACGCTTTTACAAAATCTTTTCAAATTTAGACATGTTGTTTCCTGTGACTAAATGAAGGTCAAGTTCAATTTTCACGATTTTTTGTTCTCGTTGTTGAGTTGTAGACCTTTCAGTAGCAAAAGTGATACTTATATGATTTATCTATTTTGAGTTATTTCCCTTTGAACAGAAATGGTGTAAATAATAAGTATATGGATAGATAGTCTATCAATGATTGTATCGGTTTTATTCATGCAATAATTTCCACCTTTTATCAAGATAACAAACATGATTGTGGTAATTATCAACTAACAAAATTATATTTGGAGCTGGGACTATTATACTAACGGGACTGGAAGCCGTTACACCAATCAGTGTAATTAAACTCAACATCACGGTCGTTAGAACGATACTTTACCTGCGCGAGATTTGTCGATTCGCCATTTTGTTTTGACAGTGTCAGCGCGCCTTCATTGCGTAATTTTTCAATATTCAAGATGATACTGAATGCAAACAGAGGGAGAAAACTGATGAAGTAGCAGATAGTGATCGGATTTTTGGTCACAAGTTTTTTTGTGATTTTGGATAAAACATACAAATTCAATAATACTATTCTACTATAGATTGAAGACACAACTTGACAACATCCATGTCTACTTCTATTTCATTAGATATAAGTGAAAATGAATGTGACAATAATGCCAGATTTATTATCAATTGTAACATATGCATTATGATTATATGAAATTGTACAAAAATAAATAATTTAAAGCACTCCATCTATTTATTTATATACAAGAGTTCACATTTGTTCATGCTTCAGGCGAGAGGTTTACAGTAATTGAAAAGTAAAGTTATTCATAGGTGCACATTTGTCTTGTCCTTCAGAACTTTTCGAAGAGGCTTGAATGAGGTAGAGTATTTTTTATCATGTTGAGTCTTAATCTGGTGTGTGACTGCATGTCAACGAATTATCTAAAACAAGGAAAGTATGTGTTCCAGTATGTATCCTGAATGCACAGGGTTGAGACACAATTTGCTAAAATAATGTTTCACCGTAAAAGCAATCAGAATCTGTTCCTTAAGCCCCTATTTGTTTATGGTATAGGAATTAACAGATGCATATAGTTGAAATGTCACAAACTTTTGACGAAGAATTGTTCTGAATTCCCTTACCAAGAGGAAGAAACTGATATACCCAGCTGTGTAGTCGAGTGTGGATTGCTGACTCGCCTATTACTGGCAACCAGTCAGAGTTTGTAGTAGAATTTTAAGAGAGCAGAAATGCCCGGTTTTGAATAATGTCTAAAAGTCCCCGAAAGAGAATACTAAATTAAATGGAAACTGTTGTAAATGAACTTCCAGAATTAATAATTGACATGCAGTTGTCTAAGGTTTGTGTCTACACAAGTTGAGAAAAATGAAGCAAACACTTCTTCATTTTCAATTAGTTCTGACGTTGAGTCTCTTCTTGAAAATATGGACCAAAACAGGTCTTATAAGGCAGATTTTAGTCTAGTTGTTGCATGACAGGTTGGTTATCTCTTATATATCTTTTACAATTATTACATTGTGTTAACCATTTTTAGAGAAGAAAATTTCCGGAATGGACAATTTATGATGCCTTCAAATGTCTGTGTAAAGGCAGAATCAAAAACCCCTTGAAAATCAGTAGTTGACATTCGGAATTTATAATTGTGGTCAGCTGATGGTGTAGCTGCAGATGCTGGAGCTGTGTTAGACCTTTGATGTTGTGAACTTTATGTTGACTTCTCATATGCACACGGAAAACGGTGACCCTTTTCAGTTCTAAGAATATACTGGCTTCAGCAATTGCAGTTATAGCAACTTTTGATGGCTTTGACAGCACATCGTTGGAACAATCGCCAGCATCAACATCAGTGTAATCACCATAAAATAAAAAAATGTAGATCGATATCCCCATCCAAATGCAAAAAGCCTGTTTTACTGCGCATTTTGAAACAATAATTACTATCATGAAACAAATGCAAATGTTTTAAATTATTTTTGATCAAAGAGAAGCCAAACTAGATTCAACTTTGAGAAAACACGGACCTCGGAAAACAATGGGCTATTGAAATAATTTGAACAGACCTGTGTGCTATCCTAGTAACAGTTTTTATAGCATTTCGACTAAATTTGTTATTTGATCACTAATTGACTACTTATTTGTAATTTTTTATAAACTATAAGAAAAGTATTTATCTTTTCCGAAACAAATTGGATGATTTAGTTTAAATTGAGAAAAACTTTTTTTAATCGGCATTACTTCATCCCTGTGTAGAAAAACTTATTTTAATCGGCATTACTTCATCCCTGTGTAAAAACATTTCTTTCTATTAAATGTATTTAATTTGATAAAATGGTTTTGTTATTTATATATTTTTATTATTTGCATTTAATTATTTCTTTTTCATTTTAAATCCACTAATTTTAACGGTATTCTATACGGTGACTTGTTCGCCGAAATCTGTTGTTTACATGCATCGTAGGCTAATCAATCAAAACAAGAGATCAATAATCCGCTATCGGGACAATGAAATCTCAACAGATCGGTGCGTTTCCAGTCCCGTTAGTATAATAGTTCCAGATTGGAGTGACAGATTTATTTGAAAATTTTGTGTTTCCTAAGTGTTGTTGATGATAAGCTCTGTAGGAATTTATAAAAATAGTTTGAAATTTACTGCTCATTATTATATATTTTGAAATTAATTACAGATAAGTTTTATAGATTAATATTAATTATTATTATAGTATTAATGATAAATGATATTTTGGAATTTTTTTTTTTTTTTTTTTTAATGTTTTTTTTTTTTTTTTTTTTTTTTGAAGAATTATGTGGTAGGCTTGTTTGTTAAACTCCTTTAAAAATTAAAACTTATATTGTTTATTAGCAAACGTGTATTTAGATTTTTGATTTTGAGCCGTTTTCAAGTTGGTCCTAATCAGGGGTCCAAAATTAAACTGTTTGATTTCAACAAAAATTGAATATATGGGGCTCTTTGAAAAGCTTAATCTAAACTTTTTTTTTACTTGATCATGTTTGGGGATCAAGATTTGCAAATATCATTTTCATG
The DNA here is from genome assembly GCA_017311375.1 of Mytilus coruscus. Classification (NCBI taxonomy): domain Eukaryota; kingdom Metazoa; phylum Mollusca; class Bivalvia; order Mytilida; family Mytilidae; genus Mytilus; species Mytilus coruscus. The sequence goes on from CM029595.1 coordinate 17,218,527, forward strand.
CAGGAAAATCCGATTTGCTGTCAATCTGACAGCCTCTTGTTTTAGTTACCTTGACTTAGACGCATTGACCATAGAATCAATAGGTATTCGATACCAGATCAATGAATAATTTTACCGTATCTGGTTTATCTAGTGTTTGACATGTAGAATCTTATTAATCTGACGGTCATCGTCCTATAACTCTGGAATGACAGATCAGAAAATTTCAAAATCGAACGATTTCTGACCGTCATTTATTTTAACAACTGTAGAAAGTTTCAAGCATACTCAACTTATGGTACAAAATGTGAAAATTTTAATTCCATCTGAGTGTTGAAGTCTCGTTACTCTGGAAAGCCAACCAAGAAATTGTCAAAATCGAAAGGAGGCTTCAATCTATCAATCCCAACAAAAGTGTAAAGCATTCCAAGCATATTGGAGTAAGTGCGCAACAAGTTTTCTCAAATCTGACGGTGAAGTCCCGTAGCTCAGGAGTGACACCCCAAAGTATTTTAAAATCGAAAGGGAGCTTTTTTTCTTTCAATCCTGATGTTGCAAAAGAATTCTATGGGAATTGGTAAGAGCAAATTTGAAATTTTGAACGAAGGAGTAATGGACATGCGGACGGACGGGCTACGATACTATGTTACGTCCCGTCTAAGACGGGCGTGTAATGCCACACTTTTAATTATATCCACAAAGGAAATATATATAGGTTTGAACGTTGTTTTCAATTTAGACTTGTTTATATTTTTTCGTTTGGGCTTGTATTATATTTGCCTTCGGGTTTATATGATCCTTTCATCCTATTTCGACTCTTCAAAATTCAAGAGTCTATCCTAAATTGAGGTAAATTATATGGCCTTCCAAATACCGTTTCGATTCCTAACATCACCGAAGAGACATTAATTGTCGAAATCCGGATATGTTGTACTAATTTTTGCACCTTTTGTTTGCAGTATACCATCTTTTCCGCAAGTTTATTGTTTTCTGTTTGGTATTAAATTAATAGTTAAGATCCATTTTGTTACATCTGGTGATCCGTTCATTTGGCAATCGCCAATGGCAGTCTGCAGGGTTTAAGAACATCCGTTTTTCGACCTGCTAGTCAAATGCGTTTTGTTAAAATATACTTTTTCACTTTTTTGGTCTTTTGGAAAATGTTGTTTGTGCTGTATTTAGACCCTTCTATCAAGAAATTTGTTTTGCATGCACACGTATAAAAATTTCGGTTTTTATCCAACGCAATCATAGGTTTGAACGTTGTTTTCAATTTAGACTTGTATATATATATATATATATATCACTGCTGGTGATCCGATGGATAAATCTGTTGTAGAGTTGTCACTGGCTCAGACGTACTTATAAATATAATTATTTTCTGTGACTGTATCTTACATTAATTTGTAGGATCCTTTACTATAGATAATTTAGCTGATCTGTAAAAATAACATCTCCATGCCTTATATATCATATACTGTAGTACGACGCTAGATTAAAACTGACGTGGAAAGGCCGGCCACAGTGCAGGCGATTTGGTGTCACGATATCTCAGTAGCATGGGTTCGAATCCCGGCGAGGAAGAACAAAAATTTGCGAAAGCAAATTTACAGATCTAACATTGTTGGGTTGATGTTTAGACGAGTTGTATATACATAATGTACACAGCCATGTATCACCATCACTGCTGGTGATCCGATGGATAAATCTGTTGTAGAGTTGTCACTGGCTCAGACGTACTTATATATATGTATATATATGTACATATTACACCTTCTCCATACTTTTAATAACAACAACAAAAACCACATCTTACTTAAACGTATGATACTGCGAACCACCCCAAAACCTTTTTAGAAACTTAAAACTTGAAATATATATATGTTTGAATCAAACATACCGGAAAAGGAGTAGAAATGAAGAATACCGTATACCACACATACTTTGAAATGTCAAAAAATAAATAACGTTATTTGTATTTGCTTTGGTAAGCATATGTTTTAAAGGCCCCTTTACATCTTCATTTAAGAATGAATGCTTCTTTTTGTAAATTCATTGGGGTGTAAAAGCGTTTACCGAAGTACATTTTGTATGAAGCGCGGAAGCGCTGCATTCTAAAAATGTACGCACGGTCAACGCTTTACAACCCTATGAAATTACTAAAAGAAGCATTCAATACTTATAATTACATTTTTTCGCAATGATCATGAAAACACGATTACTATCAAGTTTTTCTTTTATTTACCTGTGCACTTTATTGTGGAAACGTGTGTCATCATGTATGTTACAATTCGTGCAATTCATTTTGAAACGAAGAATGACGCGAGATTGTTGTTAGCCAATCAAAATAATGTATAATAATGAAACATACATCTAATGTAATAATTTAATAATGCCAATAGTTTGCTCCTGATCACATTGTATATATGACATTGTAACATAATACGGCATTTTTCCTTTGAAGATTTTACGTGACAATCTGCTTAATAGTTCGGTTTCTGAAAAAAAAACCATGGTTTAATACAAAGATTGATATGTTATTCCATTAAAAGAATCATGACGTACTTTGTTCTTGCAACTTCATGTAGATAGGCGGAGCTTGGACTATGGTATAATCTGATATTTTTTATGCTAAACCATGATTTAAACTCCGCCTCTTTGTTACGCCTCCATGTGATTGACAGTTTAGTGAATGCAGGAGGACAAGGAATTCGTTTGTTTAACAAATAGGATTTCTACTTTCTGGGAATTCTGTCACTGACTTCATAAATTTCAACGAAATTTTTAGACACACCTCTAACGACTCGGCCAGTGTTTCGTGAAAAACAGAGAAGGCATCTGGTCCATGCTTTTAATTTTAGGAACAAACCATTTAATTTTCGGGGCTGTTTATACCTGAGCCGGATTATTTTTGCCAATGCATTTAATAAATGCAATAAAATTTTGTTGGGGAAAATCTTTTTTTTTAAAGAAATTTTTTATGACAAATCAGAGCCGGAATATTTTGTTCTAAAAATTCCCAGGCCCCTAGAAAATCAAATGGTATGTGCCTTAGAGGAGCCCGAGTCGCTCAATTCAGAAAAATAACTTTTTGTCATGTCTGATGTGTCGTATTCCCCTTATCTTTTGTTTTTTTCAACTGAAAAAAGAATATTACCTAGTGTATAGGATTAATTTATTGGAATGGCTGGTGTTCTTGTTTTGTAGTTCATTCCGGAGCACCTGGGGTCGCCCCAGTTTTTCGGGGTCCGTGTTTCTCATTTGTTTTTAGTTTTCAATGTTAAATGTTGCTGTTTGTCAATGTGTGTCTTTTTTGTTTCCGGGTTTGTCTTTTGTCCATTAATTCCCCTTCTTCTTGGATATCGCTTCGGTTGTATACACTTCTTTTTTAACTGCTCAATTATAGACATGTTTTTTGGGTGATGCTGTCTTTTTTCATTTTTTAAAAATGTACACATTTCGACCAGGAGTACTTGATAAATATGACAAACCCTCTTTTGAAATAACCATTTAATGCTAAATGTACCCTATTTTAAACCATGTTACTCCTGACGAAAAATGAGCTCACTTTTCGTATATTAAACATACAAAGAAAAAGAAACTATTTCCAAATTATGTAATATCTCAAAAATCGCACTCATAGAGGATCATTAATAGCACTTTGAAATAAATAATGGTTGAAATTTTATCCATCTCGCAAAATATGAATCTATTAAAAAATGTCTGCTTTTCTCTGTCAGACTATATAATCAAAAAAAATATATTCTGAAATGCACATCGCGACTGTCTTTATTTAGTAACGGTGTAAGTAAAATGGCAATTGTTATAACTGACATTTCCACGAGAAGCGGGGCCATTCGTGATATCGGACAATCCCTGCCTAGTGTCGTCATGAACCTCTACAGAATTATCGAATTTTAGATAAGTTTCAAAGTGTTCGTAAAGACATCTGGAACCTGAAAGTTGAAGCATGAATAAATTCATTTTGAAAAACAAAAAACGAGCAACAAACCAAATACACATATTACATGATGTCGATTTTTTTCTTTGATCTTTTAATGAAATAATAACTGTGTTTTGTGTAAAATCATGGTCCTTTAATAAACTCGTAAACAAACTCGCACTACGTGCTCGTTGTTTAACTCGTTTATCTCCGGAAAGCAGTGGTATATATATATATATTACATATAAAAAGGGAAAATATGAATCTTTCACATTTCCTCCTGACACTTTGAATCTATCACATTTTCTCCTGAATATAACGTGTATTAAAATAATTTTCAGAAAAAAAATGGCAATATGATTGTTATCAAAAATATTTTTCCTAGCCAAGAATTAAATTTTCAGCAAAAGATACAGCTAATTACCAAAATTTGGTAATGAACTATCTCTATTTTAAAACGACCTGCTTTAAATTTATAAAATGGTACTTACCACCCCTTGTATAATGCTTTAGGTCTTTATTTGAAACCTTCAAATGTGCAAGTCCTCCTTGGTATGCCTTTTCGCTTCTACCAATGAACCTGTTTTATAAATGACATAATATGATAAACGTATTTTAAAATGATAGGAAATATCGTATTGCAACTTTGCATATATATTTATTGAAAAAAAAACGCAAAAAACGTACAGAGTAACGTTTTCGGAAGCATGTGTGGTGATGCCGTACGGTAGGGCTACATGTAGAATCTATCAGTTTTCGTCACGGGAACGTCTGGTTCATTTATATTCTTTTCAGAAACAAAACAATTTGTAATGACAATTTTATAAACTCGTAAACAAACTCGCACTGCGTGCTTGTTGTTTAACTCGTTTAACTCGGAAAAGCAGTGGTATATATAATACTTAAAACTTGGGAAGCTCGTGCTTGACAAGAGCATGATTTATAGACACATTAATATGCAGTTAAAGCCAATAATACCGACACTAACCTGATAAATTTTCCTTTCTGGTCTTCACCCAACTCAAACTGCGAGCACTCTAGGTTACGATGTTCGTCCTTCCCTCTTAAACCGACACTTTACACACATAGAAGAATATGGTATATTGTAGCGTTGTGGCCGTTGAGGTTCCGAACACTCCTGACAACCAAAGGATTTCTTTGTCTTCTCCTGAAATAGCGTCTGCTTTTTTAATATTCGTTCCAAGCCCTTTTCCTGGTAATTGTTTCATTCGGGCATCCAAAACCTTTCTCAAACCCGCAAACGTAGCGTCATCTCCATTAAAGAAGTTAACATGTAATCCATTGTCCCTACAGTATCTCATAACTCCACTAAACAAATAATATATAGACTTTGGGGGGTATTCGTCTCCATTTTTCTTCCTGGCTTCCATTACGAACCGCTGTATCCAAAAATCCATGGAAATATAATCCATTTGTAAAAGATCTGGCATAATAATTCCCGACCTTATTCTTTCGCCCTGCCATTCGTTGAAAACATTCATGGCCCATTTGGTATTTTTTCGGTGTTCTTGTTCTTTTGTACCGATATGAGATTGGTTATCTCTTCATTTGATACAACGGCGGAAAATCTGTTATTCGTGCTATCGGAATTGTCCGTACTGCCGAGAAAACTCATGTCGAAATCCCCAAATTCGAAATTTGGCTGGTTTGCTTCTCCTGCAGTAGCTGCATCAAGTACAAAGTGTGTCAACGAAAAATCGTTTTCGGCAGCAGCAGCGGCTTGGGTTAACTGGATTTCTTCTTCAACTTCTAGAGCAATTTGAGATAATTCAATGTCCTCGGTGGCATCAATGAGGTCTTGCTCGGTTCCAACAATATCCATAAAATCTACGTCTTCAAATTTCACGGCCGTTCTAAACGATATGTAAGCACTGAATGAACCAGCTGATTTTCGAAAAATTGCCTGGGTCGATTTTCTCGTGCACGCGCTAAGCAGTGGGCTAGAACGACACTCCCACTGGTTTTTTATTGGATAAAAAATCACCAGGCCACTTTTGAATGATGTTACAAAACATACCACGCCTTACTCATTAACATATTTAAACGAACTCATCCTGCGGATTCGTCGTTTAAATATGTTTTAAAACTAGTAAATAGCGTGGTATATATAATACTTAATATTGACTTTATCGATAAATGGAAGAATCACTATATAAGTTTAAAAGGTTACTCAAACTTGTCTGAAGCAGTGAATTTGTGTAAGAAGAAGGAAGGACCACGTATTTATTTAATCCTGACAATGACGAATTGGGCAAATCGGTGTACATGTGCAATATTGTACACATGTCTTCAAAGTCCTTAAAATTTCGCGTAAGAATAGAAATAATACCACAATATTATGTTGTAAAACCGTTTTCAGTTAAAACGTTTACAATTAATATTCTCAATAAATGTATGCCGTCTTGCTAATTTTAAACAACTAAGAATTTAGGACATACCTTTCCCTATAATTTCGAATTCTTTGAATGCACAAATGAGACACGACATTTGTTTCGATAACAATACAAGTATCTTTAAGAGGACCAGTCAGATAAATGTCTTTTTCTTTGTAAGGGCCAGTTATCTAACGTGACAGTGTGGGATAAATTATCACTAAAATATCCATAATTTTTAAATGAAATACCATATCAGAAACAATACTACAGAAATCTATCATAAAAGTTCAAAGAGGTCGTCAAACACAGACATGTTTGCATATTAGATTATAAATATTTCACGTCATTGATTGGGGGCTGGGGAAATAATGTTTACATGTACCGAAGATTTAATTAATGTCGAAGTGTTATATCGAAGTATTTGTGAAGAAGCTTTACCCATTTAGTTTGCCTCTCTTTTTGCTAAGAAGTTTTACGTTCAAATTGGGAATTATTTTTACCACATGAATGAATATTTATTTCATAATCTAAGCCAAACGTTAAAAATATTTCATAATCTAAGCCAAACGTTAAAAATATTTCATAATCTAAGCCAGACGTTAAAAAAAAAAATAATAATTACTTTATAAATAAATGCGTTCGTAAATTAAAACGTCTTCATCGACAACTTCGTATGTCGAAATACAAAGAGAGCCAAAGCACAGTTATTTCAAAGAATCTGTAAAAATAACTTTACAGTGTGTTTTCTTTCATGATATATTTGATAAACATACAAAAAGAACATTTTAGACTAGGTAACTCAATAAACTTAGCTGGGTACCCACATAAGCCTAGCTAGAAATTTCTTGGTTAGGCTATAATGAAGATCATGCACTTAAACAAATAAAAACGTTTTATCGCATCCAGACGGCATAAGACCAAAATTCCAGACATACATAAGAAAAGAATGGACCATAAATAAATTGATTAAAAGCAAACCTTATTTATTCACCGGAATACATTTAGCAAACAAATGTAGATGAAATCAAAGGAATAAGACGTAGCGATATGTATAGTTGTTGTGTATCAAACACAGTACTGTGTATGTTTACTAATCCATTAAATTACTTTTTTAACATATAAAGTATGTTTAGTTTGTGGGCGATATACTTATGATTACCAGTTTTTAAAGAGAACTCCTGTGTGATATTTTGCAATAAGCAATATATGTTATGGAGGACCAAGTTTCCATTTGATTTAGGACAATTGGTGAAGTATAGTATAAAAAAATGTCCGTGTGTGCTTGCGCGAGTGAGTGAGTGAGAGTGCGTTTCAAAACTCTACACACCTTTATTGTTTTCTTTTTTATGAATTTCAAACGACTTGAAATCTTTCAATAATTAGTTGCACATACTTCTTGAATGTTCCCTTATAGCATTATAGCCGATTTCGAAATGACTTGGTATATTCATTAATCAATCGTATTTTTTTTCAGCTCAGCCCCTGTAAACTATTGTCATTACTTTCAGCTAGCCTTGTAAGTACGTCCGTCCGTTTTCGATTTTTTTTCTGAAATCGTCGGACCAGTTGTAATACTATTTGATGTGTCTTGTCTGATTTTACTGACAAACATGGCGGCCTTTACGTAAAAAAGACGTATTGAGTAAAACTAATAAAACGGTAATTCTAAGGGAGCTACCATTTGATTTTAAGGGAGGGGGCTAGGATGAAATTTGAAAAAAAAAAGGCAGGACAGGAGTTTTGAGTAAAAAAAAAAAGGCAGGATGAGCAACTTGGCAAAAAACAAAAGGCAGGATGACAATTTATGTAAAAAAAGTCAGGATAAACTAATAAAAAAAAAGACAGGACCGAAAAAAGTGAGAAATAAAAAAGGCAGGACAGAGACTACAACTAAAAAAAAGCAGGACAAAATTTTTCATCCTAGCTCCCCACAAAAATCAAATGGTAGCTTCCTAAATAGCGATTTCAATAAATCAAAGTGAAACCGCGCAGAGTTTTTCAGCGTTCGTTCTGATTTCGTCTGCATAAGGAAAATCCAAACGTTGTGACAGATAAATGCATACAAATGTTCGGCTGGTTTATAGTAAGAGGAATTTATATTTTTTCTGTAGATTACTAATCTCCTTGCAGATATTCAACATGTACATAATTGTTTATTGTTTGATTTGACTGTACATGTTGTAATCGAGAAATATATCAGGAAAGAAATAAGTGAGCGCAACATTCAATATTTTTTTAATTTTTGAACAAATTTATAATGGCAAGTTACGGATAAAAACAAGTTCCAATCTTCTTGGCCTATTTATCACAATTACAGAAATTGGATATTAACGATTTCATGAAAGAAGAAAGTTTTCGGCTTTACTATCAAGGCTTATATTGTGCCAATGTATTTGGTATTTGATTGTCATGGAATTCACAGATTTCTGTTTCGCTTTCAGTGTTCCTAACAGATGAAATATTAAATATAATCTGTATACGTACGTAACTTTGAAACAAGTACTAATGATATTTTTTTAATAGATCTTTTTTTAAAGTTTTTTTTTTCGGAATATATCTTGTTCCTGTGGTTTCCTTTGAACATCCTTTACCCACTTCTATATGGTAACAATAGTTTCAGACCAAGTCAGGAATATGACAGTTGTTTTTCATTCGTTTGATGTGTTTGAGCTTTTGATTTTGGCATTTGTTAAGGGACTTTCCGTTTTGAATTTTTCTTGGGAGTTCGGTATTTTTGTTATTTTACTTTTTCAAACATACTATAGTATTTGTAGTGTTTATGCCTTATCTTGCTCCAACAAGATGCAATGCAATTAACCCATAAAATATTTATTTGATCCTATGACCTAAGGTTTTGTTCCAATAACGTATAATTTGGTTCCTAAAGCTTTTAGTATGTAATAAATACACACAATCTGTTTTCCAAAAGAAACATATCTTGTGCCATAACATATTTTCTTGCACATGTGGTCGTATAATATATTGGGCAGGAGCTTTCTCTATCAGTTCTATATAATATTTTTTTTTTATATTTTCTGTTTATAAGTATTTCTTTCATTGATTCAAAACAGTCATGTGACTGGGGGAAAATCATATAAGTCTGTAAAAGATGATACTCAATGGTACAAACCTATTATCACCCGCTAAATATGACGTCTTTAGGCTAATATTTCTTATATTATCACCTAAATATTGTTTTATGCATATAAAAATAACAGATTCATTAAAACCGAAAAACCCTATATTCAGAACTGTACGGAAAAAGTAGAATAGCAAAAATACCGAACTCCAAGGAAAATTCAAAACGGAAAGTCCTTTATCTTATGGCAAAATCAAAACCTCAAACACAACAAACGAATGGAAAACAACTGTCATATTCCTGACTTGGTACAGGCATTTCCTTATGCAGAAAATGCTGGAAAATGGATGGTGAAGCGTCCTCGTGCGCATTTCACATATGCGTGTTCCCGAGAATAGCATTGAAAAGTTTGTGGATAGAACTCTTTATTTCAACAAAAAGATCTATGCTCACGTTTTCAAAAGGGAATAAACAGTGAAATGTGTAAGGCCTAGGGTTTATCCTTAAGAAAACAACAATCATCAACTTGACAATTCTGGAATTTTTACCGAAAATTCTTGCCATTATTGTAAATGGACCTGCATGGGTTTTATAGGGAAAAACAACAGTTTAAAAACTATACGTATGATATAATTGAATATCATAGGCAAACACGTTGATTTTTAGTGATTTTTATTGATGCTTTGTATTTCCAGAGATTAAAACCTTTTTAAAAAATGTCTCTTTATTTGAAAAAGAACCATTTTTTTGCATTGCTACAGCATTTTTATGATTAAAATTTAATAAACCCACAATTAGGAAACTTATACAATATCTACTATTTCATCGTACTGTTATGTCACCTAATGTCTAAAACACAATTTTCTATAATTTCCAAAATTATAAGAAAGTCTTTGTATCACTAGAACTAATCAATAAACGCAATGAAAAGCAAGTTAAAAAGGAAGTCATGCATCAATTATAAACTAGCACTGACAATGAAACGAATTCTTGAATACAACCAATTAAGAGGTCATTTTGCGCTAACGCTCGTACTTAATCATAAAGAAAGGGAATATCATTATCTTACATATACGCAGAACACAAATAATAATAGTCGCCCTTGGTGTTCCATACTTTAATCAGGTGTGTATGTATTGATCATTTACCTGTTTACTATTTAATCATTCTGGTAACGGGTATGTAAGTATAATATATTAGTTAAACAATTTTACTGGGTAAGAGTTCCATATGGCACCCCCACCTTACTAAAAGAACACAATGGTTTTACACTAGTAATTTTTGGGGCCCTTTATAGCTTGCTGTTCGGTGTGAGCCAATGCTCCGTGTTGAAGGCTGTACCTTGACCTATAATGGTTTACTTTTATAAATTGTAACTTGGATGGAGAGTTGTCTCATTGGCACTCATACCACATCTTCCTATATCTATATACAATAATGTATTACAGTTTATTCCGTGGGGGTGCCATATGGAACTCTTTCCTTTTACTGTATGATCAGCAGAAACAAAACCCTATTTTGTATTTTTTGTTCAGTTATTTCATTGTTTTAAGATTCTACAATGAAAATTAAAGCAACGTGAAAGTATCTGATTTGATCATAAAGCAGCCAAATTCATGTCTCAAACTTTTAAATTTGATCTATAAAATACTACAAAATTAAAAAAATCACACAGGAAACAATGCACTATACATGAAATAGCAGAAAGTATCAACGTTTTGGGATCGGTGTCATCTAAATATACCCATGACACGACCTTCACGGATTGGTGATTGGCTAGTGACCGAGGGTTAAATATAGATAAATATATACAGATAAATATAAATAGCACGTGTTATATTATAATGACGGCTTTTCTGTTTGATTTCATATCAGAGATATAAAAAAAATAACATATATTATCGTTTTAGCTAGTACCTATACAAGTTTAATATTTCATCTTATGTTTCATTCGTTCCTCAACCGAACATAAGGTATTTAAATAAATCCTCAAACCACAACATGTAGGCTAGTACATAAAACAAAAACACCATATCATTATGGCATAAGCTCGTCAGGTGGGCAGCTCAATTTATTAAATTTATTAAACAAACATATAAAGAAAGAGTCCGCCACATATGACATCTGCACTGACCGCTGCCATTTTGAAATTTCTACAAAGACAAATCAGAAACAGTCAGTATACAAATAAATGACAAATATATACAATCTCCATACAAATAGTTATGGGTGGGAGGGTGGGTTAGCTGCACTGAAAATTGAGCTTTGAATGATTATAAATTATAGTTTGATAAACAAAGGAAACCATTCCCGCTTTTGAAACATAAGTTGCAACTTTAAACTCAAAATTTAACATAAGTAAAAAAGTCCAATTCGGACCAATGGTCTAGGTTTATTAAAAAAAACAAATACACATGAATGTACACGTGGATTAGGCAATATAGCCACGTGTATTAGATAACAGGGATTCATACTTTTATATTGTCAAATCAAAGACAATGGATCGAGGAGAAATAATAAAATTTCTTCAATTTCGATGTTGACCAATACATAGACACGGTTTGATAAAGGAAAGAAAACTATATTTCAGATTCATAGCGTATTTTGTTTTTAGAATAATATTTCCTTACAATTAAAGACTCGATCGACGACAGCTTCCATAGTGTACATATATTAATTAACTGTGTGAATCGCAAATGTGCCAAATTTAAGGCGTCCAGTACGGTAAAAGCGTTTATTGGGATGTTCAAATCTTGTGAAAAAGGTTGATTATAATCTTTAAATTGTTTTGGTTTTCTTCTTCTTCCGGTAAGGAGTTGACCTCATACTTGAGTGATTTACTAACTGAGGCTTCTCCAATGAATAAAAGTAAATATTAACCAAATAATCAAAACTATTTACACTGTACAAATTGGCAACCCTCATATGTTTGCCACGCATTAAATACCCATGCATTGTAAATCTGATTTTTCTCTGGAAGTCATTTTTTCTTGTTGTTTATTTTGAATAACACGTACAACTGGTTAGCACACATTAAACTTAGGATTCTACACGTTTGAATAAAAGTAGACATAAAAATAGATAAAAAAACACTTGTAGTAAATAAATTTGATAGAGACAACCATAGCTATATCATACCACATTTGCTCCTGGTAAAAACATTAATGCAACAGTAGAAACAACCACAAACGAAGTTCTTGACTAAGGACAGGCTCAATAAAATCTCAGTCCGTAGTTCTCTTGCCCAGATAAATCATAAAAGGAGTAAACATTTAGATTACTGTAAAAAAAAAGATGGAGCAGATGTGATGGTGTCAACGTATATTTGTTCCTAATAATATTTGTTCCTGAGGGAAACAATATTATAATAATATTTGTTCTGCGGAAATTCGGTCATGGAATACTTCTTCCAACTGTATTATATTTGTTCCACTGATATTGGGAACTTATCGTATATGTTGATGAGTATAACAAAAGTTCCTAGTATGCTGAAGTTTAAAGTTTACACCTGAGTGATTATTATCTAAATCAAAACAGGTTTTAAATGCTGATTATATGATTATTATGTAAATTGAAAAGTGTTAGTGGGTTAGATATATTCATCTTTACACAACACCTGAGGTATAAACATGGAGGCTGATGAGTATGAGAAAAATATTTATGTTCTTAAGGTTCATCATATTTATGTTCTTAAATGATAGACCTTATGTTAAAGGAAGGTAAATAAATATTTTAACAAGTTCAGCTGTGAAATATAAATGTTAATTCTAATGAGACAAATATCATATGCATGCCAATAATTGTGGATAATTTGAAATGATTATTTAATGTCTGCAACATTGGGAACAATTATTTCATATTCACGATACATGTTCTTTTACCAGTATTATTTCTACTATAGTATATCATAATAATTGTAAATATACTTTTCCAATCGGAATAAATATACCATAATACTTTTCCAATCAGAATAAATACTACATAATACTTTTTCCAATTGGAATAAATATTACATAATACTTTGACCAATCAGAATAAATACTACATAATACTTTTTCCAATTGGAATAAATATTACTTAATACTTTTTCCAATAGGAATAAATATTACATAATATTTTTACATTCTGAATATATATTACATGATATTTATTCCTTTTACACTAGATATAACCTAATACTTTTTCCTTTTGGAATTGATATTACATAATATTTTTTCCATTCGGAATATATATTACATTATACTTTTCCTAATGGAATATATATATTTCTAAAGTAAAAATCAAAATAATTAAACGGCATCAATTTCGGAATGATTTTCATATATGTTAATAAAGCAATTTACCCGTAATTTCAGATTACTTTCATTTTAATGAATGATATGTCAAATTGTCAAAATGATCATAGTAAAATGTTATACCAGTCATAAAATTTCCACCATAATATTTATTCCAAAGATAATTTATTATGTAATAAAACTTCCTAATGCAATTTATTTTATGTGATAAAACTCTGAGGCATCGGTCCTTTTATTATGCTTATTGAATATTTTCCATCATAATATTTATTCCAAAGATAATTTATTATGTAATAAAACTTCCTATTGGAATTTATTTTATGTGATAAAAATTCCGAGGCATCTGTCCTTTTATTATGCTTTTGAATATTTTCCACCGTAATATTTATTCCAAAGATAATTTATTATGTAATAAAACTTCCTATTGGAATTTATTTTATGTGATAAAATTCCGAGGCATCTGTCCTTTATTATGCTTTTGAATATTTTCCACCGTAATATTTATTCCAAAGATAATTTGTTATGTAATAAAACTTCCTATTGGAATTTATTTTATGTGATAAAATTCCAAGGCATCGGTCCTTTTATTATGCTTATGGAATAAATATCACATAACATTTATTCCAATTGGAACTTTGTTACATAATAAATTATCTTTGAATATATATTATGGTGGAACTTATTCTGTGACAATGGTGGCAGTCAAAACCCAAAAGCATAGAGAAGTAAACAACACCATGGCCAAAAGGAAAATAAGTCCACAAACATTACACATTTAGGATTGATTCTTACAAGCATCCTTCTTTATGTCATGGGAGACTATTATATAGTATATATGGTCTCCTTGTCTTAAGTTAGATTTTATGAATGCAAAACCAGAATCTTAATGTAATTTGGTCTAATCTGATTAAATATTTGCCTGACTGACTGGTCCTTGTTTAAATAAGCTTATTTTAAATAACAGTTGAACACGTGTCGTCTGTACTGAAAAGTCATTAAAAACTTTTATTTGAACGAAATCGTATTATATATTTTATGTGTCAACCTTTCCTTTTAGGCAGAGGAAGGTTTGAGGCAAACAAATTAAAACAGAAAATAACGCAAGAATTAATACTGGCGTGAGAAGTTAAAATATATCTCGACTCGAAGCCTTATGAACAATTAATTAAACAAACACATTCTAAGATTTCATGTTTATAATTAGCATCTTATCTTTGCTCTCTAGGTGTAGTTTTCTTTATTTTTTGTCCTTGGAGTGCTGTCTCATTTACGTATACCATACATTTTCCTTTATTCTTATTTGTATTTCGCCCTGAAAATGCATGAAATATTTGCCACTGGACGTTAAGCAACAAACAATCAACAATCTTAATTATATTAAAGACCAAGTGAAAACAACGGAAGCGTATTAGCGCCACCAAAAAGTTTGCGTTATCTCGCAAAGGTTGAAACGCAAACATAGGAAGAAGTGTCACCGGGGAAACTGGGTGACTTGTAAGGTTGTGTAACCAGAGCTGGACTGAATAGCCTCTTGTTACTGAAACTGTGTGATGCACCTGATCACACAACGAACGATTGCTCTGAATAGCATGACACTTCTGAGACTGAAACTCTGGTGAAAACTAACTCTGACAAGTATAGACGTAACAAATAACAATTAATTTGAGTAATATTGTTCACTGACAAGGATTAAACTATTTTTAGAACTTGAAGAATAAAGTTAATTTACTAATCTGATTATGATATTTAAAATATATAATAATGAAAAGGTATAATGTCACTAATTAGCTAATAGAATAAAACATGTCACTCAATGTCCAAACTGAGAATTAAATTGCATATCAAAGCATGTTGATTTTAAGTCCTGGATATTAAATGTAAATAGAAACGAAAATATAAAATTAAATGAATTTTAAAACACATAGAAATAAAGTCTAAATTATCAAAATTGAGAACTTTATATTAAAGTTCAAAATATTAGTCTACGTTTCAGAAAATTAAAAGCTTACCTTGATTTTGATGTCCAGTTTTTCCAGTCTGCAGAAGAGAGCAAAATAAACAAACACCCGAGTTTCATTTGATACGGTCCACTCAGTTACACAGTTTAAATCACCTAGTACCTGCAGATGTCTATTGTCCATTTCAATTAATACTACTCACAACATGTATTACAATGTATTATATGAGGGAGATTCTCAAACCTCTTTCCCAACTTAGTTTATTTTGACACCCTCTGCAGGAACGAAAAAACTGGATAACAAAATCTAGTAAAGTTTATAATTTTCTAAAATATAAAATGCATTTAAAATTTATATATCTAGTTCCTGCCATCCCTTAAAACTTTTGCAGGTGCATAGTTTTGTCTGTACTTAGAGTAAAATTTGTGGTGTAAATACGGCCATATAAGCCAAAAGGTTATGATGAACCTTAAATGATGGACCTTATGTTAAAGGAAGGTAAATAAATATTTTAACAAGTTCAGCTGTGAAATATAAATGTTAATTCTAATGAGACAAATATCATATGCATGCCAATAATTGTGGATAATTTGAAATGATTATTTAATGTCTGCAACATTGGGAACAATTATTTCCCATATTCACGATACATGTTCTTTTACCAGTATTATTTCTACTATAGTATATCATAATAATTGTAAATACCAATTTACCATTCCAGCATTCGTAATAGATAGAACATAATAATATTTTTGGGTCGGAAAAGATATTGCATAATACTTTTTCCAATCGGAATAAATATACCATAATACTTTTCCAATTGGAATAAATACTACATAATACTTTTTCCAATTGGAATAAATATTACATAATACTTTGACCAATCAGAATAAATACTACATAATACTTTTTCCAATTGGAATAAATATTACTTAATACTTTTTCCAATAGGAATAAATATTACATAATATTTTTACATTCTGAATAGATATTACATGATATTTATTCCTTTTACACTAGATATAACCTAATACTTTTCGTTTTGGAATTGATATTACATAATATTTTTTCCATTCGGAATATATATTACATTATACTTTTCCTAATGGAATATATATATTTCTAAAGTAAAAATCAAAATAATTAAACGGCATCAATTTCGGAATGATTTTCATATATGTTAATAAAGCAATTTACCCGTAATTTCAGATTACTTTCATTTTAATGAATGATATGTCAAATTGTCAAAATGATCATAGTAAAAATGTTATACCAGTCATAAAATTTCCACCATAATATTTATTCCAAAGATAATTTATTATGTAATAAAACTTCCTAATGCAATTTATTTTATGTGATAAAAACTCTGAGGCATCGGTCCTTTTATTATGCTTATTGAATATTTTCCATCATAATATTTATTCCAAAGATAATTTATTATGTAATAAAACTTCCTATTGGAATTTATTTTATGTGATAAAAATTCCGAGGCATCTGTCCTTTATTATGCTTTTGAATATTTTCCACCGTAATATTTATTCCAAAGATAATTTATTATGTAATAAAACTTCCTATTGGAATTTATTTTATGTGATAAAATTCCAAGGCATCGGTCCTTTTATTATGCTTATGGAATAAATATCACATAACATTTATTCCAATTGGAACTTTTGTTACATAATAAATTATCTTTGGAATATATATTATGGTGGAACTTATTCTGTGACAATGGTGGCAGTCAAAAACCCAAAAAGCATAGAGAAGTAAACAACACCATGGCCAAAAGGAAAAATAAGTCCACAAACATTACACATTTAGGATTGATTCTTACAAGCATCCTTCTTTATGTCATGGGAGACTATTATATAGTATATATGGTCTCCTTGTCTTAAGTTAGATTTTATGAATGCAAAACCAGAATCTTAATGTAATTTGGTTTAATCTGATTAAATATTTGCCTGATTGACTGGTCCTTGTTTAAATAAGCTTATTTTAAATAACAGTTGAACACGTGTCGTCTGTACTGAAAAAGTCATTAAAAAACTTTTATTTGAACGAAATCGTATTATATATTTTATGTGTCAACCTTTCCTTTTAGGCAGAGGAAGGTTTGAGGCAAACAAATTAAAACAGAAAATAACGCAAGAATTAATACTGGCGTGAGAAGTTAAAAATATATCTCGACTCGAAGCCTTATGTACAATTAATTAAACAAACACATTCTAAGATTTCATGTTTATAATTAGCATCTTATCTTTGCTCTCTAGGTGTAGTTTTCTTTATTTTTTGTCCTTGGAGTGCTGTCTCATTTACGTATACCATACATTTTCCTTTATTCTTATTTGTATTTCGCCCTGAAAATGCATGAAATATTTGCCACTGGACGTTAAGCAACCAACAATCAACAATCTTAATTATATTAAAGACCAAGTGAAAACAACGGAAGCGTATTAGCGCCACCAAAAAAGTTTGCGTTATTACGTAAAGGTTTGCGTTATCTCGCAAAGGTTGAAACGCAAACATAGGAAGAAGTATAAAATAAAAGTTTGTGTGACGCTAATACGCTTCCGTAAAAGCATATTTTTGTGGGATTACATTTTACACTGAGATCGGCACATATCTATGATTCGAATATTTTTGTTTGACAACACCTAAGATTTGATTTTATACTGATGGAAAATTATTAAGGCATCTAAACCTCTACTGTACTGACCAAAAAAGTGTTTGAGAGGATTGATGTTGAATTTAACACAACAAATTTCCTTTCAAACAAAAACTCATATATAAAAAAGTCACATTAATAAAATACCCTTTCGAATATAAAACAGAAATTAGATATCCCTCTAATAAGTGTTATATATATTATTGAAGACCTTTAGACGCCTTAATAATTTCACTTCTTTATAGTTTCAAAGCATCGGTACTGTTCCGTTTTAAGATTTTTTTAGTCGTTGCATTTATGTTTGTGCATTTAAAGTGAAAAAATATTAAATCATAAAATTAAGTTTGAACTCCAGAAAACATATCTGGTGTTAAATATCAGAATATTCGCAGTTACTGAAAGCAAGGTGAAACAACATTACCTGCTGCATATTGAGATTGTAAAATACCAGCTGCGAGTCACAATATGAAGCTTTTTGTCGATTGAGTGCAGCGAACAATTTCAAAAAGCCTTCATATTGTGTGGGTTGCATTTATAAAATGCTTAATTTATAAATGAAGTGTTTTGCAACAATTTCTATATTGAGTTATATATCAAAGAGCAAGCGGTGTTCCCTATTTCTTTTACACAAGTGTATTAGTTTCTACTTTACATTTTAAAAGTGTGTTGACAAAAAAAAATCACAGGATTGAGTATTTTTAAACGAATAGTTTTAACCCTGTCTCATTTCTAATGGCCCATTTAGTAATGAAGTTTGTGTCAATGTTGGTGTCGATAGTTGATCGCTTCGGTTGAATTTATAAACTTAGTTAAATGCACATGTTTAAGGTCCTACAAAACAACTTCATGCTCTAAGTCAGACAACAATTAGTTCTGTAAGTATAAACAATTGGTATAGACTTAAGAAGGCGATTTTAGATTGTAATATGTTGTTTGCGCTCTGAAACCATATGGTGAATTGAAATGCATTCTCTATTAATTTGTACTGTTGGGTTGCTGTTCAATTTTATTTTACATCTTTTTAAAATTAATATCATTGAATTTAATGAAGTTGAATAAAATATATTTTTGAAGGACAAACTCACCTTTACAGCTAATTGACTAACAAAAAACAATTAATTAGGACTACAACTTACTATCAAACAGTGCTTGATCATGTTTAAGGAGAAAATTACTACAACTTACTATCAAACAGTGCTTGATCATGTTTAAGGAGAAAATTACTACAACTTACTATCAAACAGTGCTTGATCATGTTTAAGGAGAAAATTACTACAACTTACTATCAAACAGTGCTTGATCATGTTTTAGGAGAAAATTACTACAACTTACTATCAAACAGTGCTTGATCATGTTTAAGGAGAAAATTACTACAACTTACTATCAAACAGTGCTTGATCATGTTTAAGGAGAAAATTGTCAATTGTCTTTAATTAAAACTCCTTGCTAAATGTATTGCAAGAATATTCTGTTTTGTTACTTTTAGATAATACGATGAAACTCCTAATCACATCTATATCTCTACTCCATATTCTTGTAGCAGTGTCTGGAAGCAGTGTGGAAACATGTAAGATTTCTATGTTTTAAGTTCATGTACCATTATTAAGACTTCACATTTTGCACAGTTTGTTTCAGCTTTAAATGTTTATCCGGCCGGAATACATTCGCTGTCAATATTATATTCGCGAGAGAATAAAAAAGACATTAAACAGTAGAAGTTGACAAGTTTTATGCGCCCTTCATCAAAAAATGTGAAACTGATAACATCACTTGTTTCATAAAGAGTAGCCTCAATTTGTCTCGATTACATTTCTGGGAAGAGAAACTCAAATGGTCAGCAACTACAAAAATACTTCTGCTTTAATTTATGTAAAGAGAAGAAAAGTTAAAAGAAAATCATGTACATTGTATAGCTGTCTCTTTGTCATTCAGATACATTTGGAAAGGACTGTTCTGTGTCCCTTGAGCATGTAAATGAAGACGAAACATTCATTGCTGTATACAATGGACAAAATAATTTACACAGCTGGTGTGATTACATGTCGTTTAGTGGGAGAGATGACGGTTATCTGAATGAATATGAGATCTGTATAACACCGGAGTTTTATGAGGACCCTGATTGTGCTGTAGAGTTAACTTACAGGGAGCATTATGATGGTACACCATTGAAGGTATTTGTTAAATAAGATCAAAATTATGATCAAATTATCCCTGATTTCATTTATTAGTAATTAACATTTCAGTAAAGTACAAACTTATTTTTGTATAATGCAGATGCTTTTATGTTTCAGTTTGTATATTGATTTATGTTTATATATGCTGATGTTTTATATAGTCGGCTTTTAGAGCTCTTTGGAGTTTATGTTGCATTTTGTTTTGTATATATGTGCCGACTTGAAATATGTACGTACTTACTTACTTACTAACATATCTATGTCCAAACCCCCATACTATTCCTATTATACTTTCTCGTTCTTATATACTCTAGATAGAGTCTTTTATTAGCATTGTAACTAAAACATATTTGACAATGACAAGCTACGTAGAAATTTAATAAAAGTATCAAAATATGAAATAAACCTCAACCTTAACCCCTCTCATTTGAGTTCTTAAGAATTTTGCAACGATACTAATAAAAGATACATATATCTGGTACTGCTTGTGTCCATAACAAGATGGACTCGATGTTGCAGCAGTGTACACTTAAAAAGTTTGTTTTCTTTTTATTATTGATTTTTTATCTCTTTTTTTTTTAGACATATACATGTTCTGACAAACCGGAAACGAAATATTGTGGAGAACAAGATGAATACATGTATATTTATTTATCTCCTAAAAGACCCAATAATCTTCAGAATGTTCGTATAAAACTGAAAATTGAAGCTGTTATGACCTACGATTGTAAGTTAAGTATACATATTCGAACATGATCTACACATAGTAGTTTCCCTTTGTTGAAACGTTATTCTAAACGTTGTCTTGCGCTGACGTATTTCATCCTTATGACCGGATCGGATGTACTGTAACCCTCATATAGTTTCTATAAATCAACACAGTTGTTACTGCTTCGGTACTGAAATGTCAATTTCTTATTCTTTGTCATTTAATCAATTTAATTATTAAAAAGGAGATGTTGTATGATTGATTCTAATAAAACAACTTTCCACATAAATCCAAATAACGTGGATATAAGCAACAGAAAGTCACCATAAGGCCTTCAACAATGATCAAAATACATACTGTATAGTCAATTATAAAAAGTCCCGACATAACAAGATTTGAAACAATTTAAACAAGAAAACCAACTGCATGATTTATGATAAAACAACAAACGAAAAACAAATCCGACAGCCAGCAACCAACGACAACCACTGAATTACAGGCTACTGGCTTGAAACAGACATAAATCATGCGGCGTTGTTAAATATATATGTGAGCGCTGAACCTCCCCTTAACCTGGGACATTAGTGCAAAAGCAAAACAAAAGTAACGAAATGTAACAGTCAGTTGGAAATGACTTGACCCAAGTTTATTAAATCACTTTGTCCAAGCTCAATGTCGACTTTCTGAAGATAGACTGAAAAGTGGTTGTCGCATAATAACCTCAGAACTTCACTTGATTTTTCAACGTAACATGCATTTTTGACACATATAATGAGAGGAGAATCACAATTATTGATATCCTTGCTTCTAAGGTAAATATCATAGTTTCTATAAATAAACTGACATTATTTCAGAAAAGGGGATTCCAAATAATAACCGTGCAATCTTAAATGCGACAGAAATCAAACTTGCATATATGGTCACATATAATGAGAGGATGCTCCGTATTGATTCAGAGGTCCATACATCAAGGTCACTTAAAATAAACTTTTTGACCAAGCTTTCCAAATTATGTGCCTTATTTTATTTCCTTATCATAGTAAGTGATCATTCTGTTAGTAAATGGTGTGTGCAGGTTTATTTTGATGTCTGTTACCTATATGGATTATGGTCTAGGTAAGCAAAGAAGAGGACTTTACGTACGTAAGACTGATCAAGTCATGCTATCTTGACCAAGTGTTTTTGTTGAAGTTGGTCTTTGTGTGTACGTCAGTATTTTGGTGGAGTTGTTGTTGGTGTTGTCTGTTGTACTGTCCAATATTTTTGGTAATTCCTGTTACCCTTTTCATATTTTACAACAAAAAATTTAAAGAGAACCCGAACGTTTCCCAATGAAAACACCATTGACCTAACATAGATTCAAATTTGGATAGATCTTAACATATAAAAGGGGGAGGGGGTTGGATACCTAATGATGTTAGCTCTATATAAGGCGTTAAGGTATCGTGAGCTTGCTTACTAAGTTTATTTTACTTTCAGAGTGCTGAAATTTTGACATCATTATTAGGTAGGTTTCGGTAGTTGAACAAATCGACCAAAAAATATTTATTTTTGGTATTCTTTTCCCAACGATAAGTTAACCAGCCTCTGCACTCCCTCCCACCCGCCTTAACTACACAAAGCTAAATTATGTTTTTATCAATAATCCAACACGTTTGCGCAAGGTTCTAGAATGGTGACAGGAAAGTTTGGAATTATGTTTTATCACACATTGTATCATGACAATAACGTGTAGATTATCAGATTATACCATATATAGAACTGATCAGATTATACCACAATAAAGAACTGAAAGTAAACAATTTAAACAAAAACTTTTTCAGACTATAAAACCATTGGAATTATAATAGGCTGTGTTATTGGTGGCATTTTGTTAATCTGTATTATCATTGGAGTGATTATATGTATCACATGTAGAGGACGAAGATCACCTGGACAAATCATGAACCCAGGAACTGGAAGTAAGATCAGTGTTATTTTATGATGAACCCTCTTTTCGTTTGGTTATATTAATAAACAAGATAGTTACTCTTGTATCAAATCGATGTGTAAATAGTTTTGTAAATTTGATAAAAAGAGATTGTTAAAAGGACAACGTTTAAAATATTGCAAAAACAATTTACCATATAAACCAAATAAGTTCTTGTTATAATTTACATTGACTCGAATTATTTTTCTTTCTGTCATTCAATATCAGCATTAATTCACTAGTAAACCAATTTTAATCTGAAACTGTCATTTTGATCTGAACAGCTCTTAAAAGACTTCCAATTGATATTTTATCGTGTGTTTTTCTATGTTGTGATGTTATCCTATTGTTTCAGAAAAAGGCAGAAGGTTTGGTACCATTAAAACGTTTAATCCCGCTGCAAATGTTTGCACCTGTCCTAAGTCAGGAATCTGATGTACAGTAGTTGTCGTTTGTTTATGTAATTTATACGTGTTTCTCGTTTCTCGTTCTTTATATAGACTAGACCGTTGGTTTTCCCGTTTGAATGGTTTTACACTAGTAATTTTTGGGCCCTTTATAGCTTGTTGTTCGGTGTGAGCCAAGGCTCCGTGTTGAAGGCCGTACATTGACCTATAATGGTTTACTTTTATGAATTGTTATTTGGATGGAGAGTTGTCTCATTGGCACTCACACCACATCTTCCTATATCTATGAACAATTATTACAATTTTTCAGTAAAGTAAATTCAGAACTGTTCAGACAGTTCGCTTGTAGGTAATTCAGATATGTTCAGTCTTATTCAAACTGTTCGGTAGTTGCTATTTATCTGTACACATCAACATCACACTGAATTTGAATGAAATGATACTGAACCGTACTGAATTGACTGCAGGCAAACTGTCTGAACAGTAATGAATTTATCGCAGTGGATAAGTCTGAAAATTGACTGAGAAGCTGCACATGGCTGGATAATTTATTGTTCAGACGTTTTTAATCCTGTTAAGATCAAAATGACTGTTTCAGATTAAAATTTATTTACTAATATGGATAACTGTTTCTCAGTTGTCTTGTGAATCATAAAAAAGTTAACGATTGATTAATTTTGCATTTAAATAGTATACATTTGCCTATATTTAAATTTTAGTAACGATGGCTCAATATCAGTCTCCTAATGCATCGTATCCATCACAACCAGCTGGAAATTATGCACCACCACTAACAGGAAGTTATCCAACTCAACCAACAGGAAACTATCCCACTCAACCAACAGAATCTTATCCTTCACAACAAACCGGAAATGATTCATCTAATACCCCATCTGCGCCTGCATTTACTGGTTACACATACAATTCTCCTCCACCAGCCTACACAGATGTTTCAAAAATGTAGATCAAGACAAACATATACATGTATTCAAAATTTTGACCATGGACTCCACTTTGCATGCTTTTTAATGAAAAGTCTTTCTGTTTTATTTGTATAAGTAATCCAAATAATCTCCACGCTATTGTGTAAAAAAAACAAACAGTTGAATTATGTTAAAAAGCTATAAAATGTTCAAGTTTTTTTAATTATATGCCGTCATACATTTATTTAATGATGACATATATACATTTACGTTAAAAAGCAAGCATTTATCAATCCTTTTATCTTATAGTTTTATATGCAGTTAATTGTAATAAAGTCAAAATACAGGCGTTAATTATATTCGAAGTGTAAAAAATCTATTGAAGTCTTTGAAAAACTGAATTATATTAGTTAACCCTGTTGTCAATTACGATTTTTTTTAGCCATGTTCAGATTTTATGTTGTTTGATTTTCCTTATTTCTTATTGATACTAACTTCGTATCTCAAACTGCAGATATTTGTTTTACTGTTATGAATTGCCTTTCATGGAAACCATAAATTAAAAATTCTGACAAAGTAATCGACATTTTTAACAATAATAGCTGATAATCCGAAGTTCATTATACATGCTAGATAGGTTTATCCGAAAGAACTTAAGCAGAATAAACTATTGTTAGCAAATCAATATTGTTAAATGTTTAACGTAATTGTGTGGTACAACATTGTATAATTTGATTTAAAGTATACTTCAAAGGAGAAGATTTCAATTTTGCAATCACAAACTTCCATTTTGTGGACAATGATGTTCCTCTTGCCGTATCTTATGGCGTATACATTTTTACAACATGTACGTTCTTAAGTATCTAAGTTTATTTAAAGTAACATTGCATTAACACAAAAGTTAATTTCACAGGGTTACAGACACCACAAAGTTTTGAATACCTTGAAACAATTTAATAGTCGTTATTATTAATACTTGTTGGCCTCTCACGAAGACTGTCGACTTCAGTTAAAAAAAATACATCACTCGAAGAAATTGAAAAAAAGAAATCGGGGTGATCCCAGCTGCTCCGGAATATAAGCAGATCCTGGTCCGCTAGTGGCATTCAAAGTACAAATTCGGTAATTAGTCTCATGCGGTTGTAACGGGCCATTTTCTCAGTCAAATACAACAAACGATGGTCTAAGGCTTTGTTTCTTTTAATACACAATATTTTGACCCTAAAACATATAATAAAACATAATAGATATTCAAATGGCAAGACAGTAAATGTAACATAAGGAGAAAGAGGAATAACTTCCAATTTATAATCATTCCTATCAAATATTTGTATATTCAAATAAGCCTTTTTTTTAAGCACAAAAATCTTAAAAGTCTTAAGTTAACTTTCCAATATAATATTCATATGTATCTCATCATAATAACTAATTAAATACATTTCGAATATCTTAATGTCCATTTTCTAAATGGATTTGTATACAAAGTATTTAAATAATGATCAACATAAAAATATCACATCAACTTCACTTCACATAAACAGATAATTGCTAAAATATAACTAGACAGCACAGACATTACAAGTAAACAACACAGAACACAATGCTTACCATATATATTGTACATATGTCAGTGTGCTGGTTTCGAAATATCACAGTGCAGTGTATAATTACATGAGCATTACTCAAGGTACATGTATTCCATATCCTAAATAGATAATAATATATCATTCACAAGTCTGGTGATTATGATTGTGATTACTATTTCCTCAATTCAGCAAAATACACAACTACAATTAAGATATGTAAGTTTCAGAGTTCTGTATTACTAATTTTATCTATCTATGACTTTTTCTGTAACTTTATAAAATTTATAAAATTTATAAGTACTAGTTTGTTTTATATTAAAATGTTTAATATGACTCTGTGTTATTATTTTGTGATTTAATCGTTTACTCCTTCATACTCCAAATATTCCTTCATTCAATACATACATTCAATCATTTCACTAATTAAAATGACATCCTTATAATTTTAATATAACTAGTAAGTTTATCAAGTAGGTAATTTATCAATACTGCATTCCAATATGTCTGCAGTCTTAATCAACCAGAAACAAAGCTCATAGTAAGGCATATGACCCAAAGATTGACCAATCAAAATCTTCCTTTTCCTTCCAAAATGATATGAAAGAAAAGAGGTTTACCAAAGGAAAAGAAAAACATACAAGAACAACAGTACGAGAAATGGAAACAATGAGTAACTAAAATATCAAACACTGCAATAATATTAATTATTTACAATTCCTAAAATAGTAATTATGACAACATCATATTTAATATATCAATCAAACATGACTATGCCACAAACTCCCCCTTGATGTAGAATGGCGTCCCGGTCTTTTACAAGAGGGAACTAAACATGTAAATATAGAAATATTAATGACATGAAAGATATTTCTGAAATAAATCTAATAAAATACTAATCATTAGTAATAACTGCAAGTAGTGACTCGCATGCTTGTCTCTCTAATCCTGCAAATAAACAATGTCACAAACAATCAGATATAAAATTAGCCTTTTGTTCCCACTGTTGCGGTGTAGGAACAGCAACCTTGTGATCACACTTACCTGAGCGCATCCACTCTGGTTCAAGACAAATACGTGTTGAACGTCTAGGCACAGGTGTCACAACTAGTTCCGACTGTGTCTGCACCTCATCCTGCTTATCTTCAGAAGCGCTTCCATATCTTGTAGAGTAGGGTCAACATGATACTGTGGAGTATCATAATCTAATCTTACAAGAATATCTAACTCCTCATCACTACTCTCATAATCAGATGGCTCTGGTGAAGGCTGTCTTATCCTTTGTCTTAATCTGGTTCTGGGAGGTGGCACTGGTCTGGGTAGTGGTTCTGGCTTTCTCCGAGTGATTTAACCAACATACAAAAGAAAACTTCTATGACGTGTGCGTCTGCGGCCCTCCTTGTTCTCCTTCCGTACAGTGTACACTGGCACATCACTGTTGGGTTGATCTATGATGAATTAAACATCGTCTTCCAAACGGTCAGCTATCTTATGTTTTCCTTCATGTGCTACAACTTTCACCAATACTCTGTCTCCAATCTCTAAAGTTGTTCCTCTGGCTTTTAGATCATAACCTATATTCTGCTTCTCTCTGGCTAAGATGCCAACTTATAGGCTCCAACGAGTCTCTCCCTTAATTCCTGTATATACTCGGACTTGGGCTGTCTGATATGCAAGCTAGGCTCTCTACCAAACATCAATAAATAAGGAGAATGGCTGGTGGTTTCATTGCGAGTACAGTTGTAAGCATGTAAAATTAGAGAAACATGAGTCTTCTAGTTTATCTTCTGGTGTGGCTATACGGTTCCCAACATGCCAAGTAGAGTCCTGTTGAATTTCTCAGTCATGCCATTTCCCATTCATGGGATGATTTGATTTCTATACTCCAAGTAGTCGACAGAGTTCCTTAATCACCGTGCTCTCGACGTTGGCTCCTTGGTCTGAGTGCAATCTCTGTGGGATTCTATAATGCACTTTTTAGCTGTTAATCAGAGCTTCTGCCGTTGTTAGGGCGGTCTGATTCCTTGTTGGTACAGCTTGAGAATAGCGTGTGTAGTGGTCAGTAATTATAAGATTATTCTGTACGCTTCCTTTAGATGTTTCCAAAGTCAAAAATTCCAAACACACCAACTCCTCAAGCTGTGGTGATGAAATATTGATCAACGGAGCTCGGAGTGGGTCTTTCTTTCTCTTGAGACATCTGTCGCAGTGCTTGATTCATTCATTAATATCCTTGGACATTGCTGGTCAATAAAATCTATCTCGGACTTAGCTTTTCGAGTTTTATATCCTTACTTCACAAAGTGAGGCGAAGGATACCAAATGGACAACTCATTTAACTCATTTAAGTCGAAAATAAACGGACAACGCCATGGCTAAAACAGAAATAGACAAATAACAGTACATAAAACACAACATAGAAAACCAAAGACTGAGCAGCATGAACCCCACCAAAAATTGTGGGTGATCTCATGTGCTCCGGAAGGGTAAGCAGACCCGACTCCACATGTGACAACCGTCGTGTTGCTCATCTTAGTACAATGTCTTCTCGGAATTTCATAAGGCATACAAGACCCTTAGATGACCAACTGATTGAAAGCTTTTTTCCATAATCACGATATCATAAGCTGTCGTATTAGAAAATGCTCAAAAGTAAGAAACACGCCGCTTACGATGTTTGCAGCGCAGGCAGGAACCCTAGAGCTATAAATTAATGATAATCATCTCCCAGATGTGTAATAAATGTATTTTCTGGTGAATATATAAAAGGCACTTTTATTCTAAATTGTCAAAATAATTATTTCACTCCTTGTTTCAACATTTTGATGAGTAAAGTTTTATTTCGAAAAAAATGTCGTTTTTGTTCAGAATCAACAGTAAACCAAAATACGGTAATGAACTTGCAAACATATTTTAAGTAATAAAGATTGATTTAATCAAAATACATGTTTACTATCATAAACTAAAATTACCTAGGTCAAGGTTCAAGGAGTTGATAACATCAGGTTCAACTTAATCCTATTGATTTTACACAATCAACAGTAAACCAAATTATGACACGGTAATTAAGAACTGCTGGTAACCATCAGTTATTGTCCATGCAGTTTTAATCAAGTAGTTTGAAAAGTGAATTATCAATAATATCTCAAGATTTTATTATTGATTTAATCAAAATACTCTTTATTATCTTTTGAAGATACAGAAAAACGTTTTATGTTACAATGTTTATCGAATTTGACAAGTCATCTCAGTACCAGAATCTATGACAAGCGAGACGATTTTAATTTTAAATTATCAATTTCCCCCACCTTAGTAGCAATATACCAACTTCACCTGCATATGGGATGTACATTTCCCAACTCATTCGGTATTCAAGAGCTTGCAGCTACTACCCAGACTTCATGAAACGTCACCAGTGTCTGAGCAGAAAGTTGACGAACCAGGGTTATGTCAAAGAACGTCTCGTCCTTTTTCTAAAAAAGTTCATCGGAAGATACGAAGACCTTGTTGATAAATATTCCGTATCAACTTCACAAATAATACATGATGGTCTTGAAATATAGATTCTAGGTATTGACGTTATCTGTCATCTTAATAACGTGTTTAGTGTTTTTTTATTTGTCTTTGAAAATTATTAACCTTTACTGTTTAGTCCATTTTTGGTAATATCCTTTTGGCGTGGCTCGGTACTTATGCATTCCGCCAATGTGTTGTTGTGCTGTGTTCATTTTTTGTATTCCTGTCTTTCATTTTTGCTTATGTGCTTTCTTTTTATGCCATTTTGTTTTTCTTTATTGATATATTTGTTTGTTTTTATAGTGATTAAGATTATAACGCCACCCCTATTTTTGACATTTTTACCTATTATGTTTGTTTGTTTTGTTCACAATTTGTTGTCCTATTAATGGAATTTTATGCGACTGTCATACAAGTGAGAGGTTTAGCTAGCTATAAAACAAGGTTTAATCCCCAATTTTCTACATATGAAAATGCCTGTACCAAGTCAGGAATATGACAGTTGTTTTCTATTCGTTTGATGTGTTTGAGCTTTTGATTTTGCCATTTGATAAGGGACTTTCCGATTTGAATTTTCCTTGGAGTTCGGTATTTTTGTTATTTTACTTTCCACATAAGCAATGTTTGACATAAGCAAAAAAAGGTTTTCAAAGTCCTGAAACAGGTGTGTAGTGATGTGTCCGATTGAGTAAAACTGCCAAACTGTGATGTTGATTAATCCATTTAAATTGGAAGAACGCTCGTAGGGGGTGATGAGACTAATAGACATTAGCCAGTGTAAATTACTCAAAAGGAGACAATGTTATGGAAACATTATTAATCGGTAAAACAATAGTAGCAACGAGTCCTCTTTAAATACAAAAGTATCGCAAATTCAATATGAGGTCATATTTGACCTTAGTGTACTGCTGCTTATGGCTTGATATCTGGCACACTAACGCTGGTTTAAAAAATATTTAAATGCATCGTCTATCATGACACTTCATTTTTTTTTTCGTGAAATGTGTATAATTTGGAAGTTAAGGGGATATCAACATTTTGTTGGTTGAAAACTAGATTTTTCAAGTTTTGTTTAAAAGTTGTCGTTTTGAGGATTTTTTGAAGAGAGAAATATCTAAAATTAAGGTTTATGTACAAAACCAAACATTACTGAGGCCAATAAAGTATCGTTTGTATTTATACAGAAGTTAGAATAAGTAAAAAATCTCAAAATTGAAATCTTTTAAAATTTCCACAGATTTGTAAAGTTGACCTTTGACCTCAGTTAAAAAAAATGTGACCATATCCGAAACTTACAACGGACATACTCTTATAGTACAAGGTGTCCTCTTTAGAATGATATATAATATAGGTGTGTGTTTGGTGGTGAGATTAAATTTCCAACAATCTGTCCTCAGTCATCGCACTAGTCCACACAAACATACACACGAAATGCTGATACATATTATTAAGTCCATGCATTGTTAATTGTTTATTTAAGACATTTTGCAATATACGTTTTAGTATGTTATAAATCAAATATGAGAATTTGAGTCAAATCGGTGAACATTAATTAACAACTCATGCCCCTTAAATTATGAAAATTTGAAATGAAAAACTCAAATAAATGAAGTCACCAACTATCAAGTAAACTTACTATAAATCATTAAATGTAATGTAAATAGCAAAAAGTACGAGTTATTTCCCTTGACATGACAAGACAGTACATGTATAATATGGACAAAGGGAATAACTACAATTTATAATCATTCCTATCAAATATCTATATATTCAAGAACAAAAATGTAAGTCTTAAGTTAACTTTCCAATACAATATTAATATGTATCTTATAATGATAACTTATGATACACATTTCTAATCACTTAATGTCCATTTTACAAATTCTGATCAACATAAAAATATCACAGAAACTACACTTCACATAAAAAGACAATTAAAGCTAGCTATCAAACCAAGTTTAATCCACCATTTCTACATAAGGAAATGCTTGTACCGAATCAGGAATGTGACAGTTGTTTTCCATTAGTTGGATGTGTTTGAGATTTTGATTTTGCCATTGATAAGGAACTTTCTGTTTTGAATTTTCCTTGGAATTCGTTATTTTTGTTATTTTACTTTTTTCTAGCCAGCACAGACATTACAAGTAAACAACATAGAACACAATGCTTACCATGTATATGGCACATAGGTCAGTGTACGTTTTTGGAAATATCATCGTGCTGTGTATAATCACATGAGCACTACTCAAGGTACATGTACTCCATATCCTGATAGAGAAAAATATCCACGAGTATGAGAACTATGATGGGACTATTTCCTCAATTCAATAAAATATATTACTACAATTAAAATATGTAGTTTAAGAGTTCTGTATTATTCAAATACCAAATTCATCTATTTATGACTTTTAATGTATTCTTATAATATTTATAAGTACTAGAATGTTTTATATTAAAAGGTTTGATTTGGCTCTGTGTTGTTTTTTATGGTTTAATTTTACTCTTTCATACTCCAAATATTCCTCCATTCAATACATACATTCAACCCTTTTACAAAGTATCAAAATGACATATTTTTAATTTGTTAATTAGATTAAGGTCAAATCAACTGACCTGTATATAAGAATATTGAAAATCCAAGAATATGAAGTAATATGAATATAACTAATAAGTTTATTAAGCAGTTAATTTATCAATTCTGCATTCCAACATATCTGCAGTCTAGATCTACCAGAAACAAAGAAATCCTATAGCAAGGCCTATGACCCAAAGATTAACCAATCAAAATCTTAGAATTTTCTCTCATAAATGATATAAACGAAAAGAAAAGGGGAAAAGAGAATATCATATTGAATATATCAATCGAATATGACCCTGCCACAAACTCCCCTTGATATAACATTACGTCCTGGTCATATACAAGAGGGAACTAAACATGTAAATATTGAAATACTAATGCATGAAAGATATTTCGTAAATAAATATAATAATAAAATACTAATCGTTAGTAATGACTGCGAGTAGTACCTTGCTGCTTGTCTCTCTAATCCTTGAAATAAACCATGTCGCAAGCAATCATATATAAACTTAGTATTTTTCCCACTGTTGCTGTATAGGAGCAGCAACCTTGTGAACAAACTCATCTTAGCGCATCCACTCTGGTTCAAGACAAATTTGTGTTGAACGTCTATGCACACATGTCAAAACTGGTTCCGGTTGTGTCTGCATCTCATCCTTCCGATCTCCGGAAGCGCTTCTCTGAACATCAGAATCATCTCTACTGGTACCGGGTTATAACACAATGGAGGAAAAGAGGACGTAGTTGTTGTAAACCATTTCTGTGGTTATCTGTTACTCAAATATTCCACATTTAAATGTTATGATAAGACTTTACGAAATATGTAAGGAGTGTTGTTTTAATGGGGTTTTTTTTTGTGAGGGGCAATGTTCAAACAAAATCTACCAGAAACAAAGAAAACCAATAGTAAGGCCGATGACCCAAAGATTGACCAATCAAAAGCTTAGAATTTTCTCTCATAAATGATATAAACGAAAAGAAAAGGGAAAAGATAATATCATATTTACTATATCAATCAAATATGACTCAGCCACTTTTATGATGTTTTTCATCAAATTCAAATTTTAACTACTGCATATATTCTAAATTTTGATATTTCATGTCGACATTATAAATAAATTTACAATCTTATTCAAATAAAGGCAACAGTAGTTTACCGCTGTTCAACAGTCATAAATCGATTGAGAGAAAACAAATCCGGTTTACAAACTAAAACCGAGGGAAACACATCAACTATAAGAGGAAAACAACGGAACAACAGAAACACTGAAGTGCAACAAAAACAAACGCCAACATACATAGAAACGAACTATTTGATAACAACTGCCATATTCCTGACTTGGTACAGGACATTTTAAGAAAAAATGGTGGGTTGAGCCTGGTTTTATGGCTAGCCAAACCTCCCGCTTATATAGCAATGTTAAACAAGTGAATCTGTGAGCTACTGCTCACAAATGATACCCCGCTAAAAGTATAAGGTAAACAGGAAGTTGTTGAGTGATGAATCTGAAAACGCATCACACTGTATAGCTGACTCATATAAACCCTGAAACCAAATTTCAGAAATCCTTGTAATGTAGTTCCTGAGAAAGATGCGACGAAAAATATTCATGGGACGGATGGACGGAATGACGGATGGACGGACGGACGGACGGACAAAGATAAAACAGTTTACCCTGTGTATGTATACCCCCGATTTTTTAAAGCGGGGGTATAAAAATATCGCTAAAATGACAACACTACGTGACAGAAATACAGAACAAACAAACGCAAGAACACTCAACACAGAGAAACGCACAAATAAATAATTTAATAGTCGTTACAACATATAAACTGCAGAATAACAACGAAGATCTCTATCATCAATACCACAGGACATCACAGTGACGTATTTTTGTAACGAATATATAATCTTGATTATTTTCACAATACTATTCCAAACAATTATCATGACTATGACGGTATTGAAAGGCTATTTTAAATAAATGCTGTGACGACGTCATAATTATTTGGACTAAAACAAGACTTTATCCATGGAAAATGGAAATTAACTCGACTATACTGACAAATAAGACATATGTGAAATGTACCGAAAATACAGAATTCAAACCACAAACGATAAGACATAACACAATATCCAACCAAACCACAACAGAAACATCATAAATAAATACATGAATGTTGGATGTATAAATACCGAGACATGTCGTATAGCAATGCAAATTCCCACTCGGCAAAACAGTCATATTCGGGAATTATTATCAAAAACAGTCCTTTTTTTCTTAAAGAGTTTAAATAATCTCATTTGATAAGTTAGATAAGACAGTTTATTTATATATGTAGGACTCGGAGGTGCGATGGTGACGCTGAAGTGATATGGTCACTCTAAAGTGCGAAGGTCTACGCCGAAGTGCGATGGTCCGTTCGCTGATGTGCGATGGTCTATTTGACGCATGATGGCTAGTTTAAAATCTACAGATGTTCAATCATTATGAGAAGTACATGTACATTTTTTAATATTTAGTACATAGATTTATAATTAATTGTCATTATGTCTGTCCTTAATTACAGTTGCATACTAAATGAGAGGTCGTCCTCTTTGATTTTCTACATGTGGACATAATTCTGCATTAACATTTTATCTTTAATTTGTTCCTCTCATGCGTTTCTCGTTTACCGTAATATTATAATACGGAGAGTCTGTTTGAGGATGTATGTATTTAGAGAATGTCATGCTCCATCGTACGTAAAAAGAACCTTTTTTAGATTTCGAAAAAAAATCTCTACAAAGGGGGAACTTTCCCCTATCCACCAATCCTCCCCGTTTTTCGTAGTATTCAAGTTTATAAGCCCCTTATCAACTTGAAACCTGGAAAACGGCTTCAAACATACAAATTTACATCTACAACGACATGAAAAGCATTGCAAATGTAGTTTGTGTAGACCATCACACTTCAGCGTTACCGCCATCTCACTTCTGCGTAGCTATCAACAAGATAGCGTCACAATACCACCATCGCACTTCAGCGTAATATTTTCATATTACCAGTCCAGTTTAATCCTTTTTGTTTCGACATGGGATATCATTGATATGTTCATTTTCTGCAAATATATTATTTATACAATGTTAAATTATTCGAAACATTAAGTTGTTTTTTCTACCCCAGGCATATATTGCATTAGTCTGATGCTCTTCAACTTGTGACATTAACCGGGAGTGTATCTTTCAACAGACGGTTGGCATTACTATAGGAACTTACTACGCTATTCTGCATGCCGACTTGTTTCTTTATTGTTAGGATGATGTCGTATCAGAGCTTCTCAAGGAAAATGTAAAGCTGGGGTTATCATTTAACTTCACGTTACGTCCTTTTTCGTTTATAGCTCTTCAACGGTTTCGGTCCTTAAACATCCTTGGCTTTCAAATATTCGGCTTTGAGCGTTCCTGATAAAGGTCAATCCAGAAAAGCGCTACGAACGCATGAAATTTATAACGTGTTGTTTTCATTTTTTTATTTATCTATTATTACGATGAAAATAAATATCAAACACATTTTCTAATTCACATCATTTAAATCCTGTCGTACATAATACAATACTTATTACATGGAAATGGAAATTGCAGCATTTTGAGATCTTCCCACGTTTATTTACCCCTAGAGAAACAACAATAATCGACTTCGTAAATATTTAACCGAAAATGCGGGCCATTATTGTAAAAGAATGGCGAAGGAAATCAAAGGGACATTCAAACTTAAACTGAAACATGAGACGAAAATAAACTGATAACACCATGGCTAAAAAAAAAGACAAACAGACAAACAACAGTACACAAAACACAACATAGAAAACCAAAGACTGAGCAACATGAACCCCACCAAAAACTGGGGGTTATCTCAGGTGCTCCGGAAGGGTAAGTAGATCCTGCTCCACATGTGGCACCCGTCTTTTTTCTCATGTTAGTACAAACCCGGTGATAAGTCTAATTCGGTTGGTCACATTCGGGGGAAAGGGGACGGGATTGTGGTTACGACAATTGGAACATATCCGTTGTCATCTACGAAACGGATATTCCATAACGTTCAGCCAACTCGTGATAGTGTCCGTAAAATATACGAACGGAAGATTTCATCTTCACCACTTGGAACACTTGGTTTAATAGCTTCCTTGTGAGCAGCAACCCTCTGTCAAGGAATCTTGATAAGAAATACAAGCCCTGGAATATCGTACCAAGTATGTAAGTGCAATAACATGGATTTTATAGAGAAAATAAAAATAAAAAAACTATAAAAAATAAAAACTTTTAACTGAAAGAAAAACACAGACAAACGTTGATATATTACAGAAAACGAGTAATATAATCACCCTTGGTATTCCATACTTTATTCAGGTGTGTATTTATCATTAACTTGGGATCGGTATCCATTTTATCTTTGATAAGCATTTACCTGTTTATTATTTCATCACATTTGTATCGGGTATGTAGTGTAATATGTTAGTTAACTTATTTTACTGTATGATCAGTATAAACAAAAACACTCTTTTTTCTTTTCCTTTTTTTCTGTTTTTTAATAAACGTTTAAGTAACGTGAAAATTCTAAGTTTATAATTAACAGATAAAACGGAAATAATTGTTTGCTCAAATACCGAGATCAAAAAACATTTCAGTTTTTCTTTCAATGGAAGATCAATGTCTAACACATCAAGTAATAAACACTTCGAATCACCTCTTTCCTTGGAAGTAAAGTGGAACGCCCACGAACAGAAAAGATATAATTACGAATATTAAGAAAGTTAATCAATAAATTACCAAGGCATTTGCATGATTGGATCGCAGAAATTGAATGTTACCTTCAGATTCAGCCAAAACTTTCAATAATGCCCTATCTAAGGGGGTAAACCTGGGATATAGGAAACAACTCTTCTTAAGGTATTGGAAGTCATTTGTGCGTTTAACCTAGCAGTAATTAAAACAGTGATCAAGCATTTATGTTGTTTACATTTGGTTATGAGAATAATAAAGGAGCATCTAAGAAAATTGGACAAGTTTGACTCCACCATGCAAGCATTAAATTAAGAAATTACATTTTTTCAAGATTTAACAATCATAGCAGAAAGTTTGAAAACTTACATTCATACATGAAATGCTTTTGAAAAAACCAATGTACTGAGGAGTTTTAGGAATGACTCTTTGCATTATTTAGATAAAACCTTGAAAGGTTTGGGAAAAATTTGATTGGATAAAACTGGATTGATATTGAAGTTATAAGGTTTTCATACTAAACTGACTGATAGGCAGTACTTAACTGTAAGTCTTTGGTTTTCAAATTCAAATGGAAATATTTTGGATGATATGATCTGAACATCCATCCTAGAACAATCTAATGCTAACAGATAATCTACATTAGCACAAAGATAGGACTTAGATAGTGACAGTGTTATGATATTGTAACTATCATATTTATTTAGTTGGCCTAATTTGTTTTGTGTGGCCTAAGAATGTTTACACTCTCCATCCAAATAACAATTTTTAAACCATTATAGGTCAATGTACGGCCTTATACATTTTTTATATTGTGTACAAAATAATACACATTGTGTTACAACTATGCAGTTTAGAAATCACTGGAACAATCATTGATACTCATGGAATGATTAGAACTTTCTATTTCACTTACATAACGTTTCCAGAATGATCATAACAAAAGATGCGAATTTAAACATCTAGCGTTATCTAGAAGTTTCCGTTTGAGTATATATATAAGTATGCAGACCCTAAAGACAGATATAGACTCAGACATAGATAGACACAGACATAGATAGACTTAGACATCGATAGACATTAATATTCTCAGCAGTTGGATTGACACTTTTATTTACAAACTACAACATACTAGATTGTGACCTATTGGATGTAATATTCTGTGGATTCCGAGAAGATTTCCGGATAAAGAAAAGATAAAAGATTGGACATATATTTTGACAGTTAAGTTGACATTTCTTTTTGTGTAATTCTTCTTGTAAACTTGTGTATAATAAATCTTGTTAAATTGTATCATTGATTTGTGTCTTTTGTTGGCTACAATTAAAAGTCGATTTTTTTGTTCATAACAACAGACTGTATATAACACATTCAATTTAGCGTCTGCTCATCGGATGACAGGGGTATTTTGTAGTCTTTGGGAGTGAAACCAACATTACGTACTATTTTATTGTAGGTATGTAAATTCATCCCAAGGGTAATTGCCCATACTAATTTTCTTTATAAACGTGACTGCAGTTATTGTTGTGACCAAACCAGTTTCACTTAAACACACAATGATAATGCAAAATGAGACTGTAGAAGGTTTTGTAGGGGGAAAATGCATTCTGATAAAAAATTTCTTTTTTTTCTTATGTCTGTAAGCCAAATTGATTGAAAATTTTGTAAATTTCAAACGATCAAATTCAATAAAAGTTTTTGTTTTTCAAGGTTAATAAACAATAATTATTTCAGCAATATTTTGAAAGAATTAAAAGATAAATTTTGTTTCTGGCAAATTTTTGAAAAGAAAATATGTTATCGGAACTGGTCAGAATTTTAGAGTTATTCAGTAGTTTTAAACCATTTATTTACATTCAGGCTACAAATATTACCATGACATTTTAAATTTACTTCAAAATATGTTTCTACTACACATTTTAACAGTCAAGGAAACTCCTAATGAGAACATGGGCAAAAACACACAATAATATATGACTACTAGTATTTTCGACCCTTTTTTAGGGTACCCCAAAATTGGTCATATTCAATATACCATACACATAAATTGCAACAGTGAATTTCGTTAAGATTTTAGCAGATATGATATGATGCATAGATCCCTTTCCTTTCAATGATGTAAATATAAGAAAAATTAACGACGAGAAAATGTTGGAGATACCAAGGCCTACCCCCTTAAATAAAATATAATACAGAGTCCAACTTGTGTATATAGTTGGTGCTCCTCTTTGGGATGCATTGCATTTCTTTTTTGATTGCAACAAAAACACCGATATTAGCATCTATCTACTAACTAACATTCATCGTTTTCATGTGGCAACTGCTGAGGGAAGTCGAAATATAATATAGCTACGAGGAAAACTTTGAAATCTGTAAAGGAAATCTTTAGATTCATAAAAAAATCTAAAACAAATCTTGTAGTATTATCAAACAAGATACAAGCAAACATAATCAACGTGTCCACATAAATTCTTTTTTTTAAATTTATTTAATCATTTTGCTATTTTTTATTTGTGTTATTTCACATTGTTTGTAATTGTCTCTATTTACATATACCTGAAGGTAGATCTACTGAACTGATTATGTTCTGTATAGTTATTGCAATTGTTATATTTTGGAATAAATAATAAAAGATCATCTTTATTCATATTATTGTGAGCATATATAATAGTTATAAATTAAAAACTAATTTGGTTTTCCTGTTTGAATTATTTTACACTAGTTATTTTGGGGCCCTTTATAGCTTGCTGTTCGGTGTGAGCCAAGGCTCCGTGTGAAAGGCCGTACTTTGACGTATAATTGTTTACTTTTTACACATTGTGACTTGGATGGAGCGTTGTCTCATTGGCACTTAAACTACATCTTCTTATTTCTAAGAATATAGTTTATAGAGTATTTTGCAATAGGAATATTGTTCAAGATTAATACCATTTAATTTTAGAATGAAACGGAAAAAATATATTAAAATGTTCTTGGCAAGAACCATCAAGTTTTAAACTCATACAGTTGTCATCAGTTCATTATGAGAAAGAACTTATAGCAATTTAGGACATTATTTTTTAATGCCGAAAAAATAAGAAATATGTAATTGTTATCCCATACTTATCATATGATTATTGTCATTCTCCGCCATATGTTATATACTTTAGCGATTGCTATTATTTTGACACTAATATATCACATACATATTAACTTTATACTATTTATAAATATTTCCGTTTCGGATTCGTAAATCTAAATGAAAAGTTTGTATTAGAATATAATGTTGTTTTATTCTTCAAGTGTATCTTTGTATTACAAATATATGCGCAATATAATAAAACATACCATATATATAATTTAATATGAAACAGTGTGATTACATTACTGAACACCAATAATACAGTCGCCTATGGTGAGCCATACTTTAATCAGGTGTGTATTGATCACTGACCTTTTTATCTGTTCTATACATGTATTGTTTTATACTGGTATGTAAGTTTTTCTACTTTAAAGTCACTGTGTGTACTCTAGAAGCTACAGACTGACCCAATTTTATCCTGTGTCGTTATTTCGTGGTTAATAATATTTCATATTTAACAAATTTAATTATTTTCAGTATACATTTAAGACAGACAAAAGATCTTTCATGTACGTTATTTTTCAAACAACCGAAGAATGTAATGGAGAAACAAGTTTCTATTTTAACTCTCGCTCTCGCATCAATAAAAACTATTATGTAAGTAGTCATGGGATGTACATTATCGGTACATCAGGCAAACTGCTTCCAAATCCAATATCTGCTCAATTAGATGATCTTTCAAAATTCTGTCGCTACAGCTGAAATACATAACACGTAAGACACTGTTAAATCAGCAACAGACCATAGCAGGAACTCTCCAGATATATGTAATCACAACATTTAAGTACACTTCCCCAGATCAGTATGCAATTAATTCCTTAGCTTTTCTGGACTCGTTCATTTTGGACGTAAAAGAACTGCCGATTTTTATGCTACTGGCATTAATGAAACCGTTTCGCCGGAAAAGGGAATGCGATATTTTCTACAACAGAGCGAAATCAAAGTGATATTTCTGAGATATTTTGACAAAAGATTACTAAAAACAGTTCTGCTCAGCTTAATTTCGGTGCACTTGGTGAAGATATTGTACGCGACTCCACTTTTTGACCGAAATGAATCTTTACTGGATATTGGAAACCTTAGGCTTCATTTATTAACGACAAAAGAGAACAAATTTTCACTCAATTACGGAACTGAACCTTGATTGTTTGAACTGTCGTGGAATCACTTCTGGTGTTCCATATCGTATTGACTTCTTGAATACAAATGGAATTTTCTTCGTTCTTGTCAGATGATGTTTAAGATATGGTTTGATGAATATGGAAATGGCGCTGATGATTATTGTCACCAATTATTCAATTTTGATATAAGAGGAGGCGTCACCTTTCTGATATTTAGAAAGCTACAGCATTTTGTTGAATTTCTGGACTTTCCGAGCAATAGAATAATGGGATTGAACTAAATATTCCGAACACATCAAACATTCATCTCATATCTGTTTACTTACCAGCCGTTACACACAGTTATGAACTATTTTCGACCATGGGAACTGTTGTCCTGATGGAGACCAAACTGATCAAAGGCGTATATCATGGCCTAAAGCTATAAAGAATAAAGTTATAGCTGATTGTTCCTTTGCAGTTTCACAATTTGTATGGGACATCAAAACATCAACTGCTACTCTAGTTAATATTGTAAATACAACAGCGAAATAGTGAATGCTGTTTTGTGCGCCGACACTGCAACTCATAGGTAAACAATATGAAAAACATTTAAAACTTATTGGACAGAAAATGGTATACTCGTTTACCATCGCTTCACCACAACTTTCCACATCTAACACAAGTTGCATACCAGAAGACATTATCTAGTACACATGCGAGTTTCAACATGCAAGAATTTGGAGCGACATAGTAATGTCATTGTCACACTTTTTGACAGCATGAAAGCATTTCATAGTATTGAAGATGACTGTGTTATCCAAAGGCATTGTTTGCTTGTAACCTTTGGTATGGACTATAAAATACTACAATAACAATGATAGAACGTTCTCATCAATATATTTGTAGAATTATTCAAGGACTTCCTGCTATGAACACGATCTCCAAGTGCAAAAAATTACTTGATTTGCTTCCTGTATGTGCTGTATTGACAAGTGCAAAGTACATTTTTGGAATATTATGTAGTTGAATTGTTTGAAAAACTAAGATTTTCTACCAATGGAACAGATTACCTAAGCTGTATTGGGCAAAACTTTTCCGAATTTTTGGGTCCTCAATGCTCTACAACTTCGATCTTGATTTGGACTTTTAACATTATTTATTCTAGCGTCACCGGTGAGTCTTTTGTAGACGAAACGCTCGTCTGGCCGTGGCGTACAAAATTATAAGCCTGGTAGCTTTGATGAGTTTTGTTTATGTAGCATGGACAATAACATACTACCAAAACGTAATATATTATTACGAATTTAGAAACAAATGTGCTAAAAAGTAAGATGGTTTTGTGCCAGATTTATTCAGAATAGCCGAGAAGTATGATTTGATCAACTTTGACGAAGTCCTTGTGAAATCAGGCAGTTTCCCAAATAAAGCTGTAGGTTGCACTTTGTAAATACAGCTGTTTTTCAAACCACGCCTCTTTTGGGGAGATATAGAATATTCATAAACAATTAATTTTGTTTACATACTGGTTCCCGGATATGATCTCTATGTTTCATCTCATAGAGACATAACTTGGGAATGTTACCAGTAAATATACATATTCATAGTGATCAAGTTGAAGTCTGTGGAAATCCTTAAGTCAAGGTTGGGGTAGTACAGAA
Source organism: Mytilus coruscus (assembly GCA_017311375.1). Taxonomy (NCBI): domain Eukaryota; kingdom Metazoa; phylum Mollusca; class Bivalvia; order Mytilida; family Mytilidae; genus Mytilus; species Mytilus coruscus. The sequence goes on from CM029595.1 coordinate 17,261,342, forward strand.
ATTTAATGTAAGTTTAAACTCTTAGAAGTTCGGGGCATATAAACGTTGAAAATATGCCGCACAGCCTTATATTTTGACCTTTGAAAAAAATAGTAGTGCATATGAACTTTCCATTCTAGGATATATTTTTTTTCAAAACTTCATAGTAAAAGTGGTACAGTTTTAGCCGTGAAAGGAGTTCCTATGGGAAATTGCATTGTTGATATTTACAGAAATGCAACCTATATTGGGTAAAAAAAGGGAACATACAGAATTTTCACCAAATCTGGTTTATCTCAGAGATTTTAATGAAATTAACTCAAATATGAAGTTTTATAAATATTTCATGAAGATTGAGAAAATCCATGACATTAACTATGATGACTCAGCATAAATTCACAGTTTACAGTATGCATAGTTTAGTTAAAGCCCTGAATGCAAATAAATTCATTATATGTGCATATTAGTAATATAAATTGTTTAGAAGTGCTTATATTTACTCTTCGCAGTCATTGAAACTCATAGATCCTTCCTGAATATTATTGGTGGGGTGTTTTTATCCTGTCGATAACCCAAAAGTAAGCCGTAGCATCTAAATGTGCTTTTTGTGATCACGGCATAAAAAATACAAGCTAGAAATACAAAAATACCTCAATAAAACTTACAATAGTGTGTTCTATCCTAAATATGCACTAAATATTCCATATTGCTAGAAACAGCAGAATAATTAGGAAATTTGAGGCCCCAGGGGCAAAAAAACAGAGAAAAATTCCTACCCCCTGGGTCATAAAACAAATAATTTAACTTGTAAATGCTATCACTTTATTATTTTAAAAGTCTTTTGTATAGAAACCAATAACTGTACTTGGAAGTTATGCAAAATCAGATGTTAGCAGTCATTTCTATAAAACTTTTAGTTAATTCATACATCAGACTGATATCTTCATTCATACAACTTTTGCAAATATGGCTGTGTTTAAACACTTCTAGTTCATATATTAGCTAAATTATGTTAGATATATGGTAAGAGATGAAACTGTTGTGACAAGATTTCTTAACTGACCATTTGAGGCAGTAATTGTGAACTTTCATTGACAAATAGGCATACAGTAAGATGTGGACTGGAGACAGAGGCAGGATTGGACACTTTATATAATCTTGAATGTTGGAATGATTAGCTGCTAAACATTACATTTATAGTGTTCTGAAATGCTTTCAATTTGTTATCAGAATAGTTTCAAACAGGTTCTAGACATTTCATGTCAGAAAACATGCTTATAGGGTAAGCTGGCAATAATTAAAGTCTTGTTTTCAAATTCTGTAAAAATTAATACAGGGTGGGGGTATAAAATGTACTGTAAAGAAAACTTAGAGTATATGCAGTGATTTCTTTCAGGCTATAATTCTGAGATATAAGTATTGTTGTGAGAAAAGTGTTTTAGAAAGTTTTCTATTGGAATAAATGTTAGTATAGGTTGCACTTTGTAAATACAGCTGTTTTTCAAACCACGCCTCTTTTGGGGAGATATAGAATATTCATAAACAATTAATTTTGTTTACATACTGGTTCCCGGATATGATCTCTATGTTTCATCTCATAGAGACATAACTTGGGAATGTTACCAGTAAATATACATATTCATAGTGATCAAGTTGAAGTCTGTGGAAATCCTTAAGTCAAGGTTGGGGTAGTACAGAAATTTAATGTAAGTTTAAACTCTTAGAAGTTCGGGGCATATAAACGTTGAAAATATGCCGCACAGCCTTATATTTTGACCTTTGAAAAAAATAGTAGTGCATATGAACTTTCCATTCTAGGATATATTTTTTTTCAAAACTTCATAGTAAAAGTGGTACAGTTTTAGCCGTGAAAGGAGTTCCTATGGGAAATTGAATTGTTGATATTTACAGAAATGCAACCTGTATGGAACAGATACATTTCAGCTTTCATTGCGAATTGTGGTCAAAACAGATAGCACCAAAGAATATCATTTGACAGCGACTTTGACATTATCCGTAAAATTCCCAAACACATTATATCGCACAGAGCTTGGGTTATTGCTGAAAGTTATCCCAATTTAGGAGGAGATAAATTAGTGTTGACCTATGTTCCGTCATTCGTACAGAAGAGTCGCCTCTCTTATTCTATACATGTGGAATGCTTTCCTATAATGTTGTTGAATACATCATTTTTATGTGCGATCGTCTATCAGAATTAAGAGTGAAGCTTTGAACTTAGACTTAACCCATATAATTAACTTTAAAGGATTTTTTAATTGTCATTGTGCCATAGGCCGAATCTAAAGGACTATGGGTAATTTTATTGTTAGTACCCCAAAATGAAAATAACCCGTCACGTCATTGGTTGAATTTCAATTGTTAAGGACGTTTTTAACTAATCACGACGCTTTGGTGTACAGAATGCATTAGATTCTGAAAAGGCGGATTGGACTGCTGTTTAAATTATAGCTAACATCTCCTTAGATTAAACATTATACAAAAAGAAGAGTTTTTCTATTTTGAGAGACGATGTTCACGTGACCCATTCTTACGGTGTAAATATTTTTTAACTCGTTCAAAATGACAGAGTATGCAGCAACATTAAATATGGCAATGGATGTTTATAGAGCTTGTAAATCAAGAAACGATCCAAATAAACCTTTTGATTACTTAATGAATATATTCTTAAGATTTATCAATTTTACATTGTAGTAAGATCAAAAGAGATTTTAATATTATTTTTATTTTTTATTTGACGGTTAATCTTTAATAATTCTATACATAACTAAATATGCTATCCAGTAATTAACATTTATTGGTCTTAAGCTCTGCCGATACTTTTACTTTGGACATTCTTTATTCAAACTTCTTATGACATCTTTTCGCTACGTCCGTTGAAGGTGTACTGATTGATAGTTTTAAAGTATTTGGGAACATGTTTTATGTAAGATTTCAAGGTGACCTGTAATTATTCATACGTTTTGTCATTTGTCTTAAATGGATGGTTGTCTCATATGCAATAATACCCTTTAAGCTATATAGCTCCCAACGATTATACGTATTCACACATTCATAGCTTTCAAATGTTTTGGTTTGAGGGTTTGATTAAAAAAAAAAACGTTTCGGACGCACGAAATTAATAACGTTTTATTTTAACATATTTATATTTTTTTAAATTAATAAAAGCTGCAACTAACTTCCTTTACAAATCTTATTGTGAGTGATCGGTGTTGGAAAGAAATGAATGTTTTCAATGAAGGCCATTTGATAACTATATTTCAGGAATATCGATTTGTTATTTCAGGTGACAAGATGAAACTGCTTATCACAACTGTGTCTCTTCTTCATTTTCTTGCAGCGGTGTTTGGAAAGAGTGAAAAAACATGTAAGATTTGGGCTTTGATTGCATTCATAATTTGTTATAGTTCTTATTTTACACAGTTTATTTCAGCTATAAATTGTAATTAGGGAACATTCGCTGCTAATTTTTTTTGTATTCGTGATATGAAAAATAAACCTAAATTGATACGAAGTTGACAATGTGAAACAAATAAAGTCACTGGCTATATCTATAGTTTCATTTAACTTTCGGTTTGATTATCTGCAATGATAAACTCAAAGTAACAATTGCATAATACTGCTACTGTTAAAAAAAAAGTAAAATAACAAAAATACCGAATTCCGAGGAAAATTCAAAACGGAAAGTTCTTATTCAAATGGCAAAATCAAAAGATCAAACGAATGGATAACAACTGTCATATTCCTGACTTGGTAATTCATGTTTAAAAGAAAATAAAGCATGTCCACATATTATAATTGTAACTGTATCATTCAGATACGTTTGGAAAAGACTGTTCTGTGACTATTGAGCATGTAGATGAAGACAAATCAATAACAGTTGTATACAATGGACAAAATGTTATATACAGTTGGTGTGATTCCATGTCTTTTATCGGCAGAGATGACGGCTATCTGAATGAATATGAGATCTGTATAACACCGGAATTTTATGAGGACCCTGATTGTGCAGTAGAGTTAACTTACAGGAATCAGTATGATGGTACACCATTGAAGGTATTTGTTAAATAAGACCAAAACTATCCCTGCATGATTTCATTTATATACTCATCAATTCAGTTTCAGGAAAAAGTTTCAAAGAAATCAATTCTAAACTGTCATGCTGTTCCTATTCTACAGTCTCGTTCGGAAAGTAACGTGACCATATATACCGTTGTCTAGTCACGTTACTTTCCGAGACTTCAAGCATAACTTAAAATGACAAGCCAAGCAGCATTTTTATCAAAATACCGAAATATCAATAAAGAAACTTCATTTAAAATCTCAAATGTAGCCCAACAATGTTGAATATGCAAATATGGGATTGCAAATGATTGTTATACTCAGCGGAATTTAAACCAATGCCTCTATGTCAAGTTCTTTACTAGATTCACTAGGCTATATCAAAACCTATATTTCGACGTGAGTCGATTAATGCATATTTCCGTCGGTTTTACCTTAGGTTGCATAAACACATGATGGGTTGTGGCATGTAGACAGAAAACAGATGATTTGTTTGTATCTATCGTAAAGGATTATAGATCTTACCATACAGTCATATCAATATTTGTTATTTGTGGTGATTGCCCTGAATAATCCTAGATCGTGTGTTGTAAAGTTGACTTATATTTAGAAACATAAAATAACATACAAAAGATGCCACGATAACACGAGTTAATATCCTGCTATGGGAAGGACAAACATTTGCAACCACCAATTTGCAGATTTGTTTTGCTGTATTGTATAAAAAGTAAAATAACAAAAATACCGAACACCAAGGAAAATTCAAAGCGGAAAGTCCCTTATCAAATGGCAAAATCAAATGCTCAAACACATCAAACGAATGGAAAACAACAGTCATACTCCTGACTTGGTATAGGTATTTCCTTATGTAGAAAATGGTGGATTAAACCTTGTTTTAGCTAGCTAAACCTCTCACTTGTATGACAGTCGCATAAATTCCACTAGTCTGAATCACTATAAAAATAAACAACTATGACAACAAAGAAAACAAAATGGCATATAGACAAAGCATATAAGCAAAATAAAGAAAATAACACAAACAATGACCATAGCAAAATAACACAATGGCGGAATGTATGAATACCGAGCCACGCCAAAAGGATATTACCAAAAAAATAGACTAAACAGTAAAGGTCAATAATCTGCAAAGACAAATAAAAGAACACATAATTATGATGATAAAAAATGTCAGTACTAGAATCTATACTTCAAGACAATCATGTACTATTTGTGAAATTGATAGGGAATATTTATCAACAAGGTCTTGGTATCTTCCGATAAACTTTTCTAGAAAAAGGACGAGACGTTCTTTGACATAACCCTGGTTCATCAACTTTGTGTTCAGACACTGATGACGTTTTATAAAGTGTGAGTGGCAGCTACAAGCTCTTGAATATCGAACGAGTTGTGAAATGTATATCCAATATGCAGGTAAAGTTGTTATATTTCTGCTAAGGTGGGATATTATATCAACTTTTACGACAGATAAAAACAGCTGATCGGCAAGGTGTTCAATCTACATGTAACAATACATCAGGTTCTGTGTTACAACCGTAAATGAAACCGACGAGCAAAGGATTTACTCTGCTGATGAAAGCTTTTTTTTTCTAAAGCAAAGTTGGCTTGAACACTGGACACACATCAGGCGGAGTTATCACAATGTCACAGAGTTCAAAGCCCACTGAGGGAAAACACAAATTTCCTATCACAAATATGCAGATTTAACATTATTGGGCTTAATCCGACGTACATTTCCGATTTGCTTGCTGAAACACTTGATTGGTTTAATCTAGCATCATTTTATGCCCAGTTTTATGTTTTCAAAGTGATATGTAATGTATGCATATTCTTAATTTGTTTACAAAGATTTCCTCGTATTGATTTTGTTTTATTTTCTATTCATATTTTCATGTGATGTTTTTTTTTTTAGAAATATACATGTTATGACAAACCGACAACGAAATATTGTGGAGAACAAGACGCATATATGTACATCTATCTAACCCCCAAAAGTCCCAGTAATCTTCGGAATGTTCAAGTAAAACTGAAAATTGAAGCTGTAATGACATATAATTGTAAGTTATACAATTGCAAACTTGAACTACGCAATTTCCTACATTAAGTTATAATGTAATTTGAAGTTATTCTAAATGTCGTCCTTCGCTGACGTTATTTCATTATAACACTCATTCAGTTTGTTTATAATATTCTTAGCTATCTTTTTGGTAGAGCAGTTTGTTTTGGATTTTTCAGCCTTCTTCTGTTATGACGCAATACAGGGGCGGATCCAGCCATTTTAAAAGGGGTTCCCAACCCAGGATATAGGGGGGTTCCAACTATATGTCCCCATTCGTCAAAACAAAGGGGGGTTCCAACCGCCGGAACCCCCCCCCCTTCCCCGGATCCGCCACTGCAATAATTAAGCAGTGAAAATATAGTTTAACCATCAGTGCATATCATATATGCTTATTTATTTCTAAAATTGGAAACACAAGATTGTATATGTACTTGAATACGTGACCTAATAAAATACCCAAATCCATCTAGATTATCAGATCAAATTATACATATTTAAGAACATCCTGGCATTGTTAATTTGAAGAGGTGGGATTCTGGCGATTTTACCTCAAACTGTATGGGAATTCACTATTTGTAAATCCAATTTAATATAAAATGGTTAAAGATTTCAGAAAGATGTTATACCCATGTCTAATATGATCAGGAGATTTGAAAAATCGATCTCCGACAAAATTTTAGTGATTCAACAAAAACAAAAAATTGATTTTTAATTTTGCTTTTAATTTATGGTCAAACCCGAGGATTTGACCCAGCTTCAACTCTGTTATTTTTAAAATTATATAAACACAATTGAATTATCTGATTGTTCAATCTTCATCTTCAGTTGTTTAGTAAGGGTCTTTAGTAGGTATGAAATAATGTAAAACTGTAGACTTATCTGGTAACAACTCAAATAATTTGTTTTCAGACTATACAACCATCGGAATAATAATAGGTAGCGTTATTGGTGGTATTTTGGTGATAAGTGTAGTTATTGGAGTAATATTATGTATCACTTGTAGAGGACGAAGATCGCCTGGACAGGTCATGAACCCAGGTACTGGAGGTAAGATTATATTTATAAATGATAGTCGGTATTAGAATTTTTATTTTGTATAAAATTCATTGCTTCAATCTGATTGAAGACATTGTTTAAAATGTTAAAAAATATCAATATAGTTTTAATTAACCATGGACATAAAATAACGTTGTAGCTACTATTTACTTTGACTTGGTTTTTTTTTTTTTGTCATTCAGTATCAACGTCGATAACTGTCTCTCTATCCTTTTTGTGAATCTTAAATGGTGTACATTTGCATATTTTTGCATTTTAGTAAGGATGGGACAATTTCAGTCACCTAATGCATCACAACCAGCAGGAAACTATGCACCACCACTAACAGAAAGCTATCCCACTCAACCAACAGGAAGTCATCCTACACAACAAACCGGAAATGGTCATACTTCACCGGCGCCTGCGTTTGCTGGCTACACATACAACACTCCTCCGCCAGCATACAGTACAGTTCCAAAAACGTGAATCGATATGAAAATATCTTTTTATTCTGAGTATGAAATCCATTTTATATTCTTTAAATGAAATGTCTATCTAAGCTGTGATAGTGATTATTTTCATCTTGATTTAAAAAAAAGATTGAACTTTTCTTTAAATAAATTTGACTCTATCTTACTTATTTTACAAATTGTCGGATTTCATGTCGACGAAATACGCCATGTTCAATGGTATATGACCTTTCTTGTTATTTGCGACTAAGTGTGCAAAAGCTATATGGTCACGGTCATAATTGTTTCAGTAACGGAATCAAATTGTGAAACTTTGGAACATTTGAGTGTTGATGAGTCTAAATAATACACTTCAAACATTTCTGTTTGTTGTTGAAATACTTGATAAAATAATGCAATGTATTTATAAAACGTTGTTTATGTATACACTATTTATAATACTTACCTTTTATTTGGGGAGGAGTTTTGTAGAAGCAAATTTAATCTAAATAGTGCTTATGCGATGCGGTCTTATTAATTGATTATGTACATTGACTGTTTTATTATTTATTTGTGAACATTAAATTTCATATCTTTATCTCAAAACTTATATCTTTTAAATATTCTTAAGTGAATGCAATTTTTTACACACTTTTTTTTTCATGCATCGTGTGAATGTTGTTTTCTGTCAAAAGAACGCCAATGAGGTGAAACGATCGATTCATTTCAGTATTCTAGAAATCAACAGCTGTAAAAAATGGTGATAAGATTTATATAAGGTATATCGAAAATGTATGTAGATCAAGTACTTATCTAGTTATTTCTGTAAAAATGATGCATGTATATGAGCACTCACATTGGCGATGTAAACAATTTTGAAACTAAACTGTTACAGTACTTTGAACATTTTTGTTAACTTCTACATAAAATCACATCCGTTGAAAAAATGATTTGTATTTTATTTAGGAAAACCTACAAATTACGAGTTGTGGGTATTAAAGTCTCGCGCGGGAGATGAAAGTGGGAGCGCTGAAGATGTAAGATCTTAGTGCTGAGCGGTTACGATATTAATTCCAGCACTTGAGTCTACATCTTTGGTGCTGGAGTTTAGATCTACAGCGCTGGATTTTTCATCGTCAATGCTATACTTTATACATATATGTATATATACAGCGCTGGACTTGTCATCTTCAGGACGGAATTAACATATTCAGTTAACATCTTTTGTGCTAGACCTAATATCTTTAGCGTAAGACTTTACATCTTCAGCGTTAGAATTTATATCTTCGACGCTAGACCATATATACATCTTCAAGCGCTGACTTTACATTTCCTGCGCTAGACCACCTTTTGATTTAGAATAAGATTTCGCTATAAATTTCATTTTGCTAGAATAAAAAAGTACGCTTATTAAGATGTGAACTTGTATAAAGATTGGTATATTTTTATTTTGAAAAATATGTGATAATATGCAAAAAGATGTTAATGATATAATATAGAAGTGAAAACGACGACCGGAATGTGATGTGTGTTTTTCACCGACAAAGAACCAGGTTCACTTCAGGCTAAATATGGCCTTCAATTTCAACTTTATTATAAAATGTCAAAATAGCCATAATTTGGTCCTTATACGGGTCATTTTCAAAAGTCTTACTTCTAGGTCAAAAAAAAAAATCTCTACATAACAGAACATTCTAGACTTCAAAGTCAAAGTCAGCACATTTTGAATGCATTGTCAAAATACGTTGATTTTGAGCATTTATGGAACCTAAAAGCTTGAAAAAAAACCCTTGGCCGCAACCTTGGATCTTAACTGTCCAATAACTAAAAGTTGTCGATGATGACATTGAATCCATAGACACAAAAACCTTCTGGATCAGAGGTGGCAGACAAAGTAAATTATGTCAAAACCTGATGATAATTATTGAAAATTTGACAAAAACTTACGTTACAACACAAATAACGCGTACTTTTAAGAGGTCATTACTTCGTCATTTTCAATGTGATGTGCCGAAAAGAAGCTATTTTGTATTAATAGTATTATCACAACTATTTCATGTAAAATTTGTATTATTCTGGCCTTTAAAAAAACATCAAAATATTAGGGCCAATTTTAACCCTTCGTGAACATACTCCAAATTTACGTCAATAAAATTAAATAAACCACCCGAAAATATATCATAGACAAATAAAACGAAATTATTACAATGAAAGTACCAAACAAATACAAATAATACAATAACTGGACCCTAGAATCTTCACATAAACAAAATGGCACACCAAACCAACTTTAATACCGCTGCAAATGTTTGCACCTGTCCTAAGTCAGGAATCTGATTACAATAGTTGTCGTCTGTTTATGTAGTTCATACGTGTTTCTCGTTTTTATATAGATTAGACCCTTGGTTTTTCCGTTTGAATGGTTTTACACTAGTAATTTTTTGGGGCCCTTTATAGCTTGCTGTTCGGTGTGAGCCAATGCTCCGTGTTGAAGGCCGTACCTTGACCTATAATGGTTTACTTTTATAAATTGTAACTTGGATGGAGAGTTGTCTCATTGGCACTCATACCACATCTTCCTATATCTATTTTCCATAATATAACATACGAATTTTATTAAAGATGTACACCTCTGAGGAGCCAAAAATTTCTTGAATTAAACTTTTCTTCTTTACCTGATTTTTGGGTTTATATGACTGTAAAAAAATAATTGGTGAAGAAAAAATCATATGGTGGTGCACTTATTTTTTTGCTACGGCCATTTGAAAGTACCCAATTTTGATGATTATCCCATTTTTGATCAATTTTTATCCATTTTTGGGCTATTATCGTGAAAAAAATCACAGTTCCACAATTAAACTTTTTTTCATACTTTCAATAAAGATGAAGTGGACCAATCTGAATAAATTTAACTTCAAGAAACTATAGGTAGGTGTTAATATAAGAACGTTTTATCATATTTTGATGCTTTTTCGTGTCAAATTTACCATGCTGTCAATTTTGTAAATTTGTGATTTTTCTCTATTTTAAGAACAAAATGCATATTATTTCAACTTCTTTGTTATAAATGATTGAAAAAATACATATCTAAGAAATTTGAAAAGAAAAAGTGATATGGGATGTACATGTTTCTGGTAAAATCATTTCTTGTAATCCTCACCCATTTTCTCAAAATTTTGGCCAAAAAGACTGACTGGATAGGTAATAAAATTTGAAAAAAATTATTACTCAAAAACTACTTATTGTAACTACACAGATTTTTCACAGAGTTAAGTTTGATTATACATTTTTAAATTCATTGATATTTTCCACTTGTATCACATGTTTTGGAAATAATTCCAGAACGAGATTTCAACGAGACTGAAACGTCAGAAGAATACATCCTTGTGGCGTGACGCTTATGTAATATAGAGTGTATTTCATGATAATGCAAAAAGCAATAAACAGTAAAGGTTCAATCATACATGCATAAGAAAAATATTTTGACTAAACTGTTTTAAGTTGTAACCTCATACTAATGTCCAAGGACACTTGATGGAAAGAAAGAAAGTACTTGATATATAAATTCATGACACAATACCATTACGCGCACATGAAGAAAAAAATGCTAACAAAAAGCCTTTTGTTGCTGATTTTCATCTCAAGGCCACAGTGAGGCCATGGTGCAATACCACGCACTCCAATGCAAGTTCAAGATAACGACTCAGCAAATCAAGATACATTTATCACGATCGCGAAACACGTGACTTCGTCGCGATCAGTTTCACGGAAAAATGGCGCCCGTCAAATTATTATAGTTCGCATGGATGTAAACTTAAAACGTAAGTATTTACATATCATCGTGTTCACACATAGGACCCCCCTCATCATATGCACATTTTTCTTGTTAATATTTTGATGCATATTAAGTTATATTTCACTGTTGGTTTCATAGAGAACATTCACGAAATATTTCAGACTGCTGAAGATTGTTTTGGATTGTGTACATGATATGACCGTAAAATCACTGTTAATCCATTTGTGTGTCTTATTTTCACCAACCGTGTACCGAAACTTACCTATATTTACTAAATCATTCATTTAAACTAGCGTCAATGTATATTTTGACATTATCGCGAGCTGAACGCAATAATATTTTTTTTGTCAAGAAATGATCAGTGTTCACGGTAAGAGTTTAAGTGATCAGTTCAACGGTTTAATTCTGATTCAATAGGATAAGATCACATTTAATGTCTGTGGTTGTAATTTTGATGAACTGCAGAGTGCACGTTTTGTCTTTTGTTTTGTATTCCATATTTAGGTGAAGGAGAATATATTATTATTAACGAACATTTGGTTGAACCAGACATATATATGTCTCTGGTTGAACTGAATAGTGAGCACTTTTGTGTGCCCTTGTACTTTCTCACGTTTTGGAGAAGGAGAATGTCCCTCTGGTATCTTTCGCCCCTCTCTCGTTTTGTGTATGGCGATTTTGATAATATCCTCATTAAATTCCTGTCTGTAATGTTGCAACGTTGAGATTGTCTATTTGGTTAACTCTTTGGCTGTCTGACATTTATTTCTCGATGCTTTTGGAGTTGCTGTGAAAGCTTTGTTTTTTCCTGCATAATGGGACCTATAATAAGAGAAAACTAGATATTGGCAATGCCCCCATCCCACTTTCTGCTCTGCCATATTCACGAGTATAGTTCCACATATTTTAGAACAGACAAACAGTGATGTTGGTATACAACTTCAAATTTTTACGCTGTTTGTAAGACACAAATGATGCCCCCGCCTGACCATAAGAAATTATAAATTTAACACTTTGTATGATGATGTGACTGAAGGAGGACAAACCATGATCTCCTTAATGCAGCTACATGTACATTTTTTAGTACTTTGAATTTTTTATGTTTTTAAATCAACCTGCAGCCTAATCATATAAAAATAATAGAATCTGAAGCCAGATGATGTAGCAAATATTTGTGCTTCATACTTTTCAAGACAGAACAGTCAGTCAACTCAAACACACCCGAACATTAAAAGGTGCACTTGACTTTCTCTTTTCGAATCAATTATTGCCCATTTTTAGGATCCCCCCAAAAAAGCTGTATTTGGGAGCAGAGATGCAAATCAATGTTTAAGAAAGATAAATCTATTATCTTTCTTTTGATTTTTTTCTGGCAGAATTTATAATTATGCACAAAAAAGGTCCACTTTGATTTGAACCGGCTACACTAGACTGTTTTATGAAAATTTGTCTATAATTAAAAAGTTTACAAATATCTCGAAGCTCTATAGTATAATTCAAGTTAAAGCATTATATAAGATGTATAAAATCCTAAATTATGCTCCTTTATTAAACTTTTTTTAAAGCCCATAAAAACAGATGTAAACAATTTAAATATACCAATTTTGCTTTTTAACCTTCTCTGACAGAGTTCAGTATCTTTTGTTTAATTTCAACTGGATTTCCGCCGGTTACCTTCCCAGAATGTGATCTTATCATACTGAATCAGAATTAAACCGTGGAACTGATCACTTAATGCTCTTACCGTGAACACTGATCATTTATTGACAAAAAAAATATTATTGCGTTCAGCTCGCAATAATGTCAAAAATATACATTGACGCTAGTTTATATGAATGAATTAGTAAATTTGGGTAAGTTTCTGTACACGATTGGTGAAAATAAGACACACAAATGGATTTAAAATACTAGTACTAAATCCCTGGGATGTATTTTAGTTGATTTTAGTCTCTGATGCATGATTTTTTTATTATTAATTGTTTTGGCTTTTAACTAGCTGTCAGTAACTGCGAGTACTCTCAAATCGTATTTTCTTTTTAATTTGACCTGTTGATACTATTTGTAATGCTTTTTTGATATTTAATGTTAACATGGATCTTGTCTATATACCAGCTTTGATTATTTGGTATTTAATTTACTACAAATTTTCACTTCTTCGTACTATGAACATCAAAATTATTTCATTTTTCCTTAGATGCTGTTAGAAGTATACTTAACAACAAAATTATTTTCATTTACATGTGTATAATATGACGCAGGTTTCTTCAAAAGTGATGATTTTCTAAAAATTGTTTGAAATTTCACAGTGATATCATACTTTATCTTTGTTTAAACCTGTTTATTTACTTTTGACTTTAATTATTTATCCCTTGTAATTTTTTATTAACTGTGTATTTGCATTCAGGTGTCACAGGTCAAATTTATTCGTTCATTGTGTGTTAATTTACGTTTTTTGATTGAGTTAAGCCTTCTAATTGATATTTTATAGTGTGTTTTTCTATGTTGTGATGTTATACTATTGTTTCAGAAAAGGGAGAAGGTTTGGTACCATTAAAACGTTTAATCCCGCTGCAAATGTTTGCACCTGTCCTAAGTCAGGAATCTGATTACAATAGTTGTCGTCTGTTTATGTAGTTCATACGTGTTTCTCGTTTCTCGTTTTTATATAGATTAGATCGTTGGTTTTTCCGTTTGAATGGTTTTACATTAGTAATTTTTTGGGGCCCTTTATAGCTTGCTGTTCGGTGTTAGCCAATGCTCCGTGTTGAAGGCCGTACCTTGACCTATAATGGTTTACTTTTATAAATTGTACTTTGGATGGAGAGTTGTCTCATTGGCACTCATACCACATCTTCCTATATCTATTTACAGTGATTTTACGGTCATATCATGTACACAATCCAAAACAATCCTCAGCAGGTCTGAAATATTTCGTGAATGTTCTCTATGAAACCTAGAGTGAAATATAACTTAATATGCATCAAAATATGAGGGAGGTCCTATGTGTGAACACGATGATATGTAAATACTTATGTTTAAAGTTTACATCCAAGCGAACTATAATAATTTGACGGGCGCCATTTTTCCGTGAAACTGATCACGACGAAGTCACGTGTTTCGCGACCGTGTTTATGATAACTTGGCAGGAAAGACACCAGAATTTTCAGAATAACAACATGCAATGATCCCTTTCTTAAAGTCACATGGAAAATATAATTTAAAAAAAAGACCTTATAGGAACAGAATATGTATGAAAGAGCGAATACATATTGATCCCGGTTAGAGTTCATTATCAAGAACAAACATATTTTTATTTCGTAACATGTATTTTAAATACGAAATTCGAAGAGGACACAGTTAACTTCAAAGGTAAGAAAAGAAATGAAACAATATTTAAAAATCTTTCTGTTGTAAAAAATAATCAGACCCAATAACACCTGTCAGAAAAATCGGTCATCATAATTAAACTATATTTTAAATATCAAGGTGGACACCAATACTTCGGCCATTTTATTCATTTTAAAGTTACCTGTTTTATTGAATAAAGTATATTATAATGATTGTGTGGCGTTCTAAAACTAGACGTTTTGAAGCGGAAATAGTTTTTTATATAATCTAGAACAGCTGGGATGTAAAATAGTTATCCCATTCGGACTTGGTGTGTCAGTGTAAGATCACCCTCCGGCCTCCGGCCGTCGGGGTGATCTTACACTGACACACCAAGTCCGAATGGGATAACTATTACAGATTGACCACGGTTTAATTTCTACATCAATATGTTTCTCTGTGACACATGAAGAAGGTAATATTATTTACTGTTATAGAGGTAACACACAATGAATTCATTGAAGAAAAACTATACATTTTTTTCAAAACCAATAACCAATTGATATAGACTTATTTAGAATTAAACGATGTTAAGACAAGCAAATATAGATCAGATCACACTATTTGTAAACGAAAATGGACAATGTAAAATAAATACCGAAAAGTGTATTGTAGTAAAATGTAATAAACAAAAATATACTTTGAGCAACGGATTGCGGAAGATGAAGCAAAGAGTTAACATTACGTACGCTCGGACCAAAAGTTTTGGAGCAAAATAAATATAACATCTTTCGGTTGACTTAATTAGGACACCCAATGTCGTCTATAGTAAGCTTTAAGGGTTTACCGAATTAAGATTAAGTTCAATTCATAATTTGAAATTTCACAATAAAAATAAATTATTTAAATCATATCAGTTCCGAAGTATTGCCCACTAAGTGACAGCTGATCTTAATCAATTTTCACAATGATTAAATGCATCACTCCAAATGGAGACTGCCTCTCTGCTTCTTTTAATGTATCATGAGCAAAGACTTTCATTCGCGGAATTTGCTGACTTGCGTTCAGATTGCATATACAATTACAGATTTTACATAATCTCTGCTTAATATGAAATCGTTTGGCCAAGAAAATGTGGGAAATGCTGAATAACATGTTAGAAAATTAAAAGGATTTGTGGGGACGGGGCCATTTTTATTTATGGCCATAAGCTTGACCACGATTTATTTTCAGCGATCCATTTATCTTAATCATATAATGCTGGCAACGTTTTCTTTTTTTTTTCTCCAACTAGAAGACCACGTCTTTCCTTGTGTTCGTTAATATTACAAAAATGTAATAATGTTTATTTTGAAAAATCGTCATAAAATTACATTAAAGGAAATAAGTTCTCTACTCGTTTAGTTTGTTTACTAAATAAGTATATCATTTGTATTTAGTTTTACATATTAGTGTGTGTCAAAATAGCTAAGTTTAATTCATGTGTATTCTTTTGAAATTAAAGGTAAAAACTAACGAATCATGACAACATACAATAGATATTTTCTCTATCATGATACCTGATCCATACTATGTTGACGATCTGTTGAATGTTTTACTTCAAAGTAATACTCAAATATTACTGAAAAACACGCAAAGTTTGTCAGAGAAAGATGCATTCCACCTAGAAAGTGTACATTTGAATAAACAAATGAAAAAACTGAGTCATATTTAAGATTGGAAGTAACACATCCTATATCAAAGATAGTTTATCCAGACTTTTTTTTGTTGGTTTATTCGAAAATGTATGTAATTTCTATATTCATACCTGTACTTAAATAAAAGGAGTTTTCAGATTTCAATCAGTTATTAGTCAAAAAATATTCAAAGTTACGTTTCCAAGCTTAGTAAAGATAATGTCAATTAAAATTTTAGCTTTGACCCTAAAACGGCAAAAGTCTATTGGCTCTTTTAAAAATTTGTATGTAGATATTTGTTTTCATCTTATCAAGCTTGCTCATTGTTGAAGGCCATACTGTAGTCTATATTTGCTTAATTCCACGTCATTTGGACTCTGATAGGTAGATGTTTCATTGGCAATCATACCACACATCATTGTCTTTATATAGAAAAAACTTCGAGATATTGAATCACACGTGACCATGAGACATTTAATTCATATATTATACAATTATTGACTTTTGATGAGGTTGGCCTCGGTGAATGTCATATATTTGGTGTTGATAAATCGTTGTATCAACTGATATCAAAAGTCAACAATTGTTTTATTGTATTTCTTTTTTATCCATCTCCAATTTCTAGTATTTGCTCAAGATATCTAACTGTTCCTCTTATACTAAATATAGTATATGATTTAGCAGTTGATAAACTATTATAAGTTGAAATATTAAATAAGATTTATTTAAAAGAAAAAAATAACATCGAAAAAAAGAAGCATCATAATAAGAATGTGCGTGACGTAATAAGCCTAGTAGTACGTTATTGACATTGCATAGGGAAAAAACTATTTCTAGGTACGACGTTAGCTGCTCCAAATCTTATAGTAACCTCTCATGATTTTTTTCATTTTTTATGAATATTATATATTAAGCAAAGTGCGTTGAGTTATAGCCCCTTATTGGTGGAAGTGTCTTGTATTCGCTCATGAGATTATTAGATTTGTTACATTTCCATAGGAGTATTTTCTTTAAAAATGTGTGTATGTGGAATATAATTCATGATCAGACTGTAAGTGAACGTACATTTTTCTACTTGCTCACGAAAATTGCTTTTGCATCTTGTTCAAAATTATCTTTACATATCTGTAAAACAACTCACAACACAACATCTACTCATAACACTATATCTAGAGTATGTCAACAAACTAGTCAAAACATTTACTAAATTTTATCATCGGTACAAGGACATCATTCGTAAATATAGCTCAACATGCAGATTTCTTATACGTTCAGGTATTTCACATCCAATCTTTTATGGTAATATTCTTTATAAAGCACTAAAATGTCAGTATTCACCGCAGAAGCTAACAAAACCTTTAAATAGACTTATTAAGAAGGATATAGTTACGATACTGTTGTCAGGTCATTAAAGATTGCATATTTTGGCTTTAATATTGATTCACTTATAGGGTCTTTGCATCGGAACTAAACACATTTATTTAAAACCAGTTGTTGGCATGACACGGGTTATGCTCTTCTCATATATTTTATGATGGTATGATACTAAACCCTAACGGGAGGGATTGTGCCTGATATTCATATGATGAAGACATAATCTTTCAATCAGTTTAATTGAGGTCTGGAGCTGGCATGTCAGTTAACTGCTAGTAGTCTGTTGTTATTTATGTATTATTGTCATTTTGTTTATTTTCTTTTGTTACATCTTCTGACATCGGACTCGGACTTCTCTTTAACTGACTTTTAATGTGCGTATTGTTATGCGTTTACTTTTCTACATTGGCTAGAGGTATAGGGGAGGTTGAGATCTCATAAACATGTTTAACCCCGCCGCATTTTGCGCCTGTCCCAAGTCAGGAGCCTCTGGCCTTTGTTAGTCTTGTATTATTTTTACTTTTAGTTTCTTGTGTATAATTTGGAGTTTAGTATGACGTCCATTATCACTGAACTAGTATATATATTTGTTTAGGGCCAGCTTAAGGACGCCTCCGGGTGCGGAATTTCTCGCTGTATTGAAGACCTATTGGTGACCTTCTGTTGTTGTCTGTTCTGTGGTCGGGTTGTTGTCTCTTTGACACATTCCCATTTCCATTCTCAATTTTATGTCAACATATATTTGTTCCTAATAATATTTGTTCCTGAGGGAAACAATATTATAATAATATTTGTTCTGCGGAAATTCGGCCATGGAATACTTCTTCCAACTGTATTATATTTGTTCCACTGATATTTGGAACTTATCTTATATGTTGATGAGTATAACAAATGTTCCTAGTATGCTGAAGTGTAAAGTTTACACCTGAGTGATTATTGTCTAAATCAAAACAGGTTTTAAATGCTGATTATATGATTATTATGTAAATTGAAAGTGTTACTGAGTTAGATATATTCACCTGTACACAACACCTGAATGTATAAACATGGAGGCTGATGAGTATGAGAAAATATTTATGTTCTTAAATGATGGAACTTATGTTGAAGGTAAATAAATATTTTAACAAGTTGAGCTGTGAAATATAAATGTTAATTCTAAGGAGACAAATATCATTTAAATGTAAAAATGCATGCCAGTAATTGTGGATAATTTGAAATGATTATTTAATGTCTACAACATTGGGAACAATTATTTCCCATATTCACGATACATGTTCTTTTAGCAGTATTATTTCTACTATAGTATATCAGAATAATAATTGTAAATACCAATTTACCATTCCAGCATTCGTAATAGATAGAACATAATAATATTTTTGGGTCGGAAAAGATATTACATAATACTTTTTCCAATTGGAATAAATATAACATAATACTTTTTCCAATCGGTATAAATATTACATAATACTTTTCCGATTGGAATAGATATTACATAACACTTTTTCCAATCGGAATAAATATTACATAATACTTTTACCAATCAGAATAAATACTACATAATACTTTTTCCAATTGGAATAAATATTACTTAATACTTTTTCCAATAGGAATAAATATTACATAATATTTTTACATTCTAAATAGATATTACATGATATTTATTCCTTTTACACTAGATATAACCTAATACTTTTTCCTTTTGGAATTGATATTACATAATATTTTTTCCATTCGGAATATATATTACATAATACTTTTCCTAATGGAATATATATATTTCTGAAGTAAAAATCAAAATAATTAAACGGCATCAATTTCGGAATGATTTGTAAATATGTTAATAAAGCAATTTACCAGTAATTTCTGATTACTTTCATTTTAATGAATGATGTCAAATTGTCAAAATGATCATAGTAAAAATGTTATACCAGTCATAAAATTTCCACCATAATATTTATTCCAAAGATAATTTATTATGTAATAAAACTTCCTGTTGAAATTTATTTTATGTGATAAAAATTCCGAGGCATCTGTCCTTTTATTATGCTTTTGAATATTTTCCACCATAATATTTATTCCAAAGATAATTTATTATGTAATAAAACTTCCTATTGGAATTTATTTTATGTGATAAAAATTCTAAGGCATCGGTCCTTTTATTATGCTTATGGAATAAATATCACATAACATTTATTCCAATTGGAACTTTTGTTACATAATAAATTATCTTTGAATAAATATTATGGTGGAACTTATATTCTGTGACAGTACCGTTGTATTCACCTCCGTGCGAACGGTTCATCGAAGTTGGACTTTGGACTCTATGCATTTAATTAAGTGCCTACCAATAATTAATGTCAAAGATCAGATTAGTCGTTTTGATCTTCCGCATGGGGAACAATAAAAACGTTTATCTGTTGAAAAACTTATAAAGGATAGACATCTTAGTAAGATTCGGCCACTATCTATGGCAGAGCTTCGAGCTTTTAATAAGCATTTCCATAAAAATATTATGATAAATGAGACGAAAACTTTATTACCAGACTTTAGTGATAGTATTATATCAGAGGTCAGTCACTACGTATCGAACGCATTAAGCAACGAGAGTCAAAGGGTCTTTGGTGTATTGAAACGTAGTCGCAAGTAAGCTCCAATACCATCCAAATTGAGCCGAGAACAAGACAATGCTAGTGCTGTACCTAAGCTAATCACGAACCGATAGACAAATGCGAAAACTTTCTATTTCTTATCCGCTAGTTTTTTATAACTAAACACGACATTTACAATGAAAATCAGTACCGATCAAGATTTAATCATTATTCTTTTTTGCCTTTGGAAATGTTCTCTGGCATCCTTTAAGTTGCTTCGGTGTTTTACTTTTGCACTAATCGGCATCTAATTTTCGCAACAAAAACCAAGGCGCCCACATTTCATTTGCGCCAATTTACAATGATAACATGTTATATCACTTCCGTCTGCCATCAGCCCATACAACTAACCAATGAAACGGATAATATTTAAATAAAAATGTTTATATTTTGACGCAAATGAAAACTTTTTTTGACGCACATGAAAGCTATCTGTCTTACGTAAATGTAATACGCCAATCGCATATTATATAAATATTGTGGCTTTTTACTGCAGAAATGAAGACTCTTATCATATGGGTGATCTGCAGCACTCTACCACTACGCCAGGCTTCAGAGCAGACAGAATGTAAGTTCAAACAAGGATGTACATGTTACCGATGTGAATCCCTACTTTGATGGTTTACCTGTCTTTTAAATAATTGCAAAGAAACCCTTATATCACATTTTCAATAACAAGGCAATTTGCCGCATTTTAAGTATATAAGGAGTAAAATAACAAAAATACCGAAAATTCAAATCTAAAAGTCCCTAATCAAATGGCAAAATCAAAAGCTCAAACACATCAAACGAATGAAAAACAACTGTCATATTCCTGACTTGTAGAAAATGGTGGTTTAAACCTGGTTTTATAGCAAGCTATACCTCTCACTTGTATGACAGTCGCATTAAATTTCAATTCATAAGATTTATAAATATATGTCACACCTTTTAAATTGATGATTTCTCTGGAATTATAAATGCTACATATATCATGTTATTCCCTATTAAGATGTTCTTCAACAAGTTCTAAATGCATACCAATTTTCATCAAAAACCAGCATATTGCTCAATTTAGTACATGTATACTTTTCTTAAAGGTTTAACAGCTTGCTGTTCGGTGTGACCCAAGGCTCCGTGTTGAAGGCCGTACTTTGACCTATAAATGTTTACTTTTACAAATTGTGACTTGGATGGAGAGTTGTCTCATTGGCACTCATACCACATCTTCTTATTTCTATAAACCTTTGGCGAGGTTCCTGGCATATGAACATCAGCTGTCGCCCTCTTGAACTCGACCAGTGGAAAAACAAAAGGTGTTCGCAATAACTTAAAGCAAACTCGAATGCTTACCCTTCGATCGATTGATGTACTTCAAGGTTTATCTTATACAGTAACGTCACAAACAGTACGGGGTCGGTGACGCTGCTGATAGAATTGGTCCTTTAGAGTATCAGCTTGAACGTCAGTGGTTTAGTACTGGTATGATTAAATGATATATTCAAACAATTTTGTATAATGAATTTTCAGGTTACACCAATGGTCTTGCTGGTCATTGGTTGAATTTACATTGTTTATACGTTGTTAGCCACACACTTTGTGTAAGGTTTTAATGATATTTTAAAACCAGTTTTAAGTAATTCCTGAAACGGTTAATTGTATCAAATTAAGTGTGTAACTCTTTTAGGCAAAGTTAACATTGGACAATTGGATTTTTAATGTGTTTGCATTCACAATTGTTTGCCCACAGCGTACCCGAAATGATTAATGTGTTCTAAAACGGTTATCATGTTTAGCATTAGATAACACGTTTTAATCTGCCACGTTCTGTATGTGCCTGTCCCAAGTCAGGAGCTTATTTTTTAATGGTATTTAGGTGGTCGTTACACATCATATTTTTTTTATTCCTATTGTTTTTTCCATGGTTTTCTCGTTTAAATTATTTCACACTTTGACATGCCTGGGCCTTAGCTGACTATACGGTATGAGTTTTGCTTAATGTTGGCCGTATGATGACCTATAGTTGCTAACATCTACGTCATTTTGTCTCTGGTGGATAATTGTATCATTGGCAGTCATATCACATCTTCTTATTTTTGTATCATACTTTATTCGTCTATTATTTTTTTGTTAGAAAAGGATGTCAAGTTATTATCACTTTAAAATTTTATATGTTACAGACACATTTGGCCAAAATTGTTCGGTAGTAGCAACGGTGAATCCGTAGACGAGATTTATGTTTTGTATGAAGGTGGAAGCTTATCCAGCGCTTGTGATACCTTCCAGTTCAAGCATAATTCTTCGCTATGTATTATATCTCTAAAACACGACGACCCGGATTGTGCTGTCGAGTTACAATACTACATAAAAACCGATAGTGGGACGCCAGAAAAGGTACTAATAGTTAATAGGTCGTTTTATAATGACAAGTTAAGATGTATGTTATATTTAATTTTTCTAATCTACAAAAATTCAAAATATCAGTAGAAACAAGTGAAGAGATTAGATTTCTCTATTCTTTCAAACAATAATTTACATTGTAGAAAATAGAATAGTAGAAATCAAGATGTCCGCGCTAAAGAATCAATCACTGATGTTTTTTTTTCATTTGTACTCTTTTTTTTAAATTTTTTTCAGGGAGGGGGGTGATATTATCAATATCAGCACAAGAGCCAAAGATAGAGGGCTGATATTACATCTGATATAAAAAATGACATGATCAAAAAATGTTATGATCTTTTTATCATACGCTTCAAAAATAGAGAAAAAAAAACCGTTTAATATATTGACCCTTTTAAGTGATTCTCAAGCAGAAGTTCAAAAAGTGATAAGTTTACAGACGTCGGACACCAAATGTAATACATCCGATATTACCAGATTATTGCATGGCATTTTTCATATCAGATGTATTATCAGATCAAGGTTCAATGTCAGCCCAAGAGATCAGATGTATTATCAGCCCAAGGTTCAATATCAGCCCAAGAGCCGAAGATCGAGGGCTGATAATACATCTGATATGAAAAATGACATGATCAAAAAATGTTATGATCTTTTTATCATACGCTTCAACAATGGAGAAAAATAACAGTTTAATATATTGATCCTTTTAAGTTGTTCTCAAGTAGAAGTTCAAAAAATGAAAACTTTACGGATGTCGGACACCAAATGTAATACATCTGATATAAAATCTTTCTATCATATGCCTCAAGAGGAGAAAAACAACAGTATAATACATTTTTATATTGACGATAAAAAAAATTTCATATCAGCCCGCTAAACACCATTTCGGAAAATATGAAATTTACGTAAATTTAATGCTATTATCATACTGTAAAAATTATATAAGTTATTTACTCTAAGTATATGATAAGTTTAGCGGGCTGATATGAAAAATTTATCACATGCTTCCTGCTATTATCACATGCTTTTCCGTAACGTAATCACATGGCATTCCGGCGTTACTCGACAAATTCCGGAAATTACACCTTAATGGTACGTTTTCAGTGAAAAACATAACAATGTAGTGAACAAAACAGTTATTAGGAAACAGGAAAATATGCATTTTTTCATAGAAAGTTACTTTACAAATGTTGACTTTTCCAAACAGTGTTCATTATGTTTTGTTGAATTTTTTTTTATCGTCAATATAAAAATATATTATACTGTTATTTTTCTCCTCTATTGAGGCATATGATGGAAAGATTTCATATCGGATGTATTACATTTGGCGTCCGACGTCCGTAAACTTTTCATTTTTTGAACTTCTACTTGAGAACCACTTGAAAGGATCAATATATTAAACTGTTATTTTCTCCATTCTTGAAGCATATGATAAAAAGATAATAACATGTCGTTTTCATATCCGATGTATTATCAGCCCTCGAGCCTTCGGTTCTTGGGCTGATATTGAACTTTGGGCTGATAATACATCTGATATGAAAAATGCAATGTAATAATCTGATATTATAATATTTTCGTACTGTTAACCATCTCATACTTTTTAAGTCTCGGGGGTATCTAAACGTTTTTTTTTTTTTTTTTATTTATATTTTTTCATTTATTTATTTATTGTTGTATATATTGGTAAGATCTACAAGTTTTTATAAGGAATTTGTCATATTATATTTCATCCATCTGTTTTACAGAGATAAACCTGTACAAAAAGTCCAGGTGAGGATGACTTCTGTGTAGATGAAAGTCAAACAATGTTTTTGAAGTTACAATCTCTATCCAACAATAGACAGAACGTAACCATCAAGCTAAGAATAAAACTGATCCAGGTTGAAGGTAACATTTGAATACGGCATTCAAAAAAATAAACATTGTACGTGGATACCTATGGGATAGAAGCGCTCAATTCGGGATGAGAGTCTCGATTTTGCTAACAGCTATATAAAAAAAAGAAATAAGTTAGAATTAAAAAGCAGAAGTCTGAGAAGGACAGACAATACCATGATAAAAGAGATAGAATGACGTACCGACAAACAACAGTCCACAAAACACTAATACTTACATACACTTCAATTGAACTTTCGCAATCATACCACATCTTATTTTTATATAGTAAACATATAGAAATTGATTACCACGAACTTACAAAAATCCGGGGTAGAAATCAGGTGCTTCGGAAGGACCAGCATCAATTCTTCCCACTAATGGCACCCATTGCGTTACTCGATTAGTTGATAAGTAGCAATCAGTATTGTCATCAACAAGGAAAGGGGCACGGCATGTGGTTGTATACAACAAGGTGCACATTCGATATTCCATAACGGTCATCCAAATCAATATGACGTCCGTACAACTTTCTACGTTAACCACTAGAAAAGCTTGCTTCACTGACAAATGATATCATCTTGGGTTAACATATGAATATAGGTGTCATGGACTGTCACATACATCGTTAATTAATCGTAGCCATGATTCTCGAATGAATCATCAAATACGACTTATCAACAGATTTATACTTTTATGATTCGTAAGTGCTACTAGGGATAACTGCTTACTAAGTACATACATAGTATACCGCTGTTCAAAAGTCATAAATCGATTAAGAGAAAACAAATCCGGGTTACAAACTACGATCTTTGTGTAGTTTATAATGCTCATTCTTTAGTTGTATGTGGAGTGTTTTGTAGTCTTCGTGGTTGTTTTGTTTATTTTTTCGTTTTTTGTTTTTGTTTTTTGTTTATTTTGTTTTTGTTTTTTGTTGATTTTTTTTTGTCAATATTTTGAATGAGTTTGTTATTTGACAATCGTCTTTTGAATTGATCTTATTATTTGATGCAAAGTACTGTATTTGGTGTTAAAATCTGTGTTCAAAGATAATCTTACTAGTACCATGCGTAGATATATATATATGGATCTATAAGTCATCCTATCATTGATGTAAGGCTGAATACACTTAAAGTTTCCTTTTTGTTGTTTCTTCTTTTTTTTCTTTATATTAACTAATTTTAATTACATTTATAGATGCCGAAACAAAATGGTACATATTCGTCATATTGGCTTCTGTGTTCATCTTGGCAGTGATCGTCATCGTTGTGCTTTGTAGACTTGCTATTTACGGATTAACTCGGAAATCAAGATCTCCTGGACGAACATACAATGCAAGAGCAGGTAAGGTATTTCGGCTAATGATCATACGCTGTATTCCGATAAAACATACACGTAAGGAATTTGAGTGTTTGATCGTACTCTGTATTCCGACAGAACATACAGGTAAGGAATTTGGCTATACGATCGTACTCTATATTTCTATAGAACATACACGTAAGGAATTTAAGTGTTTGGTCGTACTCTGAATTCCGATAGAACATACAGGTAAGGAATTTGGCCGTACGATCGTACTCTATATTCCTATAGAACATACAGGTAAGTAATTGTGGGTGTTTGGTCGTATTCTGTATTCCGATAGAACATACAGGTAAGGAATTTGGCCTTACGATCGTACTCTATATTCTTATAGAACATACAGGTAAAGAATTTGGGTGTTTGATCGTACTCTGTATTCCGACAGAACATACAGGTAAGGAATTTGGCTATATGATTGTACTCTGTATTCCGACATAACATACAGGTAAGGAATTTTAATGTTTGATCGTACTCTGTATTCGATAGAACATACAGGTAAGGTATTTGGGCGTTTGATCGTACTCTGTATTCCTTTAGAACATACAGGTAAGGAAATTGGGTGTTTGATCGTATTCTGTATTCCGATAGAACATACAGGTAAGGAATTTTAATGTTTGATCGTACTCTGTATTCCGATAGAACACACAGGTAAGGTATTTGGCCATATGATTGTACTCTGTATTCCGATATAACATACAAGTAAGGAATTTTAATGTCTGATCGTACTCTGTATTCCGATAGAACATACAGGTAAACTATTTGGGCGTTTGATCGTACTCTGTATTCCGATAGAACATACAGGTAAGGTATTTGGGCGTTTGATCGTATTCTGTATTCCGATAGAACATACAGGTAAGGTATTTGGGTGTTTGGTCGTACTCTGTATTCCGATAGAACATACAGGTAAGGAATTTGGGCGTTTGATCGTACTTTGTATTCCGATAGAACATACAGGTAAGGTATTTGGGCGTTTGATCGTATTCTGTATTCCGATAGAACATACAGGTAAGGTATTTGGGTGTTTGATCATACTCTGTATTCCGACAGACCAAGTAGGTGACATAACAAAGTAGCGTAAACCACTAATACAGCATACTGTTTTCAAATGCTGTACAACATAACCGATATGTGTATGATTGCAATTGAGACACTGTGTGTGATAATTAATCATCAAGAAGGGACGTGACATAGAATAGCTAGGCATTTACCATATAACAGCCAAACCACTGTTATGTAAAGCTATATAATCCTAGAATAAGTCGGTAACACTTAATAAAAAATTAACATATAAAGGAAATTACTAGATTAAAGACCTATGTTCTACATTCAACTGACTAGTTTAAGTGAGTAACATCTTACCGGAAAGAAATTTGTTTACCCCTCCCCTATCTTCACCAACCCAACATCCATAATATCAAGCTGGCTTAACTGAAATCTGTAGAAATAATTACTTTAATAGACTATATTAGTTTTAAATTTTATGAGACCATTGTAGTGGACAATACAAACCATAGGTTGAATACACTTCCTTTCAATTGAAACTTGTCATTGAAAGAAGCCCTCCATCTAATTGAACCTTAAACCCAGACTTCACATATCACTTGACTGACGTCATACATACCAGAGTTGTATCTGATCTATCATGTTTGTACAAGATCCATTTGAATGACGAAGTACAACTATTTTATGTCTGATGTTTTTTTTTTTTTCATTGCAATATTTCCCAAAACCCTTCGTGTTTTACAAAAAAGAAATACCGTTTACAGTGAAGATAAATCTACAAATATATCATTTGCTTTTTGTATGTTTTTTTGTTGTGCATTTACTGATTTTGTGTCATGGATGGATACCCCATATCCTTTGTTTTTCAAATATACCATGCAAACGGAAAAATAATATGAAATCCAACCATTTATTTACAAATAGTTCTAAATGCAATACAGATTATCTATTATAAATGTCAAAGTAGTACTAGGTTCAAGTTACCCTAATTTTTGGCACCCCTCTTTGTATTTTAATGCAGAGCGTTAAATATTTCTGATTGATTGGTTGGTGGTTGGTTAACGTCCAGTGGCAAATATTTCATGCATGTTTAGGACGAGATATTTGTGAAAAATTTGAAGTTTTATTATTGTATACTCAGAAGGATTCAAGTATTTTGAAGAAAAGTAAGTGTTTTCCAATGTCTTTCTGGAAATTATTGTTATTTACCTCTAAAATATGTAACATTTTTTGGAGTTCGCCGTATTCAAGTATCTGAAAGTCTTTGAACAATTTTTTTTTTTTTTTTTTTTTTTTGCTATATTTCGTGATTGCAACGTTTCATTTTGTTATTATGCTTCAGGTTTTAAAAGTGTCTTTACGTTGCTATGTTTCTAGTATTTTACAATATTTTGGCATTACCGGTTTGTCTCAAAATAATCTGCAAATTATGACTTTAGTCTTCTCTATAATGTTAGTTCCTATCGATTATACCCTCCTCTGTCAGTGGCATTCCAAATTACCTGCCAATCATCCCGCTCGAAGTCTTATTGCAGGACTTACCTATTATATTTTCTAATGTCAGGTTTATTTATTTATTTCGCGTAGTCCAAAGGGTCAGTGCGAAATATTGCCATCTCTTGGCGCGCGTCCGCCCGTCCGTCGTTATTCGTTCGTAGAAATTTGATAATTATTCTTACCAGAACTTGCATAGATGGAACCATTTATTCTAAAGATACACATCAATCAACTGGCGTACTTGGAGAAAAAAAATGGGAGTAGAACAGACATATTGGTTATCCATTGCTGTCTCTGTATTTTTTGTGTGAATAAATAGTTATTTCAGATCCTATACATGTTTCCAAATTTTCTAAACCCAAGGGTTGACTGGGGTATAGAAATAAAGCCATCCTTTGATCTTCTTCCGATGTCAGTAAAACCCTAGACAAAGTAAGGCGTCCGTTTGGCTATGTGAGATGTTTATATTTGCAGCCACGTCCAGTTAGAATGTGGAGGTTGACTCCGATGCATCGTGTAGAAAGTGTTGCGCTCTCTGTATGTTAAATTCCTTGCAGCAACTCTTTGAGGGGTCCGTAGATGACCCTTTTAAGGCTTACTTTCTGTCCCTATCGAACATATCCTTCTTTTTCAGTGGCATTCTAGATTTCTCGCCAATCATCCCGATTTACCACTTATTGAACGACCTATCTAGTGTATTGATTGTTAATTTGTTCTTGTCCTGAACACGCATCCGATATTTGCCACTGGACGTTTAATAAACAACAATCAATCGATCAATTCGAATCTTCGACTAACGTTTGAATGTAGTTATAATTGAAGACAGATATAGCTTTTAAATATCTAAATGCTACTCTATTATTTAATTTTGTGAGCTTGGATGATCTTGAAAAAGAGATTTACTGCGATCGTATTCAAGCTAAGCCATTTATAATGCAGTTCTCTAAGTTAGGTTTCCATAACACTTGTTTAGAAATTATTGTAAAAGGTAATTATAGCCATTTTATTTTTCTGTACGTTTTTGACATTTTCTTCTTAAAATGTCCTGTACCAAGTCAGGAATATGGCAGTTGTTATCAAATAGTCCGTTTCTATGTATGTTGGCGTTTGTTTTTGTAGCAGTTCAGTGTTTCTGTTGTTCCGTTGTTTTCCTCTTATGGTTGACGTGTTTCCCTCGGTTTTTGTTTGTGACCCGGATTTGTTTTCGCTTAATCGATTTATGACTTTTGAAGAGCGGTATACTACTGTTGCCTTTATTTGATGGATGAATGTTATTGTCATAATATTTTGTAACATAATTTATGAATGAAAGTAGTAGTAGCTGTAAGGCGTCATCTAGACAGCAACCCAGAGACAATGAAATAAAGAAATCCTCTAAGGACAGCAATCTTCAACAATAGACTCTTCCCAAGCATAATAATGTGAGACTAAGTTTGACCTAAACTATTATAGATCTGCAAAATACTGATATAAACAAAACCGATGAAGTTCCTGACGTGGATTGGTCACATTGTAATGTTACTAATTTAAACTTGTATTGTTATCTTTACAGCACCAGCAATGAATATGCCATCAAATGGAGCCTTTCCAGCACAAACATCTGGGCAACAAACAACGAACTTTTCTTATGAAGCAGCCGGATATAATCCCTCTAGTAAAACAGGGAATTATTCAACACCACAGGATTTTTCTGCTTTTACATACAATAATCCCGTCTCGTCAAACTCGTCGTGAAACACATCAGACTCTTCATGAGATACATACGATAAGTTTCTGAAAACTTTGTCGTGAAATAAGTGAAATAACATTATCTATTTACTAAGATCTAACAAAAACTTTTACTGGACAGTATTAAAGTTAATATAATGTCTTTATTATTCTTATATTACATAAAAAGTAAATAGATGTTTGAGTAAATTAAAAGCAGTTTCATCAGTGACGCTCGAAACAAAAGAGTTAAAAAAGGCTGTAATAAGTAGAAAGTTGAAGAGCATTGAGGACAAGAAATTCCGAAAGGTTTTGCCAAATACAGCTAACATATTCCTAGATAGAAACGTAACGTACAAAGAAATGGTAGTTCGATTGGCTTCCCCTGTCCGGAAATCTTTGGAGCAGAATTTTTTTTAACTTTTGTTTAGTAGGGTCATTTTTTATTTTTTTGTTTTGTTTTGTTTTGTTTTTTGTTTTTTGTTTTTTTTTTTTTTTTGCTTTTGTTTGTTTGTTATTTTTTAGTTTATTTGTTTATTTGTTGATGTTTTGGGGTGTTACTAGCGCTAAATATTTGCTACTTTTACTGTTTATTATTGCACTTTATCTAATTTACGAAATCTATATTATATTAGAATGTAGTACTGTAATTGATAAATACTACCATCAGCGTTGTTATTAAAGATAGTGATCGATGAAGATAAACCATTGAAATAACGTAACATATTTGTGATTATACATAGCAATCCTCAATAGTTCCAGTTACCGATATATAAAATAAAATAATGTTTCTTTGTATGTATGACTCTTTTTTGCTATACTAAAGACTAAATAAAGTGTCATTTGTTGGTGTTTTGTTAATCATTTTTGTGTTTTATCATTCACAAATGTCAAGTAGTGTTTTTATCAATCAGAGTTCAAATTTTTCTAGAAGCTTCTTATTGTATGTTTTCAGTTAAATGTCCGAGATCATCTGTTTGTATTTCTTTAAACATTAGTTTGCACGTTTTTAACAGACATTTTATTTCAAACCTTTGGTATTGATTTTGCTTCTTTACATGGTTCTTTTGTTATACAGTTGTTGCTAATTAACAACACTGTCACAATTCAATCCAATATTAGTATAATCAAGCAACAAAATTGTTTGAATGTTGGTTGGATCCCCTGATATCGTTATGTGTCTCGTGTACTCCGTCTGAAAATGATCATTCAATAACAGTGCAACCATATAGAAGTCTATGTGAGAAATTGATAACCTCGTCATTTATTTCTGAAACTCGTATACTAGTGTGTTTAGTCTTGTACTTTTAAAAACAATTGAAAGTCAAGTCTCGAATCCAATAATATAGGGTTATTATCCGTTTATTGTAACGCAAACCCTTGAAAAACTGTTTAAAACAAATTTTGTCATTGATGATGTGAAGATATATTTGTACTAATGCAATATGATAGAATAATGCACTCGAACTTTTCGTTACGTTAAGTTGGAAATATCATGCTGCTTTACAATAATCTAGTTAATTTTACAAACTCTTCTAATTATAGTACAGCCAAGTTATTGAACTATCAAATACATTTCTCTCGTCCTAAACCCTTATTGCACACGCAACAGATGCCATTCCCCACCCATCCACTCCCCAAAAAAATCCAAGAACAACAGTTTGAAGCATTTAGATAATGTACTGCATGTCTTACAACACATATGTTAGGTGGAACCCTCAAATAATATTTCATTTAAACAGTAGAACACGTTTGTTTTATAGATCAGTGAGATACCAGTACAACATATTAGCTTTATGACTGACGTCTTTCGATTTCGGTCTTACAACATCTGTATTGGATAAATTCCTCAGATAACAATTCAACCAAATACTAGTAATAAAAAGTCATAAGAGATCCCAGGCTTATAATAAATACACCAGACGCGTATTTCGTCTTCACAAAATTCATCAGTGCATGGTGCTCGAATCAAAACAGTAGGAAGCCAGATCAGTTACGAAGTTAAAATATTCAAAACCAAAAAATACAAAAAGTGTACCAAATCTGGCTATGGTAATACATTTCATAGGGTTAATAGGGTTACAAAAAACTTTTAAATGGCTTTAACATTTTGCTGGTGAATAATAAACTTATAGAAAATGTCCACATCAACGATAATTCATGTCAGGACAGAAGTGCTGACTACAGAGTTGGTAATAACCTCGATGGCAAACATCCATATACAGTGGTTTTGACCCAGTAGTTATGAAAAGACATATCTATAGCAGTCGTATGATCAAGTTTGCAGGTTTCGTGATGTTGATCCATTCATGTGACGCGCAGTTTATATTTCGTTTGTGGTGTCCTGGTGCGCTGTCGTAAATACATGGGAGATGTCCGTTGTTATTCTGCGGTTTACATGTTGTAATGTACTATTATATTATTTATTTATGTATTTCTCTTTGCTGAGTGTTCTTACGTTTGTTTGTTCTGTATTCCTGTCACGAAGTGTTTTCATTTTAGCGGTATTTTTAACATTGCCTATAAGCGAGAGGTTTGGCTAGCCATAAAACCAGGTTCAACCCCCCATTTTTTCTAAAAATGTCCTGTACCAAGTCAGGAATATGGCAGTTGTTATCTACAGTCCGTTTCTATGTATGTTGACGTTTGCTTTTGTTGTAGTTCAGTGTTTCTGTTGTTCCGTTATTTTTCTCTTATAGTTGATGTATTTCCCTCGGTTTTAGTTTGTTATCCGGATTTGTTTTTGCTTAATCGAATTATGACTATTGAACAGCGGTGTAGTACTGTTGCCTTTATTTACAAGGCGTGTATTTCGTTTTACTTGTAAGACACATCTGCGGCTCTCGAGTTCAAAACAGATGATATGCCAGTCAATGACAAAATACTCGAAGTAAAAGTTTTTTAAAGATTAATGCTTGTTATAATATATCAACAAAACGTCATATAACAAACTTGTCAACTGCCTAACCGTTACGAAATAAAAACAGTTCATTTGTTCTTCCACCTCAGGTTACATTAGTTTATAATTGTTCAGGATGTATTGTTTAATTTCAAAACGGAAATAACTCAAAACTCAAGACATAATTTTAGTGCAGGGTAAACGCGTCACCTACTCAACTACATTGTAAGTATCATGTTGAATGGTCATCAGTTATAAAAGGACATGTTATATTACAACGAATGACCATATTTAAGTAGAAAAACTAAAATAATAATTATTATACTATATATGTTGTCGACGATGAAGTGGGCCCCTTGCAAAAATGGTTTAATTTGTTCTGTTTCATGTCTCGAATTAGATGATAGACCCTGTTTTATGTTGCAGTTGTTCCATAATGGCAGAGACTTGTTGAAAACATGTCTATTCACTGTGACGTAACACATGTAACATGCCGTGTGATTTGAGTTTTTGTATCTTACATAAAAGTATCAAGTAGCATTTTTACATCAATAGTTTTGCATGTAAAATTAAAAAAAAAACGACAAAAACACATGCTGTAAGTATTGTATATCTTGTAGTTAAAATAATAAATTTATAACAAATTTTAAAAACAACTAATACTTGTCCCAAACGTTTCGATGCATTCGAAAAATCAATATAAGACACAAAAATTATGCGACCGTTAGAAACAAGACTTTATGGCCCTTTTAATATAAATGCTGTTATTTTTCTATTTTGTCTTTAAAAGAAAATATTCCTTGTATAATCAAAGCACTTTAAAATATACAATGATTTTATATTCTTTGTCCAACGATACCTCTGTCCAGAAATCATCAATTCGAACAGAAATTATTACACTCACCAAAATATTCATTAAGATATTTATTAATTCCATATCTTGTGTACTTGTAATTTTTATAAGGAGGTAATACAATAGAAAGTGTCCGATATCAAAATTGAGTAAATACTGTGTAAACTCGCCTTAAAACTTTATCAATCTTATATTATTTGATCCTCCTAAATTCAAAAATTAAGACAAGCAGACCTGAAACCTGAAAATTGGTTTAACCGGTGTTGCAGTTTTCTTATTGGAAACATTATTTATTCTTTGTCTCACTAGCTAACAGGAAGAAGAAAAAAGTCATCAATGATACCAGGATTACAATATATTTTTTAGACGCACGTTTCGGCTACAAAAGACTCACCAGAACCGCTCAGGAAAAATACAAGATAACAAGTAGAAGGTTAATTTTATTAAAAATAAGAAAATTCCAAACATGTAGTTCAAAATCTGGCTAATGCCATATATGCTTGCGGGTAGAAACATATATAGATATAGATGTTTTGAGCAACTTGCGTAAAATAATTGTGTTATTGTGTTATTGTGCTATGGTATATTTTTGTATTCTTCTCTTTCATTTTTGCTAATGTGCTTTGTTTATATGCCTTTTTGTGTTTCTTTGTTACATATTTGTTTGTTTTTATAGTGATTAAGATTATAACACAATGTTGACTGCTGTACCCCTATTTTTGACATTTTTACCTACTATGTCTGTTTGTTTTGATCACACATCGTTGTCAATATAATGGAATGTTATGCGACTGTCATACAAGGTTTAGCTAGCTGTAAAACCAGGTTTAATTCACCATTTTCTACATAAGAAAATATCTGTGCCATGTCAGGAATATGACCGTTGTTATCTTTTCGTTTGATGTGTTTGAGCTTTTGATTTTGCCATTTGATTACGGACTTTCCGTTTTGAATTTTTGCTCGGAGTTCGGTATTTTTTTTATTTTACTTTTTGCTAATTCTTAAAGACATTGACTTCCACGTTGGTATTCGGTTATGTTTAAAGCTTAAATCATTTACTGTTGTTTGTCTTTTGGTCGTTTCACGTTTCTTGCTATGGTGTTATCAGTTTGTCATCGATTTATGAGTTTGAATATTCATTTGGTATCTTCAACCTCTCTTAAACATGGGTCTGCGATATATGAATTTGCTTATCGTTTGGGGTTAGACATAAGACATTTATCAATCTTCTATAGTATGACACAAAAACTGCTCCAACAGTTATATGAGGAAGAACGACTGAAATCGACACCACATAAGTTGTTGGTTTCACCGATACAATTTGTCGGTGTCTCAACTCACTAGGATATGTTTTAGCGAGTTTCGATATGTAGATATCATAATAATCGTCTGATCTGTATATTTAGCGATTGTATTCTATTCCTGATTGTGGCATTTTGACTGAATGTGGATTTACATGACAGGTGATGCATACATAGCAACAGATGTTTACCCTGCCGACTACCCGGTCTTGCTACAGTTGGAGTTCATGAAAGAATTTATGAAATTTGAACATGGGTGACTTATGTTCTAATCAATCTAACAGAAGTGTTCATCAGTGTTTAACTGGTGGCGTTTAAAATAGAGTTAATATCTTATTGGAGTCATATCAATAGAGTGCTATTAGGGTAACCTGGTTATTATCCTAGCTTTAGATGCTGCGTAGTTTAACAAAAAATTGTAAAAATTAACAATACTGTTTCAAGATCGCCGGACTTCAACAGCAATGTATAGAAATGGATATTTTTTTCTCGATATTTTGGATGTATATAAGAATCGTTGAAAAATATAGGCATTGGCGTTTGACAAATTGTGAAGAGATATTATTTGATTTTTACAGAAGTGGGGGTTAAGCATGTATGCAATTTATGTACTCCTCAATACAGAATCTTTGGTCGTTTGAAGGTCGGTTCCAACCCATTTGTCTACGATTCAGTGTGGATTCAAAATTAAATTTATGACACTATATAGTAAATAAGTATACATCTACAGAATAAACACAGAATGGTATGGAACGCCAAAACTGTCTTATTATGCCCATTTTCATTATATGATGTGCATTACCTTTATATGACGTTCACTTGTCATTATATGATGTGCAAACACCTTTATATGGTGTCCAGTTGACATTATATGATGTGCAAATATACTTATATGATGTGCAAACATCCTTTTATGATGTGCAAATATACTTATATGATGTGAAAATGTACTTATATGATGTGCAAATGTACTTATATGATGTGCAAATGTACTTAAATGATGTGCAAATGTACTTATATGATGTGCAAATGTACTTATATGATGTGCAAATGTACTAATATGATGGCAAAGATCCTTATATGATGTGCAAATATCCTTATATGATGTGCATTTTACAAGGTCGGTGGTTTTCTCCGGGCACCCGGCTTCCTCCACCAATAAAACTGGCCGCCACGAAATAGCCCAAAAGCGGTGCTTAAAAGTGGCGTTAAAACACAAAATCAAAAATCAAATTACATCGCGATGACCGTGAGGGCATTCCGATGTATTGTTGCCGCAGAGATTTGACTTTCGTTTTGACTGGTAACCGTTCTTTTAAATACGCGGACATTGTCGAGTGCAAAATAACATTCATTATCGCTTGTTATAAATTCATTTCTTCAATGAATACTCATAAAATAATTTTTAGAACATAAATTAATAATATGAAAATGTTTTGTCGTTAGAAATATATATATAAGTAAAAATCATTAATATCTATGCACATGTACAGAAAAATTGTGTTAACGCATGCGGAAGAATATCTCAAGAACGTTTTGCGGGAAAATATGAATGCCTGCTCAAATCCAATCATTTAGAAAAATCGAATTAATACAGAAGAGTGTGTCCACCATGTACTTGCACTGCACTATTATTAGAATAGTAAAATAGAATGATATACAAATAGATGAAAATTATATATACATGTAACTGTTATATACAAATATTAATATAATATATAACAACTGATTTGTATCACTACAACATAATAGTTAGTACGGTGAGGTTGAAGTCACTGTCATTTATTCATTATCCACGCACGAACTTGTCTCAGAAATACATATATCTCTGTACATTAACCTCACTTTCAGGTATAGAGATGTGATTTTTTTTTCTGAGACAAGTGCTTGTGACCATCCACAAGAACTTGCGGTCATCCGTACTTCAGTACTTTGATTCCTTATATTATGTGCAAACATCTTTATATGATGTGCTTGTGTCATTATATTATGTGCATGTAACATTATATGATGTGGTTCGGATTACTTCATTATATGATGTCAAAACGTACTTATATGATGTGCTTTCATCATTGTTATGGTCAATAAACATGATCACCATTAGAACGATTACTGTCTACGTCATAACTGATTCCGATCTGCTTCTCCGGAATTACGGCTCAAATCTGTAACTATCGTTTGGAAAATGGGTGAGATTTTGAAAGAGATAAACCTTGCCTCGTTGCTACTTCGTTTTAAAGATGAAAAAATCACATCTGATATTGTTGGAAAATTGTCAAAATATGAATTGCAAAGTGTAGGTTTTATCGATGGGTCTATAAAATAATTAACATACGACTAAAGTGGATTATATCATGGCAATCTAATTAAAATATAGTTTTCTGATTTCGTTATACTCATATGTGTACGAGCACGCGAGTTTATATAGATATGAATTTTAATTAGATTGATATTATGGGTCCTCGACTGTACCTGGAGTTCAAATATTTGATCTACCAGAGATTATCCTGCTTTTTTTAATGAAAGTTTACTGTTTCTGATCTAGCAGCTCCAGCCTCGTATCAGCTTCCGAAAGTGCTAGTTATAGAAGAAGTGAGACAGTACAATTCATTGAAAAAATTACACAGTGCAATTTAACTAAAATCAACGTTTCAAACATTTAGGAGGAAGATATAGATCCATTAAAAAAGGAGCTAGTTGAAAAATTTCCCTGCTCTGGCAAAAATATGATAAAAGAACTTTAGCTGTATTGCTATACCAATTAAATCACAGTCATTTTAAACAGTATTATATATTATAACGTCGCTGGGCTTCCAAAATGTCGTATATGACTTTTTTGAATAAAACTACTTTTTAACAC
Source organism: Mytilus coruscus (assembly GCA_017311375.1). Classification (NCBI taxonomy): domain Eukaryota; kingdom Metazoa; phylum Mollusca; class Bivalvia; order Mytilida; family Mytilidae; genus Mytilus; species Mytilus coruscus. The sequence continues at coordinate 17,299,515 of CM029595.1, forward strand.
AAATCGTCTTGGCGGAAGGAAATCTTTGATATTCCAAAATAGCATACAGTTAGACCAATCAAAACATTTGAAATAAGATATGTTACAAAATTGCAAATCTCAGTTGTTTGTAAAATTTGCTTTCAAAATATTGTACGTAAACTTGAAAATTGCTGTATAATGGCTCTGGGAATCAAATACTTGCACATTTCTTTATTTGTGTGTAAGCAATTCAAGTTTTTAGGTAATCAAGAAATGTCAAAGATTTTATTTTACCGCCATTTACAAAAATGTTCAAGTTGAAATACGACATTTTGGAAGCATGCATTTGGACCAAATTTCAAAGCCTGTTTCTGAGATATTATTTTTTTGAAAAATTATTAATTTACAACATTTTGGAAGCCCAGCGACGATAAGCTATAAACGTTTCTACGCATGTATAATTATACCGGAATGGATGAAAGGAGATATGGGATGAACTTCAACTCGATGCAATACATTTGCACTTACATTTGCAGGTAAAAATCCTTACATTTGCGAGCAGTTTTTTTTAATTTCGTTTGCTCACATTTTTATTACAGCTTCAACTAGACAGCTACCCGCAACATAAAAGGATCTTCGCACAAACATCCAGAGGTCTTTGGGACTTAAATTTCGCTTATACAAACATCCAGACTCGAGGCACTGAACTGTTAAAAGGGGCTAAGGTACCGACCTTTCATCTGTCCATTTTTCATATTGATTTTGGATCTTGTTATGACTTTTTACACATTTTATACAAGTAAAAAATAATGTTTTGTAAATATTTGTCCCTCCAAGCATACCAAAATTGTGAACCCTTGAAATAATTATATTTCTCGAAAACGGTTTAGTTCGGGGAGATTCAGTTTGCAACGGTGGCTTTTATTTTTTTGCGTTGATCTTGAAAACTACAATAGCTTTTTTTTTAAAAGGGGGTGTAGTGAAAACAGTCTGAATATGCTCTATATGAAAGGTCCCATTTGAACAATTTGCGCTGTTATAGGTTTTGTTGTTTTGTTGCCTATTATCTTGATAACTTATTTATAGAGAAACCTTCTTGCAAAATGGTAGGCAAAAACAGAATTACAAATAAATAATTAAACATAACTGAAATTATAAATTAAATACCGAGGGACTGCTAATTTTCTTTCATTGGGGGACCTTGGAGGAACAATGGAATTACTCTTATTTTTTCAAGTCCCCACCTTGAAGAAGAAAAATAAATTCAAAACACCCCACCCCCATATTTTCCAAAGACATAAAATTTGAACACCCCACACGCAAATACATTTTTCAATACTTCTGTCCGTTATAACAAAAAAAAAATGAATACAATTTCTTTTTCTATTATAAGTATAAAATATTGCATCAGTAGTGGATCTAGAACTTCGATTGTGGAAGTCGTTTGCGACTTCAAAAAACTTTATTTGGATATGCCGGTTATGGTCTCGTTGATATTTATCACACCTTCATTCAATTTCAGCTTCAGATGAAAAAAATTGTCATGGAATAACATGTTGAAACTTAGGATTTTCATCTTAAAAATTGAGACGAGCGGAGCAAGTCGAAAAAAAATTAACATCTTTCGAGCCAAAACATTATATTTTGTTTACAGTAGGGGGGTTGTATTATTAGTTTTTTTTACTATATGGAAAGGAGTATAATCAGGAAAGCTTCAAAAACCTGCAAAAACTAAGAGACTACACCATTAATCTCTGATAGTGTCGTTCTTAGTGTCCAATAAACAAACGGAAGATGGTCATGACTTACATGAAACAAATATTGAAATGAAGATTGAAGCCAAAAATGATGCCATAAGAGATACAGATATGACATCACAGTTAGATTCGGCATATTCAAGTACATAAAGAATTCAAATTTTGATGAACTAAAAACAAAGTTTTATTTATGACCCTTTGGACCCCGATTTGGACCAACTTGAAAACTGGGTCCAAAATAAAAAAAATAAATACATGTTCAGATTCAGCATATCAAAGAACCCCAATAATTATTTTTTTTGTTAAAATCAAACTAAGTTTATCTTTGGACCTCAATGTGGACTAATTTGAAAACCAAGCCCAAAATCAAAAATCTAAATACACGGTTAGATTCACCATATCAAAGAACCCATAAAATTCAATTTTTGTTGAAATCAAACAAAGTTTAATGTTTGACCCTTTAGATCTGAATGTAGACCAATTTGAAAACGGGGCACAAAATCCAAAATCTAAATACACTAGGTTAGATTTAACATATGTCACAACCCTAAGAATCAAGACTTTGAATTAAACACCATTGAAATTGGTCAAGAAATAAGCAATTTATACAAAGTATTAGAAAAGTATTGTTTTGCCCCTTTTTGGTCCCTAATTCCTAAACAGTTAGGGCCATAACCCCCAAAACCAATCCTTCCTTTTTTGGTATGGAACATTGTGGTACAATTTCGTAGAGATCCATATACTTATACACATGTTATTGTCCTGAAACAAGAAAAATGCTTGTTTTTGGCCTCTTATTCCTAAACAGTTAAGACAATAACCCCAAAAATCAATCCCAAACTTCTTTTTTGGTATGGAACCTTGTAGAACAATTTTGAAAGAGATCCATACACTTATACGCAAGTTATTGTCTGGAAACCAAATGTCTTCGGACGACGACGACGACGACGACATCGCCATACCATTAAACGGCCGCAAATGTTTGCGTTCGTATAAAAAATTGTATACCCTTTCCATCTTCCTCCTATCCCCTTTTTTAGGTTACAAATGACCGGTACCTTACAGGAGTTATTACCCTTCCAATGTCCGATTTTTGTCCATTTTTGCTTCTTTTTTACTAATATCTTGAGAAAAGTTATATATAAAGAGAAACTTGAACTGCTATTTTAAATGATCAGCAATGCAAAATTTACAAAAAATGAACACACTTGAAATTTGTGTATCAACTTCTTATAGAAGAAACTAACTCTAAATAGGAAAGACATTTTCAATAGAAACAACCTTTTTAGTTTGCTTCCCTTCTTAAACAAATAATATCTTTTTCAAGAAATTTTGAATCAAACATTTAAAAAAAAATTAGCCCTGTTTACAGTTCGATGCCTTGAGTCTGGAGGTTTAATATGAGCGGCTTCCCACGTAACCTTTTATGTTGAGGGTTACTGTCTAGTTGAAACTGTAAAATAAATGCGCGAAAACGTTGTAAAAAGCAGCGCGCAATTGTAATGCACCGAGTTGAAGTTCATGTCTCTTTTTAGTTTAAACATATTTTATTTGCTAAATTGGAGCCAAATGGATTAGACACAAGTAAATCATACTTATGAAGTCTTCTCCATAATACAATATAAATAAATACAATAATAATATAATGAGCATACATGTAAAGCATACAGTTTATAGAATATAATACGAGCTATAGGTAAACAAGAAGAGAGAGAGAGAAAAAAAGAAGGAAATATTGAAAAGTCATATAATTCTGTGATGATGACGTGGGTGTTGATGATGATGATGATGTTCCGTGTCAGTATCAATAACACTTTATGAAGGTACAAGAAATCTGTTTGACCTTTTGGGGAAATTTTGAACATGTTAGAAAATTCAGATATTTTGTTTGTTCGAAAGTTCCAAGTTTCCGCAAATTAATAGTTTTGTATCAAAACAAAGTTTTCGGAAAGCCAATTAAGATTATTGAGTAGGGTTTTTCTACATGAAGCGTATTTTGGACAAACGAAGAAGTAATGATGAACATCCTCAATATCTGACCCACATTAGCAAGGGATCATTTATAATGTTAGCTCGAAAATTGTCATAGTTTAAGAATGAAGCGGAGCATCGCAATCGCATTAATATAATATTCAATTTCCTCGGACCGTACAAATAAAACGTTTCAACTTTATTTAGGAGACTATCACATTTCAATTCTTTCTTAAATTAGATATAGAGTCGACGCTGCGAATTTTTGGATCAAGTTTATTCCACTCACGTATTGTGGATGATCGAATAAACGATTCAGTAGTAAAGGAAAGTCTACAAAATAAAACAATAACAACATCATGACCATTTCGCGACGGATAGTTGGTTGTACTTTGTATACATGGAGGTACAAAATTACATAGGTACTCTGGTGCATGTTTTTGGTTCATATTATAAAACATCTGTAATTTTCTTCTTCTTGTTCTTTCCAAAAGAGATTCCCAGCCAACCTCAGAGTATAATGTTTCAGTTTTAGTGAAAATTGGTAGACCGGTTACAATTCTTGTGGCCCTCTTATTGCAAATTTTATCCCACACTTCCGTGGCATATTCAAAAATGGGTCAAATAAAAATTAGGTACAGTTTATCTAAATTGTTTCGAGAGTCGGTATTTAAGTTTACGTAAAACATACGAGTGTTTATTTACACTTGTAATAATACTTTCAATATGATTGCTCCATTTTGCGTCACTACTGAAATTATCTCCCCGGTGCTTTTGAGATGTACTTAAAGGGATATTTTTACCATTTAAGAAAGTACATCTCATAAAGGGATATTTTTACCATTTAAGGAACCGACCGTGCAAGACCCTCATGGAAGTCAAGGTCGTTAACCCTCCCCCCCTTAGTCGTCGTTATTTCAGGAAAAGCTGAGATCTGGAATCTCAATATTTGAGAAAATCATAATTTCGGTTTTATCAGGGTTAAATGACATAAGCCATTTAGAAGACCAAACATCAAGCTCTTTCAGGTCGGATCGATAACATCTAATTTGTTCTCCATCGTTATTAGAATAACTGAATGATGTGTCATCAGCAAATAGCCGATACAGTGATGGAAGCTTATCAGCAATATCATTATTATATAAGACAAAGAGAAGAGGGCCCAGAACTGATCCTTGAGGAACACCAGCTAAAACATTACAGAAGGAAGAAGACGAATTATGCATTACTACTCTCTGTTTTCTATCATGTAGATTATTTTCAATCAAATGTAATAAGCTTCCGTAAATACACATAATCTTTTAGTTTAAATATAAGGCCTTTGTGCCAAACTTTGTCAAAAGCTTTAGGAAAGTCACAGAAAACAAAACAATTTAATTCTTTTTTTTTTTTTTTTCATATCTCCTTTCATCTATACCGAGGGGTCCGAGGTGGCGGAGTGGTCTAAGTAGTCGAACAACTGTATCACTAGCCTGTCCACATTTAAGTTGTGAGATCGAATCCCGCACGTGGCAGGTACGCTCGACCCCAGTCTTAAATTGACTAGAATTGTCAGTTTTCCTACCGAAGGTCGGTGGTTCTCTCCGGGCACACAGGCTTCCTCCACCAATAAAAACTGACCGCCACGAAATAGCACGTTAGTGCTGAAAGTGGCGTTAAACATAAATCAATCAGTCAATCAACCATCCATACCAGTATAATTATGCAGGAGTACAAAATTTTATAACTATTGTTTTGAAATACTTTTTAAAATGACTGTGATTAAATTGGTATAGGAAATGAATTAAGATGAAGCGGCAATTCAAAAAGAGGGAACAATCGTATCGGTATAGCTGTCGTTTGCAAAAAAAAAATTGTTTTATCATATTTTCGCCATAGCAAGGAAATTATTCAATTAGCTCCTGTATTAATGGATCTAAAATCTTCCAAGGAAATGTTTGAAACGTTGACTTTTATTAAATTGCACTGTCTCATTTATTCTATAAATTGCACTTTCGGAAGCTGATACCAGGCTGGAGCTGCTAGATCAGAAACAATAGACTGGCTTTTAAAAAAAAAAGCAGAATATCCTCTGGTAGATCAACTATTTGAAATCCAGGTTCTCAGTACACAGTCGAGGACCCACAATTTAATAACTTTAACCGTATGTTCATTATTGTAGACTCATCCATTAAATTTAAACTTTGCAACAATATCAGATGTGATTTTTTCATCTTTAAAACGAGGTACCAACGTGACAAGGTTTATCTCTTTTAAAATTTCATCTATTTTACAAATAATAGTTACAGATTTGAGCCGTAATTCCGGAGGAGCAGATCGGAATCAGTTATGACGTAGACAGTAACCGTTCTAATCGTGATCACGTTTATTGACCATAACAATGATGAAAGCACATCATATAAGTACGTTTTGACATCATATAATGAAGTAATCCGAACCACATCATATAATGTTACGTGCACATAATATAATGACTTAAGCACATCTTATAAGGATATTTGCACATCATATAAGTATATTTGTACATCATATAAGGATCTTTGCACATTATATAAGTACATTTGCACATCATATAAGTACATTTGCACATCATATAAGTATATTTGCACATCATATAAGTACATTTGCACATCATTTAAGTACATTTGCACAATCATATAAGTATGTTTGTACATCATATAAGGATGTTTGCACATCATATAAGTATATTTGCACATCATATAAGTATATTTGCACATCATATAATGTCAACCGAACACCATATAAAGGTGAGATCAATGTAGCGGCAGTGAGACACACCAAACCTATATTTCGTCGTCGATAGTGGCGTCGGCGTCTCCATCTCCATTTTTTATTTCTATTGAGTTTAACCTTTCATTATACATGTTACTAAACATGTATGCCATGTATATTACTTTTAGAACATCATACTGGATTTGTTTACCTCGACTATTGTATCTGTATTTATATTGTATGTTTCTCTGTAAACTTGTATTTAGTTTTTAGAGAATAAAGTATCTATCTATCTATCTATCTATAGATCGTTAGGTTTCTAGTTTTTTACATTTTTCATTTCGGGACCTTTTATAGCTTACTATAGGGTATGGGTTTTGCTCATTGTTGAAAACCATACAGTTTTGTTTTAAGTTAATAAACCGAATTACATGTAAACTGTTTTGACATGATAAATTTGTAAACCTCCATGAAGTGTTTTAAAACTTGTATAGGAGTTATTCCTCAATTTCAAGAAAAAGCATCTACAGAAAAACATTTTTTTTTTTTTTTTTTTTTTTACCGATAAATGTATAGATAAATGTACAGCCGATCAACATGACGCTTTTACACTTACAGCAGCAATATCAGGCGAGACACAGGGTTCCGTGGAATATTTTACAAATTTATTACAAAATACTGCTTCCGTTTGAGAACTTAGGATAAAAACAACAGGACCAAGTGGTTTGGGGATATCCCAATTATGTCCGAAATACTATAAACTTTTTAATACTTTTTTTCTTATTATTATCTGCCGTTCCCCTTTTTCATACCAAATAACTCTGAACAACCACTCGAACTTTAATTTGAACTTTAACTCAATGGATAGCGATACCCATCCAAAGCACATTAAACAAACGATATATTGAAATCTGTTTAAAAATAGAACAGGTTTTTTCCGAATTGGTCACGTGGTTTTACCTCATCAAGTAATGGAATAACCACATCAAAGAATGACAGGACCACGTCAAATAATGAAACAAACACATCATGTAGTGTAAAATCGTCAAATTTTGAAAAGAATAGGCAAATCATCATTACGAAATAACAAAACCACATCATGTAATGAAACAACTACATAACGTTAAGTCAATTCACATCAAGTAATGTTAAAACCACATTGACTAATGACACAACCACATTAAATAATGGTGAAACCACATCGAGTAATGACAAAACCATATTGAGTAATGACAAAACTATATCAAGTCAATACGAAACCATATCGTGTAATATCGAAATATCATTAAGTAATGACTATTCCATATTGAGTTATATCAAAACATCATTACGTAATGTCAAAACCATATTAATCTGTCGATACCTGTATCTTGGCATTGCACAAGGTCATGTTTTCTCTGACTTTTATGACGTCTTTACACTAAATCCATTGGATGTTGGATGTGTACGGATTGATAATTTAGTCTTAGATGCATGATTTTTTTATTAGTTGTTAGTGGCTTTGAACTAGCTGTCAGATAACTGCGAGTACTCTCAGATCTGTTCCTAGTGTCTTTTTGTTGTTTGGATGTACAAGTACCCTGCCACGTCCACTTGTATTTTTGTCCATCTGATGAGTTAAGCCTTTTTCAACTAATTTTATAGTTCGTTCTTATGTTGTACTGTTATATCACTGTCCCAGGTTAGGGGAGGTTGGGATCCCGCTAACATGTTTAACCCCGCCACATTATGTATGTATGTGCCTGTCCCAAGTCAGGAGCCTGTAGTTCAGTGGTTGTCGTTTGTTTATGTGTTACATATTTGTTTTCGTTCATTTTTGTACATAAATGAGGCCGTTAGTTTTTCGTTTGAATTGTTTTACATTGTCATTTCGGGGCCTTTTATAGCTGACTTTGCGGTATGGGCTTTGCTCATTGTTGAAGGCCGTACGGTGACCTATAGTTGTTAATTTCTGTGTCATTTTGGTCTCTTGTGGACAGTTGTCTCATTGGCAATCATACCACATCTTCTTTTTATAAGTAAAGACAAAATATCATCAAGTAATAATAAAACAACATAACGTAATATCAGAGTTCCACATAAGACAGCTGTGGCGTTCCATACACCTGCATGTTAGCATTTTGGGCTAATTAAAATCATTAAAATCTTAGAGCCAATTTAAACGCTTCGTGATATTACCCTTTTGCCCTGTGAGTGACTCAAATGCAGGGGAAATTGACCTGATACAGGGTACATTGTTGGTATAACCTTACACAATTCAGTTACTGCTGTGATATTTTTTTAACCAATGAGTAAATAAGTTATCAACGTTTTTATATAGCACTAGTAGTATTGTATGTCAACCTGCATATTGATTTTTGGGATGCAAAGTGTATTATTGATAGTTATAATGTATAATTGACGGTGGTAAGTTGAAAACGTTAAAATGATAAAATTAAATTGTTCCTTTAAAACAAAAACAACTGTGTGCAACTGAATTGAAAAAGACACCTATTTACTTAGTACTAGTTTACATAGCGAAATATATCTTTAACAACTTGTACGACGAGTACGTTTGTACTGAATCAAAACTTTGCGTTACGGTGTCACTTGGAAATTAATGAAATGTAAATTAATGTTTGTGTATTATATTTTGGGCGCATATTTTCACTGAAATTATGTTTGGCCTATGGTCGCTAAAGTAGGGCTCGAGGATCGCTCTTGTCAAGTGATATGAATAAAAGGAGTTGTATGGTACACGTTAAATGAGACAGCAATCCATCTACACAAAAACCATTAGAAGAGATTGCCCGTCACTTTCCAAAGATTGGCAATTTCCTAATATTGAGCTTGCTTTCAGTAACTGCAAGCATTCGTTAATACGGTATTATTGAGTGTTATTCTATTGATATTATTTTTGTCTTTTGTGATGCTAGTATTATAGGTTAATTTAATACAAGGGTATGTTGCATGATTACCAATTTGACGACAATTCACCAGAATCTTTTGGGCGGGTTGAGTATTCATATGACTAGTTTAACCGTGCCACATGCCAACGTTTTTGATTTTCTTCAGAAGTTGTCTTTGCGAATTTCTGATGGCTTTGTTGACGTATTCCACGTAACAGTCATTCCTTACTTATTACAACTGTGGCGATATAGACATTAACTACTCATTTTGTTTGAATAAATTTGATACGTTATAGATTTCTAATATTTGCTTCTGACGAAAAACAAATTTCCTAAATTTGTTTCTGTATCTTATAAGTTTGTGTTTCTGCAATAAAGGATGGTTTGCAATTTCCGAGGGCATCATAAGTCAGGTAGCATGTGCTTTTGTACTGGTGTGATGCTACTTTTATATTGTTATTTGAGAATGTTTTTAATTTTTAATTAATAAAGTATAAAGAATTGTTCAATTCATGTCAGTGTTAAATTTCCTACGCACATGTGATTACTAGCTAGTGTTGACTTATGTTTAGATGTTATTTAGGATTTATTGGAGTTTATTGTATTTTTTCCGTTCGATACTATTTTAGATTTCTAGTTTTTGGTTTTGACATCAGAAACCACCAGTCTATAATATGGATATTCCAAATCCAGACATAAACCAATATAATGAACGAAGTCGGGGAGTTTTAAATCTTAGGGTTTTATTCTGTCACTTGTATCTGTCCATATGTCTTTGTTTAAGAAATTATGAAATACAAAACTTGAGTGCACACGACAAACAGTCAACATCAGCATTCAAGAATGCCTGTTGTTCTTTCTTACTATGTTCGTTGATTAATAGTGTTATCTAGGCCGTGTTCTCATGACTCGTTTTGGTCTTATTGTTTACAACACGTAAACTAAACTCTACTACGTTCACATTTATGTATGATTTAGAATCTACTACACTTGAACCAGCATTTTATATTTTCTTTATTAGGTAGATAGATACATTTGACAAATTCATCAGACAAGTTGATACCACTTTGTTAAAATATATCTAACTTATTTGATTGTTTCCCTTTCAATGATTTTTTTCACCTTTAGACCAAGATTTTTAAAAGAGTATGGACAGTTTTTCCTGTATCTGTTTCACTTCAATCGCAAATGTCAGATGTTGATACCTTGTGCAATAGGAAAATCAAAAAGTCTAAATAACAGTATGGATTTTTATAATGTTGAAGGTCGTACGGTTGCTTATAATTGCTTACATCCACTTCTTTTGAACTGGATAGTTGTCTTATTGGCAATCATACCACGTCTCTTTATTTCTATAAGAAGCTATTCAAAATACAAATACATATCATATTATATTAATTTTTTCATGATTTCTTTTAATATGAATCACACTTCAAGTTGGAAAAAGGGATAATGCCTTTGTTTGTCTTTTGAATTTTGGTTCATAAAATATGTTTATGAGTTTAGTGTGGCGTTCATTTCGCTGAACAAGTATATATTATTGTTTAGGTTCCAGCTGAACCCCGCATCCGTGTGGGGATTTTCTCGCTGCGTTGAAGACCCATTGGTGGCCTTGGGCTGTTTTCTGCTGTTTGGTCGGGTTGTTGTCTCTTTGACACATTCCCCGTTTCCATTTTCAATTCTACATCGTATTTTTTGTTGATTTTATATAGACACCAGTATGATGTTGTTATTTTACCACTTGGTTTTTGATAATTGGGTAATTAGGTTGCTGTCTTATTAACGTACTACCCACATCTCCTTTTATATATATGCAAATAAAGTCCAAGCCAAAGTAATCAGGTTCATTGTACCAAATTCATCACATTGTTACATATATTGTCCAGTCTTCCTTTTTACAGGTCAAATTGTTATGTAAGCATCGTTCATTGTTCATACAAGAACATAACATTATTTTAAACCTATGATATTCTGTTCCTGTACCAAGTCAAACTATCTAGACCGAGTACTGTTCGTTGTTTTTCTTTGTTTCTACCTTTTTTTCAGAAGAGTTGGGTGTTTATAGTTGTTGTGGTTTATTGTACTGTCCAGTATCTTTGTAATTTCTGTTAACCTGGTAAGGCATGTGTATGTTTTTTTTTTTAATTGAATTCACTCAATCATGAAGAAATTTATTTTAACTTAACTTGTCAATAAACGATTTTTGCACAAGAAGATTTAAAGAAAAGTTACCCTCTTTGAAAATAAAGAGTCGACCGACTATATTTTGTTGGTGATATCGAATGCTGACACAGCATAAAAGGCCGGCCAGAAATATCATTACATTATAATAAAAATTGATTTTTATCCTAATGTTATATTAACGCTCTATGTTGGTATAAAAGTGGTTTACATTGTTTTACCTTTTGTTTTTGTTGCATGGACTGATTGTAGCAAGTAAGTACACATATAGCAGAATATTTTTTTTTAGATGTGCGAAAAAAAATAAATTTTTATATCTTTTATGGGGTGTTGTTGCAGTTTGTTTTCTTTTTTTGCTGTTTTTTGGGTTTTTTTTTTTTTTAATAAAAAGAATATTTTATTTTGTTTTTCCTCATACAAAAAGCATCATTTTTTACTTTTACAGAATGACATCTGTCTTACCGATTACCCTCTTTGTGGTTTGTGTGGTGTGTGGGACTGTATTTTCGTTACCATGTTTAACAAACAAATCCAAGCAAGATTTTAACAAAGCCAGAAATGCGTTAAAAAGCCTTGAAAATTACCTGAAAAGCCAAGCCAATTCTATCAAGTACAAGGTGCAGGCTTTAGACAAGGACATGACCTCGATGGAAGAGGATTTCAAACGTGAGGAATTTTTACTCTCTTCAAGATTTTTAATATTTTTTAATCAGATAATTCCTCAAAAGAAAATTTGATAACAAAAAAGATAACTAACACCAATCTCCATGTTTACACACTAAATGCATTAAAAACATTTATTATATTTCACCAGAAACTCATCCGAGTACTTGTACATTATCTTCTGACATTGCAGTTATTGTCAGTTTTCTTTACTGCTTTATGCAATTTTCATTCTCATTCAGGGAGACAATGGGTAAAGTACAATAAGCACTGTTATTATATTGGAGATGACAGTGTTAGATGGACTGATGCAGAGGTGAGTTTAGATTTATTATGTTTTCATTTCTTGCAGAAAAACAGTGTGTTTCGCTGTGGTATATGATCATCACTGAAAGTATATTTCATCCAAACTATTTTATCTTTGTGTTACTTATTAAGGATTAACGTTGTGCTTTTATTTATTCACGAGTAAATGATGTGTGAAAAACATTTCACAAAAATGCGAAAACTAAAAATTCACATTGGATAAAGTATATTATATTTGTAGAGAAAATGCAGAGAGATTGGTGGATATCTAGTGAAGATTGATGATTCCTCAGAAAATAGTTGGATAAAACAGCAAATAAGTAAAAGTAGCAAAAGTAAGTTAAAAATTTCTAGTGTATATATTTTGTGCAAAAAGTGTATAAACAAATATCAATCAATACATTATGTATATCATGCACCAATAGAGAAATAAATAAATTCCATATGAAACGGACAACATTTTACCTGTATATTGTTGAAGACCATATGTGTAACTCTGGATGTTTTTGTTGTTTTGTGTTGTTTGATTGCTGTCTCGTTCACATATACACCATAGCTCTTTAACTTGTCTGACTGTCTTTACACCAAAATCCGTCTGGATAGTTCAAAAGTTTTGGAATTTGATTGCAATGATCTATTAACAGATTTGATAACTAACTGCATATTTAAAAATCTTAACTTGTCTAGTTCGAATAAATAAACTTTGGATTGGTGCAATGGTTGTAGTATTTACCGCTATCAGTTTATGAATCTCATTACATGAGAACTGTAATTCTAAGTTTTCTGATTATGGTATAGTTGATATATAAGTCAGAGTTTTAGACCCTATGATACATGTACAGGAACGAGTATTCCAGTCTTTTTAAGAAGCATGTAATACCGTTTACATTGAACAAGCTACGCGTTTTTTATTATTATTTTTTGAACCCGACAGAGGACAAACTATTTGGTTTGCTATATTATTGTAATATAAAAGTACTATATAATGTCGCTTTGTTTTTGCAAAAAATCATGAAGTATTTTTGATATAAGCAAGGATTTGTATAGTGAGATATAAGAAATAATTTAGAACTTACCTAATTTAAATTGTGTGTAATAATCCAATTAATCATATAATATGTCACAATATGCGCCAACTATTTGTATTGGTCATTTTAACGACGTGTGAATCAACCGTATGTGACGGTGTGTTTGATGGTAAATTAAATTGACCTGCATATATATATATGTTTATTTTAATTTTGTTATGTTATTATACCACTTCTGTCAGGCTGTATATTACGTATATCTGCCTCTTGTAACAAAAACTTGGGTAACCAAAATACATAAAAGTTTATAAATATTGCGGATAAGGATAGTTATGTTTCCTTTCATCACATTTTAGAAACATATTACTGGCTGGGATCTACAGATGTTGTCAATGGTGACTGGAGATGGATATATGATCAAACTCAGTTAAGCTACAAGAACTTTAATTCAGGAAGACCTTATCCAACCAGTAATTCAAACTCCTACACATATAACTGTATTATGATGCACTACAGCAATGGTAACTGGTACGATTACCCGTGTAGCTATACCACTCCCTATGTCTGTGAAAGTAATTTCTGTAAGTTCTACACAGCTGGGTATAGCTAGCAGGTCATAGTATTGTAAAGTTCTAGTATGTATTCTTCCTTATTTAGGGTGGGTAAGCATCGTTCATAAAATCATGATCTTGTTAAACAATTTTCATGTATTATGTAAATCGTTGGAAATATATTAATTTTTTTTTCTTTCTGAAAGTGTGAAATATATATACCCAGATAATCTAAAAGAGACCTGCAGGTTAAAAGCAATATTTACATCGTACATTTTCCTCGAAATATAAACTCCTATGACCTTGGTTTGAAAAAACTCCAATAAACTGTCGATTTCAATTTTTGTGATATTTGGAGACAAAGGAAAAAGATTCGCTAAAAAATTTGTGAACTTCACTTCGTGTACAGATTAAGAGAACTTTGCAAATTTTCGTTTTCAGAAAGAGCTTTGGTGGAGGCTTCCCATTTAGTCACTCTTCTATAGGTTTTCGGTCTTTGGAGACTTGCAGATATGTCGTTGCGATTTATATGGCCACTCGAATATAAATAAACTCATCATAGATACCAGGATTAAAATTGTGTACGCAACACGCGCGTTTAGTCTACAAAAGACTCATCGGTAACGCTCAATAAAAAAACAGTTAAAAAGGCAATATAAAGTACGAAGTTTAAGAGCATTGAGGACCAATAAATCCAAAAGGTTTTGCAAAATACAGCTAATGTTATCTATTCCTGGGGTAAAAAATCCTTAGTATTTCGTAAAATTCTAAGTATTATAAACCGTTAATTTATAATTATATCAATGAAAGCCCATAGCAACACAGAAGTGCTGACTACTAAACTGGTGATACTCTCGTGGAGGAAACCTCCCCAACAATGGCATCGACCCAGTGGTTGTAAATAAAGCTATTCAGTATTTTAAACCGAACATTAATGTTTTTGATCCATTTTTGTCGAGCCTGCATGCAACGAAGGTCGTTGAAGCGAGACATTATAGGGATCCTTACATAAATTCCGTCGTCGTCAACATTTAGGTTCAGTTTGTGGTAACAGTCTTATTTAGACATCAATAACTTTTTCGTACCTTAATCCAATTCTATAAAACTTTGGCATGAGCTTTTTCATGATCAAGATAATATTGAGAGCAAAATTTTGAAGAAAAAAAAATTGTTTCCTAATTTTTTCGTGTTTTACTGATGAATGGCTTTTTTTTTTTTTGTAGTAAACATTTAAGTACAAACTAACATAAGGTTTGAGTTTTAAGACATTGATTTCTTTGTCAAACCGTTGTGGAATTTTACGAAACTTGGACAGATACTTGAATGTAGATACTGTCTTTTGATAAATGAATGAAGACAGATCGAAAAAAATTAACACTTGCAAGTGAATAATTCATCAGCGATGTTTCTTTGCTTTGAAAAAAATGAACAAAATTGGCTGCTAAAAGCGAATTATTATTTCATTATTTCACTTTTATTAATGATTTAAACAAACTAAATCATATTCTTTTTTTTTTTTCATATCTCGTAGCTAATGCCCCATTAAACCTTTATGGAATATCATGAAACTTGGACAGAAGATTGTTTGTGATCAATAAATAGCAATTGAAGAAAAAGGTTTTTTTTTTTTGTGTTTTTCCCTTTATCTTACAGATAAATGGATTTAGTTTTTTGCTGTCAACATTACATTTTTGTGCTTGAGAAATTATTATCAATATTATTATTTATTTTACACCTTATTTCTATTTTCAGGCTTCCAATAGTAATGCAAATATTTCCACTAACAGCAGCAGATGACAAATTCAATATAATTCAATAAAGTATTACTACTGTGCATCGTTGTATTGTTGAGTTTATGAAGTTGTAACAGTCCCCTTGTATGACTTCTATACTAGTATAACATTAATGAGGAGGTGCGGTATATGTATTTTAAATGAAGTTGCAGCTCAAAATTTCCAGGTTCGCAGTTCTTAATAATCTTTGGTTCCAACTTTTAAAATTACAAGTTTTAATAATACAGGATTTCTTTGGTCTGAAGGTTCAATAGTGTAAAATTTCAGTAATATTTTGATAATAGGTCCAAAGGTCTGATTGCTTAATTGAATAATGTTTATTTAACGTGTAATGGTAAATATTACATTCATGTTCAATGCGACCTTTAATACTTATAGCCCATGCTATAATTTTCATTCTTATGTATTTGATAATTACATACATACACATTAAGAACAGAAATGAGTTACGTAGACAATGGAATGATTGGACGAGAACGAAAGTAAATTTCAACATTTAATGCACCACTGTAGGGTATAAGTTTTTTCCCCTGGACAATCAATTTTATCAACTTTAATAAACAACAAACTGTTTTTTTTATGTAACATACAAAACAAGGCTTTTATTTTGATTTGATGTTGTTTTCATTTTTTAAAACTTATTTTCGATAGAAACAAACTATTTTCAGAGTCATAGATATTTCACTTTACTTCTGAATTTTGTTTTGATTCAGAAATTTAGAAACTAAGCATGCCCTCAAATAAAGATGATGGTTGGTGCATAAGCATGAATTCACTATTGATAGTGTCATTCCCTGCACTTATTTTAGTGAGCCTAGTGCGTGTTATTTATTGTATTATGTTTTCCAAGACAAGTTAAATCTATGTGGGTTTGCTGTTTCATGTTTTCAAGTCTCTATCAAGAACTATGCCAAATACATTTGTCTTTGTACAGATTGCAAAATGTTCTGTTATGCTGCCTTACACGTAGTAATAAAATTGAATTTGAAAAGAAGTGATAAATGTACCACAATCTTTACTAGTTTCATACACTTGAACCTTTCATGTCCACATAAACCAATTCTGGTATCTTCCTTATAATTTTGTTTGTCAAATTTTGAGAATGAAATATATTTGTTTGGAATTATTTGAAGGTTTACATAAAACATTTATAGTTGGATTTGAGTATATTCGTGAAAAGGCAGAATTAATATATATTGCAATAACAACACATTTACTCTGTGTAACCTTGATCTCCTAGACATGTCTTTGGAATATGTGTAGTAATTACGTGGTAAACACAACAAAGATATGGCTGAGACACAGCAAATAATTTCTCTATGAAATTGTATAGGAATTTAAATAGTGTATTGTTGTCAATAAAATGGAATTTTATGCGACTGTCATACAAGTGAGAGGTTTAGCTAGCTATAAAACCGGGTTTAATCTGCCATTTTCTACATACGAAAATGCCTGTACCAAGTCAGAAATATGACAGTTGTTATCCATTCGTTTGATGTGTTCTGAGCTTTTGATTTTGCCATTTGATTATGGACTTTCCGTTTTGAATTTTCCTCCGAGTTCAGTATTTTTGTTATTTTGCTTTCTACTAATAAGGAAAAGATTTCCTATTTCTTCCATTTAAAGAACTGTATACAATTAGAAAGCTGGCATTGCTAACCTTTGCTCCCTAAACTTCACAATGGTTAATAGTCCCTAACATACCCTATTATACAGAAAAAATGGTTCCCCCAACTCAGGCTAACCCGCTAAGTCTTTGGGAAGATGAAATATTGCTGATAAAAATAGTTTCATTTAAAGACATGTAATCTATATATAGCTGTCAGGTGATAAAAATGCTTGATCTAGAGCCTGTAAAGAAACTCTTGAAAACTATTTGTCAAGGGTTCTATTGGTTTGGCCTGATAGCAAGGTCTGTCAGGCACATGCCAAAAATATATCTTTATGCAAAATGAAAAGCTTTAGTTAAGATTTCACCAAGAAACTAACAATTAAAAGAATTTTATACAGTGTCTATTTATGTAACTGTGACCTTAACCTCTGACCTATTTACATCAAAATCAACAGATTTGTCCCTTTCCTTCTATCTAACACTTGTATCAGTTAGATGTCATTCCCAGTCTATTTAAGAAGCTGATACCTTGTCATTAGACATAACATTTATAGCTTTCTTCCATAATATAAGTTTTTTTTGTATTTTTTGTATTTTTCATGATGAAACATGTGAAATTACATACTACAGTATTAGACACAAATTATAAAAATAAGTAACACTTGTAAGATCGATCAAGTCATCGTGATATAATACGATATATATATATATATATATATTACAATTGGTTTTACTGCTTCTTACAATTGCCACTTCTGCTTCGTGCAAAGGCTAAGAAACATACAGAGTATTTTTCTATATAAATCCAATATTTTGAATATTCTATCCCACCATACTTTATGGGCAATGTGTTCTTACATCTACATTTGTATATATAGTATTTAAATAGCAACAACATATTATTTACTGTTTTACTGTTGGCAAAATCCTCTAAAATGACTTCTTTTGCGCTAAAAGGCAAGAAAATGTCATTATTTCTAATCCAGTCGATCGTGGATAGTCAGAAATTTCGTATAACATTGCATTCCAATAAAATATGAAACATGTTTTCTCTGATTTCTGAACAAAAAGTACATAGTTCAGTTTATTTTAATTTACATTTCAATAAAAATGAATTACATCGTAGAATCATATGATTATAGAGTAAATAGTATTCCAATCTTCAATATGCATATCCAACTCTATCTCCCATTTATTACGGGAAGATAAAGCTAATACTTCCAAAAATATTTGATAGCAAAATTTACAAGATTTTGGTTCCTTTTTAACTTTATCTACCAATCTATTTTCAATATTGTCCAATTTTGAACTACCGTCTATCATACTTTTCCATATATTTGGAATTGCATTTATACAACCATAAAACTCTACAAAATAAGTATTGATATTTTTACTCTTTTTTAATTCTCCATATGAGAATATTGTATTATTATCTGACACCAGACCATTAATAAAGAATACACATTTTTTAATATAAATTTAACTTCAAAATCATCTTGACATCTTATTTGATGTTTGGGTTCAGCCATATGGACTGTGCCAGAATATCAGTATTGTATTCAATTTTCAACTTATTTTGCAACTTGGAAAATTTTACCAGGATATCATGCCAAAAGGGATTGACTTTCTTAGCCAAATAAAGTAATGGCAGTGACTATTTTGCCGGCACCGGCAACATAGTTATAGGCTCTGATTGAAATAACTTTATTCAAGCCGGCAAAATTGCATATTTCTATAGAAATTGCTTTTTAACCGGCACCGGCAGTGAATTTGTTGCCGGCGCTGGAAAAATAGAAAATATACAATTCTGTCGGCTCTAGGTAAGCGGAGGCAAAGTTAAAAACAATTTTGTTTCCATATATGCAATTCAAAGAACTGACTATTATTTCAATAGCAAATTCAATTTATTTGGTTTTTTGAAGCTATGTGATTGATTTTGTTATATTGTATAAATGTTTGATCAAATTTATGATGCAGTGAGATTTTTAACTTTTATTTTTTTATAACATACAGTTAAAAAATCTGAGATTTTGTTTTATGCATACATGTAGCATTTGACTGCGACTGATTTTAGAATTATTTCAACTTCATGTTATGAGTGATATCATTGCAACACATGAATGATCAATATTTTTATTTTAATTTCTCGTTATAAATTCTTATTTTCACTTTGACTAATAAATGTTTTTAAACGAATATATGGATCTCAAATATTGTTAGCTGTTTTCTTATTCAAAGACCGGTTTATCAGTAATTATTTGATTCTTTTATGTTGACAGTTCACATTTTCGTAGCACTTTATAAAAGTAAATATTAAATTTCACTCTTTACAAAGAACTGGCAAAATAACCATTTCACTATATTTCCGGTGCAAGGAGGAAGTTGCAGAAAAGAAGAAGAAGGTGCTGGTAAAATAGCCATTTCTATAGAAATATGCTATTTTCCCGACTTGAATTAAGATATTTTAATCAGAGCCGGTAAAATAGCATATTTTCTGTTTTGCCGGTGCCGGCAAAATAGCCACTGCCTAAAGTAATCCGTCGTGACTCAAGGGTGTATTCTTCTGAGGTTTCAGTCTCGTTGAAATCTCGTTTGGGAATTATTTCCAAATCATGTGATACAAATGGAAAATATCAATGAATATAAAAAACATTATAATCAAACTAAACTTTGTGAAAAAAATTGTGTACTTGTAATAAGTCAGTGGCGGATCCAGAGGGGGAAAATGATTAATCAGACTAGACTTCGTGAACTTTGCCATTTCCCGTGTTTTTAATTTTTATGCGACAATTCTTTACTTATAAAGATATTTTTCGCTCGTATTTACTGTAATATATTATTGATTATGTCAAAGTCATGTGATTCTCTAAGGTGGAGTTGACCAGTTCGTCGAAAAAAACGTCACTCAGTCATTTTGAAATTCAAATTACAGTAACACATTTCTTAGGCTGAGGATGACAAGCATGACGCCTTCAAAGCGACAAAGTATTGAGCAAGAACGTATTGACTTCTATTTCACAATTCCACCCAACAGAAAGTAATACTCTTTTACACTCTCATCAAAAAAAAAAAGTTCCAAAGCAGTATTATTTACCTCCGAAAACATGTTTAACCCCACACGCTCCAGCCAATTAATAACATTGCTGAACTATTGATCCCCAGTCAGTAAGTTCTAGATATAGATTTAAAGTCTAAGGTACGGACCATTTGATCTGAGGGGGCGGTCTGAGATATTTTAGAGAAAAAATTCTTACCCTGATTTTTGCCTTAAACAAAAATTCGGGCCGTATCTGGATTGGAAACAATAATATCTTCAACAGAATTATTTAGCATTAAATGAACATGATGAATAAAAAACGGGCGTAATTTTTTTTTGGGGGTTGCATGTGAATGCCATATCTGACCGGAATTTCTGTTTCGCCGAACTGATATACTGAATACTTTTTTCAAGGCCCGACTGCAACCTGCTTGCTGGGTGTGGCCTATATTTCTCCATGTGTCGACCGTCATTCACAACTTCATTGTCATTTCCGACTCATTCGTAGCCTTTGGTTGATTTGGAACCCCTCACTTCCCTTGTTGGGTGAAACATTTCAACTAAACATTTGGATGAAAATTGCTTGTTTTGTCTTTCTTCGTGTCGTTCGTATTGTAAATTTCATTGAATAGCCGTATATCTTGTTTACAACAAGAAATATGTGAGGTTATGCTAACTAACCATACAGCAAACGAGAATTTTCCATGTCCATTTTTTACTGACAAATCCCACATCAAATATATTGATTAGTACATAGCTTTGGATCCACTCAATCCTTTCATGATAGACAACTGATGGAGAGAATATGGCACCAAAAATGTCCAACCCCTACACTTTAACTACAAAATGCATTTTACACTTATTTTATGTTTTTTAGCCAAAAAAAAAAGGTCCAAAAAAAAATTCTTTAGATAAAATTTTGACTTACCCTCGGCGACCTTTAATACTACGCCCCCTTTCCAAAATCCTGGATCCGCTCCTGATAAGTAGTTTTTGAGTAATATTTTTTTTTAATCTTATAACCGATCTGGTAAGTGTCATCAGCCAAAATGTTGAGAAAATATGTGAAAGTACAAAGAAATGATTTTACTAAAGATATGTACTTCCCATATTAATTTTTTTCTTTTCAAAATTCTTAGATATGTATTTTTTTTCAATCATTTATAACAAAGAAGTTGAAATAATTGCTTTTTGTTCTAGAAAAAAAGAGAAAAATCCCAAATTTTCAAAATTGCATGGTCAATTTGTTCTTTATTTCATGATAATAGCCCAAAAATGGGTAAAAATTGATGAAAAATGAGAAATTCATAAAAAATGAGTACTTTCAAATGGCCGTAGCAAAAAAGAGAAGTGCACCACCATATGATTTTTTTCTTCATCAATTACTTTCTTACAGTCATATAAACCCAAAAATCGGGTTAA
This sequence comes from Mytilus coruscus, assembly GCA_017311375.1. NCBI lineage: Eukaryota > Metazoa > Mollusca > Bivalvia > Mytilida > Mytilidae > Mytilus > Mytilus coruscus. The sequence goes on from CM029595.1 coordinate 17,321,418, forward strand.
AATAAGTTTAATTCTAGAAATGTTTGGCTCCTCAGAGGTGTACATCCTTAAGTGTAAAATTTTGTCTTCACATAGTGAAAAAACTATGTGAATTAAGTTTTTTTATCCTACATTGAACTTTTGATGTCGTCCCTAATCAAATGGCAAATTCAATAGCTCAAACACATCAAACGAATGGCTAACAACTGTCATATTCCTGACTTTGTACAGGCAATTAATTATGTAGAAAATGGTGGATTAAACCTGGTTTTATAGCTAGCTTAACCTCTCACATGTATGACAGTCACATAAAATTCCATTATATTGACAACAATGTGTGAAGAAAACTAACAGACATAATATGTAAAAATGTCAAAAATAGGGATACAACAGTCAACATTGTGTTGTAACCTTAATCATTATAAAATCAAAACAAATATGTCAACAAAGAAAAAACAAAAAGGGATGTAGAAAAAACTCATAAGCAACAACGAAAGACAAGTATATAGCAATGACTTGATACTGTTCATCTTGGCTTTAAAATTACATAGAGTCTTATCAACTTTAGCAAGCTCAAACCATATACCTAATAGTTTGAACATCCCAGAATGGTTCCACAGAAGATTTTGTCTGACAAAATTTTTCCATATTTCCTTTTTTTTTATCCAATCCACGTGGCTTTAGTTTTGTCAACATTACACCCAAGTCCAGCACATTCTGAAAATTTATCATAAATATGTAAACATTGATTTAGGGACTTTTGGTCACCATCCAGGACTAGGGAAGAATCGTAAGCATATTGACTCAACAAAAATTCAAAGTCATTAATTGTTACACCAGCAATATCAGGGTCATTTTTAATAGCTGCACTGAGTAATTCAAGCACTATAATAGATAGATAAGGAGACAGAGATCACCTTGACGAACCCCCCTTTTCAAGGAAAAAATTCTGAAATATATCCGTTATTTAACACTGCACTAGAGGCATCACAGTAGCTTGCCCTTATCCAACTTATAAATGTATGGTAAAAGCCATAAAACTGCATAGCCTCTAATAGAAAAGACCATTCGGCTGTGACGAAAGCTTTTCAAAATCAACTAAAAGTAAAACTCCAGGAATGCCATCTTCCTCCATCTTTTCGATCAGATCATAGATAAATCTAGTACATTCGCCTATATACCTACCTATAAGAAAACCTTTTTGTGTTTTGCTTATTATATTCACCTACACCTTTTTTACTCTATTTGCTAGACTTGCTGTAGCTATCTTATAGTCTACACACAACAATGTGATAGGTCGCCAGTTCTTTAGATAAAATTTTGACTTACCCTCCTTTGGTATAGAAGTAATGAGTCCCTGTCTTAGAGTGATAGAGAACTTTCCATAATCTAAAGCCTCATTTAAATATCTTACCAGTGGTATTTTAATATCATTCCAAACAAATTTATAAAACTCAACAGTGAATCCATCTATACCAGGTGATTTAGAATTCTCCATATATTTATGAGAAGACAGACATTCCTGCATTGTTATAGGTCCCTCATAGAAACCCACTTCTTCCTCATTAGGTTTTGTAATAAAAGGATTGCCATGTTGAAAAAAATGTGTCCCTGTGAGTTTCAAGTAACAATGGATTAGAACTTGTATATTTTGTTTTTATAAGATTGTTTTTGTTCATTTCTAATATTACTTGGATCTGTTATCTCAGACCCGTACTCATGAATAAGTTTGGGAATATTTTTTTTTTTTGTCTGTGTAATGTTTCTTTTCCAAATTACAAATATAGTTACTTCCCTTTTCCCCTTTACTTGTCATCTTGCCTTAGCCCTTCTAATTATCACATCGTTGTAAATATAATGGAATTTTATGCGACTGTCATACAAGTGAGAGGTTTAGCTAGCTATAAAACCAGGTTTAATCCACCATTTTCTACATAAGAAAATGCCTGTACCAAGTCAGGAATATGACAGTTGTTATCCATTCGTTTGATATGTTTCCATTAAATAAATAAATTTGGTGTATTTACTGTCTTCTGATTGGTTAAAAGTATTACCTTTATTTTCAATGTTGTCAATTTTATGGCGCATGCCCACTCTGACGTTGTATATTCATACGCCAACATGTGTGTACGTTGTTATTGTTAATATAAATAATATAAAAGTTCTTTGAGCCTTATTTGTGATAGAAATTTATTTATAATGAATGGCAATAATTTATTTTGAATTTATTGAACCATAAAATTAATTTTGACTCTTCACATTTTACATAATCCGCTTCGCGGATTATTCAATGAAGAGTCAAAATTAATTTTATGGTTCAATAAATTCAAAATAAATAATAGCCATTCATTAATTGTGTACTGATGGCAAGTTGTTCTCCAAGAGTTTTTTTTATCTAATAATGATATCTTATAAAGTAATTATTTTTCATTTCTATTTTCTTCTTCTTCTCAAATGACGAAAATGAGATTGCAGATCCACGGACTTTCATCTTGATCATATCCCATAAAAGCTGATAGCAATAAAAAAAAGCTTATTTTATGAACATTTTAGAAACTTTCCTCTGATCTTTCTTCACCTAGTACATGAACATGTATTAACTATGCAAACCATTGTATACATATCAGACTAGAACATAAAATGCCCGCTACATGTAGGTAGGAGTTAAAAAAACATGCAACTTAAACTTGATATGTTCTTTTCATCCGTTTGATCCGTAAATGAAGAAACCCTCCAATGAATCCATTTAAAGAACATGTTTATTTATTAGTTGTAATTGAATTTGAACTAGATTTTAGTAACTGCGAAAACTCTTATTTGGTGCTTTGTGTCAATGGTTTTAATGTTATTTGTTTTTTGTGCCTCGCACAAATCTTTTCAGTTGAGACAATTGCAACTGACTTTTATAGTTTGTTACATAGGATTGTATTTGTCCTATGGGATTTTTGTTTGTCCCATGGGATAAAAAAAATCCCATAAGACTACAAAAATCTAATGAGACTGAAAAAAATCCCATGACATTTACTCAAAATTCCATGGGATTATACAATCCCATGTTTATGTTAACTTTGTAGTCTAGAGCTATAAAATCCCATGTTGTTCCGCACATTTTGGTTATTTACATGACACGGTATGTTTAAGAAAGTGTGGCGCTGGATTTTAAAATAAGTATTTTGGAAATCAAAAGTGTTCAGTGTTTATTGTCAACCAAGCCTTGTGGGCATAGGCAGAAAACATTTTCAAAAATGGCAATAAAATGACACAATATTAAACTATTGTGTGAGGTCTATAGTGTTCAGTGAACTTCTCACATTTTGTAAAATCTTCTTCTGCAAAACAGGATTTGCTAACTGGAGCCAAAATTTACAGGAATCTTCATTTGAGAATTTTAAGTGTATGTGAAATTTAAAATAGTTTGGGCCAAAGATTTGCCTGAAATTGCAAAGATTTTTTGAGGAATCGCTTGGTATTGGGATTTGTGATTTTGAGATTTTTATGCCAATCCAAAGAGTTGGCACCAAGGATCAAAGTTTAATATAGAATCCTTTGAGAAATACATACACATAGATTTTTTAGAAACCAAATCTTAAGATACTAGGATTATCCTATTGTTATGTCAGAAAATCGCCTTTTAATTGTAGCCAACAAAAGACACAAATCAATAATAAAATTAACAAGATTTATTATACACTCGTTTACAAAAGTATTACACAAAAAGAAATGTCAACTTAACTGTCAAAATATGAGTCCAATCTTTTATCTTTTCTTTATCCGAAATCTTCACGGGAATCCACAGAATATTATATCCAATTGGTCACAATCTAGTATGATGTAGTTTGTAAATAAAAGTGTCAATCCAACTGCAGAGAATGTTGATGTCTATCGATGTCTACGTCTATCTATGTCTATGTCCAAATCTCTATCTATATTTTACTAACTTTTGGGTCTGCATTTAAATACTCAAACAGAAATTTCTAGACAACGCTAGAAATATAAATTACGCATCTTTTGTTATGATCATTCTGGAAACGTTATGTAAGTGAAATAGAAAGTTCTAATTATTCCATGAGTATCAATGAATGTTCCAGTGAATTCTAAACTGCATAGTTGTAACACAATGTATTTTATTTTGTACACAATGTATATAAACAATGTAAACATTCTTAGGCCACACAAAACAAATTAGGCCAACTAAATAAATATAATAGTTACAATATCATAACACCTCCCCTTAAAAAAGTTTGAGTGTAACAAAACTTTTCATGAATAATATGTACAAAATACATAGTATATACAAATTGTTTCAATAAGTTCTAGATAAAGCATCTGCTATTACATTATCTTTACCTTTAATATGTTTTACAATAACATCATATTCCTGTAACAATAAACTCCACCTAGTCAATCTCTGGTTCTTGTTTCTCATTTTATATATGAAGGTGAGAGGATTATGATCAGTATAAACAAGAATAGGATGCACAGTGGGATTTAAATATACATAAAAATGTTGAAGTGCAGACAACAGTGCAAAACACTCTTTTCAATAGTTGAATAATTTTTCTGATGTTTATCTAATTTCTTAGAAAAATATGATATAGGTTTTTCAACATTATCATCTGTCTCTTGATATAAAACAGCTCCAACTCCTACATCGCTTGCATCAACGGCAAGTTTAAATTGTTTTTCAAAGTCTGGAGTGATCAGAACTGGACTATTAATTAAAAGTGATTTGCTATTTTCAAAAGCGTTTTGACAATTTTCACTCCAGATGAATTTAGAATCTTTCCGTAAAAGATGAGTCAATGGTTGAACAACAGTCGCAAAATTTGAACAGAATTTCCTGTAAAATCCAATCATGCCTAAATATCTCATAAGTTGTTTTTTATTTGTAGGAGGAGGAAATTTGGTAATTGCATCCACTTTAGCCGTAATAGGTTTCACCTGACCTTGGCCAACTGTATGCCCTAAATAATCAACAGTGGCCTGACAAAATTCACTTTTACCAAGATTAACAGTCAAATTTGATTGTGACAATCTATCAAAAGTATCATATAAATGTGTTAAATGTTCTTCCCAGCTATCACTACATACAATAAGATCATCAATATAAGCATAACAACAGTCTAAATCTTTTATAACATTATTGATCATTCTTTGAAATGTAGCTGGAGCACTTTTCATGCCAAACGGCATTACAGTATATTGAAATAAGCCGTCTGGTGTGACAAAAGCTGATATTTCTCGAGCTCTCTGTGTCAATGGGACTTGCCAGTAACCTTTAATAAATCAAATTTGCTCACAAATTTTGCTTTTCCAATGTTATCAATGCAATCGTCTATCCTTGGAATCGGATAGGAATCAGATTTTGAAACAGAATTTACTTTTCTGAAATCAGTTACGAAACGAAAGGTTTTATCTGGTTTGGGCACAAGAAGACAAGGAGAGCTCCATTCACTGTTACTCGGCTCAATAATATCATTGTCAAGCATATATTTAATTTCTTGTCTCATAAATTCAAGTTTGAGTGGATTGAGCCGATAAGGATATTGCTTAATTGGAGAAGCATCACCAACATCGACATCATGACAAACAGCAGTGGTTTTGTTTGGCACATCTGGAAAAAGATTTTAAAAGAAAATACCAAAGCTTTTAATTTTCTCTACGATCAAAAGACAGATGTGCAAGTTTTGAATCTAAATTTGACAAAATTTCTGAATTTTTCAATCTAACTGTCTCTTCCATAGTTTTAGAACTAAAAGGTGGTTCAATTACATCTGGTTTGTCATGATTGTTCTCCAATTTAACCATGGCTAAAGTGGCAACTGGCTTACTTTCACCTTCATTAGTACACTCAAAATATGGTTTTAACATATTAATGTGACACACTCTATTTTGTTTACGCCGACCTGGTGTTTTACAATATAATTCAAATCATTAATTTTACTCTCTATGGTATAAGGACCACAATATTTAGCTTGTAATGGATGTCCAGGGACTGGCAAAAATACAAGTACCTTATCACCAGGCTCAAAAATCTGTCCCTGGCATCTTTATCATACCATATTTTCATCTTATTCTGAACAGTTTTAAATTGTTCTGAGCAATTTGACAAGCAGTATACAATTTTTCTTTAAATCTAGATACATAGTCTAGAAGATTCAAGTCAGTGTGTTCAGTAAGCCATTTTCCTTAATCAATTTTAAAGGTCCCTTACAGTATGACCAAATACCAACTCAAAGGGACTAAAACCAAGGGATTCTTGAACAGCCTCTCGGACCGCAAAAGTAAAAGTGAACACCATCATCCCAATCCCTGTCAAATTGAAGACAAAAGTTCTAATCATGTTCTTCAATGTTTGATGAAAACGTTCTAAGGCACCTTGAGATTCTGGATGGTAAGCACTTGATCTATACTGAGCAATCCCTAACTGGTACACGACTTGCTGAAATAAACCTGACATGAATTTTGAACCCTGGTCGGACTGTATAGACTTTGGAAGTCCTACTAGCGTGAAAAATTTGATCAGAGCTTTGACAATAGTAGGTGTCTTGATATTCCTTAACGGAATAGCCTCAGGAAAACGAGTGGAGGTACACATGATTGTCAATAAATACGCATTTCGGTCTTGGTCTTCGGTAAAGGTCCAACGCAATCAATGAGTACTCGGCTAAAAGGTTCTTCAAAGGCTGGAATAGGCAGAAGTGGTGCTGGTGGTATTTTCTGGTTAGGCTTACCAACAACCTGGCATATATGGCATGATTTGCAGTATTCTGCGACATCATTTCTAAGTCTTGGCCAGTAGAAATGCTGCAAGATTTTAAGGCAAGTCTTCCTTATGCCTAAGTGTCCAGCCAAGGGGGTGTCATGGGCAAGACCAATAATTTCTTGCCTATAAATTTTCGGCACCACCACTTGGTATACCACTCTCCATTCCTCCTCTGGGGTAGCATCAGGGGGCCTCCACTTTCTCATTAAAATGCCGTCTTGATGGTAATAGCATTCGGCCACTTTGTCTGCTTCCTCCTGTGGTTGAGCCCTCTTGCTGAGCTGAAGAACTTCAGGGTCTTTATTTTGTTCTTCGACAAATTTCCTTCGGTCTAATGAATGGCTGTTTACGTCTGGCCATGGCATAATTACATTCTTGCTAATACTAGGTGGTCTTATTACGGCCTTCTCTGAGCTACCGGGACCTTCAATATCGGCTAGAAAGGTGTCAGAAAGGTCCATGTAATCAAACTGGTTTTCTTGCAAATCCTCATTTTGTTGTTTTCTAGCCATCGCCCTAGTAACAACACAAGCTGGATACAGTTCAGCATCATCTTCAGGTGATTTAGCATCCACCACCGGTTCACTGGTAACAATTGGTTCAGCAACCACTTTGTTCCTAGCTAGATCATTTCCTAGCAATAATGAAACACCCTCAACAGGGAGATTAGGACGAACACCCACAACAACCGGTCCAGTTATCAAATCTGACTTCAGATAAATACGATGGAGGGAACATCTATACAACCTAACTCCACACCTTGTAACAAAACGGAGGCACCAACAGAAGTCTCCTCGGACAAAGGCAACACACCTTCTAACAATAAAGACTGAGAAGCTCCAGTGTCCCGTAAAATCTTAATAGGCTGAGGGTAGTATTATCAACAATAGAAACAAACCCGTCAGACATAAAAGGTTTATAATCCTCCATGTAATCACAAAACTGGACTTAAAAGCCTGACTCGCAGTACATTCCAACGTATTGGTAACACGGGGTGTCGTACAAGCACTGGTCTTGGGCTTATTATCTCTTTCATTCTTCTTCTGGAGTCTAAAACAATCAGCCATAAGGTGACCGTTCTTCTTACAATAAGCACAAGTCAGTGACTTCTCAAAAGTATCAAATTTTGGACTAGACATACTATAACTAGACTGACTCTTATTCTGTGCAACAGGCTTACTAACAGTACGCTCAGTGCTTTGATTCTTGTAATTTCCACTCGAAGTATTAAAATTGTGACCTTTGAAAGTTCTTTTATGTGAAAGGGTATAATTATCGGAAATAACAGCTGCATCTTGTAATGTCTCAACAGTTTTGTCATCTAAATGTGTTTTAAGTCTAAATGAACACATTGCTTGAACTCTTCTAATAACATCAGTTGTCTTAGTTTCTTAAAATTGTTATCTATTTTCTTTGACGTAAGCCATTTATCAAATAGGTCTTCTTTTTCCTAGCAAATTCAACATAGGTTTGTGAATCAAACTTTTATAAGATCTAAACTTCTGTCTATATGCTTCTGGCACTAGCTCATAAGCTTTCAAAACTTCCTTTTAACCGTGTCATAATCAGAACTTTGTTCGGATGAAAGTGCTGAGTAAATTTCAGCGGCCTTGCCCTCAAAAACACTTTGCAGCATTGTAGTCCAAAAGGCTTCGGCCATTTCAAATTATGAGCAATTTTCTCAAACTGTGGAAAATATTTATCGACTGTTTTTCACAAAATCTGGGAACCAAACGTATATTTTTGCTGCATCAAAATGTTCTGATTTCGACTGTACATTAGTGTTACTTTCTCCTTTGACCATTTCAATTTTATTTTCTCCATCTCTAACCTTTCCTTCATTTCAAGTTCTGCCTGTTTTAATCTAAATTCATCTTCTTTTTCTTTTCTTTTCTCCATCTCTAACCTTTCTTTCATTTCAAGTTCTGCCTGTTTTAATTTAAATTCATCTTCTTTTCTTTTCTTTTCTCCATCTCTAACCGTTCCTTCATTTGAAGTTCTGCCTGTCTTTCTTCTTTTCCAATTGTTTTATTTTGAGTTCATGTTCTAATTCAAGCTGTTTTAATTTGATAGCGTCAACATTTTCGACCTTAAGATCAAGAGCCTCTTCACCTAAAATTTCTGCGTCAACTAATTTGTCTATTACCAAATTTTTATAATTTGTTTTCTTATAGATACTCTAAAGTCTAATTTCAGATGTTTAGCAAGCAACACTAATTCCTCTTTCTTTAAATTATCAAACTTCTCCAGGTCTGGCGTTTTCAAAAATTTACCGGCTTCAAATGCCATTTTGTAGAATTTTGTTGGCTATTTCTAATAAAAATACTGAACAAATATTTTTTAAAATAAGATATTAACGTTATCCCGGACTTGAGCCCCAATTTCTGTTATGTCAGAAAATCGCCTTTTAATTGTAGCCAACAAAAGACACAAATCAATAATAAAATTAACAAGATTTATTATACACTAGTTTACAAAAGTATTACACAAAAGAAATGTCAACTTAACTGTCAAAATATGAGTCCAATCTTTTATCTTTTCTTTATCCGGAAATCTTCACGGAATCCACAGAATATTATATCCAATTGGTCACAATCTAGTATGATGTAGTTTGTAAATAAAAGTGTCAATCCAACTGCAGAGAATGTTGATGTCTATCGATGTCTACGTCTATCTATGTCTATGTCCAAATCTCTATCTATATTTTACTAACTTTTGGGTCTGCATTTAAATACTCAAACAGAAATTTCTAGACAACGCTAGAAATATAAATTACGCATCTTTGTTATGATCATTCTGGAAACGTTATGTAAGTGAAATAGAAAGTTCTAATTATTCCATGAGTATCAATGAATGTTCCAGTGAATTCTAAACTGCATAGTTGTAACACAATGTATTTTATTTTGTACACAATGTATATAAACAATGTAAACATTCTTAGGCCACACAAAACAAATTAGGCCAACTAAATAAATATAATAGTTACAATATCATAACACTATACATATACAATGTAAGTATCATTATAATTTGTAAGTTTCTTTTTGCCAATTTATATTATCGACCACAATGTGGCAACATGATAGGCACATATTGGAAAAACATACAAACAACTCAAAACAAACCATTTCAAACATTTAAATTAGATAATGCACAAATGCACAAAGGTGCTCCTCTTCCAATTTTGAGCTTTTGGTTCTTATTTGATAAAATCAAAGAAGGAATCCACTCGGGAATATAATTTAATAAATAATCATATTTGTATTGCATACAAAAAGCTTCTTCTTCAAAAAGAATACATATATAACAAATGGTTGCCTTCACAATCTGTCCTACATGATTTAAATATTGCATAACTGGTATAGAAATTGTAATTTAGAGTTGCTAGAATAGAATAGATTAAAGGAAATATCTTAAAGACCATACTTAAAACTGTACAAAGGGGCGCCTCCAACTAGTTTAACCCTGCCACATTCTGTATTTGCCTGTCCCAAGTCAGGAGCCTGTAATTCAGTGGTTGTCGCTTGTTGCTATATATCATATTTGTTTTCCCTTAATTATCTTGTACATAAATCAGGCCGTTAGTATTCTCGTTTAAATTGTTTCACCTTTGTCATTTCGGGGCCTTTTAAAGCTGACTATGCTGCATGAGTTTTGCTCTTTGTTGAAAGCTCTACGGTGGTCTATAGTTGTAAATTTCTATGTCATTTGGTCTCTTGTGGAGATTTGTCACCTTGATAATCATACTACATCTTCTTATTTTTATGTGTAATCAAGCTTGTATTCTGTCTTTATGTAAAACATTGCTAAAAAAAGCTTCTTCTTTAAAACTGTCTCAAACATTACACAAAATGTTTAATTAATGATACAACGGTGATCATATACTAATTTTTAGTATTTGGTGCCAATCTGATATCCAAAATGGCTGTCATAAATGGAAATAGTTAATCATAGAACCCAATGAGGAAGACATTCTAACCAAAGCATGCACAAATGCTACTAGGGTGGTGAACACCAAACTAAACATACATTGTAGATAAGCCCACGAATTCAATAAAAAAAAACATATCTGTAAGCTCGGTTAAAAAAGGAAAAAAAATATAATTATACCTCAATAACATTACTATTTGTATCATGCATATTGTGCAAAGTTCAGTATGGAAGTCACAAAGTACCATGAATCAAACCAAACTATTACTATCCAAAACTGATCTGTGTCCACACTTGTTCGTATATAAAGGTATCTACGGGTGGTCATTTACAGCCACTGGGTCGATGCTACTGCTGGTAGAGGTTTTCTCCTCCACCCCCGGATGGTATCACAAGCCCAGTAGTCATGACTTCTGTGTTGACATAAATTATCATTGATATGGTCATAATTATAAATTAACTGTTTACAAATATTTGATTTTTTCGAAAAACTAAAGATTTTCTACCCATGGAATATATTACCTTAGCCGTTTTGGCAGAACCTTTCGGAATTATGAGTCCTAACTGCTCTTTAACTTTGTACTTTATTTGGCCTTTTTACTTTTTTTATTCGAGCGTCACTGATAAATCTTTGTTGCCGAAACAAGCGTCTGGCGTATAAGATTTTAACATTGTTTCTTTGATGAGTTTATTTAAACTATACTTAGTTTAAAATTCAGCCCAGCATTGTTAGATCTGCAAATTCGCTCTAATTCATCAAAGCCGCTCGCTTAGCGGAGAAGCAGCAATTACCGATTTAAGAGTCTTTTCGTTCGACCTCGCGGCCGGGTTCAAACCCGCGACCTCCACACTACCACAAGACCACAGAGGCGTTCATAAAAATGGACAAATCACACATGATAAAAGATAATCTCACTAAAGCATAAAAGATTACAGACAAAGTATTCCGAACAAACAGTATTCTCAAGATTGTGTCATTAAAAATTTGTCAACACATAAAAGTTCGAAGTTCCATAAGTTCAGGAAACTTGTCAAATGAAAGGCAGAATGTATAGAACAGTCAAATAACACATGATGCTAAACATTAAAAAAATATATGACAATTTTGGGGCAAAGAGTTGCAGAAGAGTATTGTTCACACATATATACAAAGAATTAGATATATCCATAATTTTACTCTTTACATTATTCTAATCCCCATAAACTCAAAGCTGATAAAACTGAAACTGAACACTTATTTGAAGCGCCCACGTAGTATATTTGCACGTAATGCTCAGTTATCTAGAAACAGAATAATCATGAAGATTTCAGAGAAATATAAATGAAAATTTTAGTATATTATAAAAATATTTATTCAAGTAGCAATGTCATTTCGAGGAAATGGGGATATGTATAAGTGGAAGAAACAAAAACAAAAATATTTCCTCATAAGACGTGCTACTGTTTTCCTTTTCTTCATTGTATTTCTAATACAATGTACCACGAAATATAATAAAAACAATCCCATATTTTGCTTTCATTTATAAAGTGTTCATCTACTTCCACTTTCCATTGTTGTTACATCCTTGATGCATAGACACTCATCCTTTTCCTCCCAAAGGAAAGGCAAGCCTATATAAAGTAACATGTGTCATTTAGTTACTTTTACTTCAAAACATTGACTTAATGTGTATTACATTGTCACAGAGAGGATGACTATAGTTCACTAACATTTTCTGTGATTTTTTACAGATTGGAAACACTAAAGGTAAGACGACGTTTAGAAATAATAACTTATTACATGTTGAACCATACATTTTATTATAGGATTAAATGCCTTTTAAAGGAATTTATTGGTGTATAAACCCGACCAATTCACTCACAAACAAATAAAAGTTCGAAGGACTTTATGATATGTTTGTGAGTGATTTGTTCAAGTTTTTCCTACATCCGCCATGATGGAAGTCCATATGACACCTCGATTACACTATCACATGTCCATGTTTAGTAAACTTTACAACCTGGGACAAAACCCTAATATGCATGACTTCTTGAATGTTTCATATTTGTTACGGTTTTATGACGTGTTTTTCAACAAACAATCGGCTTTCCCATGAGTTCCAATTCTGCTTCCTTCTTGCCGCCTGTTGTTTAATAAAAAGAAAATGATATTCAATATTAATCATTTATATATTATATACTTATGTTCAATACTACAAGAGACTTGTTTGTAAATTATGCATAAAAAATGAATGAGGATTGTTTGATAAGACGTAATACAATTTCAAATGAAAAGAAAAAATAGCACGAATTAACAAAAGTATGAACGTGTGGATTTAATTATAAAATCGGTGCTTTTAGGTTGCAATTCTGTAAATTGACAATGCAATTTCCCATAGGAACTCCCTTTGCGGCTTAAACTGTGCCACTTTTACTACGAAATTTCGTGAAAATTATATCCCAAAACGGAAAGTTGATATGTACTATTATTTTATTCAAAGGTCAAAATATAGGGCTGTGCGGCATATTTTCAACATTTATATGCCCTGAACTTCTAAGAGTTTAAACTTATACTAAAATTCTATACTACCCTTCCTCCACTTTTGGACCTCCTAAGAATTAAATTTTAGGCGCTACCATTTTTTTCTATACTGGTAACATTCTCGAGTTATGTCTCTATGAGATGAAACACAGAGATCATATCTGGGAACCAGTACGTTAACAAATTAACATATCTATGAATATTATATATCTCCCCAAAATAGGCGTGGCTTGTGAAACAGCTGTATGTACAAAGTGCAACCTTTATCATATGATAAGTCAATAATTTAGGTTAAAATTAACAGTGAAACGATTATCAAAACAATACGTCTTAAATCTAAGCAAACTACAATAAAGATATATGTGTCTTTGTTCCAAATTATATTGTTTTACAAATGTAACAGTATAAGGTGTATTTTGAAAACAAGAAATGTAACAATGATTTTTTTTTTTCGGGGAGGGGAGTTATTTTGATAATTTATATTCTGTTGGCAAAATGTAAAAATAATCTTTAGACTGTGAACATGATTTGATGTTTGATATTGAATTATTCCGTTTACCAATGGAAACATTATGCAACGTCGTTCTAGTAAATTCTGATCTACTTCCGAACGAAATTTCATAACTTTGCACTTTTTAAACAGATTACATTCTGACTTTCAATTATTTATTATCCTTAAATGGACAATGTTAAGATGACTGATTATCTAGTTAGGACACATAAATTATTTTATTATCCAATATTAACTTATTGAAAGTATAGTCTGTCACATATTTTTAATGCACAAGACTGGCATAATTGCCAATGAGACAACTCTCAACCAGACACCAAATAACATAGAAGTTAACAACTATTGGTCACCGTTAAAGACTGGTCAAATAATAATTGTTCGTTTATACTAGATGCCACAAAATATCATACACATTATATACGTATCAACACCGCAATGGACATGTTGCTTATGTAACCTTGTCAGTAGTTGTCGTATGCTATATCTTATTTTTGTTGTTGTATAAACACCAAGTCTATTGTTATTTGACCTCGTCTTATCTGGTTTTGATAATTTAGTCATTTGGGTGCTGACTTTTAATCAACGCACTACCAACATATCCTTTTAACACATTCACATGGAGATTCAAGCCATGGTTATCAGGATCATTTATCCAAATTTTCAAGTTGTTACATATATTTTCAAGTCTTCCTTTTATAAGTCAAATTTTAATGTAAGCATCATTCAATTTACAAAAAAAAAAAAAACATGCAACTATTTTTACCCCATCATTTTTTGCTGTGCCATCTAGACTGTTCGTTGTTGTTTTCTTTTTATTTCTACCTCTTTTTCGGAAGAGTTGAATCTCTATGGTTGTTGTGGTCTGTTCTACTGTCCAGTATCTTTGTAATTTCTGTTAACCTGGTAAGGAACGTTGATGAATTTAATTCAGCAATCATCAATAAATTTATTTTCATATAACTTGTAATAATGATTTGCGCATGAGAAGTTTAAAAAATTACCCTCTTTGAAAATAAACAGTCGACCGAATGAATTTTGTTGGTGATATTGATTGCTGACACAGCATAAAAGACCAGGAATATCATTACTGTAACATTATAATAAAAATTCATTTCCATCCATCTTGATGCTCCATGTTGGAATAACAGTGGTTTACAATGTTTTACCCTTTGGTTTTGTTGCATGGACTGAGTGTTGCAAGTAAGTGGCAGCGTATTTTTATTTTTAATACGCGAAAAACATTTTCATAATTTATGATTATACTTCTTGATATAGGTTGTTGTTGCTGTTTTCTGTGTGTGTGTGGGTTTTTTTTTGTTTTTTTATTATTAATTCTTCATACAAAATGTACCATTTTTTTTTTACTTTTTACAGAATGACCTCTGTCTTAAGGTTTACCTTCTTTGTGGTTTGTGTGGTATGTGGGACTGTATTTTCGTTACCATGTCTAACAATCAAATCCAAGCAAGATTTTAACAAAGCCAGAGATGCATTAAAAAGCCTTGAAAATTTCCTGAAAAGCCAAGCAAGTTCTATCAACTCTAAAATACAGGCTTTAGACAAGGATATGACATCGATGGAAGAGGATTTTAAACGTGAGGATTTTTCTCTTTTTATTGAGGTTTTGTAACTAATCTTAATTATACAAGATGTTTTAATATTTTATAAGAAGATTACAAAAAAAAAAAAAAAGCAAAGTAATATTCACTAAACTTGCGTCAGTCTATCTGTTTCCACTCTATAGCATTACACAAAAAATAACGTTTGTGATATTTTATTAAAATTTCATTTGAACAATTGATATTGAAATGCTTGTCAATTTTCTTTAGGTGTAATACAATCAAATCATAGTACGTCACATCCGGTTGCATACGAAAATAGGTCGAATTTGACAGTTGTAGGTAATTAATCCTACATTTCATTGCAGTAAAACATTTCTGGGTCATAAACATATATCTTGGGTATTTCGAAGCACCATTATTTTTGTATTTGGGGTTTCTATAGAATATTTTGGAAACTTGAGGTTACATGGTTACTAAAGCTTGTACATAGGTAAAACAAAAGGTGAAAATTTGATTGGTTAACTTCCAGTGATGGTTATTTTCTTATACGCAATGAAATGTTATGTGAATTGTTTTCTATAGTACTGGATAGGATAAAACTTTACTCATGTCAAGTATTCCTTTATTTGAAACAAAGATAAATTCTGCACAATTTTTGAAAAGTGCAAATTTAACAAAGACTAATAGAGGAAAATCAATGTTGGTATTACACCTTTACTGCTTTATGAAATCTTCATTCAAATTGTTGATATAGTTTTATAATGTCATTTAGGTAGACAATGGATAAAGTACAACAACCACTGTTATTATATTGGAGATGACACTGTTATATGGACTGAAGCAGAGGTAAGTTTATTATGTGTTCTATTTGTTGCAGAAAATCAGTCTGTTTCTCTGGGGCATATGATCATTACTGAAAGTATATTTCATCAAAACTATTTTATCATTGCTTTTATTTATTACGTGAAATGATGTATGAAAAACGTTTCACAAAATGCGAAAACTAAAATTCACATTGGTCAAAGTATATTAATTTTGTAGAGACAATGTAGACAGATTGGTGGATATCTAGTGAAGATTGATGATTCCTCTGAAAATAGTTGGATACATCAGCAAATACGAAACAACAGCAAAAGTAAGTTAGAAATTTCTAGTGTTTTTCTGATTAGTGTATATTAGATATATAAGTCAGAGTTTAAGACTCCATGATACATGTTTAGGAACGAGTGTTCCATTCTAAAAAGCCTGTAATGCCGTTTACATTGCACAAGCGATGTTTGTTTGAAATATCTTCGCCAGGTACGCTCGATACCAAAAACTTGGGTAACCATTTAAGATTATAAATATTGCAGGTAAGGATAATCATATTTCCTTTTATCTCCGTTTAGACCCAAATTTCTGGCTAGGATCTACAGATGTCGTCAATGGTGACTGGAGATGGATATACGATCAAACTCAGCTAAGCTACAAGAATTTTTATTCAGGAAGACCTTATCCAACCAGTAGTTCAAGCTCCTTCACATATAACTGTATTATGATGTACTACAGAGATGGTCTATGGTACGACCAACCATGTATCAATAACCTCCACTATGTCTGTGAAAGTAATTTCTGTAAGTTCTTTACAGCTGGTTATAAATAACAGGTCATAGTATTTTAAAGTACTAGTATGAAAACTTTCTTATTTAGCATACATATTAAGTTCTTTTAAAAAGAGATATGAACTAAGTAAAGTTTCAATTTTATTTTTTTTATTCGTTAGTTCGTTGTATTTTTGTTGGTTTTGTTTAATTTTGTTGATACTTATGTAGGGTAAGAGAAAACAGGAGAGTAAGCATAAGTTCTTAAATCATGATCTTGTTAAAGAATTTTCTTGTATTATTTAAATCATTGGCAATATATTCAGTTTTCTTTCTGAAAGTTCGAAAACAAATGTTCCAAGAGAATCTAAAGGAGACCTACAAGTTAAAAACAATATATACACCGTACATTTCCTCGAAATATAGGCAAAACTCCTAGTACCTGTTGTTTTGAAAAACTCTAATAAACTGTCAATTTCAGCTTTTGTGATATTTAGGCGAAAAGGAAAAGATTCTCTCAGAAATTTGTGTATAAATAGAAGATATGCACTTCATTTCGTGTACAGATTTAGAGTACTTTGCAAATTTTCGTTTTCAGCAAAACCTTTGAAGGAGGGTCACTGTTGTCATGTATCTTGCCTTTAGTTTTTATTTTCCACCGTTTTTCATTTTCAGGTTTTCAGTAGTAATGCAGATGTTTACGCCAATAGCAGATGACAGATTCAATATAATTTAACAAAGTATCACTACTGTGCATCGTTGTATTGTTGAGTTTATGAAGTTATAACAAATCCCCATGTATGACTTGTATACTAGTATAAAAGTAATGAGGAGGTGCAGTATATATATTTTAAATGAGGTTACAGCTTAATGTTTCCAGGTTCACAGTTGTAAATAATCTTGGTTCCAATTTTCAAAATTACAAGATTTAATAGTATAAGAGTTCTTTGGTCTGTGGTCTAAAGGTTCAATGGTCCAAAATCTGAGTAATATTTTGATAATAGTTCTAACGGTCTGATCGCTCAATTGATTGTTGATTATTCAACGTGCAATGGTAAATAATTACATACATGTTCAAGGCGATCTTAAAGC
Source organism: Mytilus coruscus (assembly GCA_017311375.1). NCBI lineage: Eukaryota > Metazoa > Mollusca > Bivalvia > Mytilida > Mytilidae > Mytilus > Mytilus coruscus. Next base: position 17,339,359 of record CM029595.1, read on the forward strand.
TGTTATCCTAATGCTAGCAAGTTAAAGGTTTGGTTGGCTTGCTTGCTTTGTTGTATAAATGTTTGCTCAAGCATTGTAATTTAGAAGCCAGACTGTAACACGTAAAGCTAAAAATTCAAACGAAATATGACAGTTTTGGGGCAAACAGTTGCAGAAGAGTATAGTTCACACGATGCAACATACAAAGAATTAGATATTTCCATAATTTTACTCTTTACATCATTCTAAACCCCAAAAACGTGAAACTGATGAAACTGAAACTGAAAACATTACGCCCACGTAGTATCATTGCACTTCAATGATCATAAAGATTTCAGAGAAGATAAATGAACGTTTCAGTATATTACAAAAATATATGTTCAAGTAGTAATGTCAGTTCTAATACCGCGAAATATAATAAAAAAATCCCAGGGTAATTTGGTTTCAGTTACGTCTACTTTGACTTTCCGTTATTGTTACATCCTCGTTACATTGACACTTATCCTCTTCCTCTCTCTCAAAAGGAAGTGCAAGCCTATATAAAGTCTTTTACTTCAAAACATTGACCTAATGTGTATAACATTGTCACAAAGAGGATGTCTAAAGTTCAATAACATTTTTCTGTTTTTTTTTAGATTGAAAAAACACTAAAGGTAAGACGACGTTTAGAAATAATAAATTATTTCAAGTTGAAACTTCTTTCGGCTTTGCATTTTATTTTAAAATATTTCCTACATCCTTCATGATGGAAGTCCATATGACACCTCGCTTACACTATCACATGTCCATATTTAGTGAACTTTTAAATCTGGGACAAAACCCAAATATGCATGTTTTCTTGATTGCTTCATATTTGATACGGTTGTAGGACGTATTTCTCAACAAACAATCGGCATTCCCATGGGTACCAAATTTGTTTCCTTCTAAACGGCTTGTTGTTTAATAAAAGAAAAATGATATAGGTTCAATATCAAACATATAATTAATATAGCTAAATATATTATCTTTACCTACACACTCAAGGCATTTTGCTGTAACAGTGAAACGATTAGCAAAATTATACACCTTAAATCTGAGCAAGCTACGATAAAGATATATGCGTCTTTGTTCCAAATTGTATTGGTTTTATAAATGTAATAGTATAAGGTGCATTTTGAATACAAGAAATATTTCAATATTTTTTTTTTTTTGGGGGATATTTTGAAAATTTATATTCTCTTGGCAAAAGTAAACAAACATCTTTAAAATGTGAACATGATTTGATGAAAATATTGAATTATTCGGTTTAACAATGGAAACGTTACGCAACGTCGTTCTAGATAAACTCATCATAAATACCAGGATTGAATTTTGTATTTGCACAAATTCTTATCTACTTCGAACGAAATTTCAAAACTTTGCACTTTTTACACAGATTACATTCTGACTTTTAATTATTTATTATCCTTAAATGGACAATGTTAAGATGACTGATTATCTAGTTAGGACACATAAATTATTTTATTGTCCAATATTAACTTATTGAAAGTATAGTCTGTCACATATTTTTAATGCCCAAGACTGGCATAATTGCCAATGAGACCAGAGACCAAATAACAAAGAAGTTAACAACTATTGGTCACCGTTAAAGACTGGTCAAATAATAATTGTTCGTTTATACTAGAGGCCATAAAATATCATACACATTATATACATATTAACCTTGTCAGTAGTTGTCTTATGATATATCTTATTTGTTGTTCTTGTATAGACACATGTCTATTGTTATTTGACCTCGTGTTACCTGGTTTTGATAATTTAGTCGTTTGGGTGCTGACTTTTAATCAACGCAGTACCAACATATCCTTTTAAACATATCCACATAGAGATTCAAGCCACGGTAATCATGTTCATTTGTCCAAATTCATCAAGTTGTTACATATATTTTCCAGTCTTTCTTTTATAAGTCAAATTTTGATGTAAGGATCGTTCAATTTACAAAAAACCTATTTTTACCCATCATTTTGTTGCTGTACCAATTCAACCTATATAGACTGTTCGTTGTTTTCTTTGTTTCTACCTCTTTTTCGGAGGAGTTGAATGTTTATGATTGTTGTTGTTGTACTGTCAAGTATCTTTGTTATTTCTGTTAACCTGGTAAGTAACGTTGTTGAAATGAATTCATCCATCATCAAGAAATTTATTTTGATATAACTTGTAATAATGATCTGCGCATGATAAGTTTTAAAGACTATTACCCGCTTTGAAAATAAACAGTCGACCGACTGAATTTTGTTCGTGATATTGATTGCTGACACAGCATAAAAGACCAGGAATATCATTACAGTAACATTATAATAATAAAATAGATTTTCATCCTTATGCACAGGCACTTGTCTCAGATTTTTTTTTTTTTTTTTTCTTGTATATAGGAAATTTTTGTTTTTGAGACAAGTGCCTGTGCCCTTATGTTATTTTAGTGCTCGATGTTGGTATGAAAGTGGTTTTCATTGCTTTACCATTTGACTTTGTTGCATGGAATAAAAGTACGAAGACGAATACATCTTTTCTATATGCGAATAAAAATTATAATTTTAGTGTGTTTTGTAGCTGTTTTATTACTTTGTTGTTGTTGTTGTTTTTAATTAATACAATATTTTGTTTTGTTTTTATTCATACAAAATACACATTTTTTTTTACTTTTACAGAATGACGTCTCTCTTATGGTTTACCTTCTTTGTGATTTGTGTGATATGTCGGACTGTGTTTTCGTTACCTTGTCTAACAATAAAATCCAAGCAAGATTTTAACAAAGCCAGAGATGCATTAAAAAGCCTTGAAAATTTCTTGAAAAGCCAAGCAAGTTCTATCAACTCTAAAATACAGGCTTTAGACAAGGATATGACATCGATGGAAGAGGATTTTAAACGTGAGGGTTTTTTTTTCAGTTTTGTTACTCTCTGCACAGGAGAAATCTTATTTATACAAGATGTTTAAATGTTTTAATAAGAGGATAACAAAATAAAATTAACAAAATAATATTTACTAAACTTACGTCAATCTATGTGTTTCCACTCTATAGCATTACAAAAAATTACCAATTGTGATATTTTACTAAAGTTTCATTTGAACACTTGACATTGAAATGCTTGTCCATTTTCTTTACTGCTTTGTGAGTTTTCATTCAAATTGTTGATATAAATTTAAAATGTCATTCAGGGAGACAATGGATAAAGTACAACAACCACTGTTATTATATTGGAGATGACAGTGTTAGATGGACTGAAGCAGAGGTAAGTTTAAATTTATTATGTTTTCATTTCTTGCAGAAAAAACAGTCTGTTTCGCTGGGGCCCATGATCATCACTGAAAGTATATTTTACCAAAACTATTTCATCATTGCTTTTATTTATTCACCTGAAATGATGTATGAAAACGTTGCACAAAATGCGAAAACTAAAATTCACATTTGTCAAAGTATATTAATTTTGTAGAGAAAATGCAAAGAGATTGGTGGATATCTAGTGAAGATTGATGATTCCTCTGAAGATAGTTTTATATATCAGCAAATAAGTAAAAGTAGCAATAGTAAGTTAAACATTTCTAGTGTATATGTTTTGTAAAAAATATTTAATGACTGAATAATAGCCAACGATAAATCTTACGGGCGATGGATCATATAAATATGATACAGTACACTACAAAATATAATATATAACCAGTCTAAAAGGGTACAACATCACCAAAAATGACAAAAACGAACAAATGTAACTATAAATATTTCGGATAACAGATATCCTTCATCAGTATGAGCACGATGTAAAATGAATCAGATCAATCTATTCTGATTATTAAACTATAACAATCTTGAATTCTATACAATAAAAAATATATATATAAATTTTAATCAATACGTTATGTATGTCATACACCAATAGAGAAATAAATAAATTCTGTATGACACTGACAACATTTTACCTGTATATTGTTGAAGACCATACGTTTTACTTTGGATGTCTTTTGTTGTTTTGTGTTGTTTGATTGCTGTCCCGTTCATATATACACCCTAGATCTTTATCTTGTCTTACTGTCATTACACCAGAATTCGTCTGGATAGTTCAAAAGTTTTGGAATTGGATTGCAATAATCTGTTAACAGATTTAAAACTAACTGCATATCTAAAAATCCTAACTTGTCTAATTCGAATAAATAAACTTCTGATTAGGATATAGTAGATATATATGTCAGAATGTAAGATTCCATGATACATGTATAGGAACGAGTGTTCCAATCTATTTCCAAGAAGCATAATACCGTTTACATTGCGCAAGCTACGTTTGCTTAAAATACCTTAGCCAGGTACGTTCAATACCAGAAACTTGGGTACCCAAAATACATCAAAGTTTATAAATATTGTTGGCAAGAATAATTATATTTCCATTTATCTACGTTCAGAAACACATTACTGGCTAGGGTCTACAGATGTCGTCAATGGTGATTGGAGATGGATATATGATCAAACTCAGTTAAGCTACAAGAAATTTCCTTCAGGAAGACCTTATTCGACCAGTAGTTCAAACTCCTACACACATAACTGTATTGTGATGCACTACAGAAACGGTTACTGGTACGACATCCCATGTAATCACAGCCAACCCTATGTCTGTAAAAGTAATTTCTGTAAGTTCTATAAAGCTGGTTATAACTAACAGGTCATAGTATTTTAAAGTTTTAGTATGTAATCTTCCTTATTTAGCATACATATTAAGTTCTTTTAAAAAGCGATGTGAACAGAGAAATGTTTAAATTATTTCATTTTGTTTTGATTCGTTAATGTTTGTTTCTTGATTGGTTTTGTTTAACTTTGTTGATGCTGATGTAGGGGTTAAGGAAAACAGGGAGAAAGCACGTTCATACAATCATGATCTTGCTAAACAATTTTCTTGTATTATGTAAATGATTGGAAACATATTCAGTTTTCTTTCTGAAAGTTGAAAAATATGTTCCAAGAGAGTTTAAAGGAGACCTGCAAGTAAAAAGCAATCTTTACATCGTACATTTCCTCGAAAAATATATGCAAAACTCCTATCACTTGTTTGTTTTGTAAACTCCATTAAACTGTCGATTTAAACTTTTGTGATATTTAGGCGAAACGGAAAAAGATTCTCTCATAAATTTGTATATACATTTAAAATATGCACTTCATTTCATGTGCAGATTTAAATAACTTTGCAAATTTCCGTTTTCAGCAAAAGCTTTGGAGGAGGGTCCCAATTTAGGTTTTAAGTCGTTAGTATTTAAGTCTATCCATCATCAGATATGTCGTTGCGTTTTATTTGGCCACCCAATATATATAAACTCATCATAGATACGAAAATTAAAATTTTGTACGACAGATGCGCGTTTAGTTTTCAAAAGACTCACCAATGACGCTCGAATCAAAAAGTTTAAAAGGTCAAATAAAGTCCAAAGATGAAAAAAATCAGGAAGGAGTGGCATTGACACAATGGTTGTTAATAAAGCTATTCAGTATTTGAACTGACTACTCATTTTTTTGGTCCATTTTGTCGAGCCTGCGTGCAACGAAAATTGCGTGAGCGAGACATCATAAATATCTTACATTCCGTCGTCGTCGGTTTGTCATCTTTAGGTTCATTTATGGTTACAGTTTTTAAAACATCAATAACTGTCGTACCTGTATCGAAACCTGTGAAACTTTGACATGAGCTTTTTCATGATCAAGATAGTATACAGAGCTAAATTTAGAATGTCTCTCATTTTTCCGCGTTTTACTGATAAATGACTTTTTGCAGTTAACATTTTAAAAATACAAACTTACATAAGGTTCGTGTTTCAGACATTAATAACTTTGTCAAACGTTCATGAATTTTTTTCGAAACTCGGATATGTACTTGAATCTGGATACTGTGTATTGATAATGAAGACTGCTATTAATTTTCAAAATACGTTGCCGTGTTTACTGATAAAGATAATTTGTTTGTGTTTTACATTTTAGATGCAGTCTAAGGTCAAAGCTTTTATGCATCAATAACTTTGTCAAACTTCATGGAATTTTGCAAAACTTGGATAGATGCTTCTTCGGGATAAAAAAATTTATTATCTTTTCTTCATTCTCCATTATTAAACTAACAGATGGACGTATTGTTTTGCAGTTTAGACCTAGTTAAGATTTACATACAGTTTTGGGTAAAACAATCAATAACTTTGTTTAACCTTCATGGAATATCAGGAAACGTGGACAGAAGATTCTTTGTGAACAATAAATAGAATTTTTCTTTAATGTTTTTGTTCTTTCGTCTTTATGATACAGGTAAATGTTTTTGCAGTCAACATTAGACTTTTATGGTAGAGAAAATAATTATCATTATGATTTTATTATTTGACACCAGAATTGCCACTGTTGTCATGTATCTTACCTTCAGTTTTTATTTTCCATCGAATTTTTATTTCAGGTTTCCAATAGTACACTGCAGATATCGGCAGATGACAGATTCAATATTATTCAATAAAGTATCACTACTATGCACCATTGTATTGTTGAATTTATGAAGTTTTAACAGTCCCTTGATAACTTGTATACTAGTAAAACATTAATGAGGAGGTGCAGTATATGTACTTTAAATAAAGTTGCAGTTTCATGTTTCTGATAAATGCCCTCAACAAAGGAAGATTGGTAGGTGCCTAAGCATGAATTCACTATTGGCGGTATCATTTGAGTATATCCGTGAAAAGGCAGAAGTAAGATATAGCAGAAGTCCATTACTAGACGTCTAGTAATGGGCTTCTGGATATAGCTATAGCAACACATTTACTCATCCTTGATTTCCCAGATATGTCTTTGGAATGTGTGTAGTAATTACGTGGCAAACACAACAAAGATATGACTGATACACAGTGAAATTGTAAAGGAACTGAAATGATATATTCTACTAATAAGGAAATAAACTAATCATAGATACCAGAATTAAAATTTATATTTACGCCAGACGCGCGTTTCGTTTAAAATGTTTAAAAGGCCAAATAGAGTACGAAGTTGAAGAGCATTGAGGACCAAAATTCCTAAAAGTTTTGCCAAATACAGCTAAGGTAATCTATTCCTGGGGTAGAAAAGCCTTAGTTTTCAAAATTCAAAGTTTTGTTAACAGTTAATTTATAATTATGAACATATCAATGATAACTCATGTCAACACAGAAGTGCTGACTACTGGGCTGGTGATACCCTCGGGCAAATAAATCTCCACCAGCAGTGGCATCGACCAAAGATCTGAAAATTATATTTCGTATTTTTTCTATTTGAATAACTTTGTATACAATTAGAAAGTTGGCATTGCTAACCTTTGCTCCTTTTACTTCATAATGGTGAATAGTCCTTAACATCCCTTAATATACGGGAAAAAACTTTAAGAGCACACCTTAAAATTAGGGCAATGGTTCCCCAACTCGGGCTAATCAACCAAGTCTTTGAGCAGCTGTAATATTGCTGAAAAATTAGTTGCATTTAAAGACATGTAATCTATATATAGCTGTCATGTGCCATGATAAAATGCCTGATTGAGAGCCTGGACAGAAATCCTTGTAAGGAAGCTCTTGAAAATTATTCGTCAGTGGTTCTATTGGTGTGGCCTGATATGACAGGTCTGTCAGGCACATGCCAAAAGTATATATATTTATGAAAATTTAAAGCTTTAGTTGAGGTTTTACTAAGAAACACAGATTTAAAAGAGCTTTATACAGTGTTTTGTCCTATCTATACTATATCAGTTTATTTTCGATCTATGAGTTTTGACTGTCCCTCTGGTATCTTTCGCCCCTTTTTTAAATGAGAAGACCTCATTTTGTGTTTTGCTTCTCTTCCTTCCACAATAAATAAATCAGCATGCCTCTGTGTCCTATAGGTACCATGCATAGTCGCATTTGTCATCCTCGCTTATGATTATTCATTTTGGGTTATTTTAGAAGAAAACGAAAATAAAGGCGTCCGGATTTTTTTCTTTCATCGGACAGACTTTTAAATCATAGACAAGAGTTCCTTTTAGGACTATTTTAATATTACACATAATTTTCATAAGTACTAGGGACAGGAATTATTTTCGTATTTTTCTGTATACTATGATCATACATATACATTGTTTGTACTATAAATAAAGTGTATTTGCTATTTACTATCCATTCCAAGTTTGATGTGTTTCCCTCGGTTTTAGTTTATAATCCGGATTTGTTTTCTTTCAATCGATTTATGACTTTCGAACAGAAATATTCTACTATTGCCTTTATTTACTATCCACAGCGGTCACTGATATATTATATAGAGAGTCTATATAATATATTGATAGTAAATAGCAATTACACTTTATTTTTAGTATATTTATGTTCATAGTATACAGAAAACAGAAAACAAAAATAAAAATAACAGACTTCGGAAAAAGTTGGAGGGCTAAAACAAAATTGTCCTGTCCTCAAGTACATATGATTTTGATACCTTTCCTGAAATTCTCCATAAAATCGCTTACAAAACTCATTTTACAACAGTTTACATACTTTTAATTACGCTCTAAATGCCCGCGATTTCGTGGGTGTGCTCTAGTTTACTTTAAAATCAACAGGCTCATCCCTTTCCTTCTATCTTACACTTGTATAAGTTTTATTTTCAGTCTATTTTAGAAGCTGTGACCTTGACTTTTAGACATATTTTAGTGTTCTGCCAATTTTGAAATTTCGTTTTGCGCTAGACGCGCGATTCGTCTACAAAAGACTCATCAGGAAGCTCGAATAAAAAAAAAAGTTAAAAGGCCAAATAAAGTACGAAGTTGAAGAGCATTGAGGAACAAAATTCCTAAACGTTTTGCCAAATACAGTTAAGGCAAGGACGTATATTAAATATTTGTTAGTTATACGTCCTTGAGTTAAGGTAATCTATTCACGAGGTAGAAAAGCTTTAGTATTTAAAAAAGTCTCGATCAGCCAGAAACAATATTATCCAAAATATTTTCATCTTTCTCAGGCAAAGGTATTCAATAGTTTTATCCTGAATGCATTTGCCTGACAGAAGAGTAAAGGGACAATAAACTATGTGCGTGAGCATAAAACTTGTGGCTTGATTGAATCATGTTTTCCAGGATATTGTTGCTTTTTATGCTAGATGCATGCTAAACAATGTAATATGTATAGAATGATTATATTCCTATTTTATAATAATAAATAAATAAGTCAAGGTCACATAAAACATAAGGGCTTTCAAATACTTTTTGAAATACTGGATGGATATTATATAAACAAGTAAATATGCCCTCAAACAAACAAAACCATCTTTTCAAGAGTTCAAGATACTGGAATACTATGAGGGAAACATACATATGTACTATAATTGTTAATTTTCAACTGTATAAAAGTGTTACAATTTATAGTGTGATAAAATCAGTGATTTTGATCTTGGACCTATTAACCCTTTATCAATATACTGCTTCTCATTCCAAAAACATTCTTTCTGTATATGTGTAATACACACAGATGGACGAATAGAAAAGCATATATGCTCCTGAAACTTTTCAGGAAGATAATAAAGGAAGGACACTATTCAACCCTCTTGCTGCTGGAGGGAAACATGTGTCCCCATTGACTACTTGATATACACACATGTCCATATCTTTGATGTATGCAAGCACCTCATCATTACTATATCTCTTTCAAATAAAACACAGAAGGTTATACAGTGTAATCTTTTTCTTCAATAGGTCTCGAACGTAATGAGATCAGTGTGTGGCATTAAATATTACATGCATTGTTTTGCATGTTTAGTGTATATTTGTATTATTTTGTAGCAGTCCTGGATTTCAATCAGTTTAATTGAGGTTTGGAGCTGGCATGTCAGTAACTGCTAGTAGTCCTTTGTTCATTAATGTATCATTGTCATTTTGCTTAGTTTCTTTTGTTACCTATTCTGACATCGGACTCGGACTTCTTTTAAACTGAGTTTTACTGTGCGTATTGCTATGTGTTTCTTTTTCTACATTGACTAGAGGTATAGGGAGAGGTTGAGATCTCACAAAACATGTTTAACCCCGCCGCATTTCTGGCCTGTCCCTAGTCAGGAGCTTCTGGCCTTTGTTAGTCTTGTATGTTTTTTATTTTAGTTCATTTATATGTTTTGGAGTTTAGTGTGACGTCCATCTTCACTGAAGTAGCACACTATTTAATTTAGGGGCCAGCTGAGGACCACCTCCGGGTGCGGGATTTTCTCGCTGCATTGAAGACCCATTGGTGGCCTTCGGCTGTTGTCTGCTCTTTGGTCGGGTTGTTGTCTCTTTGACATATTCCCCATTTCCATTCTCAATTTTATTTTTACAGAGTTTGTCTTTGTGCCCTGGGAGACAGTAGAATGCCTGCCCTGCTTCAGGTTTATGCTCTTATAATATACTAGTTAATGGAGTGTGTGTCCGAGCGAGAACATCTCTATGTTCATTACTTTAGGAATATTTATTCAAAACACAGTTTTCACTATTCAGCCCCATTCTACTATTAAGTCAGACGTCAGACGCTACTCTGATATACCCTGTCTTTTGTTTTTTGTCCTCAAGTTTTGTTGTTAACGTATTTTGTCGGGTACTTAATGACGGATAGCGTTTGATGTCTTTAGCCGAACAGTTTTATCATTTTTACCTTTTTTATATTCCTGTTTGCTGGTTCATATTCTGGACGCCATTCTTTGCTCCTTTCAATTTGTGAAACAGATAACAAAAACAAATCATGAAACTTCGAAATGGAAAAATACTAAATACTAAACTCGTTCAAAGGGTATCTACACGTCTCAATATTCAAATCGATTATCTAAAATGCTACAATCGCTAACATTTTTAGATAACAAAATCGTGGTTACCCTTCTATCTATAAGTGTCATGCCAAAAAATGACTTACATGTCCCCGTCTTTCCACCAACAATACGGTAAGGTCCACGTTTAATGGTCGCACATTTTCCTAAATTTTGAAACAGATATCACTTGAAAAACTAACAGTATCATATATTTATTCACATGAAACAAACCGGGATGCTGTATTCAGTACGTAGGTGAAACTGGACGATATTTATCGAAACGCACGCAAGAACACCTTCATCGTTTTAAAAGACCCCATAAATTCAAAAGTATCATTTATCAACACCTTAAGAAGCACAATCATCCTTTTAGATATTTAACAGTTCAACCTTGAGAAGTAGTTAATAAGCAGTCTGGGAATCTCATTCAAAATTTGTACGATCACGAAAAATAATTGAATTAAATTGGATTAAAAGTTACAGACAATCTATCTTCTCGGTCTTAACGACAATATCATGGGAATTGGTAATATATCTAGAACAGATTCTGTTAACATTTTGGATATAGTTTCTAAAACAGTACGTAAAACCGTTCTCATGGGCGTAGAATAAATCGCAATCAAAGAAAATTTCGTAATAACAATTATAATATTTCGGACCTAATTTCTATTTAAAAAACAACGGTAGACACTATCTATTGACCAAGCTCTGTTCTTTGCCTGTTAATAAATTACATCAAATTTTGGAGGAATGCAACACAATTCCATATTGCAGTCCTAAGTATGAAATCGTCCAAATTATAATTGCATATTGCTATTCTAAATTGTTTCCAAAACTGATCGATCTGAAGATCACAAAAACATGTCATTAAAATTAAATATGTCAATAAAGGTTTTGATTTTGTAAATATGGCCGGTATTTTTAATGATCATTCTGTTAAAGAACAAATTCTTGGCTATTTTGATAATACTGAACTCCTCTTATTTGTTATGTTTACAAAAATCTACCCGGAAATATGTGTTTAATTACAGCGAAGTGTGTAAAGATGTTAATATCAGTGACAATACCCTACCTCATGAAATTGCAGTAAATCCGAATACATTTATGGCCCCAGTTCCCATGTTATAACAGGAGACCTTAACATCGTTCGTGACCGAGAGTTGAAATCATTCCTCAGTAAAGGACCTAAATATCGTCCCCGTCAATTATCAGTTGGAATGAGTGTCGTAACATCATCTACGACTCACCCGTTCTTACTGCTCTAAATGGATAAAACGAGAAAAAGCTGACAAGAAATCATTAGATTCTTTTTTTAATTCGGTAATGAACATAATTGATATACGTATTCAACATTTTAAAGATCATTTTACTCCTAACAACAACCATAATAGCCCAATTTCCCGTATCAAACATAAGCTAAAAGAACTCGCCAAGGAATATATTTTTGTCCCGGCTGATAAGGCTGCTAACAATATCATTATTGTTTGACGTAAATTTTACATTGATGTTCTACAAAAGGAAATCACGAATTCACCAACATTCCAACTGACTCAAATTTTCGGAAAATGACATCTGTAACAAACATAAACTTTTAGCTACCTCTTTACAAGCAGAACCAAATACAATGAAAGTTCCAACTATTACTGGCTTCCGAAGCTGCATAAAACTTACAAATATAGATTTATTTCGTCTTCAAGCCATTGTTCCACTACTAAACTGTCTATTCTACTTACAAGTACACTTGGTACAATCAAAACCTGGTAATAAATTGTTCAAATAAGGCCTTTGAAAATAGTGGAATTAATTACTTTTGGAGTGTCAAAATTCGTTGGAACTACTTGATAAATTACATGCTTATATTGGTGATTTCGAATCTGTTCAAAGTTTTGATTTTTCTACCCTATATACCACGTTGCCTCATAATCTTATTAAGAAAAAATCACACACCTGATTAAATGGGCATTTAAAAGTCAGAATGCGAATATATATGTTCAAACTCTTTTAGGTAATTTTTAGTAACAACAAACAAGCCCTATGTCAATTGGACCTGCTTTGATACTATAACTGCCCTTGAATTTTTACTAGATAACTTTTTGTTCGCTATGGAGATTCCGTATATCGTCTGGTTATCGGAATTCCATGGGGACTAACTATGCACCACTTATTGCGGACCTGTTTCTGTATTGTTATGAGTTACAATTTATGACTAAAATCAGCAAGGACCCATCGAAACAACATCTGATTCAAAATTTAATAACACTTTTAGATATTTAGATGATATATTGGCTCTCAATAATGACCACTTCAGTATGTACACTAAAGAGATTTATCCTGCCGAACTGACTTTAAATAAAGCTAATACTAACAATGAACACTGCCCTTTCCTGGATCTTGATATCTTTATCTTTAACGGGAAACTTAATAACAAAATTTATGATAAAAGAGATGATTTTTCATTTCCTATTGTTAATTATCCATTTTAGATGGTGACGTTCCTTGTCGCCATCTTATGGTGTTTATATATCTCAACTTGTTCGATTCGCTCGTGTATGTAACAACGTATTCAATTTCAACGAAAGAAATCTCTGTATTACTGAAAATTATTACACCAGGGTTTTCGATATCACAAACTAGTTATACATTTACTAAATTTTATCATCGGTACAAGGACATCATTCGTAAATATAACTCAACATGCAGACATCTTATACGTTCAGGTATTTCACATCCAATATTTTATGGTAATATTCTTTACAAAGCACAAAAGTGTCGGCATTCACCTCAAAAGCTAACCAAACCTTTAGACAGACTTATTCGGAAAGGATATAGTTACGATACTGTTGTCAATTCATTAAGGATTGCATATTTTGGTATAAATACTGATTCACTCATAGGGCCTTTGCATCGGAAATAAACACATTTATTCTAAAACCAGTTGTCGACATGATACGGGTTATGTTCTTCTCACATATTTTATGATGGTATGATAGTAAACCCTAACGGGAGGGATTGTACTTGATTTTCATATGAAGAAGACATAATCTTTCAATCAGTTAAATTAACTGAAGTTTGGAGCTGGCATGTCAGTAACTGCTAGTAGTCTTATGTTCATTAATGTATCATTGTCATTTTGCTTAGTTTCTTTTGTTACCTTTTTCTGACATCGGACTCGGACTTCTTTTAAACTGAGTTTTACTGTGCGTATTGCTGTGTGTTTCTTTTTCTACATTGACTAGAGGTATAGGGGAGGGTTGAAATCTCACAAAACATGTTTAACCCGCCGCATTTTGCCCCTGTCCCAAGTCAGGAGCCTCTGGCCTTTGTTAGTCTTGTATGTTTTTTTAATTTTAGTTCATTTATATGTTTTGGAGTTTAGTGTGACGTCCATCTTCACACTATTTAATTTAGGGGCCAGCTGAGGACCACCTCCGGGTGCGGATTTTCTCGCTGCATTGAAGACCCATTGGTGGCCTTCGGCTGTTGTCTGCTCTTTGGTCGGGTAGTTGTCTCTTTGACATATTTCCCATTTCCATTCTCAATTTTATTACAAATATCTTATAGCATAGGACCAAAGAACCCCTTGTTTGTTATGCTTTTATATGTTCATGTATTTACTTTTAACATTTATACACAGGATTTTGAAAATAAATCCAGTTTGTTTTTATGAATAAATTACAACCAATATAAATGACATCATCAAACAATCAGTTTTACTGTGCTATAACAACATTACCATTGCGACATAGGAAATATATGGAGCAGTGTATGAATTCTAAAGTTGACAATATCCTGTCATGGTTGGTTCACAAGGAGTCTCAACCAACACATTTGTGTAAACTAAGCAAAGTTTCAAAATCAATAGACCATGACTGAAAGACAAGGCCAAATATTCTGCATGGAAATGAGATGTGCTGAAGCTTATACAACTGAATACCAATTAACTTCGGCCTACCACCATGGTTCCCCTTGAACTGACCTAATCACAAACTAATACATGTTAACTAAGCAAAATTTTCAAAGTCAATAGACCATGACTAAGGAGCCGGAGCAAAAAATCTCCATGGAAATGAGATCTGCCAATGCTTATACAACTGCATACCAAATATCATTGACCTACCACTAGTGGTTCCCCATAAGCTGACCTAATCACAAATTAATACATGTAAAATAAGCAAAGTTTCAAAGTCAATAGACCATGACTGAGGGCAGGGCCAAATAATCTCCATGGAAATGAGATGTGCCAATGCTAATGCAACTACAAACCAAATATGATTGACCTACCACTTGTGGTTCCTCACAAACTAGACCTAATCACAACTAATACATTGATGCCGCCGCCGCCGCCGCCGCCACCTGAAACGGCATACCTATGTCTCGCTTTTGACTCTGTCAAGCGAGACAAAATCAATAGCAATTATATATATTTCAAGCTATAATGAAATCTGATTTCAATGAGATGTTTACCAGATGGGATCTCTGATTCATATTACATGTACATGAAAGTCATTGACTGGCATTGTGAAATCAGACGTTCAGCTGTTGTACTTCCTGCAAATTAGATTTTACCAAATTAAAGTAGCAGCAGCAAGAAGGTTTAACACATTTATTAGAAATGTCTCAGATTTAATTATATGTTCTAGAGTCTACAATGGAAATATGTCACACAGAAAGCTCATGGGTCAACTTTGTTTGATGTATGACTTAGGCTGTCGTTTGCACTACAAAGAAATGGCCATTTAAGTGCTTGTATCAGCTATGACTGAGGTCATGGACAACAGTTGTCTAAAGTGTTGCATTGAAAATATCATAGACCCCATTTCTATAAAACATTTGTCTTTAAAACATGACTTTAAGCCACAGCCAGACGAATCCATTACAACTCTTGGTTGTTTGAATGCAACTTTCATTTGTCTCTGACAACTGTTAATTGTAATGTTAAATTTTGGATAGCATTTCATATTACCTCAGACTACCATATTCAGTCATAGGAATATTTTTCTCCAGTCCGCCATGTAATTACCTCAGGTTTTACCTCAGATTACCATATTCAGGTGCAGAAATATGATAAATAAGACATCAGGTCACAAAGAGGCCATTGAAAATATCCTAGGTTGCAGATTGGATTTGCTCATGTGAAGCAAAAATTTCTGTATATTTTATGTTATTATTCAGCTGAAAACTGGCAAAACCAGATAAATGATTTGAAATAATATCTTTATTTAAAATATTTCTTGAGAGGTTCTCCCAATGTCTTTTCCATTTTAGCTATCACAGACTGGCATTTCTTTTCTACCTCTTCACTATCATCTATGAAACAAACAAAATATCATTTAATATCTACCTGTAGCTTTGTTGTATTGTATTTAAAGCCAGTTTATTTGAAATAGTAAAATTAAGGAAGTTACGTCAGGATATACCAGATCTTACTACTTAAGGGTGTACTTAGGTAAAATTTTAAAAATCAAGAGCTTAAAATTGATACTACATTGTATAAGTTGAAAGAGGATAAGTAAAGGTACAAAATAAGCTATAAATATTGATAGGTTATGCAGCTCCTTTTTCAGATATTTGAGTTTTAAAAATGGCGGAAAAGGCTGACTTTGACTTTTACCTAATATTTTCATTAGTATTATTTGGGTCTCAAAACCAAAAAGAAATCTAGAATCTTCAATTTTAGTAAATATATATATAAAAGTGCTAATGAGACAACTCTCCATCCAAGTCACAATTTGTAAAGTAAACCATTATAGGTCAAAGTACGGTCTTCAACACGGAGCCTTGGCTCAAACCGAACAGCAAGCTATAAAGGGCCCCAAAATGACTAGTGTAAAACCATTCAAATGTGGAAAACTAACGGTCTAATCTATATAAAAACGAGAAACGAGAAACACTTATGAACCACATCAACAAAACGACAACTACTTAACATCATATTTCTGACTTAGGACAGGTGCAAACAAATGCAGCGGGTTTAATAGGTACCAACATTCACCCTTATCTGAAACAATAGTGAAAAATCACAACATAGAAAGACACACTATAAAATGACCTTTTATGAGCTATTGAAGTCTTATAAGAAAAGCAAATGGGTGTTATCGGGCAAAATATTTTACCCTGTATCTATGGAAAAACAAGGAGTCTGAACATCTGACACTAATTCAAACCTCACCTAAGTACACCCTTAAGAATTGAATCCAATTTAGTTTCATGATTTCTTTATTTGTGACAATTTTATGTTTACAGAAAAGTACTCTTGACACAAAATAACATTGTCAACATGTGAACTAGCATGTTTTGTTCAGCAAACACATTGTAACTCATAAGCAACCAATGAAGATAAAGTTTTAACTCAACTTACATGTACAATATTTTTAATAAAATATAATGAGTTCACTGCAGTCTTTAAGAACTCAACTGGTTAAAGACATGCTCCATAATGAACATTTTCATTTTAATATATTTTTTTAGAAGAGTATGCATGTGAAAACACCAATTGCTAGTATGATTATAATGCATCAAGTTAATTACACTAAATGCAGTCTAGTTTCAGTAACAACAATTTAGAACAACAAGTGGGGTTTATTAGTGTAGGAAGAAGTGTATTTACCTTCCCTTAACTTTGCTAAGAATGGTATGCCTCTGGCAATAATGGCATGAAATCTTCACCTAACTTCTGATGGAACGCATCAATACACTGTAGAGCTGCATACCTCACCTAAAATCAGTATGGTACTGTGTGAAAAATAGGCATAAAAGGTATATTTCAAGTTTGATGAATACCTGTTTTAGTTAATTGAATACCTGTTTTATAATCCTTAGAATATACACATTACATCAGTGTGTTGTTTTACAATAATGTAAATACACCTGTAACAACAAATGTGGCTCTTGTTCTTGTAAAACTTGTATTTTGAAGAGAATAAAGAACTAAATACAATGAATTATGACCAACAATGAACCGTTTTGTTCTGCATCAAACATCTGCTGGCAAAATTACAGATGTAACAAAAGAGGGACGAAAGATACCAGAGGGACAGTCAAACTCATAGATCGAAAACAAACTGACAACGCCATGGCCAAAAATAAAAAGACAAACAGACAAATAATAGTACAGATGACACAACATAGAAAACTAAAGACTAGCAACACGAACCCCACCAAAAACTGGGGTGATCTCAGGTGCTCCGGAAGGGTAAGCAGATCCTGCTCCACATGTGGCACCCGTCGTGTTGCTTATGTTATTACAAATCCGGTAAATAGTCTAATTCGGTAAGTCACATTCGTGAAAAGGGAAGGGTATTGTAGTTACGACATAAGGAACATATCCGATATCATCTGTGAAACGGTTATTCTATAACGGTCAACCAACTCGTGATGGCGTCCGTAAAATTTACGAAGGATGATTTCAACTTCACCATTTGGAACTCTTGGTTTAATAGCTTCCTTGTGAGCAGCAATCCTCTATCAAGGAAATCATGATAGGAAACACAAGCCCGGGAATATCGTATCAATTGGGAGATATATACTCCGTATGCAGGCGCTGCTGGAATGTTGCTACATAGAAATGGAAAGTTCACAATTGGGAAGCTGAAATCATCTCTTTTGTCGTAAAGTTTTGTTTTCAACCGACCCTCATTGTCAATTTCTAGATGTAAGTCAAGATATGAGGCAGACTTAACTGTATCTGTAGTATCCTTTATCTCTAGTTCGATGGGATAGATTCGTTCAACATAGTCACCAAATTTTGTATTATTTAGTGAGAGAACATCATCTATATAGCGGAACGTAGAGTTAAAGGATATTGCTAACTTCTTATCTTTCTTTCTAAGAAGTTCCTGTATGAAGCCAGCCTCATAATAATAAAGAAACAAGTCGGCAAGAAGAGGGGCACAATTGGTTCCCATTGGAATTCCGACAGTCTGTTGAAAACACGTCCTCCAAACGTAACAAATATGTTGTCAATCAAGAAATCAAGCATCTTGATAATGTCAGTTTCAGAGAATTTTTGTTTGAATCAGAGTGATTCTTTACAAAGTAGGATTTATCCTCCCAAGACAAGATACTTGTATCTACGTTCGCCATTCTGTTTAATGAAACAAAGTAATACCAACTCTTTCAATTTGTCTTTTAGTTTGGAATGGGAATACTTGTGTAAAGTGTAGAAAAGTCAAATGTTTTAATACTATTGCAAAATGAGAGAGTCTTAGATTGTATGTACTCTAAAAGATCTTTGGAATTTTTTAGTATCCACATCTGATTCACGCCACCTCTAGAATAGGCAGTTTCACAATAACTTTGGAGCCCGGCTTTGATTGCTGATAAAATAGATGTTAATAATTTAGAAAGAGGTTTCGTGGAGCATTTGGAAGACCCAGCAATATACCGTTGTTTGTAAGGACACTTATGTAGTTTAGGTATCCAATACAGTGATGGAAGATCCAGTTCTTCATCTTTGGTTGAAATTCCAAAGGAACATAGAACAGACCTATGATTATCCAGGATTTCCTCTTTGGTAAGTGTCGTGAGGGTATATGTTGAGTTTCCAAGTGAATTGTCAATACCTAATTCATTTATCAAGCAGTTTATGTAATGATATTTATACACAAAACGATGTTGTTTGGGGCTTTATCTGCGGGGACAACAACATATTTGTCATGAAGGTAGGACAAGTGCTTTGCAACATTTGGGTCTTTAAAATTGATGTAGCGTGGGTATTGATATGCCCATTTAGTTTCTTAATTCGGATTTGTATCAACGACCTCACAGCCTTAATCCATTCGGAAAGAGTATCTACGTCTTCTTTCTCGCGTTTAGATGCCTATAAATTCTTACAAAACTTGATGACATGAAATAAATGGCAAAATGTATACACACAAACAGTATCAAATTCATTGATGAAAATATGATGATGATGAAACAAAATAATGAATCATATGATAAAACTGGGAAAAAAAATTTACCATATTTACATAATGGAGGTTCACATCCTTGTCTTTGTTGTTTAATATTAGGTGGCAGATGTCTCTTTGGCAATCCTACCTTATCTTCTTTATTTTCACTGGTGGTAAGCGGATGGTCGTAACGTAAAGTTACGGTTAGCCGAAATGGAGACAACCCAGAGATAAGTTTTCTTTCCAATTTTCGTGCAGTAAAAGGTTCATTTGAGCCAAACCGCTTGTCTCATACACACTAATCGTGAGTGCGTTGATATTGAAATAAAATTTGATACATAAAATCATTCGAATTTTCGTAAAATAGTCATTCAAAAATTCGAGCATGATGGTCGTAACTTTAATGTGTGATGGTCGTAACGTCAACTATAGTATTTTGGATGATGGTCGTAACCGACACAAGATGGTCGTAACTTTTGAAAGATGATCGTAACTCGAGTATTTAGACGAACTTTCAAAGTATTTTAAAAGTACTGTGCACATAACCATGTTAATAAACTCAGATGTCATATATGGTTTACTGCAAACAATATTATTTGTTACTCTGATTATGGTATGCAGAAATTAAGTTAAAGAATTATAAAACATACACAGTTCTGATGTATTCCAAACGCCCATCATTTAGGAGTAACAGTGAAAACTGATCAACTCGCAGTAAGCCAAATAGTATGTTAGGGTTGAGTATGTATATATTTTCTACTGTACGTTAGGACATACAATGGTTCAATACACGTGTATTCCCTCATATTTTTTTAGATTTTTTTTATTTTATTATCTGCAATCATGTCGGCAGATGAAATTATTGAAAGTACAATTTAAAATCATCTTTATCTTTTAATCAATTATTGCAGTTCTCATAAATCGTTGGCCTTCAAATATTCGGCTTTTAATCGTTCCTGATAAAGGTAAATCCAGAAATGCGCTTCGGAGTCATGCAGTTTTTAACGTACGGTCGCGGGTATGGTCTAGTCTCGATAACGACCTCCATAACTTATCAATATTTTTAGCTTATTTTGATTCCTAACTAATGCTCTTCCTACTTATAGTATCAATTTTAAATTGTAGATTTTTTGTAAATTTCACCTAAGTACATCCTCAAATAGTTTTTAAAAGGTGTTTTTTTCAATAGATGCAAAATAAAAAAAATTCAGGATACTGTTATTTCATGTGATGTCCAATTTGTTTAGAGAAAAAAATGCTTTTTTTAAATCATTTATTTTGTAGTTAAAATGATTTGATACATTTCGTGCTTTTTTATTCCTAACCAAGAATGATCATAACCAGAGCTGTGTTTCTTGTTTTAAAATGAATTCTCCACTTTTGAGAAATTTATTTTGTTATTGAATTTAACCGCTTACAACTATTTGCCTCTTGGTTTATTTTATACATTATCTTTTAAGTAACAGTGACTGTTCATTTCATTTTGTTTTGTTTCGTTCGATTCGTTCCACTTTTCTTCCGTTTCGCACTTTACAGGTATCCCTCTTTTCACCCCTTTTAGTTTTTATTATTTGGTGAAAATTTTAAATTTCAAATATTTGAATTTTGATATTTCAAAACTTTGATCAAAAATTCCAAAAAACTAAAATTTGAAAACTTTTTAAAATTTTGAATTGATAAGTGTTACACGGACCGAAATTGCTTTATCATACGTTGTATGTAAAAAAACTTCACAAATATATCATATAATATATTCATATAATAAAAGACACGTTTAAAACTCTTGACTTGCCTTATTCGGACCTATTTAAAAAGAGTTACGACCATCCTCAACATTTTTGTTGTTTTAGTTACGACCATCATGCTCGAATTTTTGAATGACTATTTTACGAAAATTCGAATGATTTTATGTATCAAATTTTATTTCAATATCAACGCACTGACGATTAGTATGTATGAGACAAGCGGTTTGGCTCAAATAAACCTTTTACTGCACGAAAATCGGAAAAGAAAAACTGACCTCCAGAGTTGTCTCCCATTTTCGGCTAACCGTAACTTTACGTTACGACCATCCGCTTACCACCAGTGAAAATAAAGAAGATAAGGTAGGACTGCCAAAGAGACATCTTCCACCTAATATTAAATAACAATAACCTAATGATATCCACATGGCCACAAAATCCCGTATACTGACTGTTTCTGTATTTACTCTTACAAAATCCATAAAAAAACATACGCTTGCTTATCTATTGCATATCAGTACATATTTGTTTTTGAAGTTGAATTATAATCCTGGTTCATGAATGATATGTTCTGATTTACCCATGATGAGTTTATTTATATATATAACCGATTGTTGGGATTTTTTTATTTTGTTATTTTTTCACAGTATAAAAGTGGAACGTTGTGTAAAGCTTTACTTTATGAAACTATCACACTGAGATTGGCACCATGTATACTATACTTCACTTGACTTTATTGCGTTTTCTGCTTTAAATTTCTCCACTGCTTAAAACGGAATTTATTTGTTATCTACATCGATACCATTCAATGTTCATTAGGTAGTCATAGGTGTTAAATCTATATGTCCAGTTTATTTAGAAAGCGACACGATGTGTGCCTATTATCAAGTGTTCTGCATATAGTTATTTTTGACATTGTTACCTATTATGTCTGTTTGTTTTGTTCACGCATTGTTGTCAATATACTGGAATTTGATGCGACTGTCATACAAGTGAGAGGTTTAGCTACATTGTAGCTATAAAACTAGGTTCAATCCACCATTTTCTACATAAGAAAATGCCTGTACCAAGTCAGGAATATGACAGTTGTTATCCATTCGTTTGATGTGTTTGAGCTTTTGATTTTGCCATTTGATTAGGGACTTTCCTTTTTGAATTTTCTTCGGAGTTCAGTATTTTTGTGATTTTACTTTTACAATATTTGTGTAAACTAAACATGAAAAATGGTTTAACTGGTTTTGCAGTTTTCTGTTCTTTGTCTCACAAGTTACCCAGAAGAAGAAAAAGTCATCAATGATACAAGTCTTGTAATATAGTTTTTCAGACGCACGTTTCGGCTACTAAAGAATCACCAGTACCGAATAGGAAACTGGTAGAACGTAAAATCGATTAAGAAGTTGAAGAGCAATTTAAAAAATCCAAAACTGTAGTTATAGATCTGGCTTATGTCATATTTGCTAGCGGGTAAGAAAAAGGCATCATGAGATATTATTCTTCAGATAAAGATGTTTTGAACAACTTGATAATCCTTTTAACATTGACTTCAACATTGGTATTCGTTTACTGCTCGTTTTTCGTTTTTCTATAGTGTTGTCAGTTTGTTGTCGAATTGTGGGTTTTAATATTCCTTTGGAATCGTTCGCCTATCTTTTACATGGGTCGGCGTTTTATGAATTTGGATTTTTTTTGGGATTAGACATGAGGCATTTATAAAATATACTATGGTAGAACACAAAACAGCTACAACCGATTTATAATTAAGAAAGACTGAAATCGAGACAACATGAGTTCATGAAATTCCTTAGTTTTGTGTTTGCCTTGATTTGTATCTTCTTAAGGTATGCTCTGTCAGAATCTTGGGTTGTTTGAAGGTCGGTTCAACCCATTTGTCTATGATTCAGTGTGGATTTAAAATTAGATTTACGGAACTAAATTGTAAATAAGGATACATCTACACAATAAACACAGAATGGAAACAGGTGTTCGTTTCTTAAAAAACGTTGTTGAAAAACAGTCAACATAGGTGCTGTTTGGGAACCTGCACGTTAGCATTTTGGGCTGATTAAAAATGTTAAAATTTAAGAGCCAATTCAAATGCTTCGTAATTATACAGTACCCTTTGGTCCTGTGAGTCACTCAAATGCAGGGGAAGTTGATCTGATACAATGTACAATGTTGGTATTACACAATTAAGTTACTGCTGTGATATTTTGTGTAACCAATGAGTAAATGAGTTATCTACCTTTTAAGATAGCACTATTAGTATTGTATGTCAACCTGTGTATTGACTTTTGGTATGCAAATGGGATTATTGATGGTGGTAAGTTAATAGCGTTAAAATAAAAAAAATGTTCCACTGTGTGCAACTGAATTGAAAAATACATATTTACTAAGTACAATATTACGTAGCGATATATATCTTTAGCAAATTGTAACAGTGTTCGCGTAGAACTGAATCAAAACTTTGAGTTACGGTGTCACTTGAAAATTAATGAAATGTAAATGAATGTTTCTGTATTATATTTCGATCGCTAAAATTATGGTTGGCCTATGGTCGCTATAGTAGGTCTCGATGATCGTTTTGACAAGTGGTACATACGATAAAAATAGCTTTTGGTACACGTTAAATGAGACAGCAACCAAACTACATACATATTTTTTAGAGAGCTTGCTTTTGGTAACTGCAAGCATTCTTTGATACGGTATTGTTTGGTTTTGTGTTACTTGCTTTTTTTGTCTCTTGTGATGCCATTTTATAGGTTAAAATAATACAAGTGTATGTGGCATGCTTTTAATTAGAACACAAGATCCACAAGAATACTTTTGGTGGGGTTGAGTACTCACATGACTAGGTTAATCGTACCACATTCTAATGTTATTTATTCCTGCAGAGGATGCCTATGCGCATTTCTAATGGCTTTGTTCAAGTGTTCGTTTAACAGTTATTCCTTACTTATTACATGTGTCGCGATATATATTTTTAGACATTGACTTCTCATTTTGTTTGAATACATTTGATACGGTATTGATTTCTAATATTTGGTTTTACTCTCTAATTCTAAATTAGTTTCTATATTTTGTGACTTTGTGTTTCTTTCACAAACGGTGGTTTTCAATACCCGGGATTAACATAAGTCAGGTAGCCAATGTTTTTCTACTGGTGTGATGCTACCTTTATATCATCATTTAAGATTTTTTAATTTCTAATTTTAGAATATAATTTTTTTTCAAATCTTATCAGTGTTAAATTTCCTATGCACAGGTCATTAGTAGCTAGTTTTTGACTTATGTTGAAGTGTTATTTAGGATTAATTAAAGTTTATTGTATCTTTACTGTTCGATACTTTTTAATTCAATTATTTTGGTTTTGACATCAGAAACCATCAGTCTATATATGATATGGATATTCCAAATCCATACATTAATCAATAATGAACGAAGTCGGGAGTTCTTAATTTTTGGGTTTCTTGTCATTAGTATATGTCCATATTGTTTTGTTTAAGAAATTATAAAATACAAAACGTGAGTGCACACGACAAACAGTCAATATCAGCATTCCAGAATGCTTATTATTCCTTCTTAATTTGTTCATTGATTAATAGTGTTATCTAAGCCGAGTTCGAAATGACTCGAATTGGCCTTGTTGTCCTCCACACGTAAACTAAACTCTGCTACGTTCATATGTATATATGACTGGGAATATACTACACTTGGACCAGCATTTTATATTTCTTTATTGGGTAGATAGATACATACATTTGACCAATTCATCAGACAAGTTAATACCTTTTTGTTAGAATATATCCATTTTTCACCTTGAGTACAAGATCTTTTAAGAAGAGTATGGCTAGATTTTTCTGTATCTGTTTCGAATTTTTGTGGAAGGTCTTACGAATGCTTATAATTGATTAAATCCACTTCATTTGAACTGGATACATATCTCAATTGCAATCATACTATGTCTCTTTATTTTAATAATAAGCTTTTTAAAATATA